>CM077166.1:156897182-157497182 GCA_039583875.1 Platanthera guangdongensis
GGGTTGAGGGAAGCACCGGTGGAGGCTGCTGAAGGCTTGGAAGAGGAGCTTGCTGTTTCTCCAGCAGCTCCTGTTGCTTCGAACTCCGAGGCTGAGCTTCTGGCTCAGGAAGCAGGGGGAGCACTGCTCAATGCTTGCCCCAGGTAGGAGTGGAGCCTGAAGAAGCAACGGAAGCGTGAGCAAGGAGCCATGTCTTCGGAGATCGAAGAGGATGGTTAAGCCACCGGCTCGGTACTGTGATGGGAATGCAGTGAGCTTTGTCTCCTTTTTCTTTGCAGGTCCTCTGGATGAGCGAGAGCCTGCAAGCTTCAACGAGGCCACTGGAGTGAAGGAGTGGGAAGGTGCCATGAAGGAAGAGATTGATGCTCTGAAGAAGAATGAAACCTGGGACCTTGTGCCCAAGGTTGATGGCACTACTCCCGTTACTTGCAAGTGGGTGTATAAGTTGAAGAAGAAGGCTGATGGGAGCATTGATCGGTTCAAGGCTCGCCTGGTCGCTAGAGGATTCTCACAGCAGTATGGAGAAGACTATGAGGAGACATTCAGTCAGTTGCGAAGATGACGTCTGTAAGAGTGGTGATCGCTTTGGCTGCTTGCAAGGGATGGAGGTTGTGGCAACTCGATGTGAAGAATGCCTTTCTTTACGGAGAGATTGACAAGGACATCTTCATGGATCAGCCGCTTGGTTTCGTCTCTGAGAAGCATCCGGACTATGTCTGCAAACTCAGGAAGGCTCTCTATGGGTTGAAGCAAGCTCCTCGAGCGTGGTATGGGAAGATTGCAGAGTACCTGCAGTTCTGTGGATACCTGGCTTCTAACTCGGATTCTAGCTTGTTCGTCAAGAAGAAGGAGAGCTAAGAGTCTTGGTCCTGCTGTATGTGGATGATATGATCATCACAGGGAACTCGGAGGAGGAAGTAGCAAGGCTCAGGGGAGAGCTTGCTATACGCTTCGAGATGAAAGACTTGGGAGAGTTGCATCACTTTCTTGGTCTGGAAGTGGAGAGGAAGGAGTGCGGGATTCTCATTAGCCAGAAAGGGTATGCTGATCGTATTGTGAAACGGTTTGGCATGGGCGAAGGGAAGAAGTGCTCTACTCCACTGGAATCTGGGCTGAAGCTTCGACGAGATGAGGGAAGGGTGCTTAATGATCCTTGGTGTTCAGGGCTCTTGTTGGAGCTTGATCTATCTGACGATTACAAGGCCGGATATAGCTTATGCTGTTGGCCGAGTAAGTCGGTATATGGCTGAACCAAGGCAATCTCATCTAGTGGCGGCGAAGGGAATTCTGAAGTATGTCAAGGTGACTTCTGAGATGGGACTCCTCTATGGAAGGGATGCGGAATTTGCGTGCTCGGGTACACGGATGCTGACTATGGCGGTGATTCGGATGATCGAAGGTCTACTTCTGGTTATGTGTTCACTTGCGGTTCAGCTAGCATCTCGTGGTGTAGCAAGAAGCAGGACTCGGTGTCGGTTTCAACCACGGAGGCGGAGTATAAGGCTTCGGCCTTGGCTGCTCGGGAAGCTGTTTGGTTGAGGAGACTCATAGAGGATGTTCATGAAGAAGTGCAAGGGCCTACTTTACTCCGGGGTGACAATGAGAGTGCTCTCAAACTGGTAAACAATCCAGTGTGTCACGCAGGACCAAGCACATAGAGATTGATCACCATTTCATCAGGGAGAAGGTGTTGGAAGGATCTCTGCTGGTCGGGCATGTTCGGAGTGAAGATAATCTTGCTGACATCTTCACGAAGCCGCTGTCGAAGGGGCCCTTTGAACGCTTGCGCAGCTTGCTGGGCTTGGTCACCACTTCTCACTTCAAGGGGGAGTGTTTGAAATTTGTGAAGTGGAAGTGGGTGACGGGACAGGCCACGCGGCCTGTGCGGACAGCTTTGGCGGACTGGGCGGACTGGGCGGACTGAGGTTGCGGCCTGGTGAAAAGTCTGGTGGAAGTCGGCTGTGTTCTGAGCGGGTTGTTGCATGGTGTCCGCGGTTTGGTGCGGCCTGGTTTCTGCGGATAGAGAGGCTTGCGGACTGATGCATTGCTCAGAGGCCGCGGGTGCTAGCTTGCGCTGTTGGCGGGTTGGTTCGAGTTCGCGGATAGCTTGCGGACTGGAGTGTCCGCGGTTCTGGCTGTTGCGGACTGAGCCTAGAGCTTGGCTGAGGCCTTGTCAAGTTCTGGTGGCACAGCAGGTTTTGCTGTGGAGATCGTGGTTGGCGGACTGTGATTGGAGTCCGCAGGAAGCTACTGCATTGGACAAGTGCGAGGAGCTCGCGGACTGGTTGCGGTCTGTGCTAGGGTTGTTTGGAGGACGGGACTTTGTGTCCGCCATGCTCGCACTGGCCCCTTGATGGTTTTGGACTTGGTCAAACTTGGTGTCAAGTTCATGGTGTCCGCCGTATCCGCCAAGTCCGCTGTGACCCGGCGGACTGTTGCTGTTTGCCTTTGGTCGTGGACTTGTGGCGGATTGAGGTGTGAGTCTTGCGGACTGCCTCGGGTTGGTGCGGACTGCCATTGAAGAAGGTGCTGTCCTGAAGCAGTTGGAGCTTTGCGGGCTGGTGCCTTGTCCGCTTAGCTTGGGCGGACTGGAGAGGGTTCGTCATTGGTTGCCTTGCTCCTGGCGGTTTCCCTTGGTGACTGGCTAAGTCCTCGCGGACTGAGCGGACAGTCGTTTTGTGTTCGCGCGGGCTGGGGCGTGTCGCTATCTCATGGGCGGTGACCACACTCCTCACCTGGCCTATAAATAGGACCCCCCTGGCACATCTACAGTAACTAGAAGTAACGTGAGTGAACAGTAATTTGGTTGGGCGAGTGCTGCGGTCTGTGTTTTTCAGTCCGCAACGGATTGTTTCAGGCTGACGGTTTGCTGTGTGCAGGTCGCGCGGATAACTTCAAGGAGCCAGGAGCTTGGCTGTGACTTCGGTCAGTGCTTGGAAGTGTGCGGTCTCTGCGGACTCAGCGGGAGGTCGCTCTGCGGCTTGTCAGTTCTGTTTCAACTTTCCCAGCTTCAATAACCTGTCCGCCGGCTTCAGGCGGGTAGGGGAGTTTCCTCAGTTCGGGTTCAGCAGGAGGCGAATAACGGTCTGTCCGCGCGACCTCGCGGTCTCGGCGGACTCCGTGGTATTCGGCGGATTGCAGCATAGCTTGGGCGGTCTCGGCGGTCTCGGCGACCTCGCGGTCTCGGCGGACTGAAGTTCTGTCCGCCCGGCTTGTTTTTTGGTTCTTTCTGTTTACAGCTGTAATACTAGCGAAATCATGTCTCGCTATGTATGCCTCGGATTGTAATGAAGTGAATGCATAATAAGATCTTCTTGTGCTTCCATTGTTTTGTTGGGTGCAACCTCTAGTCCTTGGGTTTCCGCGGTTCAGCGTGCGAACTGGGTAGTTCCGAAGATATTAATTTGGTGTTTGGGCTATCTTGCTGACCACGTTGAGAAAATTTAACACCCTCGCCATCAGAGAGCGTTGAGTGAGCCTTCAACACTCAATGCTTTTGTCCTTAGCTGCTTCTCTAGTCTGTCAGCTTGCTAAGGCGTTAAGTGCCTTGAGTGAGCTATCATCACTCAATGCTTCTGGACTTAGATAGATTTTTCTGTCTATCTCTTTCTTTAAGCTTTGAATGATTGTTCCTCTTTTTACGCCTTCTACTTTGGAGTTGTTTGAGCAATCCTCACTAAACGATTCTGTACTTAGCCAGATTTCTTGACAAAATCTTCAAGTGCTTGAGCTTGTCTCAACGCTGCATTGTATATGGAATTCAGTGAACTTACTTCACTCAATGCCCGTGGACTTAGTCATATATTTAGCTTGCTAATACTGAGAATTTGAAAGACTTAGCTATTTTCGACGCCTTCTGATATATGGCGTTGAGTGAACTGCCTTCACTCAACGCCTGTGGACATAGCAATAGAATTGATTTCCAGACTGTTGGGCTTTGACTGTCCACACATTACTCTACACTTTTTGGCATCTGTCGTTGAGTGAACTGGATTCACTCAACGCCTATAGACTTAGGCGGTTTACAACCTTTCCAACATCCTTCTTTGACATCTGGCGTTGAGTGAACTGGCTTCACTCAATTCCTGTAGACTTAGACAGATTTCTGTCTTTCCACTTCTCTAGCTTGTGACCATCTGTCACAACCACTATGAATACCTGTCCAATCGATATGATAAGGACCAACCAGCATGCATGAACTTGAAGATACATTAAATACAATTATGTGTATATCATTGACTTGTTTGACTTCTACAAATCTGGGACATTGTGGGTAATGGACCCAACATATAGATTCACTCCTAGAAAATTATAAACTATTTTGCATAATCAAAAATTTCTTCTACTATATTTTTATGAGCATGGGCATGCGACTTCGCATGGTACTCCGCCCTTGTAATTTCTATACCACCTATTTATTTTTCTTATCCACTTGAGAGATGACTTGCTCGGGACGAGCAAATGGTTAAGTATGGGGGTGTGATTAGTTCAATTTATATATGGGTTTTCAGACTCATCTGGTCTAGTTTTCAAGCACATGCACTTCAATTTCAGGTCATTATGGCTTATATTTCACTTATTCACAATTCTCACATAAACTGCACGCTTTGGCCTATTGGGGTGTGAAATTGTGCATCTCATTGCTGGGGGTAAGCACATGGTGCTCCCCAATCCTTTTTCTTGCTCATTTTTATTATATTTTTGTTTGTACTGGATGTGTGATTGGTAGCAAATGCTATGTACTTAACAATGGCAAGTCTCATTTAACAAAGTTTGTTGCCAAATCACAAGATGGGATATTTGTTGGGTACATCAATAACAGTAAGACATACTGGGTCTACAACTTGACTACTCAAGATGTAGAAGAATCTGTCCATGTAGTCTTTGATGAATTTAAGGTAATTAACGGTGAGTTGTCTATCACTTCTTGTAGCTCTACAGGTTTGAAAGAAAAGATGGACAAGATAACCATTAGTGAAGACCAACCTGCAAGGAAGGATGAAGAAAATTATGGATGTTGTCCCGGGAGAGTATAAGAACCACAAGCTGATGATGATGAAGACAATGAAATACAACTTGATGAAGAGATTGGAGAAAATCAAGTTGTGGATAGATTACCTCAGTAACAAGACATCTAAAGGATCATCCAGTACACAAAATTATTGGTGATCCAAGTTATGGTGTTCAGACAACGAGCAAGAACTTGAACACAGTTCTTTGCTCAAGTTTCCTATCCTAGATGGAACCTAAGAAATTTGAAGAGGCCATACAAGACTCAAACTGGATTGATGTCATGCAGGAAGAACTGAATCAATTCAGAATATGTAAAGTTTGGAAGTTGGTTCCTAAACCAAAGAATCACAATGTCATAGGGACTAAGTGGATCTACAGGAACAAGTTAGATGAAAATGGCATTATAGTCAAGAACAAAGCAAGACTGGTGGAAAAAGGTTACAGATAGGAAGAAGGGACAGATTTTGACCAGACATTTGCCCTAGTGGAAAGGTTGGAAGCATTAAGGCTGTTCCTTGCCTATGCAGCTTATCAAGAGTTCAAGGTATTCAAGATGGATGTAAAGTCAGCATTTTTGAATTGTGACTTAAAAGACGAAGTTTATGTTGAACAACCCACAGGTTTCGTAGATCCTCTATATCCTAATTATGTATATAGGCTTAAGAAAGCTCTATATTGATTGAAACACGCCCCCAGGGCTTGGTATGAAACACTGTCTGCCTTTCTCATTGAGAACAAATTATCAAGGGGAAAAATAGACAAAACTCTATTCCTTAGGGAATCAAAAGGCAAGATCATCCTAGTCCAGATATATGTTGATGACATTATCTTTGGATCAACTAAAAATAACCTTTGTAGAAAGTTTGAAAAACTTATGCAAGGGAACTTTGAGATGAGCAGCATGGGTGAGCTTAAATTCTTCTTGGGACTCCAAGTTAGACAGACTGATGATGGCTTGTCCATATCCCAGTCTAAGTTCACCAAGGAGTTAATTAAGAAATATGACATGGAGTCATCCTCTACCATGAGAACTCCAATGGGGTCAAGTATGCCTATAGGCAAAGATGATGCAGGCAGACCTGTAGATGAGTCTTTGTATAGAGGGATAATTGGCTTCGTTCTTTACTTGACTGCTAGTAGACCAGACATCATGTATACTACATGTGTTTGTGCTAGGTATCAAGATTGCCTTAAAGAATCTCATTATACTGTTGTCAAAAGAATTTTGAGATATCTTAAGGGAACACCAAATCTTGTTCTTTGGTACACTAAGTATAGAGATTTTCTACTAACAGGTTATTCAGATTCAGATTTTGCAGGATGCAAAGAAGATAGGAAAAACACCACTGGCACATGTCAGTTCCTAGGTGGGAGATTGGTGCTATGCAGCAGCAAAAAGCAGACAAGTGTGGATATATCCACTGCTGAGTCTGAATATGTAGCTGTAGGCAGTTGATGTGCTCAGCTATTATGGATACAACATCAGCTTGAAGATTATCGCATCAAGGTAAGTAGAACCCCATTATATTGTGATTCTACTAGTGTCATTTCTATTGCTAGAAATCCTGTTTCACATAGCAGAACTAAGCATATAGAAATGAGATTTCACTTTATTAGAGATCATGTTGAAAAAGAAGACATAAGTTTAGAATTTGTCAACACTAATTTTCAAATTGCTGACATGTTCACCAAACCACTGGATGAAACTAAATTCAATTATTTTAAAATTGAATTAGGCATGCTAAACTTGGAATAAAAATGACAAATTCGACTAAGTAAATTTGTGTTGACACATAAAGACATCTGTATCGACACTTAGTAATTGGTGTCAACACATAAGGAAAATTATGTCGACACATCAAGGAGATTGTGTCGACACTTAGAATTTGGTGTCGACACATAGCTCTCCTAATATTAGATATTGGTGTCGATGCATACAGTCATCTGTGTCGACACACAGAAATTAGTGTATAATCTTAAGGTTGTTTGTGTCGACACATCGCAGATGGTGTCGACACATAATATTATAATACCTTTAATTTCTCTGTCGCAACTTTAATAGTCTGTGTCGACACAATCCCAACACTGTTAACACAATAAGCGTATTTCAACCCGCCTTTTGACCTTATTTGTTTAGAAACATATAAATAGGTGGAAGCCAAACCCTGTCGACTACGCTCTCAAAATTCTCGAGACCAAACCTTTGTGTCGACATACCTTCATCTCTTTTCTCCTCAATCTCACATCCCTAATGGCGCCAAAGTTGGAAGAGAACATCAACGAGGGTTATGAACTATTTCGCCATGCGTTTGAGACTGTCATGCTAGAAATCAAAGCCATGATTACCCTAATCACAAAAAATGGATTGGACTACTTTGTCTCAGAACCTACCCGGATATGGAAGGAGGTTCTTGAATTCTACACGGCAGCATCAATGGATTCGACAGGCCTGAAAATTAAGTCATCTGTTCAAGTAACCAAGGTCAAACTCACCCAGAAGAGTTCAAGGAAGACACTACAACTTCCCAAGATTAAGGATGACGATGACATAGTATCCTCCATGACAAAAGATGCTCTCCAATGGTGTAGACTGTATCCCACTACCAAGATTGGATCATCCATGAACAGGAAGGGAATGAATTCCCAGGGCAAATTTCTTTCTAAAATTATAGGGAAAGTTATTCTGTGCAAATCAGGATGACATGATAGGATTTCAGCCTATATGTTCAATCTAATGACTAGAGTGTTATTCAAGGTGAACAGAAATTGCTTTGTAGGTATCTTTGACAAGATCAAAGAAAATCTTAAGAAACCAAATCTAGGCAGAATACTAAGCCTGTATCTGGCCTTGACTATTCCAGAAGTGATGAATCAAACTGCAGGTTCTAAGATTAATCACATGAGGAGAATGGACTTAAGAATACTGTCCAGATGGGATAGGGTATTAACCAAGGATGTCTCTACACCCCAGAAACCATAGAAACCCCAGAAATAGGTTCATCAAAAGAAGAAAACTCCACACAAGCTAGCTGAATCATCCAGTGATTCAAAAGTAGTTGTTTTTAGCTCAGATGAAGAAGGAGCAGAAAGGACTAGCAAATCTCCTGCTCAAGAAACTATGACTGATAGTTATGCATAGGGGGAGCAGATTACTTCCACCAACATTTCAGTGGATCAGGTACAGGAAGAGCTTCACCAAGGTGGAGCTAATGAGCCTTCTCCAGTTCTAGCTCAACAACTGCCATCACCTTCAAAGGAAGCTCATGTGCAAGAGCCAATTGACCAAAAAGTTGAATTGGACAGTGAAGCAGCCACTCAATTAATACTTGAGGTAGTCCAGGACATAAATCATGCTGCTATAGACATTGAGGATGATGCACTGGATGTGCTCCTGAATGATGTTGATAAAAATACCCAAGACCATGCACCAGAACATGACATTACCATGAAAAACACTGTTGAATTTGAAGGAGAACCATCCGCTGAGAAAGAGAAAGCAATTCCACCAGTTCAAATACAACAGGAGGTCACCTTAAAAGAGTTGTTTCCTGATTTAATAGGAGCAAGAACTGAGGGGAGCTGGCAAGAACAGAAAAATAAGTGCCCATCATTGCCTCAAGTCCAAAAGACACTGTGGACATAGAGAGTTCATCTGATTCTTCTAAAGATGAAGAAGCCTCCAGGGCTAAAAAGAGAAAAATTGCGGAGCTCAGGAAAAGGAGGTCAAGCTATAAGAAAGCCTTGCAGGCTGTTCCACAAACTCCAGCTCTAGTAGTAGACTTCAGTTCACTTCTGGTGCAACTGCAAGTAAAGATAGATGAACAAAGGCATGCACTTGAAAAATATGTTGACGAGAGCAATAAGGAATTGCAAATTCAGCTAGCCCAAGATATCAAATCTATCATATTTGAAGTGAATTTGCATAAAAAGGAAATGACAGATTGCTTCCATAAGGGAGGTAATGTTGTAGTCTACTTGGCCAAGCAACAACAGGAGGCCAAGACAAAGATATATGACATTGCAATTAAACAAGGCTATGTTTTGCAAAACCAAATCAGAATGAATGATAATCTGACAGAATCACACAATGTTATTGTAATAGAACTTCAGAATAAAGCAACTGCTTTCACAGAAAACATGCTTAAAGAAAAGTCTGAGTTTGATAAACAACTCAAAGCAGATTTGGCTAATTTCCACACTGCTATTCAGGACTCTCAAAAGGTCATTGCTGATTAGCTGCAGAAGTTCTGATCATTCTATAAAGAAGGCACCAATTACCTAGCTAATCAGATAAGATTTCAAAAAGATGATCTAAGAGACCATATTGAAAGAGAAGTCATAAAGGGGGAGAAAGTATTAGTCAATGCAGGCTCTGATCATGCTAAATGGATCACTAATGCTATCAGATAAACTCTTGGTTATCCACCCCTGTGTGATGATGATAACACTGCTGAATCAGGCATTCAACCGGCTTCATATGAAGGGGTTCAGCAGGAAGTAGCTCAAATTATTTATCCACCTGCTGATTTTGAGGGCATTCAATATACAGTACAACAAATGTACAGTCCTCCACCGGAGGTACAAAATGTGATTATTGAAATGGTTGAAATGTCTGAAGCTGCTTTGAAAAGAGAGCAAGAAGCTCAACTTTCTAAGAAAAGGTTTAGAGAGCAGGCTGAATTAAAGCCTGATTTTGAAAAATGGAGTCCCACCTCCAGAAACATTATTCTCACTGCCTGGCAAGCTATTAAAGACAACATGCATGATAGAGGCAAGTGGTATTCTGAACCAAGCAAATACTTTCCAAAGACTTATCATTATTTTGAAAGGCAAAAGGTCAAGGATGAAGAGCTCAAGAAGAAGGATCTTAAAGGCAATAAGTCGGCTGATGACACTGCAGCTAATGTACAAGCTAGGATTCAGTATGACAAAGGAATTGTTATCAAGGAGCATGATCAATCCTAGAATTAGATGGTCTAGGCTTAGGTCAATGTAAAATTTTGGACTAAATCATTGTTATTCTGAACATATATTAATAAAATTCCTTGGTTTAGTCTTAATTTGATATTGGATACTTAAAGTTTTATGATGCATGTTTATTATGTTATAACACATTCTGTGATAATATTGATACATGTTATGACTGCTTATGGTTACTCTTCTCTTTGAAATACTTGTTTACATTATAATCTTTGATTTATTATAAATGATGTATATCATTGACTAAGGGTTATGACTTCTCCAAATAGGGGGAGATTGTTCGGTACATTGGAAACTGTGTACCTGATTTGGAGAAGCCTCACCTAACTCAATGATATTCATCAATGTGTATTTGATGGGATGTTGAGTTTCAATGTGCAAGTTAAGGAAATGCAGGAAAATTTTCTAAGTACAAGTTTCGACACTTGGGAAAAGCTGTGTCAACACCAGGAGCCAGATTGTGTCGACACACAGAAAATCTGTCGACAACAACTGTGTCGACACACAGGACTTGTGTAGACACATTCCAGAATTCTATCGATAACAACTATGTCGACACACAGGACTTGTGTCGACACACACTAGAATTCTGTCATCACCAACTTTGTCGAGACAAGAAGCTGTTGTGTCGATACACAGGACTTGTGTCGACACTTTCCACAGAAGCTGTGTTGAGAAGATAAAGAAGGGCTGTGTCGACATTATGAGAGTTATGTTGACATCATCAAGAGTTATGTCGACACATGGTCTATTTGTCTCGACTCATTCGAAGTATTGTCTCGACACTTTTATGCTGAGATAGAGTACAATGAGGGATCAAGTGTCACGACTGAAGACTTGACAACTATCATAACTAAAAATATTGTTGCATCTGTCAGAGCTGTCAGAAGGCCGTTATGAACCGGATCCGCCGGTAACCTCAGATGGTTCTATATAAATACTCGTTCTATCATCAATAAGCAGAGATGAGAGATCAAAAAGGGAGAGATCCAACAAGAAGAGAAGTTCAGATCCTAAACTCAACAAGTCTCTAAGTGCAGATTCTGAACAAGTCTATAAGAAGAATTCAGATCTATATCTGAAAGAAGAGGAAGCTGGATTGAGGATCATCTACAACTTCTCAAGAAGATCAACCTTACTTTGTTTAGATTCAAGAAGATTTGAAGAAGCTAAGACAGGTTGAATCTAAAGCAATCAGATCTATCAAGAACTGATCAAGAAACCTTCAACCCTTTCTCTCTCTACCTGGGTGAAGGATTTATTCTTTTTATAATCAATTTTCTCTATAGGATCTTTTATAGATTTGAGTGTAGGAGAGTTATCTCTCTGAGTTGTAAGCCTAAGTTTATAAAGGTTGAGGTAGGGCTGAGTGCCTAAGGTAGAGGATTCATTTCTCTGAGTTGTAGGCCTGGTGAAAGAGGCTAAGGTAGGGCGGGATTGCCTGAGTTGTAGGAGTGTGGACTCACTCTGAGGTAGGATTCTCTATAAGAATCTGAGTTGTAGGACTTGCTGAAGTCTGAGCTGTAGGAACCATTCTGGCTTCTGAGTTGTAAAATCTGAGGATCTGAGAAGGAAGAAGTAAGTTAGGCCGAATCTAGTATACTGCTAGATAGACGAAGGGAAAAAATGGATGTACCCATCTCTTGGGGAACCACTATAAATCTGTGTGCAATCTGTGATGGCTGTGTTTGTTTTTAAGTTTTGCTGTGATAATTGTTGCATAGATTAATTACTAGTAAATATACTATCTGCCTTAATAAAAAGGAATTAAACCTATTAACCCCCCCCCCCCCACTAGGTGTTTAGGATATCTTGAAACCAATTCTTTCAAACTACACGGAGTCTTCTCCGGCCATTCATGCAATGCAACATCACCGATCCAGACCAACTTATCCAGGTATGCTTCACACATCATGCCTATGTCTGTTTCTCGATTACAGACTCTACATGCAAAACAACAGGACTATTCATGTCTACCCGAAGGAACACCTCACACTCACTGCATACTCGCAAGAGCGGGCTTCCTATGAAAGGGAAAAGAGGACTTCACATGTCCAAGATGAGAATCGTTATCCTAGCATTCCTCTTTGGTGCCATGAAGATCTATGCGGATGAAAGAATCGCAATGTCCTCGCCTCCGTAGATCCGAAGTCGGCTTGCGATTTGGGGCTCCGAAGCTCCACCGGCGGCCGGATCTCTCTTACTTCTCCTTCCCCGCTCTCCCCTCTCTCTAGAAATTTAGAAAGAGATGGTTTGAAAGAAATGAAGGCATCCAAACCCTATTCTCGGGTATAACCTAGCAAGGACAGCCCTGAGCCGTTGGATCCCAAAATATGGAAACGGACGGCCATGATTCGCACTTAAAATCCAAAACCTGGGATGAACACGGCCTGTGACACGCCCGCGTCCAAGGCCGTATGCCTCATTCGATGCTGAAACCGTCGCGTCCCCAAAAGTACATGGGCTCTCGATACTCCCGTGTCAGGATTGACATGCCCGTATCATCCAGTACACGCCCGTATAGCTGGGCATGTTCCTCCATCGACACAGGACCAACACCAACCCGAGGAGAACACAGGTATTCGACACGCCCGTGTCCCATTTGACACGCCCATATCAAAACCGAACACGCCTGGGCTCCAGGCCATGTTTCTCCAACGTCTCAACTCGGCCCTCTACCCGAGTAGGACACGGCGTGGTACACGCCCGTGTCTCAACCCGTGTTCACTATTCGACGATCGTCGACTGCAATTTCATCGACCACACGGCCACCATCGAACCCTAGCATGACACGGCCCTGGGACACGGGCGTGTCCCAGGCCGTGTGACCCCTATCAAGTTCCAAACTTGGCCCAAAGAGCCACCTGTCGCTTTTTTGAATTTCGGGGCATTACAACTCTCTCCCTCTAAAAAGAATTTCGTCCCGAAATTACATAAAGGAAAAGATATAAACAAAACTCAAACGGTACCTAAATGGAATAACTCTAGGTACTCCTTAAGCATGGTCTGCTCTCACTCCGACGAGAGCTCCTCCCGACCGCAGTTGTCCCAACGGACCTTGACTATCTTGATTTCCTTGCTACGCAATCGCTTGACTTCTGAGTTCTCAACGCGAACGGGCTTGACCTTCGTCGTCAACCCATTATCGACTGACACTTGATCGACCGCAAGCACTTGCGAAGGCTCTTGCACTACTTTCTACAGCACCGATATGTGGAATACGTCGTGTAGACCACCTAGCTCCACTGATAACTTTAATCTATAAGCAGCTTCGCCAATCCGCTCCAGAACCTCAAACGGTCCAAGGTACCTCGGGCTTAGCTTCTTCAAGCGCCTTCCCTGTGAGACACCCTTGAACGACTTAATCTTCAAGTACACCCAGTCGTCAACAACAAACTCCACGTTCCTATGCATGGCGTTATAGTACTTAGCTTGTCGGTCCTGAGCGATTAGCAATCTTTCTCGAATGGTTCATACCAACGAGGTTGCATCTTCCAGTTCTTCCGCTTGTATAGCTTCGACTCACTCGTTTCCAACCAAGACAATGACGTGCGACATCTTCTATCATAAAGGGGCTCAAAGGGCGCCATTTTTATGCTCGCCTGGTAGCTATTGTTGTAAGCGAATTCCACCAAGTATAGGTGATCTTCCCACTGCTTCCCGAAATCCAGAATGCACATGCATAGCATGTCTTCCATCGTCCTGTTGACCATCTCGGTCTGACCATCCGTCTGCGGATGAAAGGCTGTGCTGAAACTCAGCTTTGTTCCCAACATCTACTGCACCAACCTCCAATCATTGGACATGAACCGCCCATCTCGGCCACTGACGATGCTGCGGGGCACACCGTGAAGCCGCACAATATTATGCACATATAACTTTGCCAATTTCTCCACATAATCATCCTTCTTATGCTTAATGAAGTGCGACACTTTTGTCAAACGATCTATGACCACCCAGATGGCGTCGTTTCCCTTCTGCAACCTTGGCAAACCATGCACAAAGTCCATAGTAATGTCGCCGAACTTCCACTCCGGAATAGGCAAGGACTTCAAGAATCCTCCAGGCTTCTGACACTCCGCCTTCACTAAGGCGCAAGTTTGACACTTTACCACATAGAGTGCCACATCCTTATTAAGTCCTGGCCACCAGAACAATTTCTTCATATCACGGTACATATTCGTCCACCCCAGGTGAATCGAGTACTTGATATGATGAGCATCGTACATCAATTCCACCCGCAATTTGCCCACATTTGGGACGCACAGACGACCGTCCTTACAGAGCAATCCATCCACAACCTCAAATTAGGAATTTGACCCATCCAAAGACTCAACCATGATTTGCTTCATGTGGTCATCCATAACTAGAGCCTGCCGAATTTGATCAGCTAGGTCACACTGAACTTCTATCCAGTTCAATAACACTTCGACACTAGACTGCTTGTCTATGAAGAGATCTCCAATGCCTCCAACTCTCGAACCAAACGCTCGTCATGGACTGACAGCCACTGGGCTTGAGCTGGGGCCCTGCGACTCAACGCATCCGCAAACGCATTACCTTTCCCAGGCACATAATTAATCTTGAATTTGTAGTCCGTCAGGAACTCCATCCATCTCCGTTGTCGCATGTTCAGATCCTTTTGATCCAATAAGTACTTCAGGCTATTGTGGTCGGTATAGATATCGACCTTCACCCCATATAAGTAAGGCCTCCACAGCTTCAGGGAAAATATCACGGTCGTTAACTCCAAGTCATGGACCGGATAATCCCTCTCATGAACCTTCAACTGACGCGATCCATACGCTATCACACTTCCATGCTGCTATAGGACACAACCCAATCCACTGCCCGAAGCATCGCTGTAGATCTCAAAGCCTTCGGTCCCACTCGGCAAACTCAGCACAGGCGCCGTGGTCAACTGACTCTTCAACTTCTCAAAAGCTTGGGCACACTCTGACGTCCAAATAAACTTCTGCTATTTTCTCATCAGAGTCGTGAGGGTTACGCTATCCGCGAGAAGTTCTCCACTAAGCTCCTGTAATAGCCGACAAGACCCAGAAAACTCCGGACTTCCGCTACCGTAGACAGCACAGGACACTGTCATATAGCAATAATCTTCGCCGGATCCACCGCAATTCCCTCTCCACTGACTATGTGACCAACGAACGCTACTGAAGACAACCAAAACTTGCATTTGGAGAACTTGGCGTATAGTTGATTCCTCCTCAGCGTCTTCAACACCAAATGCAGATGCTTAAAGTGATCCTCCTCACTCTACGAGTACACCAATATATCGTCGATGAAGACGATCACAAAGTGGTCTAGGTAGTCCCTGAAAGTTCTATTCATCAAATTCATGAACACTGATGGCGCATTAGTCAGCCCAAACGGCATGACCGTAAACTCATAAAGCCCGTATCTCGTACTAAAAGCTTTCTTAGGGATATCCCTTTACCTTATCCTCAGCTGATAATAATCGGACTTAAGATCCAATTTTGAGTACACCGATGACCCAACTAACTGATCGAACAGATCATCAATCTTTGGGATCGGATACTTGTTCTTCTCCGTTAGCTTGTTCAGTTCTCGATAATCGATACAAAGTCTCAAGCTTCCGTCCTTCTTCTTAACAAAAAGGACTGGTGCGCTCCTAGGTGACGAACTTTGACGCACATAACACTGCTCCAACAACTCTTGAAGTTGAACCTTCAGCTCTGCCATCTCCTTAGGCGCTAGCCGATACATGGAGCATGACATAGGTTTCACACTTGGTACTAGCTCGATGGTGAAATCAATCTCCCATTTAGGTGGGGCTCTGGGAAGACCGCCATGGAACACATCAGGGTACTCAGATACCACTGAAATACTGTCCAACATAGGTTTAGGCTTTGCAACCTCCACTAGCATGAAGAACAGCTCTGCTCTAGCATGAATCGCCTTCACCACCAGAAGAGCAGACATCAAAGTCTTGCTCAACCATTTCAAGCCTGTAAATATAGTCTCACGATATGTTCCCAACTTGACCTCGTTGCGACTGCAATCAATATAAGCTTGCTGCTCTAAGAGCCAGTCCATACCAAATATCACGTCGAATTCCACTAGTGGCAATAATGACGCTTGCAAGTCGAACTCATGACTCCCAATACGAATATTTACGCCACAGACTCTATCCGTGCGCATTGAACACCCATTCAACAATAACACATCCAGTTTGTCCTTTGCCATCGAAGTAGGTACACTGATGCGCGATATAAATCCTTCGGACAAAAAGGAGTGTGAAGCTCCTGTATCAAAGAGTTCTCTCGCTGGACTATCGCAAATCAAAACAAAGCCTATATAGCAACAATAAGCTAACATGCGCAAGGTAATCAATATTTAAAGCTAACTTGCTATAAATTTAAACCGTACCTGTCACCACATCCGCTTGCTTTATGGCCTCCTGCTGGCCAAAATTATAGACTCTAGGTTGAGCATAATGGGATGCGGTTGACTACACCGCCTTTCCCTTTTCCTCATAGGTTGCTCCCGGCTTCGTCTCGGACATTGTACATCAGCTCCAGCAGTCTCTGGCAAAATGTCACGGCTTTCCACGAGTAAAGCATGCGCCCGGGGTTCGACCCGTAGTCACCCCAGAAGCACCAGAAGAAGGGGCTGGACCCGAAGTCCTAGACTTCTTGTTGAACTTATGATACCCAGACTTTGAGGTAGTCGACTGATGCGTGGAAATCGGCAAGCGCACCGGTCGCACAAGTAATAAAATTTGGGAATAAATCCCCGAGTGTCGGTCTCTTGAGGAATGCAATTAGCATAGAGCTGCGACAGTTCAGAAAATATCGTTATGAGGGTTATACTTAGAAAAGATTAAAAAGGGGGCTTATGAGATTGTGGTTTCTTGATCTAATAAACTAATTAAGGCTATGCACGTCGAAGGCACCGCTTCGCAAGGTGTGGTGAGTGTATCGGCCGCGATGCCGAACTTCAGTTGGGCAAGTGGACAGAAAGCTAATGGATGGAAGTGTTCTTGTGCGGATTGCAATCGGGCGAAAGAAGGGTATTAAGTGGATGTGGAGTGGGCAAGGCGCATTCACAACATACAACTCAAAAGCAAATGAAAACTGCAAACATCAACTTAGATATAGAGTAGAAAATGTAGCTCATTACAATATCAAATCATTTCATACAATGAAGGAAGGGGAAGAGGAGTAAACCACTAGAGGGTGAAGGTCCACCGCAGGTCGTGGCCGGAATAGTGAGTTGTCAATCCGCTTCCGGGCTCAGTCCGAGGAGGCTTCCGATACCAATAAGCTATCACCTCGAAGGCCTTTGAGTCCGTTCTCTTGGTCGTCTTCTTCTCCAAATCTGGTGAAAAGCTTGGAGTTGAGGTCATCAATGGCCGGGAGCTTCGCCGGAGAGTTTGGAAAGCTTCGAAATCACCGACTACGGACTCCCGATGAAGGTGGAGGTGGATGGAGCAGCTGGAGAAGCAGAACGACACTTCTTGTGCACTCTCCGATCGCAGAAATGACTAGTGTTGCCCTAAATCGCGGAGTAGGCCCTTAAATACGGAGGCAGAATAAGCAGAGCGCACGATCAGTGGCACACGACCAGTGATCGTGCGCACTGTCGGTCGATGATCGTGCACAATTTCTAATTAAACCTGCAACTTGGACAGAAACCTCAGCAGATATGCACACGATCAGTGGCGCATGACAGGTGGTCGTGCGCACTGAATCCACTGATCGTGCGATTGGCTATGACAAAACTGGGGAAAATGAGAATGTAATGCACACGATGAGTGGCGCACGAGCAGTGGTCGTGCGCAGTGAGTCCAGTGATATTACGTAGTGTTCCTATATTGTCGGGGTCTCTCGAGCGGTTCTGGAGCACGCAGACGACCCATGCACCAGCAAAAGAGACAGATAGGCCACCAAAAGTGCACACCACATTCTCAAGACACAGTGAGAGAACAAGTAAAACAAACGGAAATATAGAAACATCTAAAGCACACAGAAAACGGGCCTAAAGTGCACTTAATCATGAAATAGGCAAGTAAGCAAATATAAGCAGATATAGCTCCCAAGTGCAGTGCTAAGATGATAAAACTGGCCCAGATGAGTCCAAAAATCAGTGTAATATTTGGACTCATCACACCCCAGACTTACCCATTTGCACGTCCCGCGCAAATCATTTCTCCTTGTACTGTAAAAACAGCTAACTGGCTTAGAAACTTCAAAATAAAGTAGGATGAGAAATCAAATACATCATGCGCATAAAAAATAGAATAGAAAAACTTTTTAATTATACTACGGAGCTTAAATTATTCAACAGAGGTAAATAAATATTGTGTCTACTTAAAATTAGAATTCTGGAGAATCGTTCGTCATGTGTACGGAGAAAGTAGACAGGCCACTAAGGTGAGCATTGCCCATAACCGGGGCTCGTGATCACCTCCAAAGAAATCCATCAATGTCGGGAACCATAAGCTTGTCCTTTCACACTCTCTCCACGATGCTAAGTAGACTCAAATGTTAATCAGCACGACTGTAGGTTTGAATGGGGCTAAGGCTATGGTGTGGTAGTCAATAATAAACACGGAGGCTACACGCAACCAAAGCGAGCGAACAAGAGCTAGACCCAAACAACCACTAAGAAATGCATGTGTGACACACCCGTAGACTTGGCTTGAAAACCGGATATGCACACGTCCTATCCCGACCAAAAACTAACACACAAGATGGGGATTGCAATTCTCCTTGTAATAATTTTAAATTTTCTTTTTTTCCTTTTTTATTCATCTTTTTCTTCTTCATTTTTCTTCTTTTGCATTCAGCAATCCCCAAATCTAAAAATTAGCAATTCATGCATTCATCACCACATCACATGAATCCCAAATATCACTACATATTAAATTTTTGAAATCGATCAAGCTCAAGGTTTTGGTTGCGACAAAAGGGTTGGCTTTTAGGCTTTGGTGAATATAGGTGGAGCTGAAACAAAAGGAGGGTAGGTGCAAATTTGGCTTGCAAGGGTCAGCTGCTAGGACTAGGTACAAAAATGCTCAAACTAGAAAAAATGATGGCCTATCTCACGCTCACACTCGACTAACCGGGCATCAATGCTTTGATAGTATCTCGGGGCAAGTTCTCAGTCCCCGAAAAAGACGATCCTTCCCCCCGACTCGAGCAATACGAGTCTAGTGACGGCTACACTCATCTCTATACTACCGTTCGATTACTCCAGATTCTACAATTTTAAGTAGCGCAAACAAAATTTACTTTTGCAGAATAAATTTAAGTCTATGAGCATGAAGAAAAAGTAATCCTATACTATTTCTATGCAAATCATGAGTACTCGATTAGGAGCACTACATGAGTTTCGAACTACTATATCCTAAAATCCTAAGTCAGCACCACTTTTTAGAGTTTACACAAAAGTAATACATTTGCCCTGAGCCGTGCGCATGGTTAAGTGCACACTCATGTGGGTGCTTCAGTGTGTGCAATTAGTGATCATGAAATAAATAAATGCAGACTTGTATGCAATAAACTGTGCTGTGTCGTGATCACATGCAACTCCACCCCCAGACTAGAATATGACAATACGAAAAAGTAAAACATGAAAATAAAAATAAAGGGCTAAGGGAAGATGTACCCATGCTCAAAATTGAGCATACTGGTCGTGCAAAGAGATATCCAAGTGCGGCCAAGTTACCGCGCCTCAAAAATTCCTGCACCTGCGATTTAAATACGGTTGCAAAACAAAAGATGGACACATGTATATATATAGAAAAAGAGCTCAAAAGACAGCACAGGACCAAACGGTCCAATATGGGTTTTCTCCCGAAATCCCTTTTGTTTAACGTCCTTAAGGTGGACCAAATACCTGTATTAGCAGATCATATAGTATATAAAAAAACATTCGAAATCCAGATGGGCACCCACAAAAATATAATTGTCTCATGTCTAACCGTGCTAAATAAAGTACAAAAATTTCTCCAATTTAATAAAGCACAGAAAATAAGAACAGAAGGCATGGTAGACTAGCTCCATGGTGAACTCCACTCACTCCCCCTCACTATCACTGTCGTGAATCTCGATGGGAGACGGACGAGGAGCAGGCACCGACGGAGCGACATGAGTAGGTGGTGGTCGAATGTCCAACCCGCCTCTCATCGATTGCTGATAAATAAAGTCCTGCATCCAAAATTGTGAAGCTTCTAGATTAGCAAGGCGCTCAGACAAATATGGGACGCAACGCTCTAGAGCTGGGCTGAACTGGCGGCTAGATTTCCCCTCATGCTTTACTAGAGGCCTCAGTTACTGCTGACTCTGATGTAGTGGCACTCCCACACTCTGCCTACCTATAGTAGAAGATTCATCTAGCTCTCCTTCATCTTCCTCCTCATCTCTACCCTCAGGCGCATCACCAGGCATACTGATGACAAACTTCATGCTAACTTTTCTCCCAACCACTCGCAGCAAATGACAACTCACCAGGTTGGCCCTGGAGATCATGGAAGGGGCAGTGACCTGCACCATCGGAGGTAGCTGGCTCCAAACTCCCAAACTTTTAGCGATCCGGGTAATGTAGTAAGCACCCCCGATCGCACCCGCGAGGCCATAAGTGGCTTCGTGGTGGAAGAAATAGGCCAGCATGTACCCCGGATGGATGGGGTACTGCTGCTGCATACTAAACAGGGAAATCAAATCCTTCCACCCCACCACATTCTTGCTCAGGGCCCTTACGTTGAGTGAGTGACTAAGCAAATGCTGCAAAATACCTTAGAGCGGGGGAGACAATCTTCGTCGATTTGGCACGGCGGGCGACGTACTCCTCGTTCCCTCCGGTCAGAGAACACCAAGAGGCACGCGAAGTCACTCCCTCTGGAAAATCAATGCATAACTGGGGGAAGTTAATCTGGGATGCCTCCGCCTTGGTATAGATGGCGGCATGAATGGAAAGCTCCGGCAATATGACATTGAAGATGTTTCCCATCTTCCGGAATGAACAAGTGGGCAAATAGTGGTTGTCTGCCGTTATCTCCCAATCGAATGTGGAAAGGAACTCCAACGTTAGTTCCCGGTATCCAAGCTCGTCACACTCGAACAACTTGCTACAAAAATCGAAGGAGTAGTGGATGAGCACGGCCTCCGCCAACGCACCATCAACCCCAATTGAACACAGCTCGTTCCATTCAACAAGCCGCTGAGAGAGGAATGGCTTGTCCTTCATGGAATTGTAGCGCTGAGTATGCTTTGCCTTCGACAAGGTTCCCATTCTCCCCAAGATCTGAGCAGGGGTTGCCGAAGCACGACCAGAGAGTTGGTAGGCCTTTACCACTTGACGGCGTCCAGGCTCCATTACAGCACAAGGAGGAAGAGAGATCTGAGATTGCGGGAGCCTACCGGAGGAGAAAGGGCCGGATCACCAGAGAGGAATCAAAATAGGAGGAGCGATGAACAACGCATGCGCAGAGGACCAAGCAATAGATTAGGGCGCACGCACAGTGGACGGCCGACTGAAATTTAAAGAAACTGGGCCAGCGCACGACCAGTGGTTGTGCGATGATAAGTAGTGCGCATGACCAGTGGTCGTGTGTAGTGAAATTTTTCGCATGCCCGATTTTTTTCAGTCAATTTCACACTGATGACCATGTGGTGCAACAAAGAGCTCATCACGCAGCTGGGCTACCACACCCTTTCGACAGATAAATTTAACAACAATCCTAAAATAGAGACAAAAAAATACATACATATATTTTTTTTTAAAAAAAAAGAAACACTACCCTAGATAACTGTTTGGTTTATTGTCTCCCAACATGACTTATTCAAAATCTGAGCATTTCCTAACTGATTGGCGTATGAAACTTGAAATGCTCAGGCAGTGGTTCATGTTCACGTTTCGGTAGCGGGTACCGGAATGGAGACATAACCAAAGCCCCAATACTTGTATACGTATACCTGTCGTGTGTGTCAGGCATGGGCAGAAAGTAAGTTGGGAAGCTTGTCGGCTCCAACTCCACCTACATCTGGTCACTATAAGTCCTATGCCGCATTACAGGCTCTTGCACTGATTGGATCGGTTCCATGATGTGGTCATGAAGGGAAGTAGAAACGAGAGCGGGGTCAAGAAATAAACTAGAAGAATAACATAAAGGAACCTCAATCTTGGGGATGGTCCCGGAGTCATCCCCCGTTGGTGGAATTGTGGGTGCTTCTACACAGCTATCTAGGCTGATGCAAGAATGTTCTAGAGCTGCATCTGCCTCGTCCACGCATCGGGCATCCTCACATGGGGTAGACGTCGCAACCTTGTCCACGGAGTCATCCTCCTTGACTAGATCGAACAGAATGCTGGAAACGCTAATTTCCACCTGCGAATCAACCTCGACAACACTTTCAGAAAAAGAAAGAATGCTATGCAAAGAAGAAGGTGAAGGCACGGCGCTCGTAGGACATCGAGCTCTGGATCTTGGCAACTAATAGACTCTATGCTAGGTGATGTATGCACTTCAGGAGTATAAATATCCGTGTCGAAATGGGGATAAACACATGTATCAGTGCACATACCTGGGATGCCTTATCCATAACATAGAGATGGCAATGGTGAACAACCCGATACTGAAGGGGTGCTGCCCAAGATTGAAGTGGAGACAATCCGAAGATCCGGCTCGTCATCCACTTCTAGCTCAGTTAGGTAAGCAGCGCAATCCTTCAATTCATGATCCCAGCTTCGACAAAAAAGGCACTGCTTAGCCGGCTTCAGCGGTGCAACGAGTACTGAAGCTGAATAGAAGTAGTGCGGCAATGGCTCCGCGGGTCGGTAGCTAACAGGCTTATGTTTACGATATGTAGACTCCTGAATTTCCTGGCTACTATACTTCTGAGAGCATCTATCACTAGCATGAGAGATGTATCCATAATGACGACAAAGGATATTGAAATTGGCCCACATTGCGGAGATTTCAAATATAAAGGATACAACTACTTTGCATATATTCTGAGAATAAAACTAACAATTCCAACTGACGGAATAACAACACAAGAGAAAAGGGATCAAAATAAAACAAAACAAAACAACTCCTAAAAACTACTTTTAGCGACACAAATAACTCTTATAACGAAATTTTCAGTCATCCTGAGTCGCTCTATAGTAGCATTCCCCGGCAACGGTGCCAAAAACGTGATGTGTGGAAATCGGCAAGCGCACCGGTCGCACAAGTAATAAAATTTGGGAATAAATCCCCAAGTGTCGGTCTCTTGAGGAATGCAATTAGCATAGAGCGGTGACAGTTCAGAAAATATCGTTATGAGGGTTATACTTGGAAAAGATTAAAAAGGGGGCTTGTGAGATTGTGGTTTCTTGATCTAATAAACTAATTAAGGCTATGTGAGTCGAAGGCACCGCTTCACAAGGTGAGGTGAGTGTATCGGTCGCGATGCCGAACTTCGGTTGGGCGAGTGGATGGAAAGCTAATGGATGGAAGTGTTCTTGTGCGGAGTGCAATCGGGTGAAACAAGGGTATGGAGTGGATGTGGAGTGGGCGAGGCGCATTCACAACACACAACTCAAAAGCAAATGAAAACTACAAACATCCACTTAGATATAGAGTAGAAAATGTTGTTCATTACAATATCAAATCATTTCATACAACGGAGGAAGGGGAAGAGGAGTAAACCAGTAGAGGGTGAAGGTCCACCGCAGGTCGTGGCCGGAATAGCGAGTTGTCAATCCACTTCTGGGTTCAGTCCGAGGAGGCTTCCGGTACCAACGAGTTGTCACCTCAAAGGCCTTTGAGTCCGTTCTCTAGGTTTTCTTCTTCTCCAACTCCAGTGGAAAGCTTGAAGTTGAGGTCATCAATGGCAGGAGCTTCGCCGGAGGGTTTGGAAAGCTACGGAATCACCGGCTACGGACTCCCGATGAAGGTGGAGGTGGATGGAGCAGCTGGAGAAGTAGAATGGCACTTCCCGTGCACTCTCTGATCGCAGAAATGACCAGTGTTGCCCTAAATCGCGGAGCAGGCCCTTAAATACGGATGCAGAATAAGCAGAGCGCACGATCAGCGGCGCACGACCAGTGGTCGTGCACACTATCGGTCGATGATCGTGCACAATTTCTAAATAAACCTGGAACTTGGACAAAAAAATCAGCAGATATGTGCTCGATCAGTGGCGCATGACCGGTGGTCGTGCGCACTAAATCCACTAATCGTGTGATTGGCTAAGACTGAACTGGGGAAAAGGAGAATGTAATGCACACGATCAGTGGCGCACGACCAGTGGTCATGCGTAGTGAGTCCAGTGATCGTGCGCAGTGTTCTTGTATCGTCGGGGTCTACCGAGCGGTTCCGGAGCACGCACACGACCCATGCACCAGTAAAAGAGGCAAATAGGCCACCAAACCTGCACACCACATTCTCAAGACACGGCGAGAGAATAAGTAAAACAAACGGAAATACCGAAACATCTAAAGTACACAGAAAACATGCCTAATGTGCGCTTAATCATGAAATAGGCAAGTAAGCAAATATAAGCAGTTATAGCTGTCAAGTGTAGTGCTAAGAAGATAAAACTAGCCTAGATGAGTCCAAAAATCAGTGTAATATTTAGACTCATCATCGACACCTTGAACTCTGTCCTCTTATCACCATAGTTTCTCTTCCCTTGCACATTCTTCAGATCCTTCTCCAAAGATTGGGCCGTATTAACCAGGGTCAAGAAGCCCTACGTCATAGGCCCCGAGAGCAGTAGCCTTAGGTCATCCCTCAGACCTTCATAGAATCGGTTTGTCTTACGCTCCTCATCCGCGAAAGTAGATCTAGCGTACCTACCCAACCGTGTAAATTCGTGGAGATACTCATCCATGCTACTCTCTCCTTGTGTCAGCTTCTTGAATTCATTCTCCAATGCAATATTGTGAGCCGACGGAAGTTACCTTGCCAAGAACAGTCTCGAAAATTCTTCCATCGAGACATCCATAAGTTGTCTTCCCCTCAAGTGATGTAACTCCAAACCTTCCCACCACGGTCTTGCATCTCCGTCCAATAGGAATGTAACTATGGTGGTCATCTGCTACTCTTCCATTTCAGTAGCTGTCAATACTCTCTTTACTCGGGAGAGCCAATCCTCATCTTGGGATGGGGTTACCGTCCCCGAAAACACCGGAGGATTGAATCCCATAACATGTTTGAGCTGCCTTTCAGTTGCTGTCCTAGGCACCAAAGGCTCCAACACTACTTGCTCCACCCTTCTCGGTTTCGCTGCTTGAAGCGGACCTGCTCCACCATAGGACCAGGCTGCTGCATTTGCCTTACAGGTTGCACATTGATCATTGCAAACAACGCTTCAGCCACCATTCGTATGGTTTCTACCGAGGGAGGTGTTGCAGGCACATCATTCGGTGCGCTACTAGCCTCAGAAACTGGGCGTTCTGACGACCCTGCACCACTTCGTATCACCTATAGTCGTACAATACACCGTTAGGCAACTAAACAATATTACAAAAAGCAATTATAGGAACACGCATGTTCCTCAAACATGTGTATTTTCATTCCTAGGCGGACATTCATGTGTTCTTTTATGTTATAACGATGACGCACATACATGTGTTCACCACACCTTAAAATATTCGTCCATGAATTCAGTTAAGTTGATCAAAATAAGTATTCTGATACCAAATTGTAACACCCCCTATCCGTCGCATAACATATAGCAGTAGGTACGGTCGGGGCCCTACACCATATACCACAGGAAGACCGGAAGGTTACGCAATTGAAACCATCCTGCCAATAACCAACGTCCTACACAGAGTACATTCTGTTGGAACACCCTATTAGTAATTTGGGTCAGGATCACTATGTCTCTAGGAATCTTTGCTTGACCTTCTGTATAGCTTAATAGGTCAATTAGAATTGAGTCTAAGGATTAGTAGTCTAGGCTTGGAAGCTGCCCTGAAGACCAAGATCTTGTATTTGGAGACTAAGTCATATCGTCGAGCTCAGCACGACGATTCGTCGAACTCCGGTCGACGATCGTCTAGCTCAACTTCGACAGATCGTCGAACTACATTCGACGATCGCTGAGCTCAACCTCATTATATCGTCGAACTCCATTCGACGATCGGTGAGCTCAGGTCGACGATTTTGACTATGCTTTGGATCTTTATCTCTGAGCTCAGTTCGACGATCGTTGAGCTCAGATCGACGATATTTTGCTGCTGTATGTTTCCAGATCGCTGAGCTCAGCTCAACGATAGCAGAGCTCAGTTCGACGATTTCAGATAACTTCCAGAATTCAAATTCAAATCAGTTAGGAGTTATTCTGCAATTAATTCAGAGATTTGCTAGCCGTTTTCATTTATTTCTAGACCAAGTTTCAAGGGATTCTTCAAGGAATGTTTCTGTGGACTTTCCTCCAGAATAATATTTTATTCTATACCAGAGAATAAAAGACAGAATGTTTTTTTAATCAAAAATAAGAACAAGAAGAAGAACACACACAATACAGAGAGATACATACTGACTATAGAGACACTCTCAAAAATCTTCTGTCACAAAGAATTTCAGAGAACACACATCCAAGGAGATCAAGTTTTCAAATCTTCAGATCTCTTTAGTTTTCAAAGTGTTCAAGGCCAACATATTTCAAGACTCCAGACACTCAACATTTCAGCTATTGCTGAAATCATCCATTGTTGGAGTTCAATATTTGAAGGCCTATCACCCTCAGCAAAGCTTTTCTTCCTGAAGATTTCAAGGATTCAGGGGGAGCTTTGACATCAATCCACATAGTCTTCTCAGTTGTTTGAGAAAGAGAAGACTTCCATCACTCTCTCACCCCCACTCTATAAAGGGCTTTTCAAACTCCCTTCAAAAGTTTGAACCTGGTTTTTGAGCACCTTGTCAAAAGCTCATTGGTGGCAAGACACCTGATCAAAAAATCTGGTTTGGTTTTTGAGCACCTTATCAAAAGCTCATTGGTGCCCAGGACACCTGATCAACTCATCCTGCAGTGGATTCCTACCTAGGGTGGTAGAAGAGTGGATGTACCCAAGTTTGGGGAACCACTATATTTCCTTGTGTCTTCTGGTTCTACTTGCTTTCTTTTTGTTTCTGACCTTGATTTTTCTGTGCTTAGTTTTTGCATATCTTACTGCTGTGATTAGATTTATTTTTGCTTCTCGGCTCACACATATTACAACAATTGTTGTAAAAGTTTGTAAAAGTTTTTAAAGCACCATATACTCTATTCACCCCCTCTGGAGTATATTAGATCTAGTTGCACTTTCAATTGGTATCAGAGCCAGGTTGGTTAAACATACCATACCTGATTGGTTGTACAGGCTAACACCTGAACCCAAAGATCCCAAACTAGATCTGTTCTTCTTTTGTAGTGTATTATTAGATCTTGTTTGCACAAATCATGGCCCAAAACAAAGATTATGCTAGCACCAGACCTCCAGTGTGCAATCTTTCCAAGTTTGCACTTTGGAAGGCAAGGATTAGACTTTACATGAATTCTATTGACGAAGATATCTTTAATTCTGTTTTGACAGTGTGTCCAAGACCCCCAGAGAGCACAAGTACAAATGTTGTTCCACCTCCATCAGGAACAGATGCTGATATCAAAAAATGGAAAGTAGCTGATGTCAAGGCTATGAACATCCTGGCCCAGACAATGTCAGATGACATATTTCAAAAGGTAGCTGAATGCAATTCAGCCAAGGAAATTTGGGACAAGCTCTCAGAAATAGTCTCAGGCTCAGCTGATGAGAGAAAAGACAGAAGATCCCATCTCATCTCCCAATATGAGAATTTCAAGAAGGGAGAGACTGAGTCAGTGGGAGACATGTACAACAGACTAAGTCTAATTGTCAGTGAATTAAGGACATTGGACAAAGAGATCTCTCTAACTGAACATAATGACAAGATCCTAATGTGCTTCCCCAGCACTTGGGATTCAAGAATCTGGCCAATTAAGGATGCCAGAAGTCTGAATGAGATCACCACTAAAGCCCTGTTGGGTAAGCTCAAATCTTATGAGCTACTCATCAAGAATAGAGAGGAAGAACAAAAGGCTGCTTCACCAGCCACAAGGAAAGAGAAGACCATAGCCTCCAAGTCAACTGAGGATCTGCCTGAAGATAAAGCTACAGGCAATGATGAACTACTCAGTCTGCTGGCCAAAAGATTCTACAAGATGGCCAGAAAGGACTTCAAAAGAAGATCATACAAGGAGCAGGATAAGCCAAGGTATGACAAGTCCATTAGCAATAATAAAGACATTATTTGCTTTGGTTGCAGGAAACCAGGGCACATAGTTCCTGACTGTCCAGAGAATAGAACAAGGATAGAAGGGACAGAAAAGAAAGAAGAAAGGAGAAAGACTCCAAAAGGAATGGCAATGACAAACTTTCCTCGAGCAAAAATAAGCATACAAGAAAAGGGTTTGTTGCTGAATCCTGGAGTGAGACAGAAGAGCAGTCAGAAGCCTCATCCAGCTCAAGTGATGATGAGGATGATGCAGAATAAAAGGAGTTCTGCATGATGGCAATTAATGCCTCACAGCACAATTCAGAGGAAGAGGAGTCAGAGTCAGACTCAGAGACCCAACCTGAAGAAGATCAGGTAATTAGTTCTTTTGATTTTAATTTAGAAGATTTTAAATCTGAATTTAAAGCACTGTGTTTAGACCTGCTAAAGTCTGAGAAAGAGATTATCTCTCTCAGAAATCAATTATCTGAACACAATGCTCTAAAGTCAGAAAACCTCAAACTCTCTCAGGAGTTGGAGAACTGTAGGGAACAGATAACTACACTGAAAAGTGAGCTCTCTGAGGCCAAGAAGTTTGAAGAATCCCTTAATGGGAGAAGCATCAAGCTGATGGAAATCACAAGCACAGTGAACTCTAGATTCAACAGTACACTGGGCTTGGGTGCTTCATCCAGCCAACCTATAGTCCTAACAACTCCCATCAAATTCATTTCTGACAAGGGAAAGGGAGTTGTAGAGGTTGCCAGGAAAAATTCTGATCTGCCTCAGCAAACTAAGTCCGAGCAGATATTGTCGAACGGAGATCGACGATCGTCGAATGAAGATCGACGATCGCCGAACGCAGCTCGACGATCTCAGGCAAAATCGTCGAACGTAGATCGACGATCTCAACCAAAGTCGTCGAACGCAGGTCAACGATCTCATATACCTGACCTCAGCCATAGTCGACCGTCAAACGGAGCTCGACGATCTGACCCAAGATCGTCGAACGCAGCTCCAAGATCGTCGAACAGAGGTCAGAGCTCTGGAAAATTTTCCAAAGGCAAATCAAAATTGAATCCTGAAGGTCCTTCATCCCAAATCTTTAACCCTTATACTGAATGGATTTTACCTCCAAGGAGATATCATCCTGAAGGATATAAGAGTCAACCTGGGATGTCTTTCATTTCTGAATTTAAAGGTTATCAACCTAGGCCCAAGGTAAACTGGGTCAAAAACAAATGAATTGTCTTATGTGCAGGTGAAGACCTATCCAACATCTAACCAGCAATGGTATTTGGATAGTGGGTGCTCTAAGCACATGACAGGGAACAAGGACAACCTCACATCCTTTAGAGCCAAGCTTGGACCCAAAGTTATCTTTGGTAATTCAAACTTTGGACAGACTAAAGGATATGGTGCAGTCCAGATTGGTTCAGTAACTTTCAAGAAGGTAGCTTATGTAGAAGGACTGAAGCACAACCTAATTAGCACCAGTCAGCTGTGTGATGAAGGATACCAGGTGACCTTCAGCAAAGCCTTATGCAAAATCAAGTCAGAGGACAACACAACAGTGTTGACAGGTAAATGGAAAGGTAACATATATCTAGTAGACTTTCTCTCAACTAATGTAGATATTTGCTTGTTTAACTCTGGCTGTAGACCAAATGTTTTATGGCATAAGAGATTAGGACACCTAAACCTTAGAACTATTGCTAGGCTATCCAAGGACAACCTTGTTAGAGGACTACCTTCTGGCCCCTACAAGAATGAAGGACTCTGCAGGGCTTGTCAATTAGGCAAGCAAACTAAAAACAGCTTTAAGTCACTTAATAAGAGTGATTCACCTAGGATATTGTATCTGTTACACATGGATCTTTTTGGACCCATCACAATACAAAGCCTAGGAGGGAAATCCTACACTTTAGTAGTTGTAGATGACTTCTCTAGATTCACTTGGGTGTTCTTTCTAAGGAAGAAGTCTGATAACTTTAAGTGTCTGACAGAGTTTCTCAAATGTATACAGATTGAGTTCAATACTCACATTGCCCTGATCAGAAGTGATCATGGGACAGAGTTTGATTCTCTTCTTATGCAAGAGTTCTGTCAGAGTGAAGGGATCAGGCATACTTTCTCAGGTCCTAGAACTCCTCAACAAAATGGGGTAGCTGAAAGGAAAAATAGAACCCTTATTGAATCTGCCACCACATTGTTGTCAGATGCTCATCTACCTCTATCCTTTTGGGCAGAGGCAGTGAACACCTCCAACTATGTGCTGAACAGAAGTCTGATACATAAACTAAAGGGAAAGACTCCATATGAATTACTCAAAGGGAAGAAACCTAAAGTTGACTATTTTAGAGTCTTTGGTTGTATTTGCTACATTCACAATAATGACAAGAAATATTTAGCAAAATTTCAAGCCAAAGCTGATGAAGGAGTGTTTCTGGGATACTCCAAGATCAGCAAGGCCTATAGGGTCTATAATAATTCATCTTTGAAAATTGAGGAATCTGTTCACATTTCATTTGATGAAACTAACATGTCTTTCAAGGAGAAGATTTCTTCTACCATAGAACCTTTGCAGGAACATTCTCTAGTTGAAGATATTAACAAGTTACAGGTTGCTCAAGAGGATGAAAGCAGTGAAGATGAAGGGAATGCTCAACATATTGAAGCACAACTTGAAGAGCCAGTTGTTGTATCACAAGAGGAAACAACAACACAGGTTGAACAATCAACACCCCCTGTTGATTTAGTAACATCAAGAGACCATCCAATTTCCCAAATAATTGGAGAAATCTTAGCTGGTGTGCAAACCATAAATCAGGTCAACCAAAACCTGTTGCACACCTGCTTCCTATCTCAAATTGAACCTCAGTCCATTCAAGATGCAGAGCAAGATCCACACTGGATCATTGTAATGCAAGAGGAGTTGCATCAATTTGAGAGGAACAAAGTATGGGAACTAGTGCCAAAGCCTAAGGATCATTCCATTGTTGGAACAAAATGGGTATTCAGAAACAAACTGGATGATCAAGGAGTAATTATAAGGAACAAGGCAAGGCTAGTTGCTCAGGGATATTCTCAAGAAGAAGGAATCGACTACGAGCAGACCTTTGCACCTGTTGCAAGATTAGAAGCCATCGGGATATTTCTAGCTTATGCAGCTCACAAAGGCTTCAAAGTATATCAGATGGATGTCAAAAGTGCTTTCTTGAATGGAGACATCAAAGAGGAAGTCTATGTCAGACAACCTCCAGGTTTTATCTCTCCAACTTATCCTGATTATGTTTTTAGACTGAACAAAGCATTATATGGTCTCAAGCAAGCTCCTAGAGCATGGTATGAGACCCTAGCATGCTTTCTTTTGGAAAATGGTTTTATAAGGGGTAGAGTAGACCAAACTCTTTTTATTAGAACCCATAAGTCTCATACCCTACTAGTACAAATTTATGTAGATGATATCATTTTTGGTTCTACTGACTCAAAATTGTGCAGAAGGTTTTCTAACCTGATGCATTCTAAATTTGAGATGAGTAGCATGGGTGAGCTATCCTTCTTCCTAGGATTGCAAGTCAAACAACATGCTGAAGGCATCTTTATTTCTCAAACCAAATATGCAAATGAATTGGTTAAGAAATTTGGTATGTCTGAGGCATCTTGTATGAAAACACCCATGCCTACCAATGCTGTATTAGATGCTGATGAACATGGGAAACCTATTGATCAGACAACATATAGAGCAATGATTGGCTCTTTACTGTATCGTACAGCTAGTAGACCAGATATAATGTTTGCTACATGTGTATGTGCTAGGTTCCAAGTAAGCCCTAGAGAGTCACACCTAACTTTAGTAAAGAGGATTCTTAGGTATGTCAAAAGTTGTCCAAATCTAGGTCTCTTCTATCCAAAAGATTCAGCATTTGAGTTAACTGGATTCTCTGATGCTGACTATACTGGATGCAGAGTTGACAGGAAAAGCACCAGTGGAACTTGTCAGTTCCTTGGTGACAGACTTGTCTCTTGGTTTTGTAAGAAACAAACATCTGTATCAACTTCAACTGCTGAAGCTGAATATATGGCTGCAGGCAGTTGTTGCTCACAAATCTTGTGGATTCAAAACCAACTCCTAGACTATGGCTACAACTTAGAGCAGTATAAAATCTTTTGTGACAAAACAAGTGCTATTTCCATAGCTCAAAATCCAGTCCTCCATAGTAGGACAAAACACATAGAGATTAGGCATCATTTCTTAAGGGATAATGTTGAAAAGAATAAAATTGAACTACATTATATCCCAACTGATTTACAAAGGGGAGATATTTTCACCAAGCCCTTGGATGAAAAGAAACACACCTTCTTCCTAAATCAGTTAGGAATGTTAGATGGAGAAAGTCTTAAATAATATCCAAGATTTTGAAAGTTTAAAAATTTGACCAAGACTAGGCAAACTTTCTAATTTCTCTTAATGTCTAGCATTTTTCTGTTCTCTGAACTGCGCTCGACGATTTTCCTCAAGATCGTCGAACGGAGATCGACGATTTCCAAAATCGTCGAACTGAGTTCAGCGCTTCTCAGTTAGTATGAACTATCTCTTCCGGTCAACGATCGTCGAACGGCGCTCGACGATTATGTTCACTGAACGATCGTCGAATGGAGCTCGACGCTCTCCAAGATCGTCGAACGGAGATCGACGATGTTGAAGACTCTTCAGATTCCTTTAGGAGCCTCGATCGTCGGACTGAGTTCAACGATCTTTCCATTTCTGCGTCGAACCCTAATATAAAACTCTTTTTTCGATGTCGTTCTCTTTTGCGCTTTCGATTTCTCTGTAAGAATTTTTTTTCAATCCAAACAGTTCTACGCTTGGTCATTTTGTTTGTTGAGTTTTTGCAGGTACAATGGCCGTGTCAGTTGCTGTCCTAGCTGCAATGAAGTTTGATGCAGGCTTTGATATTGATATAGAATCTTTCAGCACCACTGATCAGATCTTTCAGGATATACTAGGTTTGTTCCAGGAACAGAATCTGACTACCCTCATGACCACCAGGATCAAGTTGGCTTCTGATGATATCAATGAGTGGGTTTATACTGCTCATAATCAAGATAACAGCACTATAGTTGGGTCCATAGCTGGAAATCAGGTACCCTTGACCCCCACAATTTTAACAGAAGTTTTTGGATTGAGAAATGGAGAAGAATCTGCTCAGTTATCTGGAGAAGAGTATTCTGACCTGCTTGCCAGGATGGGTCATCCAGAGGGAAACCCTAGCAAGCTATTCAAAAGGAACTTGTCTGTTGAGTACAGGTTCATGGCAGATGTGGTGGGAAAAGTGCTACTGGCAAAGCACTCAGCCCATGATACTATATCCAGACATCAGCTCTGTCTCATGGGAGCTCTTGTGGACAAGAAAAATCTGAACTGGGGAGAGCTTTTCTTTGACCTCATCAAAAAGAAAATCAACAAAAGCTTTGTTAATTTTGGAAGGATTATTGGAGTTTTTCTGCAGACCAGGTGCCCTGCCTTGCTGGTCTCCTCTGGAGTTCATATCAATGCCTCCAAGAGACTAACATGTGCCCTCTTTGGAAAGTGGGACAGGCAAATAAGCAAGCCTAGCAGGCCCTCCTCCAGTGTCCCTTCAGGCACAAGGACTCCAAGAGTCACTCCTCCACAGGTCACTGCCCCTGCAGATGACCTGGCTGCTGTTGCTGCCTCTCCTCCTCCTCCTATTCATTCTGTGCCCCTACCATCCTCCATTCCAGCTCCCTCCACCATCACCATATCTAGCCCATCTCCAACATCAACTCCATCTCCAGAACCCATTCCACCTCCACCAGCAGACCAATTCCACCCACTGTTCTCCGACCCTCCACCAGATATCACCTCCTCACCCTCTATTCCATCCTTCACCATCCTGGATGATTCCTTCATGGATGATTCTCCCTCCTCACCTCCTGACCTACCCTTATCCTCCACTTCTTTCTAGGACCTCCTACACCACATCATAGACCAGCCAACATTCACTCCATCCATATCCCTTCCCCTATCCTCCATATCCACCCTACCAACACCTCAGCCATCCATTCCACATTTCTCCAGCCCTTCCCTTCCAGCATCTCTAGCTGTTTCCATACCATCTACCTCTGCTCCAGCTGATGAGCAAGTAGACCTCTCAGCCCTAGCTGACAGGCTGTATGAGCTGATTGCCCCCAGGCTCTCTCTACTATTGGAGACCTCCTTGGCTCCTCTACACCTGTCAGTGGCAGCTCTTTCTGCCAGGCTCTCCTCCCTCTTCCCTCAGGCAGCACCTACAGTAGTGTGCCTTGATCCAGATGTCTCTGCATCTAGGCAGGGGGAGATGCCATATGAAGAAAGCCTTCATGCTGTTGCTGCTGCTGTTTCTCTGCCTGCTTCTTTGAGCCCTCCTGTTGCTACTGTTTCTCTTTCTGCTCCTGTTGCTGTGCCTCCAGAAAGTCAGAGTTCTACTGTAGGTCTTGCAATTGACCTCAGGTCTTTGCTATCTGCCTTTGATTCTGCCTACTTTAGCTATCTGCCAGAGGTCCATGCTGTCCAGCCTCCAGAAGACTTATCCAAGGCACTTGTGCCTTTTTCTTGCTGTGACCCTAGCATGATCTCCTCCTTTATCAATTCAGTCATTGCTGCTACTGCTTCTCCTGAAGAAAGGACTGATACTGCTGCCTCTGAGTATGTTATTGCTGCTGCTGCTGAAGTTCTTACAGTTTCTGCTGTTTCTGATGAGCCAATATCCAAGGACATTCTGATGTCAGAGGCCACTGATTGTGAGCCTGCTGCAGTTTCTGATGATGAATCTGCTGTTTCTACTGCTATAAGTGAGATTGTTACTGCTACTATCACTTGTCCAGAGCCAACTGCTGCTGTTGCTGTTACACCTTCTCCATCTGCTGTTGTCCCTGCTGTTACCATCTCTGCTGCTGCTGTTTCCACTTCTGCCTCATCTGCCTCTATTCAACTAAAGAAAGATCTTATGAAGAAAATAGATGCTCTATATGATGACCAGAGTTCTGAATCTGATGAATTCAAAACAGACTCTGATGACTCATCTGCTACCATTGCCAGGAAAAGGAAGGCAAGGATCAAAGCAATGAAAAGGGTTCCTCCTACTAAAGTTAAGGACAACAATGATATCCCTTATTATATCCTTCATAATTGCCCAATCACTGAACACTGGATGCAGTATTCCAAGAACCAGCTGAAAGCCATGAAGAAAAAGAGAAAATATGAGAAGGGTTCATCCCCATTCCAGCACTCTCATCCTCCTCCACCACCTCCTCCTGATGCAGGTGCAGGTGGAAGATCTGCAAGTCAACCCCCAGCCAGAAGCCAGGCTCCCTATCAACCTCATGCCAGATCCTATCAAAGGGAAAGCCAATCCAGGGGTTCATATTCTAGGAGAGGAGGATATAGAGGTAATCAAAGAGATTTTCAAGTATATTCCAAAGGGTACTCCAGGCAGCACCCATATTCTAGGGGAGGACATATCTCATCTGATACATCATCAGGTCCTTTCCCTTATAAGCTAAAAGAGACTGTGTCTGTCAGGCCTTCTCAAGACAATCCTTCCAATAGGTATGAGCCACTTGTACCTTTTGAGGACCCTGAAAATAACCCAGCTGCTTGGACTGCCAGGTTAAAGGAATTGGCTGCACTGGATTAGATTAAGAAGGCCAAAGATCAAGGATTAGATTCTTCCAACATTTCTACAATGTCTGAGCAAAGACAGAAAGAATTAGAAAGATATGCTTCCAGTAAATTCTTTGATACTGACAGATACATGGAATTACATCCTGCAGCTGTGGTTCCCAGGCCTACAAAGCAAACATATTTGGGTGCAGCAGATGACACCAGGTCCAACAAGGAAGCCCTTAATCCTAACAGAGAAATTAAAATGGTTAAAGGCAAAGAGAAGAAATGATGTTGTAAGGTGACAATTTCTGGAACTTTTGATTATCTGGATGCTATATATATATATCTCTGTGATGTTTCTGCATGTCTAGCTGTTGTTTTTATGTTTTACTGATTGTATGTTGTTATTCAAATTTTTCCAAAGTCTCTAAATAGTAATCCTAACCCAAATAGGGGGAGATTGTTGGAACACCCTATTACTAATTTGGGTCAGGATCACTATGTCTCTAGGAATCTTTGCTTGACCTTCTGTATAGCTTAATAGGTCAATTAGAATTGAGTCTAAGGATTAGTAGTCTAGGCTTGGAAGCTGCCCTGAAGACCAAGATCTTGTATTTGGAGACTAAGTCATATCGTCGAGCTCAGCACGAGGATTCGTCGAACTCCGGTCGACGATCGTCTAGCTCAACTTCGACAGATCGTCGAACTCCATTCGACGATCGCTGAGCTCAACCTCATTATATCGTCGAACTCCATTCGACGATCGGTGAGCTCAGGTCGACGATTTTGACTATGCTTTGGATCTTTATCTCTGAGCTCAGTTCGACGATCGTTGAGCTCAGATCGATGATATTTTGCTGCTGTATGTTTCCAGATCGCTGAGCTCAGCTCAACGATAGCAGAGCTCAGTTCGACGATTTCAGATAACTTCCAGAATTCAAATTCAAATCAGTTAGGAGTTATTCTGTAATTAATTCAGAGATTTGCTAGCCATTTTCATTTATTTCTGGACCAAGTTTCAAGGGATTCTTCAAGGAATGTTTCTGTGGACTTTCCTCCAGAAGATATTATGCAATTAAGGATGCAATTAATGCAGGCCAACAGCTATCCTTGACAGAGAATAATATTCTATTCTGTACCAGAGAATAAAAGATAGAATGTTTTTTAATCAAAAATAAGAACAAGAAGAAGAACACACACAATACAGAGAGAGACATACTGACTACAGAGACACTCTCAAAAATCTTCTGTCACAAAGAATTCCAGAGAACACTCATCCAAGGAGATCAAGTTTTCAAATCTTCAGATCTCTTTAGTTTTCAAAGTGTTCAAGGCCAACATATTTCAAGACTCCAGACACTCAACATTTCAGCTATTGCTGAAATCATCCATTGCTGGAGTTCAATATTTAAAGGCCTATCACCCTCAGCAAAGCTTTTCTTCCTGAAGATTTCAAGGATTCAGGGGGAGCTTTGACATCAATCCACATAGTCTTCTCAGTTGTTTGAGAAAGAGAAGACTTCCATCACTCTCTCACCCCCACTCTGTAAAGGGTTTTTCAAACTACCTTCAAAAGTTTGAACCTGGTTTTTGAGCACCTTGTCAAAAGCTCATTGGTGGCAAGACACCTGATCAAAAAATCTGGTTTGGATTTTGAGCACCTTATCAAAAGCTCATTGGTGCCCAGGACACCTGATCAACTCATCCTGCAGTGGATTCCTACCTAGGGTGGTAGAAGAGTGGATGTACCCAAGTTTGGGGAACCACTATATTTCCTTCTGTCTTCTGGTTCTGCTTGCTTTCTTTTTGTTTCTGGCCTTGATTTTTCTGTGCTTAGTTTTTGCATATCTTACTGATGTGATTAGATTTATTTTTGCTTCCCTGCTCACACATATTACAACAATTGTTGTAAAAGTTTGTAAAAGTTTTTAAAGCACCATATACTCTATTCACCCCCCTCTAGAGTATATCAGATCTAGTTGCACTTTCACATTCTAGTGGAAGCAATTCAAAAGTTGCAAAATTAAGAACCCCGCCAATAGCATGAATGTCCACTACATAAACCCAACAGAAATGAACGTACAAATACACAAGTACATGGCCTTATAGCCTTACAACAGTTTACTCAAATATAAGTGTCTTCCAAACTTCGGCACGAAGGCCGGTCATACATGAGAATAAAAGAAAACACTCAAAATTAGGCCTTTGAGGGCAGGCTCAGCAATAAGGGAACTTGCCTGATATTTTCCACTCGGCTCCGCAGCACCTGCAAGCAATAATCCACCAAGCGGTGGCAAACAAAAGCAACGGTCAGCTAAGCTGACCAAATTATAATGATCTCGCCCCTAAACTCGGGGCGGCGATGCTCTTTCCCTGCACTTTATTAGCATAGTCATATAATATAGAATTTCACATCATCTCAGGCATAGGCTCGCACGACCACACACCCCATGCTCTCAGGGCACATTCTCGGTGAACCCGGTCAAAGTACACGGCCTCACCACCGACCCTTGGACGTTAATTTCTCGTGAGCATTTTGGTCTTTCCGGTAGCAGTCACATCAATTTAAGCCATAGACCGCCTAAGATCATCCATCTATGCCAACGGCAAGTCCAATGTACTTTAGGTCGCTTGTACCGAATGACATAGAGAGGGTACGGTTCCGTCTAACCAGTTGCTCACACCGCAACGTCAATTTAGGTCATATGCACGGGTCAAGCTTTCCCGAGTCCCAAATCGATCACACACTTTACATATCCCGGTTATGTACAAGTTGGCAGAATCACCGATCTGCCCAGTTTTCCGGGTGCACCTTGGAGTTAGTCCCCCAAGGCTCCCTGTTGCAATCTACCGCATAGAAAATCCGAAAAACAATCAAATGCACGGAGTCTTCTCTGGCCATTCATGTAATGGAACAGCGCCGATACAGACCAACTTGTCCGAGTACGCTTCACACATCATGCCTATGCCCGTTTCTCAATTACAGACTCTACATGCAAAACAACGGGGACTATTCATGTCTACCCGAAGGAACATCTCACACTCACCGCATACTCGCGAGAGCGAGCTTCCTATGCAAGGGAAAAGAGGACTTCACATGTCCAAGATGAGAATCATTACCCTAGCATTCCTCTTCGGTGCCATGATGATCTATGCAGATAAAAAGCACCACAATGTCCTCGCCTCTGTAGATCCGAACTCGGCATGCGATTTGCGGCTCCGAAGCTCCACCGGCGGCCGGATCTCTCTTACTTTTCCTTCCTTGCCCTCCCCTCTCTTTAGAACTTTAGAAAGAGATAGTTTGAAAGAAATGAAGGCATCCAAATCCTATTCCCCGGTATAACCCAGCAAGGACAGCCCTGAGCCATTGGATCCAAAAATAAGGAAACAGACAGCAATAATTCGCACTTAAAATCCAAAACCTGGGCCGAACACGGCTTGTGACACGCCCGTGTCCAAGTCCGTGTGCCTCATTCGATGCCGAAACCATCGCGTCCCGAAAAGTACATGGGCTCTTGACACCCCTGTGTCAGGATTGACACGCCCGTGTCATCTAGTACACTCCTGTGTAGCTGGGCGTGTTCCTCCATCGACACACGACCAACACCAACCTGAGGAGAATACAGGTATTCGACATGCCCGTGTCCAATGTAACACGCCCATGTCAAACCCGAACACGCCTGGGCTCCAGGCCGTGTTTCTCCCCCGACACAACTCAGCCAACTACCCGAGTAGGACACGTCCTGGGACACGCCCGTGTCTTAGGTCGTGTTCGCTATTCGACGATCGTCGACTACAATTTCATCGACCACACAGCCACCGTCGAACATGAGCACGACACGGCCCCGGGATATGCCCGTAGGGCACGCCTGTATCCCCGGCCGTGTAACCCCTACCAAGTTCCAAACTTGGCTCAAAATGCCACCCATTGCTCTTTTAAGTTTCGGGGAGTTACAGTACGTCTGTGGACTTGTTTTCCTGTGCAAGTTCGTTCGCAAACCCACAACACAAACACTTACTTTATACAACCAGAATAATCACACAATTAGATGAAGAAGAAATAAAAGTTCCATTGCATGAATAACAATGATAATTGTTCTAAGTGATTACACAAATGTGATCTCCATGATGCCGGAGATTGAAGTCGATGAATATAAAAACTCTTTTGGTTTTCTATACAGACCCACTACCCGGACTGGTTGGCTCTCTCCCTTTCACTCCAAGAAAGGTCTTCGAGCCACTCTTCACCTACAAGCAAGGAAGGGTCTTAAAGCCCCGCTAGATCCTCCAGATCTAGACGTCCTTATCCCCTGGACGATTTCCCACGGAATCCTTCCCTGGAATCCGATGACCCTTACCGGTCGATTTTCCTCTCCTCAAGATTTAGAAAATTCAAAAGTTTTACAAAAACAAGAGATATAAATATTCAAAAGAATGAAGTTCACCCTCTCGAAGACAAATCTGTGGAGCGATCTGCGACCGGTGCTTAAGATCTACATTTGTTGGCAACCGGTCGGCTCTTCGAGTTCATTATAGATCTTAGATCTATAGAGTCATTCGATCACGAGCAGGAGGGAGACGACTATCTTCTTCTTTGATGAATACTTGTGGAATGGAGCTCAAGAAGGCGGTCGTACCCTAGAATTAACGAACTCCCATCCTTTCTTTTTCACTGAGTTACCAGGCACAGAAACCAAGGTGGCATTTTTTATGTCTTCGAGAAAATAAGCTACCACCGGTTGTAAGACTAGCGCCCGATGGTAGGTTCGCGTGCTTGTTGTGTCAGCTGTCCTCTAAATATGGAAAGAAATATTCAAAAAAATATTTGTCGTTTCAAATATGCTAGCGCCACGCGGTTACCGCTTCTGCCGCGCGATAATATTGGACGCAACGATTCGTCATTCGGTAAGCACGACGCGGTATGGCTAGCGCCGATTTCATCCAGAGTGCTAAGTCCAAATAATTCATTTCGGTAGCGCCTGTGGTAGTACTGGAGTCTGGCGGTAGCCAAGCGATCAATGAATCTGGCTCGACATTCGTCGATCACCTAGCGCTATGCATTAGCACTAACGCCTGGCGGTAGGTCAGCAACTCGACGATCCTGACTCGACACTCGTCGAGCAGATAACACGTCGCGGTAGGTGAAAGCTCTTGGCGGTAGTATCCACTCAACGCCACTATCTCGATGCACTCAACGCTTTTCTTCTCAGCGCTCTCGATGCGACGTTGAGTGAGCTAGCACGGGGCATTAGTACTAGCGCTTGCTGATAACTTCTCGAGCGTCAGGTCAATTTAATTCCAGTTATCGCTTAGCGATAACTTCTAATGCCTGGCGGTAACATTTGTAGGAAGCTTCTTCTCTTCACTTGAACTTGACAACCTACACACTCTATCAACAAAAGACATGATCAAATAAAATCTAGGAGTTGATATTCTCAAACACAGGGCATGTGAAACATTGGTTCCAACAAACTCCCCCTTTTGATAATATCAACTTCCGTTCATCAGAAATAATCAATAAGATAGAGTGTGTTGATAAAGAATAAACATTATGGGCTACCAACAGGTTGTAGCAGGTTCTCTATATGGTTTCCCTACACATGCTCCCCCTATCTACATATTCGACATGCTTCCCCTATCTATGTGCACTTCCCCTACATGTGACCTCTCCTAATCCCATACTCAAGAGCGTGCTCATGAAAACTTTATTCTCCCCCTTTGATAATATCAAAACGGTGTGCAAGGCCAACCAGACATGCAGGATGAAAAATAGTAGAAATGATGAGTGTTGTAAGAAATAGCAAGTAGTGCACACACAAAGGTGAAGATAAACATGACACATAGAGATAACTCAATAAAGATATATATCAGAGAATTTCAAGCACATGAGTAACACACTAGAGCAACATACATAATCAGAGAAAATCAAGTTTCAGATTAATCAAGAATTGGATAAAACAGACTAAACTAAGCACACAACAAGTATGTCTACAATGTTATAAGAGTAGGGAAGTAATCAAGTGAGACAAACATTGAAAACCGTCATGATTGTAAATCGTGTGCTAGTTCGTATTGTGCGAAAGAGAAGGATAGTTAGTTGTAGTCCAATTCTTATGCGCGGAAGTCTTAGACAAGGCAATGACATGTGTGCATGTAGCATCGATGCGAGATAACACCAAGAAAAAATGGCATATTGTCCATATGAATCTCGATCGGCTAGGAACCTAACACAAGAGAAATAAGATGAATAATCACCTCACATGTCATTCGATGTCTTACATGTGCAAGAACTAGGGGCACTAATCTAAAGATATAGTCAATGCACAAAATCGAAGTGACTCTTTAACCAAGGTGCTCATCCTCACAATGCTCATCAAGACTTATCAGAAGGAGAAAGTAGTGTTTGGGGGGGTGACAGGAGATGTGATTGCAAACATATTTTTATTTTGTTAGCATAGAGCTATCACTTTTGTTATCAATTTTTATTCACAGAGCCTCAAGTCATTCGAAATCTATCCACCTAGACACACTTTAACATATATACATACGACTTTTGTACTGGTGTTTTGGCCCAAAGTTTCACACCTAGCATAATCACAAAAGTATCGTGACATTAATTATTCAATGTATTTCTAGCGTGTTAGAATATAGTGTCACGAGTTATAGCATGTACACATAGCATGTTTTTTCATCTTGAGTGCATCGGCTAGGAATGTGTGTATCATGTGAAGTCATTCCCTTATCTAAATCCTCACACATACCTAGAGGCATAGTCAACAAACATGACCTTGTCTTGTCCCACTCAATAGCTAAGCACCTATAGATTCAGCCCACTATGACCGGAGGACAATGTTTACATAGATTACACATCTAAACGCAAACATTATACATACGCGTCATGGTCTAAGTCACAGTCATGTGAGCCCTTAGCATGATAGTTCTACAACTATTTTTTTTGTTTAGTAATTTTTTGTTTTTTTTAAAAAAAAACTCAAGTAACCAAAAAAGAAGATATAACAGAAAGGAATCTCAAACAAATATCATACATAAGAAACAAACAACAGTTAGCAACACATTGAGAGAACGAAACATCACAATGAAGACCGGAAGATAGCACGATAGACTGTTATGCATATAACTGAGTATTATGATGTATGAAGCATTGCTCATGCTGTAAGTGAGCGCCCATGAGAAATCTCAAAACACATTTCACCTACACATTGTGTCCACACTCTAGCCCCATACTGAGTGATGGATGGGCATGAGGAGCTGCATAAAATGTCGTAGGTTGGGGTGTTAATCCCATGTGCACATTGAAGAACCCGCACAACCTAACACTCTTTCCCCAAGCGCCACACAAAGACCTAGTGGAACCCTCCTCGGTTAAGGACAAGACGTGGTTTACAGGTTAGCGATCCTAGTGATAACATACCTACTCCGCCGCTAATGTGTGAGACACAACACAATTAACTATGTTGTTGATGGTATTATTGAAAAAATGAGGGCAACTTGTTTAAGAAGCTACCACCGGCTGTAATCTTATCGCGCCGCTGTAGCTTTCGAGTATATAGGCCAGCTTATATTTCCCGCCCACTCGTTTGAGTGGGACTTATAATTTCAATTATGTAATTTTCTCTTACTTGTAACTTAGCTTTATTTCTATCTCTTTATTATGTGTTTGGATGAGTGCGGGTGTGTTTATTTGTAGTAATTTTTCTAATATTAGGTTATCTTGCTTTTCTTCTTATTCTCTTTATAACCCTTCAGCGAATAGTTTAGAAAGCTCACCTAACCAAACTCATAAGCTATCTCCATTCCGATGAGTGGCTAATTGCTTTTAGCCCTCGGTAACGAAGAGCATTGGGATATAAAAAATGTTTTAAATAAATAAAGGTCTTATTTTTCTATTTAATTAAAAACTTAAGCTTTACCTCGGGTTAACGACGCGTAAAACCAAATATCGATGTGTGGGCTCTATTTCTGTTATCCATACGCTCGCTAACCGAGCGGCCGTGCGTTTGGACTGATCACCCCTGGGTAAAGAGAGTTCCGCACTAGCCCTCGAGAGAGGAGGTGCGCTAACTCTACCGAATTGGGTTCCCCACCCAATAGCGGGGTTCTTAGCATACTACGGGCATTAAGAGGAATCCTTCGTCGGACGAGAGCCCGGTCGAATAGTCTTAATGTCCAGGTGAGCAATATTCTTAGAGAAAGGTGAGCTCATTATTTTGGAACCTCTGCGGCCAAGTTTCTGCTTTAATTAAATTGAAACTTTAGATCTTTAGTTATTCAAATATATTTTTAATCCTAACGTAATTCGATAACGAGTGTTATCTCTTCATCGTCTTTAATATTAGTCTATTTTCACCTTATTTTAGTTTAAAATCAACATCTTACTATTTCAGTAAAATAATAGTGCTTTCGGAGCAGTAGGGATAATCAACCCGTTCCCGGGAAATTTATGATCTGGATATTCCCCCGAATATTCTGTATTACTTATGATAGGTTAACTTGCCTACCTAACCAAGCCCGCGGCGTTCCACTCATCGAACCAACCACCCACATAAGAGTCTATTCGCGGGCTTCATCAAGTTTTTGGCGTCGTTGTCGGGGAACTTTTTGAGTTGTTATTTGGAATCTGAAGTCTATTACTTTTACCTTTATTTCTAAAAAAACTAAAAAAGAAAACTTAAAACTTTTCTTCAAAATCCAAAAAAGATAATTTTCTACTTTATATTTTAGGGTATATGACCCGCTGACAACCTTCAGAGTCCAAAAATTTGGATTTCGATCTTGAGATCGAACGCTCGCTTGCACGTATTCAGTATCAACGCCAAAATCCCTCTTTGGATCCCGAAGAATCCATCGGAGAACCCTCTTCCGTTGATATGGCCGACCCCAATCCGAACGCGGCCGTCGAGCGTACAATGTCATATTACACCCAGCTGAATTTGGACGATACTGGGTCCAGTATTGTTCGCCCGACGGTGGTGAACAATAATTTTGAGATCAAATCGAGCGTTATCCAAATGAACCAAAATGTTGTGCAGTTCGATGGATTGCCGGATGAGGACCCGAACGTTCATTTGTCTAGTTTTTTGGAAATATGCGATACCTTTAAGATTAATGGCGTCACTGATGATGTCATTCATTTGTGCCTTTTTCCATTCTCCCTCAGATCAAAAGATAAGGCATGGTTGAATTCCCTCCCATGAGGATGTATCACCACCTGGGCCGAGCTTGCGGAACGGTTCTTAACGAAGTATTTTCCGCCCGCCAAAAATGCAAAGTTGCGAGCGGACATTTCTTCGTTTGTGCAGAACGATTCTGAGTCTCTATTTAAGACTTGGGAGTGCTTTAAAGAATTCCTCCGCAAGGTTCTGCACCACGCGCTGCCTGCGTGGTTGTAGGTCCAAATCTTCTACAATGGGCTTAACTATCAGATGCGTCAAATGATTTACGCGGCTGTCGGGGTTACCTTGAATAATAAGACCCCCCGAGGCTGCTCAAGCTCTTATTGAAGAGATGGCTATGAACGCCTACCAATGGAACATCGCACGGGGACGTCCCAAGCAGCCGGCCGGCCACTTCGAAGTGGATGCCACTGCCCACTTAGCCCTTCAAGTTGAAAGGCTGACAAAGCAGGTGGCGGAGATGTCTGCTGCCTCCACCACTCCGCCTTGGGCGATTCCCCCTAATGTCGGCGTAGTCAATGAATTCGTGGACTACGTAGGAAATGCTGGGTGACCTTCCTTCAACCCCAACAACAACACTTATAGTTATAACTATAATCCGGGTTGGAGTAACCACCCCAACTTCTCATGGAGCAATGCGAATAATGCGCAACGCCCGCCCAATTCTTTCGCGCCCAGATATCTTTCGCCTCCCCCTCTTCCAAAACCCTCCCCGATGGAGGAGAATTTTTCTAAATATATTGCTTCCAATGAGTCAAATATCCAGAACATCACCGGATCGCTAAAAAACTTAGAACTCCAGGTTGGACAGCTAGCGTGAATGATGTCCGAGCGCGCGTTCGGGGCACTGCCGGGAAACACGGAGCCCATTCCGCGGGAGAATATCAATGCTCTAACCCTCCGTAGTGGAAAGGAGGTGATCGATCCAAAACGGACCGATCCGCAGGTACATATTTCACCTTCGACCCCTCTTCCACCTTCTTCTATTACGCAGCCTTTACAAATTTTAAATGAAAAAATTATTAAAACGCCCTTTACATATCCACACAAGCTCGATAGTGAGCGTAAGGATGCGCAATATGAAAAATTTATTTTATTATAAAAAAAATTCATATTAATGTTCCCTTGTGCGAAGCAATCTCGCAGATGCCTAAATATGGAAAATACTTAAAACAACTTCTTTCCAATAAACAAAAATTAGAAAATATTTCGCATATTTATCTGAATGCTGACTGCTCAGCGGCTCTTACGAATAAATTGCCCCTTAAAAGAAATGACCCGGGACGGTTTTCCATCCCGTGCCTTTTTGGCAATATATTCGTAAAATACGCTCTTGCAGATTTAGGCGCGACCATTAATTTGATGTCGTTCTCACTCTTTCAAAAATTTGGTTTGGGCACTCCGACCCCTACTAAAATGCGAATCCAACTAGCGGATCGCTCGGTTAAGTTTCCCGTCGGGGTGGTGGAGGACGTACTTGTCCGAGTTGATAAGTTTATCTTTCCGGTAGACTTCGTCATCTTGGACATCGAGGAGGACACCGATGTACAAATTATACTGGGTCGCCCTTTTCCCGCCACCTCCCACACATTAATTGATGTCAGTAACGGTCGTCTTCTCCTTCGGGTAGCAGATGACGAAGTTACTTTCTCGATTAATCCCTCCATAGGAGACTCGTCATCGAGCGACGATTTCTGTTATAATTTAGATACCTTTTTCGGAGATCGTTCTTCGCCCATTTTCGAGTCCGTATTTTTAAACGACGATGTTTATGCACTTGAAAATTTTAAATGCGATGAGTATACCTCTATAGACTTTCCTTTCGAACCATTGGTAAAAAAGACATAGGTATTAAAACCTCCCTAGAAGAACCGCCCATCCTAGACCTCAAACTCCTGCCCGATTCACTCAAATACGTCTTTTTGGGAAAAGATGATACCTTTCCCGTTATCATTTCTTCGTATTTGAGCGAATCAGAGACTTCCGATTTATTGGGAGTTTTGCTTAAACATCGCTACGCAAATGCATGGCAATTTTCCGATCTAAAAGGGATTAACCCTTCTTTCTGCACCCATAAGATTTTCATTCTCGATAATTTCCACAAAACCATTCAGCCGCAGCGACGCCTTAACCCAAACTTGAAAGACGTTGTTAAGGCACAAATTATTAAATTATTAGATGCGGGAATTATTTATCTTTTATCAGATAGTATGTGGGTTAGTCCCGTTCATGTGGGGCCCAAAAAGGGCGGTCTTACCGTAGTGAAAAACGAGCATAATGAACTTGTCCCAACTCGTACTGTTACGGGTTGATGGGTGTGCATCGATTATAGAAAATTAAATGATGCCACCCATAAGGATCATTTCCCACTACGATTCCTAGACCAAATTCTAGAGCGTTTGTCCGGTCATCAGTATTTTTGTTTTCTTGATGGATTATCAGGGTTTTTCCAAATCCCCATTTCTCCCGATGACCAAGAGAAAACAACTTTTACCTTCCCGTTTGGTACCTTCGCATATCGAAGGATTCCATTTGGCCTCTGCAACGTGTCAGCTACATTCCAACGATGTATGCTAACAATCTTTAGCGAGCTAGTAGGAGACATTATGGAAGTCTTTATGGATGACTTCTCTATTTTCGGAAGCTCTTTCCCGTCCTGTCTTCGTAATTTAGATCGTGTCCTTCAGCGATGCGAGGGCACGCATCTTGTTTTAAATTGGGAAAAGTGTAACTTTATGGTTTGAGAAGGTTTGGTTCTCAGCCATAATATTTCGTCTAAGGGGATGGAGGTCGATAAGGCCAAAGTTGAAATTATCAAAAAACTTCCCCCGTCTTCTAACGTTAAATCCATTAGTAGTTTCTTAGGGCATGCTGGCTTTTATAGGCGTTTCATTCAAGATTTTTCAAAAATAACAAAGCCGCTTACTCGCCTCTTGAAAAATGAATCAAATTTTGTCTTTGATAGCGAATGCGAGTCTGCCTTTAATTTAATAAAACAAAAACTTATCAATTCACTGATTTTAGTGGCGCCCGATTGGACCCTTCCATTCGAAATCATGTGCGACACTAGTGATATTGTCGTAGGCGCCGTTTTTGGCAAACGTATAAACAAATATTTTCATCCTATTTATTACGCTAGCAAGACGCTCACATCCGCACAAGGAAATTACACGACAACAGAAAAGGAACTTTTAGCCATCGTTTTTTGCTTTTGATATGTTTCGCTTGTATATAACGCTATCTAAAGTTATCGTGTTTACCAACCACTCCGCCTTAAAATATTTATTAGCTAAAACGGATGCCAAACCCCGCCTTCTTCGATGGATCCTCCTCTTGCAGGAGTTCGATTTAGAGATCCGGGATAAGAGGGGTGCGGAAAATTTAGCCGCCGATCACCTCTCCCGCTTAGAAAATCCTACTGCGGAAGCGCTCGTCGAATCTGACATAAATGACAGATTCCCCGAGGAACGCATCCTTGCCATTACTACTCTTTCATCTTCCCCGCTGTGGTTTGCCGATTTTGCGAACTATTTAGTTGTGAGAGTTCTCCCAAAAGACTTTTCGAGCCAGCAAAAGAAGAAATTCCTTTCTGACTTGAAATATTTCTTTTGTGAGGACCCTTTTCTTTTTCGTATCTGCACGGACCAAGCAGTCCGAAGATGTGTCGCGGGTGTGGCTTGCAAGCAAATACTTAGGCACTGCCATGAGGGTCCGGCTGGTGGGCATTATAAAGATAACCGGACCACGTGGAAGGCGCTGGAGGCGGGCTTCTTTTGGCCTACTCTGTTCAAAGACCCTCACAATTTTGTGCACACCTGTGATAGCTGCCAGCGGTCGGGTAACATCTCTCGTCGCGATGAGATTCCCCAAAATTTGTTTTTAGAATGCGAAGTCTTCGATTTATGGGGCATAGATTTCGTTGGAACGCTGCCTCCGTCTTTCAAAAAGAATTATATTTTAGTGGCGGTAGACTACGTATCGAGGTGGGTGGAAGCGCAAGCTCTCCCCACCAACGATGTGCGCGTCGTCGTTACATTTCTTAAAAAACTATTTTCTCGCTTCGACACATCTCGCGCGATTGTAAGCGATAGGGGGACGCTTTTCTGCAACACCCAGATGGCTAAGACGTTAGATATATACGACATCATGCACAAACTTGCCACCCCCTACCACCCGCAAACTAGTGGCCAAGTAGAGGTAGTCAATCGAGAGATTAAGCATATATTAAAGAAAACTGTTTCACTTAATATAAAAGATTGGTCCATCAAACTTGACAATGCGTTGTGGGCTTATCATACCGCATACAAAACCGTAATTGGTTGTACGCTGTATCGATTAGTTTACGGCAAAGCGTGCCATCTCCCCATAGAATTAGAATATCGCGCACTTTGGGCTTTAAAACTTTTAAATCTCGACGCTAACTTAGCCGCCCAAAATAGAAAACTGCAACTCAACGAGCTCAATGAATGGCGTGAAAACGCTTACGAGAGCAATAAGTTCTATAACGAGCGTTCTAAGTTTTATCACGACCGAAAATCAAGACCCAAAAAACTTTTTCTCCGGGCGATCTTGTCCTTCTATATAATTCATGAGTTAGACTTTTCTCCGGGAAACTTAGATCACGTTGGTCCGGCCAATTCAAAGTTGAAGAGGTTTGGCTGTACAACCCCATATTCGATGAGTCAGATCAGGAGGCGCAATGGTCACAGTTGAGCTAGCCAAAGGAGTTCCCGCCCAAAAGGAGGTCTCGCCCAAGATGGTGGGAACGTTCGCGTCAAGTCGTCGAATGGAGATCAACGGGCCGAGATCGTCGAGCGCGGCCAGTGCGGGAGCGCTTACGCTAGCGCCAAGTTCCAATCTTAAAGGGGCTCTCGCCTGTCAGCTGGCGAGACCGTTCGCGCCGTCTCTGGGTAAGAGGCCCTCGGTTCAAAGCTCTCGCCGAGTGGGGCCTGAGGCCTAGGGTTAAATGACCAGATTGCCCTCAGGTAAATTTACCCCATATGCCCTCAGAAAAACAGCGGGATTCGGCTATTGGCAGACCAACTAGGTGCTTTTCAGTAATTTCAGGTCAGCACGATGCTAAAAATAGACCCATAAGGACTCTTTACACGGTAAGCTGTCATTATCTCTCAAATTCCAGTGCTTTCTGAGCAGCTCCTAGCCCAGCTTTGGCTTTGGAGGGGAAGCTCTCAGAGATCTTCCGGGTGTGAGGTGGGACCTCCCTGCTGAGGCTTTGGGTTAGTCTTAGGTCCTTTGAATCCAGTCGAGGGTTGAGGCTTGAGAGAAGTAGATTTTGGCTGTACCCCCTTTTCTTTGAACTCCGGTTGAGGTCATATTTGTCTTCAACAGTTCTGGTGCGGTGACCGTGGAAGGCAGCTGATACAAAAAAGCCTTGAGTTTTGTCCCATGGCTAGAGGTGAAGGTGAAGGGTCACGTTCTGGAGGCTCCCCCACCCGGGGAGAGGAAGCAACGAAGAGGATACTGGATGAATTCAGGCGAGAGGTCCTGTAGACGATCAGTTTGGCCTTCTCGGCCAGAGGCGAGTGGGCCACCCCTCAGGTCCCGATAGAAGAGGTCCCGCTCTTGGGAGAGAACGCCCCAGGACAGCACCCGGGGAAGGAGGTCCCGGGGGAGGCGGGAGAGAGAGATGTGGCGGCGCAGGAACTCTTCCCGGGCCAGAGCCAGTGCCCGGGCAAGGAGGCGCTGACGGATCTGGGCAAGAAGGAAGCGGCAGTGCGAGAGCTCTTCCCGGGGCACGGTCTCGCGGATCGGGCCAGTCAGCCGAGGCCGCGGGACGTACCATCTCGCCAGGCAGGAGGCGAGAGCCCGTTCAGCGAGCTCATCATCTCAGCTCCGGTACCGGACGGGTTCCGGGAGCCTGACATGTCCTACTACTCAGGCAAAGATGACCCGGTACAACACGTACAGTGGTTTGAGGACGTCGTATCGATAAGGCAGATGACAGATGCCTTCAAGTGCCGGCTATTTGCCATCACGTTGAAGGAGAAGGCTCCGGACTGGTTCCACCAGTTGCCAGAAAGATCAATCTACTATTTTGAGGATCTGCGGAGAAGTTTCCTGTTGAGATTCTTAACCTCGAAGAAGTGGACGAAGGAAGCAGAGTGCCTGTTTGTGGTGAGGCAGAAGCCGGATGAGACACTGGGTCACTATGTCGACCGGTTTCAGGAAGAGATCCTCATGGTCCAGGAGGTCCCAGGATACGCACTGATGCTAGCCTTCACCCTGGGGCTGAGACCGGGATTCTTTAGCATGGAATTGAAGAGAGTGCCTCCCCTCTCCTTTGAGGAGCTCATGGAGAGGGCGACAAAGGAGATTGACTTCGAGAGAGCAAACCCAGCATTTGCCAGGAAGTTGGCTAGGCTGGCGGAGGACGACGTGAAGGAACCAGCTGCAGGAAGACAGAAGGAGCCAAGGGAACAGAGGGAGCAGAGAGAAGAAAGGAGAAGGGAAGAGCCCCGGAGGTTTGGGCAGCAGCAGGGTTGGGGGCCAGGGAGCCGAACAACCGGTTAGGTTGGAGGCCCCAGGAGGGTCGCCCCCAGGGCCAAGGAGGAGGCTACCAGGGGACAGATAACCTACGGAAGCCCCGGAGGTTCGACCAACTGGCTTGGAGGCAGGCACCGAGGGGTCGTGCCCCACCACCGCAAGAGGCAATAGAAGTGGGAAGAGGAAGAGGAGCGGGGAGAGGAGCTCGAGGAGGAGGGAGAAGAGGGAGAGAAGGAAGAAGGGGCGGGGAGGTGTTGCCTTTTTGTGACTTCCACCAGGAGGAAGGTCACACGACGGCCACCTGCCCGGAGTTCTTAGAGATAAGGGAAGAAAGAGGAGCAGGGAGGCAGGATCCACCGGTAAGGATATTAGAGGTGCAGCAGGGTGAGGTGGAAGATAGGTGCGAAGATCGGGTAGATGTAGGGACCCGGGGAGGAATTGGGGTAATTCACGGAGGAGTGGGGATTGAGGCAACCCGCAAGGGGAGCCTGCAAACCATGTACAAAAGGGGGGTCGCCTCTACCTCCCAGGTTCCCCCACCAGAAGAAAAAACCACTTTCTCGTCAGCGGACATGCCAGACTATGAGGATTCATTCTGTGATGCCCTGGTGATCCAGACGGCGGTGGAAAATTATACGGTCTCGAGGATACTAGTGGATAATGGGAGCTCGGTGAATGTCGTCTTCAAGAAAGCCTTTGATGAGATGAGGGTAGAATGTAAGAGGATCTTGGCCTCGGATGGACCGTTATTTGGGTTCTTCGGAGAGAGGAAGGAAGTGGAAGGGGGAGTAGGGCTGCACGTGAAGTTGGGGGGCATGTCGCGGAACTGCAGGTTCATGATCGTGGATGCCCCAAGCAGCTATAATGCCATCTTTGGGCGCCCCCTCATCAGCGCCTTTCGCTGCATCCCCTCCTCGTTCCATCAATGCCTCAAGTTCAATAATAGGTGGGTGCAGGTCAGGGTAAGAAGGGACCCGAAGGTGGCAAGACAATGCTACGTTACAGCAGTCAACACCATTTCATGGATGGCAAAAGCAGAGGAGTTGGAGATAGAGATGGCGGCACTTGAGGAGGTTGGTGAGGAAGAGGAAATGGTCCTAGAGGAGGCAAGAGAGATAGTTGAAGAGGAAGTCGGAGAAGAGGAGACTGAGAAGCAGCAAGGAGATGTGCAGGTGGTCCGGGGGGATGAGGAGCAGGAGAGTCCATAAGGGGCGATGGAAGTAGAAGAATGAGCGACAGGAGGAGTTGAGGGAGAGGCCCCGAGGGGCGTGAGAGTCAAGCAGCAGCAGGACGGGCTAGTAGAAGCGATGGGGATCGAGGAGGAGATAGAAAGGGGAGAGCAGGAGGTGGAGGAAGAGGCAAGGGTCGGTTGGGAGCAGTCGCGGTTGGAGCCGGCCGAAGAAGTGGTGGAGATGGAGGTCTTCACCGGCGCGGGGCAAGTACAAAGGGTGCGGGTCAGCGGGGGCTTGAGTCCCGAGGCCCGGGAGCGAGTGCGGGCTTGCATTCAAAGCAACGTCGACATCTTCGCCTGGAGCACGGCGGATATTCCGGGCATCGACGCAGACGTGGCCTGCCATTGCCTGAACTTGGACCCCCGCACTCGCCCCATACGCCAGAAGATGAGAGCCATCACCACCAAGCTGGAGAAGCCCATTCGTGAGGAGGTCAGGAAGCTCCTGGAGGCCGGCTTCATCTCAGAGATCCAGTATCCGGGCTGGATCTTGAATGTGGTAATAGTTAAAAAAGGAGGTGGTAAATGGAGAATGTGTATTGACTTTTCTTTGTTAAATAAATCATGCCCTAAGGATTGCTACCCCCTGCCTCAGATCGACGCGCTGGTTGATTCAGCCGTCGGTTTTTCTGTCATGAGCTTTTTAGATGCTTTTTCAGGTTATCACCAGATTCGGATGCATCCTCCTGATACCAAGGATGTTTCCTTCATCACAAGGGAGGGATACTTCAGTTACAAAATGGTGCCCTTTGGGTTGAAGAACGCAGGGGCTACCTACCAACGCATGATGGATCGGGTCTTCCGGGATCAGAGAGGGAGAAATTTTGAGGTCTACGTCGACGACCTAATGATCAAAAGCAAGTGCATGGATTCGCACCTACAAGATCTGGAAGAGACATTCGCCACCTTAAGGAGTTTCAAGATGAGACTGAACCCCTTGAAGTGTGTCTTCGTGGCCAGCCGCGGGAAGTTCCTCGGGCATCTCCTGACTCCGGCAGGGGTGGAGCCCAACCCGGACAAGGTAAAGGCCATCCTGGATTTGGAATCACCTCGCGACGCCAAGGAGGTCTAGCGCTTGACAGGCAAACTGGCTGGGCTGAGCAGGTTCCTCTCCAGGGAAGGAGACAAGCGTTCTTCATTCTTTAAGGTGCTGCGAGGGAATCAAAGGTTTGAGTGGACCACCGAGTGCGAAGAGGCCTTCCAAGGGCTGAAAAGACAACTCTCTCAGGCTCCTCTGCTTCAGAGCCCAAAAGAAGGAGAGGACCTGACCTTGTACCTTGGTGTAGGAGCGGAGGCGGTGAGCTCCATCCTAGTGAGGGAAGAAGGGAAGAAGCAGCTGCCGATCTACTACGTCAGTCGGATATTGAGGAAGGCAGAGCTCCGCTACCCCATCCTCGAAAAGCTCGTCTACGCCTGGGTCATCTCTGTAAGGAAACTTCGGCCGTACTTTCAAGGACATTCGATTAGGGTGGAGACCGACCACCCTCTTCGCAAGATCTTCGAAGGAGTGGAGCACTCGGGGAGACTTGCTAAGTGGTCTATTGAGCTAAGCGAGTTCGACATCTCTTTTGTCCCAAGACTCTCCATCAAGGCGCATGCAGTGACGGACTTCCTAACAGACTACATTGTTGAAGTCGAGGAGGGAGAGCAGCAACCTCGAGAGGTGTGGAAGTTGATGGTTGATGGGGCCTCGGGAAAGCACTCCCTCGGAGCAGGGGTGGTATTGAGAAGTCCTCAGGTGGTAACCATAGAGCAAGCAGTCATTTTGCATTTCCCCGTGACCAACAATCAAGCAGAGTATGAGGCCATGATCACCGGCCTTCGCTTGGCAAAGGAGCTGGAGATTCAAGATGTGGAAGCTTTCACTGATTCAAAGGTAGTAGCATCGTAGATCCGGGGAGAGTTTGAATCTCGGGAGCCTACCCTCATCAAATACCTCTCCAAGGTAAGGGCGATCATCGGAGGGTTCCGGTCATTCTTAATCCAACATGTTCCAAGGGAAGAAAGTATAGCTGCCGATCGATTAGCCAAGTTTGGACCTCGGGGAGGAGGGACCTTGACGGAGCTATTTCGACCGGCTATCGAGGAAGGAGAGTTGATGGTGGTAGATCGGCGACTCTTGTGGGTGGATCCATTTGTGACCTTCCTAACCACCGGTGAACTTCCTGAGGGGACCAAGGACGGGAGAATCTTCAAGCGCAAAGCAGCTCACTACCTAATGATGGAGGGGGGCCTGCATCGTAAGATGTTCTCAGGGCTCCTAGCAAGATGTGTGACCGAAGAAGAGATCCCGAAGATCTTGGGGGAGGTGCACTCGGGCGAGTGCGGCAGTCACTCTGGAGGAAGGACGTTGGAAGCAAGGGTGGTCAGACAGGGGTACTTCTGGCCCACCCTAAGGAAGGATGCCACGGATTTGCAAGGAGGTGTCAAAAATGCCAGCTCTGCGCCCCCTTCAGCTCTTGGCAGCTCAAAGGCTCTGAGGTATCAGGGCACCGTGGCCGTTCGCCATCTGGGGAATGGAATTAGTTGGGCCCTTTCCTCCGGCTAGTGGGCAGAGGAGATTCGTCTGGGGGGCATCATTTGTAGACACGGGTTGCCCCAAGCAATAGTGACAGATAACGGCCCCCAGTTTTCCAGTGAGGAGTTCATTAGCTTCTGCGCCCAACTAGGGATAGATCTCCGGTTTGCCTCTGTCCACCACCCCCGGAATAACGGCCAGGTGGAAGCGGCGAACAAAATCATTGTGAAATTACTAAAGAAAAAGGTGGAGAACTTAAAGGGTAATTGGGTGGAGCAGCTCCCCTCGGTCCTGTGAGCCCTGCAAACGACCCCGAACATGGCCACCGGTGACACCCCCTTCAAGCTCTCTCATGGGTGTGAGGCTGTCCTAACAGTGGAGTTCGAGGTCCGGTCCCCGCGAGTCACAGCCGCGGGCGAAGGAGACGAGACTTGAAGGTTGGAGAATGAGGAGGGGCAACGCCTCTCGCTAGATATGGTGGAAGAGCTGCGAGACGTGGCAGCTATCAGTCAAGAAGAGATCAAGCGGCGAATGGCCAAGTATTTTGATAAGCATGTCAGGGTCAAGCAGTTTACTGAAGGGGATCTGGTGCGGAGAAAGGTTGATGCGGCAGGAAGGTCGGCTCCCGTGGGCAAGCTCAACCCGAACTGGGAAGGACCGTACATAGTGAAGGAAGTCCTCGGAACGGGAGAAAACTACCTCCAGGATTTGGAGGGGAGGGCCCTAAGCCACACCTGGAGCGGTGATGACCTAAAACGCTTCTACCCATGACGGGGAGGAGGATGTAACCATGTATCTCAAAAATAAACTTATTATACTACATCGATTGATTTTCTCTTAACTATTGTCAAATTTTTCATAATATAACGTAATTATATGTTTTGTAACACCCCGAGCACGACTCGGCCCCAGGTAGACCCGCTGCGCATGCTCTCATCTAGCTGGCAGGTCCGAAGGCTCGCCTGTGGGGGATAGGTCTGGTTGGTTTGAGATCTTCATCAGCACCCCGAGCTCGGCTCGGCCCTAGGTAGACTCGCTGCGCAGGCTCTCATCTAGCTGGCAGGTCCGAAGGCTCGCCAGTGGGAGATAGGTCTGGTTGGTTTGATATCTTCATCGGCACCCCGAGCTCGGCTCGGCCCCAGGTAGACCCGCTGCGCAGGCTCTCATCTAGCTGGCAGGTCCGAAGGCTCGCCTGTGGGGGATAGGTCTGGTTGGTTTGAGATCGTCATCGGCACCCCGAGCTCGGCTCGGCCCCAGGTAGACCCGCTGCGAAGGCTCTCATCTAGCTGGCAGGTCTGAAGGCTCGCTTGTGTGGGATAGGTTTGGTTGGTTTGAGATCTTCATCGGCACCCCGAGCTCGGCTCGGCCCCAGGTAGACCCGCTGCGTAGGCTCTCATCTAGCTAGCAGGACTAAAGGCTCGCTTGTGGGAGATAGGTCTGGTTTGTTTGAGATCTTCATCGGCACCCCGAGATCGGCTCGGCCCTAGGTAGACCCGCTGCGCAGGCTCTCATCTAGCTGGCAGGACCGAAGACTCACCTGTGGGGGATAGGTCTGGTTGGTTTGAGATCTTCATCGGCACCCAGAGCTCGGCTCGGCCCCAGGTAGACCCGCTGCGCAGGCTCTCAACTAGCTGGCAGGTCCGAAGGATCGCCTGTGGGGGATAGGTCTGGTTGGTTCGAGATCTTCATCGGTACCCCGAGCTCGGATCGGCCCCAGGTAGACCCGCTGCGCAGGCTCTCAACTAGCTGGCAGGTTCGAAGGCTCGCCTGTGGGGGGTAGGTTCTGTTTGAGCAAGGCAGGAAATGCGCCCGGGACACGAAATAGAAAGAGGTAAAGGTAGGAATGGTCTCGGCCGGAATAGATCTCGGCGGGGAAATTCCCGTCAAAGAGGTCTCGCAGAGGGGGGCTTTCGCCGAGAAGGCTCCTATTAATATTCTCGAACAAACAGGCTGAAGCGTTATGCCACAGGCCTAAATGGATTCACGCAGGCTAAAGGGGGACGGTTCCGTCTTAAGGGTTCGTGAGCCACGCTTCTGGCTGGCAGTTTGCAGCAGGTTCCCGCCGATCCATCGCTAAGGAAGACTATCCTATGGGGGCCAAGGGCCTCGGCGAAAGCATACGTAGGAAACACTCGGCCACAGCAATTACATCAAACACATTCACAACAACAAGAGACATTTACAATGGAACGTTTGCGATATATATTACACAAGTACATGTTCAGAGCGTCTCGCTCTTTACACTAAGACAAAAAGAAGAAAAGGGGGCCCCTCAAGGAGACAAGTTATACCCCTCAGAGCTCCCGCCTGAGCTACCGCTGGAGCTTTCGCCAGAGCTCTCCCCGGAGGTCTCGCCACCCACTGCAGGGGATTTCGGGACTTCCGAGGGTGGGGTATCAGGGGCACCCGGGGGCTTTGGAATGGGCTCGAAGAGCCAGGGAACGAGCTGTCGTGCGGTGATGTTTTTGCCCCTCCCATCCTAGCAGTCGACATCTCGCAGCGTCTCCAGCATCAACCTGACTGTAGCCTGCGCGTTGGCCTGGAGAAGCTTGTCGATGTCATAAATCGAGTAGTAGCGGCTCTTCAGTCTTTCATCCGGCGGGGGGGCTACATTCGCCTCCAGGCGCGCAATCTGCTCCCTCAGGAGGATGTTGTCGTATCGCGCTTGGGATAGCTCCTCGCGAAGCGTGGCTTGGGCGGTATCCTGAACAGCGAGAGTTTAGCATAAAAGAGAAGAGTTAAAGTAGAGAGAGCAAGCGTTGTAAAAGATATCGCTTACCCCTTCCGCCTGGCGTGAAGATAGCAGCTGCTGGGCCTCGGCCAGCTCCTTTGACAAAGTGGCCGCCTGAGCCACCGCATCATCCCTAGCCTTGAACATATCCTGGAAATTAAGGTATATTGTGATGCTTCAGCGAGCACACATGTGCGCAAGCTCCAGCCCGCGCATCACGGCGCGAGTAGAATCATAAGGCAGCAGCCTGGTCGACATCCTGTCGTAGACATTGGCATCCTCCCGGCTGTAGAGGCAGTAACCTAAGGCGAAAGCCTCACTGGTAACCTCGTCTCGCTCTGCCCAGCTAGGAAAGAGGGACGAGATCGAGACCTTGTTGGCGTCGGGATCCCACTTTAGCAGCAGCTTGTTCTCCACATCCAGGCACCTCATGCCGAGACCAAAATTGCGGTGGCCCCGCGGCACCTCTCCGGCCAGAGGCTGGCCGGAGGTCTCGGCGGCGGCTCCCTCCCCCTCTGCAACACCAGGGTCCTGAGGGTTCTCGGTAGGAGCCTCAGCGCCGCCACTAGTTGTTGCGATCTCGCTGATAGCTTGCAAGATCTCCTCAAAGGAGAGGCCTAGCGGAGGCTTGGTCGGGAGCGCGGGAGGGGGTCTCCGCTCCCGCAGGATGGCTGGCATCTAGCAGAGGCGCGGAATATTCGGCAGTATTTCCTCCCGCTGGTAGGGAGGAATCAACCGCAAGGGCAGGCTGATTCGCGGCCCTCACCCCGCTCTCCCGGGTGGCGAGACCCGGCGGTGCGAAAACTGGCGCGGCGAGAAGATAGTTCAGCATTCAAAGTTTTGAGTTAAGGGCGAGAGGGGAACATTTACCTGCAATGTTCAGGTCAGGTGGAGGAGCCACCTCCGAAACCCGTGGTTGATCCTCGAGGTGGCCAGAGGATGGCTCCAAGGATTCGCGCGGGGACGTGTCAGCATCGGGAACCGTTTCCTGCGAGAGATATCGCGTCAGCTACTAAGCGGTTGGCGTTTTCAATAATTGACAAGTCAATCATACCTTCCGCGTCGAGGGATCGTCCGCACGGCTTGGGGTTGGGGTGGGCTGGCTCCTGTTCTCGTGTGGCAGGTCCCGCTGAACCACCTTCGCCCTCTTCATTTTCTTCTTAAGCAGAGGAGGCTTAGCGGCCGACGACCGTATCGCTAGACATGGGGCAACCAGGGCGCTGTTAGCCTTGGCTCGCGCCTGTGCCGCGTTGATGCGGTCTTGCAGATCCTGCGGAAGTGGTTTGTCGGCGCTCTTGGAAGGCATCGCGAGAGGAGGCGAGAGCTCAGGAGAAGAATGACGACTCGAGGGAGGTGTTATGATCGTCTATCGGCACACGTATTTATAGACACGGTACGGCCCTCCAAAAGATTCCCTGATGGTGACACGTGCTCAGCGAATATTTCTGGGTTGGACGTGTCTTTTCGAGCGCAGAGCTAGCTCAAAAAAAGCGGGGATAGTGTACAACCCCATATTCGCTGAGTCAGATCAGGAGGCGCAATGGTCACAGTTGAGCTAGCCAAAGGAGTTCCCGCCCAAAAGGAGGTCTCGCCCAAGATGGCGGGAACGTTCGTGTCAAGTCGTCGAATGGAGATCAACGGGCCGAGATCGTCGAGCGCGGCCAGCACGGGAGCGCTTACGCTAGCGCCAAGTTACAATCTTAAAGGGGCTCTCGCATGTAAGCCGGCGAGACCATTCGTGACGTCTCTGGGTAAGAGGCCCTCGGTTCAGAGCTCTCGCCGAGTGGGGCCCGAGGCCTAGGGTTAATTGACCAGATTGCCCTCAGGTAAATTTACCCCATGTGCCCTCAGAAAAACAGCGGGATTCGGCTTTTGGCAGACCAACTATGGGCTTTTCAGTAATTTCAGGTCAGCATGATGCTATAAATAGACCCATAAGGACTCTTTAGAAGGCAAGCTATCATTATCTCTCAAATTCCAGTGCTTTCTGAGGAGCTCCTAGCCCAGCTTTGGCTTTGGAGGGGAAGCTCTCAGAGATCTTCTGGGTGTGAGGTGGGACCTCCCTGCTGAGGCTTTGGGTCAGTCTTAGGTCCTTTGAATCCAGTCGAGGGCTGAGGCTTGAGAGAAGTAGGTTTTGGCTGCACCCCCTTTTCTTTGAACTCCGGTTGAAGTCATATTTGGCTTCAACATTGGCAATATGGGACCGTACTCGTCTCCCACCCGGATAAAGGCTCGTTTAAAGTGAACGGTCATCGCTTAAAATTAAACATAGCAGGTGATCCTGTGGGCGGTAATTTCGAATCTATAACCCTCTTCGATATATAAACCGCCAAAATAGTCAAGCTACACAGCTATAAACAAAGAGCTCCTAGGAGGCACCCCATGTTTATCTTTTTCGTTATTTCTTTACTTTTTCTTTGTTATTTTCTTAATAATGCAGGGTTCCTAAACAGCACCTTCCCAACCTCCTTTCAGAGAAGCTTCTATCCCCTCTCTTTATTTTATTTGTACATATTGCCTTTCCTATTTGTTCCGCATACTTACGTTACAACATTGGGGATAATATTGGGGACAATGTTGGACTTAAGTATGGTGGTGTTTTCTCGCTTTATTTTCGGAACTTCTATTTTCTGCATTGTATTTCTATTTTCTGCACTCCAAAAATTAAAACATCTAAAAATATATATATAACAACAAAACAAAATAAAAAAAATATTGAAAATGAAAATTCCCAAAAAAAATTTCTTTTCCTTTCGTTTTATTACAAAAATTCCAAAAAAAAATATAAAACAAAAAAACCAAAAGAATTATAAAACAAAAATTCCAAAAACTTATAAAACCAAAATTCCAAAAAATTTATAAAACAAAAATTCCAAAAATATTTAGTTTCATTTTGTAAAAATATTTGTGAATATTTTTGTAAATAATCTTCTCTCTCACTCCCTTCCTTTTTGTCTCTCATTCTTGTAAATGACGTCTCTTTTTCTCGCAATCTTCGTAAATAGAATGAAAATGTTCTGAAAACAAAAATACAAAAAAAAAATTTCACAAAACTTAAAAATCTAAAAAAGAAGATAATAAGTTAAAAAAATTCAAAAAAAAAGTGTAAAACTAAACAAAAATTAAAAAAAATAGGATAAGAAATCAAAAACTCAAAGAATGATAAAAACTCCAAAAATCCAAAAAAAAATTTGAAACAAATAAATCAAATATTCCATTTCTTGTTCTTATTGTTATCCAAAAATTTTGTTTTGAGTTTATTTATATGTGAATTTTAATAATTCTTTATTTGTATTCGTTTGTTAATTATTGATTGAAAAAGTTAAATATCCGGGGTTAAGTTTTAAAGAATTCATTATGCTTTGTTAAAAATAGCGAACACGTTTTAGGCATTACTTCTAATTTTTCATTGATAGGAGCACGTGTATTATGTTTGAAAATAACGACTATACGATTCAATTATGTTTACTTTTAGCTTTCTGAAAAATTGGAACATATAATTTATTAAGGTTGCTCTCAAAAATTTTTTTAATTAAAAATCTAGTTTTCTTTTCTTCCTTTATCATGTCTTTCTTGGCATGATAAAATTTTTATCCTTAAAAGATCTGATGTTAATGGGAATAAGATTTCGTTCCATAAACATAGGCACCCAATAATTAAAAAAGATTATATATTACAGAGTAAGAGGATAAAATTCATTACTCCTACACATATACATTGGGTCAATTTTATCATTATGAAGTTAAAAAAAAAGATATTAGGAAAATAAGATTTCATTTTCCTAATAATCCAAAAGGAAAAAAAATGGAGGTTCGAGAAAAAATTACCTCACCTCAATTTCAAATCCTCTTCATAAACAAACATCTACCCCCTTAGCCAATTTCACGATTCTATAATTAATTCAAAAATCTTTTTGAGAGCATAATTTGTAAATTGCATTATTTCCAGTAAAACTCCTATAAGCTAAAGTTCATATAATTCCAAACTATTTTCGTTAATCTAACCATTACAATTTTTTCTTTCTATTTGATTACATCAAGAAGTCTTTTGGCCAAAACTTTTGCGCTATTTAAATCATCTTCATAATTTTAGGACTTAACTCTTACACCCCGTATGTTTATTTTGATCTCTCTTATAATTAATTAAGCGGTAGCTAAATTTAGAATTTTTTCTATTCCTTATAAGTTCACCTCAAACTTTTGTTTTGGAATAACAAAAGCCTAAGTATGGGGGTATTTGATAAATTGAAAATATACATATTTTTATGTTCATTATTTAAGTAGTTTTCGTTTTCTTTTGTTGATTTAGGTTAAATTTCTTTAATAAAATGCTCCTTTTATTGTATATATTTTGCTAACTTAGTTTATTTTATGTTTCGGAAATTTTCAGAATTTTGTTAGAAAAGTCATGTGTCACGCCCGTGTACTGTCGGTCACGCCCGTGACATGGGCGTGACACATCAAAATCCCGTAAAATCAGCGCATTTGAAGAAGAAAAGTTTGACACGTCCGGGGTCACGACTGTGTCATGTGACACGCCCCGTGACCATGGACATGACACTCAAGCTTGACAAAATTCGCATGACGATCGTCGAACAAGCCGACACGCCCCCACTCATGCCCGTGACCTAGGGCGTGACTCCTCCACCTGGCCGACAAACTGCCGCCGACGACTTTTCGGCGCAAACGACGCCAACTTCAACCTTCCCGACACGCCCACCCTCACGCCCGTGAAATGGGGCGTGACGTCTATGTGGACCTCCCGAAGTCAACAACGCCATCAAATCAACAAAATCAGATGATGAATAGTGCTGACACGCCCACCGTCATGCCCGTCACCTGGGGCATGACTGCTGCGTTTTCAGCCGTAATGTCAAATCTCCAGTCGGATCACCATCGCCATTTGAGTAGTAGTGACACGCCCCCTCACATGCCCGTGTCAAATGGCGTGTACTTGGAAAATTTTGCCTATAAAAGGCCAGCTGCTGTATGAGTTAAGGGTTCCAAATTTTTGAACCATTTTGTTGACAAGGGCTGCTGTTTGGAGCTTGCTTTAGTGCTATGTAAGGACTCCCCTGATGGCTAGGATGCCCTGAGGATTGATGGCGAGGATGACCCGCCATTTGCTCTTTCTGACATGGATCTCATTGATCGCCTCCGCTACATGTTCGTGGACATTGATGGCCGTTGCCGCAACTGTCGTCGCCGCAGCCGCCGTCGCCGCTGCCGCCGATGTCGTCATTATGAATATAATGTTATTTCAATTTTGAAATAATATTATATTCCTAATGCTTTATGAATTTATAAGTCCTAAGATTTATAAATTTCTAAATTATAAAATTTATAATTATGTTATTTTACAAGTGTGTGTTTTATTTCATATTAAACACTAGTGGTTAGGATTGGTTATGCTTTGATGAAGGGTGGATGGAGAGGTATGTGATAACATATATATGTGTTTGAGGAGTTGGATATGTGATGTGGAAAGAAAAAAAAAAGAAACCCTAAACTACTTTGGCGTGAAGCAGCCCGCTCGGCCAGCCGACCCAATCCCGCACCCCTGGACAAGCCGCAACCAGCTGCTGCATCCGCCCCCTCCTGGTGGCATTTCCCGCTGCTCCGGTGACCTCCTTCCTCCTCCGTTGTGACTCCGAAGAAGTCGGATTGGTTATCTCCATCCGGTGTGACTCCGGTGGACCCGTGGAAGTGCGACTCTTCCATAGTTATCCTTCTTCCTCCTCTTCATTTTCAGATTTGGGTAACTATTTCCTCTTCTCAAACTTGGGTAATGATTCATCTTAGATTGTGAGAGTTGTGGATACTTGATATCATATTCTATCCTAAAGTTTGATCCTCATTTGCATTACTAAAATCTGAATTTATATTGCTTTATTTCCGAATTTTTTGCGAAGGTTTTTTTGCAAGGATAGGTCCCCTTGGACATTTGCAAGTCGGGGTTGGTTTAGCCTTTGGTTTTGAATGGATCAAGAGGATTTGGTATATCCTCGTTGTATTTTGTTTTGAGGGCTGCATTTGGACTACTTTCCGAATCGAAATTATTTAGTCCGGAGCGCTCTCCATGTGGATGGAAATGTTGTGATGCGATATTAGATGTGCGGCTAGGTTATGAAAATTGTGTATGTGAATGTTCATGCAGGTTTGGATGGGAATTTTCCCACTCGTGAGATTGCGATATTATAAATGAAACTCTGCCGAAATTTTGAGTTTTGCTCGCAAGCCACATGTTCGCTAAAATTCCCTTTAGGAGTCCTTTTTTTCTTTTTCGTGTCTTAGTTACTGTTAGGGAGTGGCCTACATCATCCCCCCCCCCCCCCCCCCCCGCCTTCTTAAGTTTGTTTGTTTAAGCTCTTGTAATCAACTTCTTTTGTAATAAAAATCGTTAGTTTTTCATCCATACATGCTCTGAATTATCTCTGATGGCCTCCTATTCACCAATCTTATGTATTTATGTTTTCATTTTCATATTGCGTATGTGCGTGTATGAGTTCAAATTGCGAAAATTATGTTTTAAAAATGAAAAACCTTTTGTTTTACTTTCATTTATGTCCAATTTTCTAGCCGTTATTATAGCCAATTTTGTTATCATACTCTTTAGAACTAGTTAGACTTAGGATTTTTATGCTTCCAAATTCATTCTTATGAACTTGTAAAACAATAAAAAGGTGGTTTTCATTCCTCTTAACTTAGATTTTTCTTCATTTTGATTATAAAAATGTTGCTTCTTTTTAGATTTCTTCCACTTTTTTCACTGTTTTACAAAGCTATAAGAATGTATAATGCGTTATTTTAATTTTTCAAGAACTTTGATTTTCGCAATTACTTAAAAAGATTTTTGCTCAAATAATTTTTATTTCAACTTTTTATGCATTTCTAGCAAAAACTAACGGTAAAAAAGTAAACGTTTTAATTTTTCAGGCACTTGCCTTTCTCGCTTTAATTTGAAAACTCTTTGCTCAAACAATTTGTTTTTCAACTTTTTATGCATTTCTACGGCAATCTAGCGATAGAAATACAGTTGTTTTAATTTTTCGATAACTTTGTTTTTCTTAATTTTTTTTGTCTGCTTGCGTGCGTGTATAAGATAAGTTTCATTGCTTTCTCCAGTTATATAGAGTGTGTGCGTGTGTGCATTTATTTCCGCCTACTCGTTAAGAGTTAAATGGCGTGTATTTAATTTTTCACCTACTCATTTGAGTAGGATTTGCAAGTGTGTGTTTACTTTCTGTAGTGTGAGTATTTCATTTTCTGTCATGTGTGTGTGTGTGTGTGTGTGTGTGTGTGTGTGTTTATTAATGCAAGTGTGTGTCTTAATTTCGGCAATTGTGTTTTTTTTTATTTACTGCCTACTCATTTGAGTTAAATGGCAGGTTTTTATTTTACGCCTACTCATTTGAGTTAAATGGCTGGACTTTATTTAATTAGGACTTGTTGTTTTTTTCTTTCGCCTACTCGCTAGGAGTTAAATGGCCAGGCTTCATTTCCCTCCTACTCGTTTGAGTAGGACTTGTAATTTTCAGCTTTTATTTTCCGCCTACTCATTTGAGTTAAATGGCTGGATTTTATTTAAGTAGGACTTGATTTTATCTTCCGCCTACTCGCTAGGAGTTAAATGGCCGGACTTTATTTCCCTATATATATTTGAGAAGGACTTGTAATCTCATTTATTTCCGCCTACTCGTTTGAGTAGGACTTGCTTTCATTTCAGTCCTACTCGTTTGAGTTGGACTTGCAAATTTCCAGCTTATATTTCCCGCCCACGCATTTGAGTGGGACTTGCAATTTCAATTATGTAATTTTTTCTTACTTGTAACTTAATTTTATTTCAGTCTATTTATTATGTGTTTGGATGAGTGCGGGTGTGTTTATTTGTAGTAATTTTTCTAATATTAGGTTATCTTGCTTTTCTTTTTTTTCTCTTTATAACCCTTCAGCGAATAGTTTAGAACGCTCGCCTAACCAAACCCATAAGTTCTCCCCATTCCGATAAGTGGCTAATCGCTTTTAGCCCTCGGTATCGAAGAGCATTTGGATATAAAAAATGTTTTAAATAACTAAAGGTCTTATTTTTCTATTTAATTAAAAACTTAAGGTTTACCCCGGGTTAACGACGTGTAGAACCACATATCGATGTGTGGACTCTATTTTCGTTATCCATACGCTAGCTAGCTGAGAGGCCGTGCGTATGGACTGATCACCCCTGGGTAAAGAGAGTTTCGCACCAACCCTCGAGAGAGGAGGCGTGCTAACTCTACCGAATTGGGTTCCCCACCCAATAGCAGGGTTCTTAGCGTACTGCGGACATTAAGAGGAATCCTTCATCGGACGAGAGCCCGGTCGAATAGTCTTAATGTACAGGTGAGCGATATTCCTAGATATAAGTGTGCTTATTCTTTTGGAACCTCCATGGCCAAGTTTCTGCTTTAATTAAATTGAAACTTTAGATCTGTAGTTATTCAAATATGTTTTTAATCCTAACGTAATTCGATACCGAGTGTTATCTCTTCATCGTCTTTAATCTTAATCTATTTGCGCCCTATTTTAGTTTAAAATCAACATCTTACTATTTCGGTAAAATAATAGTGCTTTCGGAGCAGTAGGGATAATCAACCCATTCCCGGGAAATTTACGATATGGATATTCCCCTGAATATTTTGTATTACTTGCGATATGTGCACTTACCTACCTAAGCAAGCCCGCGGCGTTCGACTCATCGAACCAACCACCCACATAAGAGTCCGTTCGCGGGCTTCATCAGGTCCCAAAAACCTTGGACTCAACTTCTTGAGTCGGCAAATCCGTGAAACGCCTTTGAACGGCTTAATATTTAAATAGACCCAATCGTTTACCGCAAACTCCAGCTTCCTTTGGCGAGCATTAAAATATTTTGCTTGCTGATCTTGAGCCACCTTCATGCGCTCTTGAATGGTCTGTACCAACTCACAAGCATCAGCTACCACTTCTTTTCCCAATAGTTTGGTGTCTCCTGATGCTAAAGATCACGACAGTGAACCGATCGCACAACTAATATAAAATGGGTGAGTTTTCCCAAGTATCGATCTCTCAAGGAACACAGTAAGGTGGAGTTAATTTCGAGGAGGACTTGAGATTGAAGTCCTCAGGTCGGAGTTAACTAAGGGGGTTTTGATATTTGCGGAAAAAGAAAATAAAACACTATAAACTACTCCTATGCAACGCCACTATGCGATGCTTCGCTAGGCGTGATGGAAGACTAGTCGGGCTGCTATGCACCGAATCACTAGGCGGATGGGCGAGTAGGCTTGTAGATGAGGTGATGAGAATGGCGGAATGAGGGTCGTGAGCACCTCTTCGCTACACACGCCACTAGCAATTGCTAGTGCGACAAGGGTGGCTGGTGGTGGATGAAATATGGCGCACCTCAAGTAAATATAACGAAAATATACAATCATATAGACATGATTACAGATAAACGTAAATTACACTAAGCATAGCTTCATCAAATACAAAGAGTTCAACTAAACTATCAACAACAAGAGAAGAAAACTGTGCGAAATCGACCGGATCCGAAGCCTTGCTGAGGATTCACGGTTGGAATCGTCGGGTTGTCAATCCGCGTCCAAGCTCGGTCCGCAACTGCGTACGGGGTGGAGAAGGACTATCACCACCTTCTAATGGCCCGTCTTCTTCGTATCACAATCCGGTGGAGGATGGCACAACTTCCCCTAGCTTGATGGAGAAAGCTAGGTCAAGCTCTTCTTGTAGCTCAAGGATGAAGGAGGAGGCCGAGAGGAAGCTCCAGCGTGGATTTGGTGGTGAAAGCTTTCCCAGAGCACCTCCCTAGGGTGGAAGATGATGAAAAATGGCGGAGAAGGAGGAAAACGGCTAAGAAATGTAGAGCTCTCGATCCTCTCGAGCGATTCCTTTGGATTAGGGAGAGACCTACATATTTATAGAGAACATAAATGAACAATACGCACGATCACGGGTGCACGACCAGTGGTCGTGCGCACTATATCCGGTGATCGTGCGCACTGGCATGGCAGATTAGGAAGAAGAACTGGGATAACGCGTACGAGTAGTGGCGCACGACCAGTGGTCGTGCACACTAAGTCCAATGGTCATGCGATTACCCCAGACAGGACTCCAGAAAAAGAGGAATCAATGCACACGATCAGTGGCGCATGACCGGTGGTCGTGCGCACTGTGTCCAGTGGTCGTGCGATTACCCCAGGCTGATTTTGGAAAATGAAGAGTAGTGCGCACGATCAGGGGCGCACGACCAGTGGTCGTGCGCATTAGATCCCATGATCGTGCGCAGTATTCCTGTTTCATAACCATCCCGGAACACGCACACGACCCCTGTACCGATAGGAAAAACAAATCACTAATCTGTGCAGACTTCCAGACAATCACAAAAATGTGTACAAACAATAAAAGTAACAAAATACACAAGCACGAGCATAAATTTTCACTTACTCATAAAAAGGACATAATAACAAATATGAACAAATAAAGCTCTAAAGTGAAGTGCATCAACGAGAAACCAAGCTCAGATGAGTCCGAAAATAGGTATATAAAATAGTCTCATCACACCCTCAGACTTAACTGTTTGCATGTCCCGAGCAAACAAAATCTAACAGATAGGGAAAAATACTAGTTAACAAAGAAATTGCGATACGGAGTACCATGCAAAGTCGCATGCTCGCACGCGTAAAAATATAATAGAAGAAATTTCTAAGTATGCAAAATAGTTTATATTTTTCACAATGCGTATCAACATTTTATTATTACTCAAAAATGGAATCATGGTGAATCATCTGTTCATGCATAGGGAGAAAGTAGACTAATCGCTAGGCGAGCATTGCCAAAGATCAGGGCTCGGGATAACCTCCAAAGGAATCCACCAATGTCGGTGACCATATGCTTGCCCTTTCGCATTCTCTCCACGACACTGGTTTGGTTCACACACGAATAAGTAGGACTTTAGGTGAAGAGATGGGGCTTGAGTTTCGGTGAGGTAAACAAAGATAAACAGAAAGGTTAAACATCTAACCCAAATGAGCTATCATAAAAAGAATCCCTCTGCTAAGCAAAATACACGCGGGTACACCACAACCCCAGACTTAACTTTTAACATACGGGTGTGTGCACCGCCTACTCCAAAAATAATCACAACTCAAATAGAATTTTCAATTATACTTTTTCTTTTCACTTTTTCACAAGTAACATCATTTTTTTTAACTTTTTTTTTCTTTTTCAAATTACTTCTCCTTTAACAATTTTAGCAAATATAGGCTTTGGAGCACATCCACATATTCACATGTAAAAGTACCACATCAACACCCCAATCATGAAAAATGTAAACACTAAAGCTCAACTTGGGTGTGCGACTAGGATTGTCTATGAGGCTTTTGGTGAAATCATGGTGGAGCTGAATCAAAAGGAGGGGTAGACACAACGGGGCTAGCGAGGACAAGACGTTAGGAATGGTACAAAGCTCAACCGGGCCAAAATGATGGCCTACATCACGCTCATGCATGACTAACCTATACCCATGCTTCAAGACTAGCTTTGGGCAAGTTATTAGCCAACGAGAAAGACTATCCATCCTCCCGACTCGAGCAATATGAACCTAACGGCCGTCTACACACATCCCTAAGCTACCGTAGGATTCACACCGGATTCACCAATTTTTGAGTAGAATAAAAAGTATTTACGCAATTAGAAAAAATATAAAACTATAAGCATACAGAAAAATTAAATCTACTCAAATTTCTACACGAGACGAGAGCACTCGACTAGGAGCACAGCAAGGTCAACATTTTACTCTGTCTCACAATCCTAAGCCAGCACCATAATTTTCCCAAATCATACAAAAGAAACGAGTTTAACTCGCAGCACGCAAAAAGCTGAGCACGCGCTCATGTGGGTGCAGTGGTGTGTGATGCAATGAACTAATCAAAATATAACAATAAAAGCTTCGAGTATGCACAAGAAGTGTGTGCGTGCAAAAGGTAATAAATACCGGCTCTCCCCTTGACTTAAACTAAGCAACACATCATATGATGGAGAAATTAAAATCATAAAGAGCTAAGGGAAGAGATTACCCAATGCTCAGCCAGTGAGCATACCAGAAGAAGCGTGGAAAACCGAAGTAGGTCCGCCATATGAAGAACCACAACCCCGCCAACACGAAGTTGTCAAGAATACCTGCAGGGGTGAGCTCCGCAAAAACAAAAGAAAAATATACAAAAATAAATGCTAAAACTAAAATAGACATGAAAAATAAAAAATGCAGGAAATATAAGATAACTACTGGGTTATTGTCATCCCAGCACGACTTATTCGGCTACGAAAAGGGTCTAGCTAATGGGCCTATGAAAAGAAAAATGCAGAGGCAACTGTTCCATTATCCGTTGCGGTAACGGGTACCGATACGGTGATAAAACAGTTACTCCTCTACCTAAATAATAATACCTGCCCAACACAGGTAGAGGAAATAGGAAGTAAGAAGAGAAGGAGCGCTGGTCCTCACTCTTCTCACCACAAAATGAATCCTTGCCCAGTAAGGTATCGTCTACTACAGGGACAAGGCAGGAGGAGAAAGCAATCAATGGAGCTTTATCAACAGAGGAGGAATCAACCTCCTCGCGAGAGAGGATACTATCATCGATGACTCAAGCTGAAAGCTCCAAGTCCTTCTAAAGCTCCTGCGGAGACTCAACCCGCCCAGGCTCAGATAAAGAAGGGGGATCAAGAAATAAAGGAGAAGAAGAACTAAAATAATCAGAAATAGGGGGAGTGGTCCCAGTCTCACTCCTAGCAGGATCCCAACATAGATCATCGACGGAGTCATATGAGTCATGGCGAGGGGAATCCGCAAGCTCGAGGTCCTCGGTGGTGGTTTGGACCTCCTCATCCATCAAGGAAGTGGAAACTTCCCCAACAAAGAGGATCTCCTCAACAACACACCTCGGTGCTTCCACATGTTCCAAGACGTAATACTTTCCATTAATGAAAATAATATCCTCGTCAAACATGGTCACATCCTCAGGCTCAGAATCACAATCCGGCCGAACAACATCAACCGACTCACTAAAAATAGGGATAGATAGTTCTTGCAAAGAAGGCGGAGGAACAACAGCATCAGAGAAAATTTGTGCGGGTTCCTCCGGGGGTGAATCAACAAAAGGGGAAGAGTGCATGGGGAGAGACGGTGCCACAATGTCGTCACACCGATCAGCAGAAAGTCTGATGGGCATATTTGTAGCAGTCCCCCATAGACAAGTTGGTGCTGCGAATATATCATCAGAATCAGAAGGGGCGGCCATTTGAGAGGGTGATATAGTGAATCGGATGCCCGGTTCATCATCCTCCTCCAACTGGCGCTAAAATTCTGAGCAATGTTTCAACACTGGTCGGTGCTACGACAACACAAACATCGTTTTCCATTACTCCTCGATCTAGGTGCGACCGGAGAGGAATAAGAAAAAGATGAATGCGTAGAAGAGTAGTGACCATAAGACCTGGGTTGGGTGTATGAAGTACCATAGGAAGACGGTGCCCCATACACAGAACCACGAGAATTATGCTCCCAATCTTCAGTGGGGCACTCATCACCACCATGCCTATAATCCCCGCACCATCGACAACGAATATTCATATAAGAATACATGGTGCAACAAGACGATTTCACCAACAGAAAGTTTCTAAGCAATAATTAACTACACACCACAGATAAAAGAATAGGAAAACCTGCTACAGAAAAATTAAAATAAGAATGAGAACAAATAAAAACAAAAAACAGATTCTAAAAACTAAAGCAAAGAAGAAACATGAAATATACAAATGGAAAAGGGCTTCTATCTCCTATCTCTCTCTCTCCAAAAACTCACACGACTGTGTTCCCCAGCAACGGCGCCAAAAACTTGATGCTAAAGATCATGGCAGTGAACCAGTCGCACAAGTAATATAAAATAGGTGAGTTTTCCCAAGTATGGATCTCGCAAGGAACACAGTAAGGTGGAGTTAATTTCGAGGAGTACTTGAGATTGAAGTCCTTAGGTCGGAGTTAACTAAGGGGGTTTTGATATTTGTGGAAAAAGAAAATAAAACACTATCAACTACTCCTATGCAATGCCGCTATGCGATGCTTCGCTAGGCATGATGGAAGACTAGTCGGGCCGCTATGCACCGAATCACTAGGCGGATGGGCGAGTAGGCTTGCAGATGAGGTGATGAGAATGGCAGAATGAGGGTCGTGAGCACCTCTTCGCTACGCACGCCACTAGCAATTGCTAGTGCGGCAAGGGTGGCTGGCGGTGGATGAAATATGGCGCACCTCAAGTAAATATAACGAAAATATACAATCATATAGACATGATTACAGATAAACGTATATTACACTAAGCATAGCTTCATCAAATATAAAGAGTTCAACTATATTATCAACAACAAGAGAAGAAAAGTGTGCGAAATCGACCGGATTCGAAGCCTTGCTGAGGATTCACGGTTGGAATCGTCGGGTTGTCAATCCGCGTCCAAGCTCGGTCCGCAACTGCGTCCGGGGTAGAGAAGGACTGTCACCACCTTCCAATGGCCCATCTTCTTCGTGTCACAATCCGGTGGAGGATGGCACAACTTCCCCTAGCTTGATGGAGAAAGCTAGGTCAAGCTCTTCTTGTAGCTCAAGGATGAAGGAGGAGGCCGAGAGGAAGCTCCGGCGTGGATTTAGCGTTGAAAGCTTGCCCGAAGCACCTCCTTAGGGTGGAAGATGATGAAAAATGGCGGAGAAGGCGGAAAACGGCAGAGAAATGTCGAGCTCTCGATCCTCTCGAGCGATTCCTTTGGATTAGGGAGAGACCTACATATTTATAGAAAATAGAAATGAACAATGTGCACGATCACGGGCGCACGACCAGTGTTCGTGCGCACTATGTCCGGTGATCGTCCGTCCTGACATGGCAGATTAGGAAGAAGAACTAGGATAACGCGCACGAGCAGTGGCGCACGACCAGTGGTCGTGCGCAAGTCCAATGGTCATTCGATTAACCCAGACAAGACTCCAGAAAAAGAGGAATCAATGCACACGATCAGTGGCGCACGACCGGTGGTCGTGCGCACTATGTCCAGTGATCGTGCGATTACCCCAGGCTGATTCTGGAAAATGAAGAGTAGTGCGCACGATCAGGGGCGCACGACCAGTGGTCATGTGCATTAGATCCCATGATCGTGCGTAGTATTCCTGTTTCATAACCATCCCGGAACACGCACACGACCCCTATACCGATGGAAAAACAAATCACTAATCTGTACAAACATTCCAGACAATCACAAAAAGGAGTACAAACAATAAAAGTAACAAAATACACAACCACGAGCATAAATGTGCGCTTACTCATAAAAAGGACATAATAACAAATATGAACGAATAAAGCTCTAATGTGAAGTGCATCAATGAGAAAACAATCCCAGATGAGTCCGAAAATAGGTATATAAAATGGACTCATCATCTCCCGCCTTTGTCCACGACATCAGTGTTCGACACCGCCTCCTATACAAAGCTACGTGTGGCGCCATTTTTATACTTGCTTGGTAACTATTATTATACGCGAACTCCACCATGAAGAGGTGATCCTTCCATTTCTTACTGAAGTCAAGAATACACATCCTCAGCATATCTTCCATAGTACGATTTGTTCTTTCGTTTTTCCCGTCAGTTTGAGGATGGAAAACCGTACTGGACTTGAGCTTCATGCCCAAACTCTTCTGAACCAATCTCCAGTCCTTGGACGTGAAACGTCTGTCACGATTGTTGACTATACTTTTAAGAATCCCATGTAGTCGCACAATATTGCGAACATACATCTCCACCAGCTTCTCCACGTTATCCTACTTCCGATTTGGGATGAAGTGAGCCACTTTGGTTAAGCAATCCACAATCACCCAATCACGTCGTTACCCTGCTGCGATCTAGGTAACCCATGCACAAAATTCATGGAGATGTCATCAAATTTCCACTCGGGAATAGGATGAGGCTTCAGGAACCCGCCCGACTTCTGACACTCGGCCTTCACAAAGGCACAAGTTTTGCATCGATTCACGTACAAAGCTACGTCCCGCTTCAGCACAGGCCACCAAAAGGATTTCTTCATATCCAAGTACATCTTTGTACTGCCCGGATGAATGGAGTACTTTGTAAAGTGAGCCTCAAACATCAACTCCTCATGGAGCTTGTCGAACTACGGTACACAAATCCTTCCATCCTTCCTCAGAATCCCATCAATTATCTCTCAAGCGCTACTCTCACCCTTTTGAGCTTCCACCACGTATGGTTGAAACTCCACATCCAAACGAGTCGCTTCTCGAATACGATCGGACAAGTCATTTTGCATTTCAATCCAGTTCCACGCTAGACTCGCCCCTTGCTATGCACTCCAAGCTGAGGGACTCCCAGTCCAGCACCAACAGCTCATCATGAGCTTCGATCCAATTTCCATGCCCCGAGTATTTTCTACTCAAGGCATCTGCCACCACATTGGCTTTCCCTGGCGTATACTGAATCGCCACCTCGTAGTCTCCAAGGAACTCAACCCAACTGCGCTGCCACATATTCAAGTCCTTTTGATCTAGGAGATACTTTAGGCTTTTATGATCCGTGAAGATCTCCACCTTCGCACCGTAAACATAGTGTCGCCATATTATCAATCCAAAAATTACCGCCGCCAATTCCAAGTCGTGGACGGGGTAATTCCTCTCATGAGGCTCCAGCTGCCTAGACCCAAAAGCTATAACACTACCATGTTGCACCAAAATACAACCCAAACCGTAACCCGATGTGTCACTGAAGATTTGAAATCCCTCGGTTCCTAACGGTAGACTTAGGATTGGAGCCGTCATCAGTCTTTCCTTCAGTGTCTCAAATTCCTGACTGCACTCCTAAGTCCACGCAAACTTCTGGTCCTTATGAGTTAGTGATGTGAGGGGTAGAGTTATCCGCGAAAAGTTTTCCATGAATCTCCTAAAATACCCGGCTAGTCCAAGAAAACTTCGGACTTCCGCCACAGTTCTCAAAACCGGCCAATCACTGATGGCTTCCACTTTTGTTGGATCTATCGCCACCCCATCCCCAATAAAAACGTGGCCCAAAAATGCTACCTTCTCAAGCCAGAACTCACACTTTGAGAACTTTGCATAAAGATTGTTCTCCCTCAACACTTCCAAGACTACTCTCGAGTCTCATGCTCCACCTCCGATTTGGAATACACCAAGATGTCGTCAATAAAGATAACTACAAAAGAGTCCAAGTATTTCTGAAATGCTCGATTCATCAAATCCATGATTACGGATGGTGCGTTCGTCAGCCCGAATGGCATCACCGAGAACTCAAAATGACCATACCTCATACCAAACGCTGTCTTGGGTATGTCCTCGTCTCGAATTTGCAACTGGTAGTATCCCGACTTCAAGTCCAACTTTGAATACACCACCGACCCCACCAACTGGTCGAATAGGTCATCTATCCAAGGAATCTGATACTTATTCTTTACAGTCAGTTTATTCAACTCTCGGTAGTCTATGCATAGCCGCATACTACCGTCTTTCTACTTCATGAACAACACCGGCGCACTCCACTGTGAATAACTGGGTATGATATACCCTTGCTCCAACAGTTCCTGAAACTATACCTTGAGTTTGGTCAACTCCTTTGGTGCCATCCTAAACGGAGGTCGTGACACCGGCCTAGCCTCTGGTACTAACTCAATCGAGAAGTCGATCTCTCGTCGAGGAGGCTCCCCAGGAAGTTCATCCAGAAACACATCCTTGAACTCTGCCACTACGGGCACTTCCCCAAGTGATAACTTGGAGAGGCGAACCTCCAAAAATGCCACAAGATCTACTCCACCCTGGTTAACTACCTACATCAACTGTATGGCCGAAATTAGGGAACAGGCCACTCCATTAAGGCCCTCAAACTTGACTTCTCTCTGCCCTTCGCTTCTTAGGGTCACCACCTTGGATAGGCAATCAATACTGGCATTCTGCTTCGCTAGCCAGTCCATTCACAAAATCACATCAAACTTGACCATTGTAGAAGAGGTTGTCTTAGATTCTCCCTCAACCCTGGTAGAAGAGGTTATCTCTCTCTTAATCATCTGCCATTGTCGTTCCTGCAAAACGACCCAAACGTGTGAACTCCTGAACATACTCGCCCACCGTCTTATCTCGCTGCATCAAGTGCAGAAATTGCCTTTGCAGGGCAAACCTCGTTGAAACAAGAATGTACTTCTTTAGGAAAGCATCCCCAAATTCTTCCATAGACAGGGTGCTTCCAGGAAATTGGCGACCGCTATGGCTCACCCGCCACAACTTTACGTCTCCCTCCAACATGAAAGCTGCAAACTCAGATTTCTTCTCCTCTGACATCTCTGCCACCCTCAGAAGTTCTTGAATCCGTGACCACCAGTCCCCTGCATCAGTCGAAGTACTGACTCCCATGAACGTCGGGGGATGGAAGCTCAGAAAATACTTCATCTATCGGTCTCCATGCCCGACAACCACCCTTTCTGCCAAAGGCTCTACTCGCCTGTCATCTCCGCCCGGCACGGCCGTCGCCGTATCCGGTGTTGTAAGGGTTGCTACCTAAGCTGTCGCGCTAGCATGCGACAGAAGTCAGCCGGGTTTACACCCATGCCCAAAGGACTTGAGAAGTGGCGCTGCTCGCCGAAAGCTCTTCTCTTGGTCTCAACGTACCCACCTCGTTGCTTGCACTCTTAAGAAAAGCAAGAAAACATGGAATCAGTCTCTAATGGCAAGACTCAAACATAAGGACACTCACAGTCCCGCATTACTCTTACGTGGATAACTTCTATACGCACTGACCTTGAATCTAACCTGGCTCTGATACCAAAATGTAACACCTCCCTTGTAATGGCCATATAATATGGGTCCGGCAGGGGCCCCACAACATACATATGCCACAACTTTAGTATTATAAGATGATATAACAACCCAATCTCGAAACTCATACTCAAACCACAGTGTAAACATCAACCAATACTAGAAGTTATCCACATACGCAAGAGTATCGAAACGGCCTTATGGCCTTACAACAAAAGAGAGTCCAAAACTCTCTCAATATATAACACATCAAAGTGCAAAGGCAATCCTAAGCTACCTCGGTATGGAAGACGGAAGTCGAAAGCATCAAACATACAATATCACAAAAATAGAGCTAATGCAAAGATGGTACACTTCATGAGGCTTAGGCCTTTTTGGCCGGCGAGCTAGCACCTGCTTGCGATCCTTGCCCTGTAAAACTTTGGTTGTAACGTGGGTCAACAAAGGCTGACCTCAAACTGTGTAACAAACACATCTCCTCTCGGCCGCCCCCAACGAACCCTGTGGTAACCCTCCAACCTGCAAATCAGCACTTCGTATACAATATACATAAACAAGTAAATCACTAAAGAACCGGCTTGGATGTCTCAATCAACATGCACGTTCTCTACTGTTGAGCATATAAAGAAAAGGGGCCTACTATGCAACATGTATGCAAAACCCGGGCTTCACCAAAGGCACCCTATTGCGTATGCATCTAGCACATCATCACATCATCTGGGTACTCATCATTTCCCCATTGGCATTAAGCTGCAAACAAAGGGGGTACTACAATTCCCCCAATGGCACACAGGCCGCCACACAGAACTCTTGTCAAGGCCCCACCCGCTCATGCTCTTTGACTCGAGCTTGCTTGCAAGCTCTAACTTCTCATGTCAGGATTCCGTCTAACACACTGACCGATTCTAAGAAGCCTTGCTGGACCCCACCCGCTCATGGCATCATTGCCCGGGCTTGCCCCATGCTTGGCATTCTCGTCAGTCTGACATAAGGGGACTAGTCTCACCGGGACACTCTCCACACATGACCTGCACGTCACGGCATAGCCAGCCGACCACGAAGATAAAGCCACGCCTTACCACATCATAATCCAAAATCATTCCCACCACAATCCCTCATTTGTATTGCAACATCCCCGCGCACCAAGGAAACCATCTACCGCCAATGCAGAGCTAACCTTATCCGGTTCCGGCTACACGTACTCACTCGAGAAAAGGGAGAAAACACAAACATCACAAACGACATCTTACCGCAATGGATTTATACAAAATCCTTAAAGCTCGTATACAACAACACCGAGTCAGACTAACGGTCGCAACCATGGCTTCACTAATAATTCCTAATCCACTAACAGAGCAGATCACTAATGAAAAAACATGTCGGAGACGGACTCAATTGACCCGGAGAGTCCTCTTGAACCATGGCGACCCAAACCCCTCTCATTTGAGAGTTTGGTGCCCAAAAGATAGAAAGTAAAAGATGCTAAACACGCATCCTAAAACCAAGAGGAGAAGTGTCGTTACATTCCAACCTCTCTTCCTAGCCATGGAAACTTAGACGGATGAAAACCTTCGCAACGGTCTTGCATCCACGGATCTGGACTCGGCCCGCGATTTGGAGCACCAAAGCTTCTCCAGTGTTGAAGTTTTACACCGGGCGGCCTGGCGGTCTAGTCAGGCGGGTTGTTGACCGCGCGGTCAGGCGGTTCCATTCCAGTAGGTTTGTGTTCTGATTGTTGTTGTTTGTAGTTCGTGCGGTCTGGAGGTCTCTCTCAGAAGTTTGGAGACCGGGCTGTCTAGCGGCCTCCTATTGCGGCATGTTCTCATCCTGCTGGAGTTGTCGAGCAGTTAGCCCATTTGTCTAACCGCGCGGCCTGTGCTGTCTCTTTATTTTCTAGCCGCTCAGCCCTGTAAATTTTGAGTCTCACATTGTTTGTTTGTACTCTCTCCTATCTCCTCCATTCTATAAAAGGGAGGTCATACCTTTGTAAAGATCACCTTTTTTGGATAATAAAATTTCAATTATTCAAAACTTCTATTCGTTTGTTAGCTGCATGTTCGCTACTTTTACATGGTATCAGAGGACTCGGTCCTTTCCACCTGACTACGCTCTCTCTGCTCGTGCGGCTTGTTTCTTCTTCCCGCGACATGTTCTTGCGACTTGTATTCTCCTATGACCGATGTACTGTTTGCGCGGCTTCTCCCTGTTCACGCTCTTTCTTTCGGTCTGTTCTCGACCTGTTCTCCTGGGACCTTTGCTTCCTCTTCTCTTCTGTTCGCTCGGACTTTTTCAGTTCGCGCGACCTCTTACCATGTGCCTTGGTCTGCTTCCTGGCCGCTGGTGTTCTGCCACCGTGCCGCTGTAGCTTCTTCCCGTTAGCCTGCTGCGGTTTCATCATTGTTCGCTGCGGTTTCTTTCTCGTGTCCCGGCCTCCTCCTTAGGTCGTGCGAGTTGCTCTCCTTCTTTTTTTCTCTCTCTCCCCGCGGCTTCTCTTCTTCTCGCGCGGTTTCCTGCCTTCTCTATGGCCACTTCCGGTCTCTCCACCCCCATTACCTCCACCACTCTTGCAGCTCCTCCTCCTCCTACTCCTTCGGGCAACCTTGGCACGCTTTCTAAGCTTGTTGGCTCCAACTATCCCGATTGGAGTGTTTCTTTCACCTTTCTTCTTCGCTCTCAGTGCAAGCGTCATCACCTCACCGATGACCCTCCTCCTATTACCTCTCATGAGTTTGATGATTGGGATGCGAGTGATGCCCTTGTCCGCACTTGGCTGGCCAACACCCTCTCTGATGAGTGCCTTCCCGTCATTCGCCATGATGAGACGGTCAAGGCCTCCTGGCTTCACCTTGCTGCTCTCTATTCGAAGGGGGGCCAGACGTCCCGCATTTATACTCTTTATACGGACCTCTTCGCCCGCCCCTCCATGTCTCCTGCTCCGGCTTATCAGCAGGTTCAGGCTCTTGGCGCAGAGATCCTACAGAATCGTCCCTTCTCCGCGGACTTGGTCGACCACCACAAACACTTCCAGGAACTCATGGTTGTTTGTTATCTTCTCCATCTTCCCGATTCTTATGATATGATCCGCCAGCAGATCTTGGGTGAGGCGGAGTCACCTACCTTGGATGCCACCGCGGCTCGCATTGCCGCTGCTACTTTGCTGCTACAGCAGCCTCTATTGGCCTCTCCTCCTTCCCAGGACTCCTATGCTCACCAGGCTCAGCGGGGGGGGGGGGGGGGGGGGGGGGTGGGGTGGGCGGGGGGGGGGGGGGGGTGGGGGGGGGGGGTGGGGTCCTAGTGGCCGCGGCCACTCAGGCGGGCGTGGTTTGTCTAGGTTCCTCTGCTCTCACTGTGGTTGTACCAGCCATTCTGTTGACCGCTGCTTGTAGAAACATCCTCATCTTGGCCCTTCCAGAGATGCTCCTTCCTCGACCTCCGCCTCTTCTCGGCCGTCTGTCTCTGTGGTCACGACTTCAGGTAGTGCCCACGTCGTTACCCAAGGTAAATGGCTGATTGACTCGGGTGCTACAAATCATATGACTGGCAACCCTCATTGCTTCTCTCTCCTTGAAACGCATGACCGCCTACCCCTGGTTCGTGTGGAGGATGGTTCACCGTCCCCGGTGCTTGGGACGGGCATGATTCAAGTTACCCCATCGCTTTGCTTGGAGGACACTCTCTATGTCCTGAAGTTCCCGTACAATTTATTATCTGTTACTACTTTATGCCGACAACTTCAGTGCTCTATCTTATTCACTCCCACTTCTTGTTCTTTTCAGGACCCGAGGACCCAGCGGACGATTGCTACTGGGACTGAGAGCGGCAGACTCTATTTCCTCGACAACGTGTTGGGTGCATTGGTCAAATGTACCTGATTTGAAGAAGCCTCACCTAACTCAATGATATACATCATAATATATTTGATGTTTGTTTGAGTTACTTGTGCAGGTTAGGTATTCACTAGACTGAAGCTAAAAGTTTCTAAGTCCATGTGTCGACACCCAGAGGTAAAGTGTCGACACTTGAGAAAGCTTGTGTCGACACCCAGACAAGCTGTGTCGACACTTGGAGTAATTGTGTCGACACCTGAGAAGAAGAGTCGACACCAGTCAGAAAGTGTCGACACTTGGAGCTGTGTCGACACTCAGTGAAGAAGAATGCAGAAAAGCTGTGTCGACACTTAGCAGAGGTGTCGACACCTAGAAGAGCTGAGTCTACATCAGAAAGTGTCGACACTTGGAGTTGTGTCGACACTCAGCAAAATTCTGCAGAGACTAAGGACAAGTGTCGACACTCAACACAATGTGTCGACACTCAATCAGCAGAGTCAACATATGAAGAATGTGTCGACACTCAGCACAATGTGTCGACACACAAACAGGAGAGTCAGCACTTGAAGTAAGTGTCGACACCCAGCACAATGTGTCGACACTTAGCTAAAGACTCTACACTTGAAGAAAGTGTCGACACAAGGAGCTGTGTCGACACTTAGTAAAGAACAGAAAAGTTTACAAAATATTCTAAGTACAAGTGTCGACACTAAGGGAATGTGTCGACACTCAGCTGAAGAAACAAAATTGAAGACTTGTGTCGACACCAAGAAGCAGTGTCGACACTTGACAGTTTCAACACATGAAGATGTGTCGACACAAAGGAGATGTGTCGACACTTAGAAGAATTCAACAAGTTACAGAAGATCAAGTACTTGTGTCGACACTTAATTTCAGTGTCGACACTTGAAGAAGAATCTGTGTCGAGACATACAAGGAGTTGTGTCGACACCTTGTAGACTTGTGTCGACACTTACACAACATGTGTCGACACTTGGTCTATAAGTGTCGACACTTAAGAACAGAAAGTCTCGACACTATCTGACAGTTAGAGAATTTCAAGAAGTGACTGGTTGACATGACAGCTGCCGATCCAGCCGGTCTACAGCAACTGTCAGAGATGTCAGAAGTCAGTTATGAACCGGACCAGCCGGTTACCATGAAGAATGCCTATAAATAGGCACAGACTGTTTACAGAAACTGTGGTTGTTAAGGTTGTTGATCAAATTGTTAACAGAGTTCAGATTATTGTTGAAGTAATCATTAAAGTGGTATACTGAGAATCAACACAAGAAGATCTTGCTGTCCAACAGCAGATCTAAGAAGTTGGAGAGAGAGAGCTCCAATCAAGAATTCAGTCTTTGGAACTAAGGCTGAGAAGAAGGATTCAGAATCATCTGGATCTCAAGAGGCAGAGGTCAAGGATCAACTGCAGAGGATTCAGACTAATTCAGTTCTACTCAAGAAGCTTTGAAGGAAGCTAAGTCAGTTTGGATCTAGCTGAGTTCTTCCAAGAACTCTTCAAGAAACTCTCAACTCCTCTCTTATTTTCTGAGTTGTAGAGTTAGTTATTGTAATTCAATTTTAACTTGTAGGATCCATTGGATCTGAGTGAATTGTAAGCCTATATTATAAAGGCTGAGGGTAGGGCTTGGTTGCCTGAGTGTAGGAGTTGAAGAACTCTGAGTGTAGGCCTTAATTGGCTGAGTGTAGGCCTGGGTGGCTGAGTGTAGGCCTTGGTGGCTGAGTGTAAGGCTTTGGGCCTGAGGTGTAGGAACCTAGTTGGGTTCTGAGATAGTGGAGAAGTTTGGCCGAATCTAGTACACTGCTAGATAGGCGAAGGGGGAAAGTGGATGTACCCAAAGATTGGGGAACCACTATAAATTTGTGTGTCTGCTGTGCTGTGTTGTGCTGTGGATTAGCAGTTTATATCTTGTTATTACTGTTAGCTGTAGAAATCTGTGTGATAACTGTTTTGCTGCAAACAAAGTTTCAAAAAGGTTTAGGTCACCTATTCACCCCCCCCCCCTCTAGGTGTTTAGGTACCATATCTTTCAAGTGGTATCAGAGCCAGGTTCCTCAAAAAGGACTAACTGTCTGAGGAGATCTAGTTTGGCAGATTCAGTGTAAGTCAGAACACAGTTTCAAGAAAATCAAGAACATGGGTTCTTCAGAGAATCACAAGGAATTGGGTTCAATGAAACTGCCTATATGCAGAAAAGAGATCTTTGGGATCTGGAAAGAAAGGGTTAGGCTATTTATGGAGGCATCTGACCCTAGAATCTAAATCACAGTCAAAGAGGGGCCATATGTGCCCATGAAGGTCTCAGTTTTGGATGCTACACAGAGAACTCCAAAGGATTTCTCTGAGATGACTAAGGATGAAATTGTCCTAGCTACTATAGACAAGAGGGCACAAAACATTATAGTAAGTGTCATTGATGATGCCACTTTTCAGAACTTAATTCACTGTAAAACAGCAAAAGAGATGTGGGATACTCTCATTGTCTATATGGAAGGTTCTGAAGAAGTTAGGCAAGATAGGAAGTCCTTGCTTAATCAAGAGTATGAGAGCTTTAGGCAAGGAAGAGGAGATAGCATCACTGAATGCTACAAGAAGTTCTATAGAATTGTTAGTGAACTCTAACTATGAATTGAATGATAAGTTCTTAAGGTCCCTAACCAAAGATTGGGACACCAAGATATGTGCCATCAGAGAAATGGCAAAGTTGGGAGAAATTCCTCCTCCCACACTGTTTGGGAAGTTGTTGTCTTATGAGATGCAGCTGTCAGTAAGAAAAGAGGAGGAAAAATCAACAAGGACTGAGCACAGGGAAAGGACTGTTGCCTTCAAATCAGAAGTACCTAGAAAGGGCAGGACTAAGTCATCAACTCCTCCTCCAGAGGTAGTTGAATCAGAATCTGATGAGTCTGTTAGCACAAAGTCTACAAGCAGTGAAAGTGATGAAGACTTTGCTGCATTCACCAGACATTTTCAGAAATTCCTGAAGAAGAAACAGTGGAGGTCCAGACCTTCATTTTCCAAAGGGAAAGAAGTTCAGTATCAGGAGAAGAAGCCTTCAAAGAAGGACAAGAAAAAGACAAAGACTAGCAAGGCAACTGGGTCTAAGATAGTGTGTTACTGCTGCAATAGACAGGGTCATGTTATTGCAGATTGTCCTGAGAGAAGAAAAGAATCCAGTGACAAAAAGAAGACTCACTTCAAAGGAAAGAAGGAGAAGTCCTTTGTTGCAAAGAATGAGAAGACTCTTTCAGACATTTCTTCTTCAGACACTGAGACAGATGCTGAAGCCTACATAGGGCTATTTGCTGAAGAAGAAGAAGAGTTTATGCAGATCATGGAATCAATCTATGAACAAGAAGAGTGTCAGTGCCAAGGACTGATGGCATTGACTGAAAGTACCAAAATCCTGGAGCAGCCAGGACCTAGTCAGGTACAAAGTCCAACTCAAAGTTCAGATTCCAGTTCCAGTTCAGAGTCAGATTCATCTTCATCAAGTGATGGAAGTGTTTCTGAATCTGAGGGAGATATTCATCAGCTCTTAGATGAATATAAAGTACTGTTGCAAGCCTATAAGAAAAGCAAGACCCTAGCCAAAAGTCAGGCAAAGGAGATTGCTGATCTCAAGGCAGCTGCAACAGATTTTGAGAAGAACTTTGATCAAAAGCTCAATGAGGTAGCCAGGCTGAAACACATTATTGTGATTCATATGGGAACTATCACCTATAAAAATGATCAAATTAAGAGACTGGAGATCAATCTTCAGAAGGAAAGAGAGCTAGTTGCTAGGTTTTCAAAACCTAAATCAGTGCTACCCTTGATTGATGAATTTGTTCATCATAAAGGAAAGGCTGGATTGGGTTTTATTAAACCAGCTAGGACTGTTCAGGATCAGTCCAAGTCCAAGGGCAAAGCCCCAACATTCAATAAGCCTGCTGTAGTCAAGACAGCCAAGTCTGTACCTAAGCAAAGGTACAACAAGTTTGAATGCTGGTGCTGTGGCAAAATTGGCCACTTTGCCTTGGACTGTTGGCACAATGCAAGTGCCAATGGGAGTAGCAAGCTACCTGGTGGAAAGCCAGTAGGTAGCTATGTCATGTTGCAAACTAACAATCACCAAGGACCCAAGTTTACTTTGGGTTCTAAGGTTCATTAATTTGTTTTGCAGGTGAATCCAAGTGGCCATACCCCAACATGGTACTTGGATAGTGGATGTTCCAGACATATGACTGGAACAAGGGGACTACTGAAGGACTACATTCCAATCAAAAATGGTCCAAAGGTGACCTTTGGTGGTTCTGAAAAAGGAATCATCAAAGGGTTTGGTAACATTTCCTCAAACTTAGTTACCATTACTCAATGTGGCTTATGTTAAAGGGTTGAAACACAACCTTATAAGTATAAGTCAATTAAGTGATGTAGGGTATGACATCTCATTTGTTAAAAATGGTTGTCATATCAAGAGGTCAAGTGATCAAGAGATCATTTTGACAGGATATAGAAAGAGGAATGTCTACTGTTTAGACATTATGATTGAGAATAATGGTTCTCTTGTCTGTCTTCTAGCTGATGAGACAATCTCTCATTGTGTCAAGTGGCACAAGAGGCTAGCTCATCTTAACTACAAGACTATTAGCAAACTCTTTAGCAAAGAGTTAGTGAGGAATGGTCCTCAAGTTAAGTGTGTCAAAGATGGCATTTGCTCAGCTTGTCAAAAGGGCAAGCAGACTAAATCCACCTTTAGAAGCTTAGACAACAAAGATGCTGTGAGGTGTTTATACCTCTTGCATATGGATCTATTTTGTCCAATGTCAGTTCACAGCTTAGGTAGGAAGGTCTATACCTTTGTAGTTGTTGATGACTACTCAAGGTTTTCCTGGGTGTTCTTCTTAAGGCAGAAATCTGAAACACCTAGTGTCTTCTATAGCTTTGTTAAGCAAATTCAGAATGAATTGAACTGTACAGTGGTCAAAATTAGAAGTGACCATGGTACTGAGTTTCAGTCTGAAAGCATGACAAAACTGTGTGAAGATTTTGGGATATTTCAAGAATTCTCTTCACCTAGAACACCTCAGCAAAATGGCATTGCTGAGAGGAAGAATAGAACCTTGATAGAGGCTGGTAGAACCCTACTTAGTGATACATCACTGCCTGAGTATTTTTGGGCTGAAGCAGTTAACACTGCATGCCATGTGATAAATAGGGCTACCATCACTAAAAGGTTAAATAAGACCCCCTATGAAGTTGTGAAAGGCAGGAAACCAAACCTATCCTATTTCAGGATTTTTGGTTGCAAATGCTTCATACTTAACAATGGAAAGTCTTACTTAACTAAGTTTGCTGCCAAGTCCCAAGAGGGAGTGTTTGTTGGGTACAGCTATAATAGTAAGGCTTATAGAGTCTACAACTTGACTACACAAGTTGTAGAGGAGTCTGTGCATGTAGTTTTTGATGAGACAAAACTTATTAACAATGAGTTGTCTAGTAGTGTGTGCAGCCCCACAGGTCTTACTAAGAAGATGGACAAGCTAACCATAGAAGATGTACCTGCTGCAAGACAGCAAGTAGAAGAAGATGGCTTATGTCCAGGGGGAGAACTACATGTACCAGGAGCTGAAGAAGTACAAGGAACTCAGCATGATGAAGATGCTGTAGAAGTACAACCAGAAGTAAGGATGCCTCCAGCCAACAGGCATCTAAGAGATCATCCAGTAGAGCTGATTATTGGAGATCCAAGACAAGGTGTTCAGACAAGGAGCAGAAATCAGAATGCTGTAGTATATTCAAGTTTTCTGTCTCAAATAGAACCTAAGAAATTTGAAGAAGCTATACAAGATCCACAGTGGACTGAAGCTATGCAAGAAGAACTTAATCAGTTCAAAAGGTGCAAGGTTTGGGAACTAGTTCCTAAACCTAAAGACCACAATGTTATAGGAACTAAGTGGATCTACAGAAATAAGTTAGATGAACAAGGGGTCATCATTAAGAATAAAGCAAGACTGGTTGCAAAAGGATATAGGCAAGAAGAAGGTATTGATTTTGATCAAACCTTTGCCCCAGTAGCCAGACTGGAGGCCATAAGGATGTTCTTGGCCTATGCAACCTATCAAGGATTCAAGGTATACCAAATGGATGTGAAGTCAGCATTCCTAAATGGTAATCTTAAGGAAGAAGTATATGTGGAGCAGCCTTCAGGTTTTGTTGATCCTACTCTTCCACATTATGTCTATAGACTTAGGAAAGCATTATATGGGTTAAAACAAGCTCCTAGAGCTTGGTATGAGACCCTATCTAGTTTCCTCATTGAGAACAAGTTCTCAAGGGGGAAAATAGATAAGACTCTATTCCTTAGGGAATCTAGAGGCAAAGTAATACTGTCCAAATATATGTAGATGACATTATATTTGGGTCTACTGAAAGTAGCCTTTGCAAAAAGTTTGCAAAGCTTATGCAAAGTCAATTTGAGATGAGTAGTATGGGAGAACTGAAGTTTTTCTTGGGTCTCCAAGTTAAACAGACTGTAAGTGGTCTATCCATATGTCAGTCCAAGTTCACCCTAGAACTCATAAGGAAATATGGTATGGATTCATCCAGTACCATGAAGACTCCTATGGGATCAAGTATGTCTCTTAGCAAGGATGATGCAGGGAAACCTGTAGATGAAACCTTGTATAGAGGGATAGGTGGCTCCTTACTATACTTGACTGCAAGTAGGCCTGACATTATGTATGCTACATGTGTTTGTGCCAGGTATCAAGTCTGCCCTAAAGAGTCTCACTTGACTGCAGTCAAGAGAATTTTGAGATATCTAAAGGGCACACCTTATCTAGGCCTCTGGTACCCTAAGAATGGAGAATTTGATCTAACAGGCTATTCAGATGCAGACTTTGCAGGATGCAAAGAAGATAGAAAGAGCACCACTGGATCCTGTCAATTCCTAGGTGGAAGACTCATTTCATGGAGTAGTAAGAAGCAAACTAGTGTGGTTATCTCCACAGCTGAGTCAGAATATGTAGCTGCAGGAAGTTGCTGTGCTCAACTTCTATGGATTCAACATCAGCTAGAAGACTATGGATTTCAGGTAAGTAGAACTCCACTTTTCTGTGATTCTACAAGTGCTATTTCAATAGCTAATAATCCTGTATCACATAGTAGAACTAAACATATTGAGATTAAATATCACTTTCTTAGGGAGCATGTAGAAAGAAATGATATTGCACTTGAATATGTTAAAACTGATAATCAGATAGCTGATATATTTACTAAGCCTTTAGAAGAAGCTAAGTTCAATAGGTTCAAAATTGAACTAGGTATGATAAACTTAGACTAAGTTTACAGAACTAAAAATTGGCTAAGTAAAAAGGTGTCGACACATAGACAAGTCTATGTCGACACAGAATAGTAAGTGTCGACACTTCAGGAAAATGGTGTCGACACTTCTAGGAAGTTGGTGTCGACACTTCAGAATGTTAGTGTCGACACATGTCGAGTTGGTGTCGACCCATCCAATAAGGTGTCGACACTTAAGTTTTACTCAGAATTTTCTAAGTAACATCTCGACTACATGTCGAGTAGAGTGGTGTCGACACATAACCAAGTGTCGACACATAAAATCTGTTGACTAAACTTGTGTCGACACATGAGTGTCGAGACATTATAAGTCAGTGTCGACACTTATTGCCAGTGTCGACATATCTTTAGTAATCCATCCCGCCTGTTCGTCTTCAAACCAGAAAGGTATAAATAGGATTCTGTCTTTGTTTGTCGACACGCTTTCAGAGTTTCGAGACCAATCTACTGTGTCGACATTTCTCTTTTCTAAAGACTAATTCTACAAACCCTAATGGCTCCCAAGCTCGAGGAGAACGTCAATGAAGGCTATGAACTGGTTCGTGGCGCGTTCGACGATGGCGATCAAGAAATCAAATCGGTGGTAACCCTAGTCACCGATTCTGGATTGGAGTACCTGGTTTCAGAACCAACCAAAATATGGAAGAAGGAAGTTCTCGAATTCCTTACTGGAGCTTCTGTAGATGACTCAGGTCACAAAATCAAATCAAGAGTGCATGGCACCAAGGTCAAGATTTCACCCAAAACTCTAAGAAAGGTACTTCAGCTACCTAGAATTCAAGCAGAAGAGGAAGTGACTACATCTAAGACCAGGGAAGCACTTACCTGGTGTGGTCTTGACTCTAAGATGAAAATAGGTTCTGTCTTTAACAGAAAAGGCATGAACATTCAAGGAAAGTTTCTGTCAGAAATAGTGGGAAAGGTTATCCTCAGTAAACCTGGAGGGCATGACAGGGTGTCAGCCTCCATGTTCAATATCATGACCAGAATCATCTTAAACCTAAAAACAGATTGGTCAATGGTTATCTTTGAGAAGATAAAGGAAAGTCTGAAGAAGCCCAATCTGGGCAGGATACTTAGTCTCTACCTGGCTGGTACAATACCAGAGGTAATGAGCACTGCTGCAGGTAGCAAAATCAACCACATGAGAAAGATGGACATGAGGATCTTCTCAAGGTGGGAAAGGGTGCTGTCAAAGGAACTGTCCACCCCTGAGAAGCAAGTTTCTAAGAAAGATTCACCTCCCAGGAAGAAGAGAAAAACTGCAGTTGTAGCACAAGAGTCCTCAAGCAGTTCTGAAAGTGAAGAACAGGTGGTGTTTACACCTGATGAGCAAGAAGAGGAGACATTAGTCAAAACCCCTGCTGCTCAAGATGTGGCTGAGATTCAGGGGGAGCTGCCTACAGCTAGCCCCATGCAAAAGGATCCAAGCCAGGGGGAGCCTCCAGCTGTAGAACAACCCTCTACACTGGAGAGTGAGCAAGCTACAATCATTATCCAAGAGGTACTTTCTGACCTCAATACTTTAGATTTTTCTGTAATAGATTCTGATTTGTCTGATGTCCATCAGCAAACTCAGCAAGCAAATCAAGAACCAGATGTTGTTCTCCAAGACACATTAGTAGTACAAGAAGTAGTTCCTGATAAAGTAGTTGAAGAACCAAGTACATCTCTTGCACAGTCACCTCCTGAATACACAATGGAAGACCTCTTTCTGAATTTAGATCAAGAGGATTTTGACATGGCCAAGAATGCTGCTGCTGAAGAGAAGGGTGCTGTTGTTGAGGGGGAGAACTTGGAAGTTCAGGATGAGCCTTTAAGGCTAGACACTGAGAAGGCACTAGATGTGCAAGCTGAAAAACCATCAAGCCCTAAGGACAGGGTGAATATAGCCAGTACTTCAGAGTCTGAGGAAGACGAGACTGAACAAGCTAAAAAGAAGAAATTCTTTGTATTCAAAAGAAGGAGTCAGAGCTACAAGAAGGCTCTACAAACTGTTGCTCAACACTCCTTAGTCCAACAAGCTCCATCAACTGATTATAGTGGCTTAATGGTAGCAATGCAAGTTAAGCTGGATGAGCACAGGAGGGCTATAGAGAAGTATATTGATGAAGGCCACAAGTCTTTACAATTTGATTTAGCTCAAGATATAAAATCAATCAGGTTTGAAATGAACCTTAATAAAAAGGAGATGAATGAATGCTTCCACAAGGGTGGAAATGCAGTTGTGTTTCTGGCATCATATCAAGAGAAGATAAAGGAAAAAATAGATGATATAGCATTGAAGCAGGGCTATGTGCTGGAAAATCAATTAAGGATGAATGATAATTTGACTGCATCCCACAATGCTATAGTCACTGAACTAAAGAATAAGACTGCTGAACCTTCAACATCATCTGCTGCTACAAAGGCTGAATTTGATAAAGCTTTTCAAGATGAAATTGCTGCTGTCAAGACTGCCATCAAGGATTCACAGAAGGTCATTTCTGAACAGCTTACAAAGCTTAGACCTTATTTTAAGGATGGAATCAGGTACTTGGACAGCCAAATCAGGTTCCAGAAAGATGATGTACGAGATCATGTTGCACAAGAAGTCATAAAGGGGGAGAGGGTGTTAGTCAAAGCAAGCTCAGACCATGCTAAGTGGATATCAAATTCCATCAGGGCTACCCTTGGATATCCTCCCCTGTGTGATGATGATAATGTTGCTGAATCAGGAATTCAAAGTGCATATCTTGGAGGTGAGCAACAGGAAGTAGCTCAAGTCATTTATCCACCTCCAGATTTTGAAATGATTCATGCAGATGTAAGCACCATGTATAGCCCAACTGCTGGAAAGTCACATGTTGTTCTGGAAAAGGTTGTTCAACCTATAACAGCAGCTATGCAAGAGGCTTTGGACAAAGAAGAAGAGACAAGGCTGTCAAAAAAGAAGTTTAGGGAACTAGCTGAGCAGAAGCCAGATTTTGAACAGTGGAGCCCTACTTCTAGGAACATCATTCTCACAGCCTGGAAAGCAGCCAAGGACAATGCTCATGAAAGGAACAAATGGTTTTCAGAAGCAGAATGGAGAAAGCATGAGATTAGGCAGGAAGCCATTGTCTAGTATAGAAGGAAGGCTAAGTTAGGAAAGCTACCTCCTACAGCTGTGGAGCCTAGCAAGTACTTTCCTAAGCCCTATCATTACTTTGAGAGACAGAAAATCAAGGCTGAAGAACTAAAGAAGAAGGACTCCAAAGGAAAGAAGACTGCTGAGACTAAGCCTGCTGCTGCTGCTACTGTAAAGGCCAAAGTACAAGCTGGGAAAGGAATAGTTATAAAAGAACCAGATCAGAGCTAGCCTAAGATTAGACTAAGAAACATTGTTGTAATCTTTTACATATGCAATATTTTTGTAAAATAATGGAAATGTATTAAAACAATATTAGAACAATTTTTGATAAATATATCTCATGATTATTCAGAAGCATGTGTCTATTTCTTGTTTGTTCTGCAATGTTTAATGAGTATACATGTGTGCTTTATTACATGTTTAAGTTTACCCTGTTGACATATACCTGCTTTACATCATTCTCTAATTTTTAATTATGAGTGGTGTATATCATTGACTAAGGGTTATGACTTCTCCAAATAGGGGGAGATTATTGGGTACATTGGTCAAATGTACCTGATTTGAAGAAGCCTCACCTAACTCAATGATATACATCATAATGTATTTGATGTTTGTTTGAGTTACTTGTGCAGGTTAGGTATTCACTGGACTGAAGCTAAAAGTTTCTAAGTCCATGTGTCGACACCCAGAGGTAAAGTGTCGACACTTGAGAAAGCTTGTGTCGACACCCAGACAAGCTGTGTCGACACTTGGAGTAATTGTGTCGACACCTGAGAAGAAGAGTCGACACCAGTCAGAAAGTGTCGACACTTGGAGCTGTGTCGACACTCAGTGAAGAAGAATGCAGAAAAGCTGTGTCGACACTTAGCAGAGGTGTCGACACCTAGAAGAGCTGAGTCTACATCAGAAAGTGTCGACACTTGGAGTTGTGTCGACACTCAGCAAAATTCTGCAGAGACTAAGGACAAGTGTCGACACTCAACACAATGTGTCGACACTCAATCAGCAGAGTCAACATATGAAGAATGTGTCGACACTCAGCACAATGTGTCGACACACAAACAGGAGAGTCAGCACTTGAAGTAAGTGTCGACACCCAGCACAATGTGTCGACACTTAGCTAAAGACTCTACACTTGAAGAAAGTGTCGACACAAGGAGCTGTGTCGACACTTAGCAAAGAACAGAAAAGTTTACAAAATATTCTAAGTACAAGTGTCGACACTAAGGGAATGTGTCGACACTCAGCTGAAGAAACAAAATTGAAGACTTGTGTCGACACCAAGAAGCAGTGTCGACACTTGACAGTTTCAACACATGAAGATGTGTCGACACAAAGGAGATGTGTCGACACTTAGAAGAATTCAACAAGTTACAGAAGATCAAGTACTTGTGTCGACACTTAATTTCAGTGTCGACACTTGAAGAAGAATCTGTGTCGAGACATACAAGGAGTTGTGTCGACACCTTGTAGACTTGTGTCGACACTTACACAACATGTGTCGAAACTTGGTCTATAAGTGTCGACACTTAAGAACAGAAAGTCTCGACACTATCTGACAGTTAGAGAATTTCAAGAAGTGACTGGTTGACATGACAGCTGCCGATCCAGCCGGTCTACAACAACTGTCAGAGATGTCAGAAGTCAGTTATGAACCGGACCAGCCGGTTACCATGAAGAATGCCTATAAATAGGCACAGACTGTTTACAGAAACTGTGGTTGTTAAGGTTGTTGATCAAATTGTTAACAGAGTTCAGATTATTGTTGAAGTAATCATTAAAGTGGTATACTGAGAATCAACACAAGAAGATCTTGCTGTCCAACAGCAGATCTAAGAAGTTGGAGAGAGAGAGCTCCAATCAAGAATTCAGTCTTTGGAACTAAGGCTGAGAAGAAGGATTCAGAATCATCTGGATCTCAAGAGGCAGAGGTCAAGGATCAACTGCAGAGGATTCAGACTAATTCAGTTCTACTCAAGAAGCTTTGAAGGAAGCTAAGTCAGTTTGGATCTAGCTGAGTTCTTCCAAGAACTCTTCAAGAAACTCTCAACTCCTCTCTTATTTTCTGAGTTGTAGAGTTAGTTATTGTAATTCAATTTTAACTTGTAGGATCCATTGGATCTGAGTGAATTGTAAGCCTATATTATAAAGGCTGAGGGTAGGGCTTGGTTGACTGAGTGTAGGAGTTGAAGAACTCTGAGTGTAGGCCTTAATTGGCTGAGTGTAGGCCTGGGTGGCTGAGTGTAGGTCTTGGTGGCTGAGTGTAAGGCTTTGGGCCTGAGGTGTAGGAACCTAGTTGGGTTCTGAGATAGTGGAGAAGTTTGGCCGAATCTAGTACACTGCTAGATAGGCGAAGGGGGAAAGTGGATGTACCCAAAGATTGGGGAACCACTATAAATTTGTGTGTCTGCTGTGTTGTGATGTGCTGTGGATTAGCAGTTTATATCTTGTTATTACTGTTAGCTGTAGAAATCTGTGTGATAACTGTTTTGCTGCAAACAAAGTTTCAAAAAGGTTTAGGTCACCTATTCACCCCCCCCCCCCTCTAGGTGTTTAGGTACCATATCTTTCACAACGTTTCCGCTCTGTCCGCCTACTCCTCCTCCTCTACAGATCTGCTTCAATGGCATCTTCGCCTTGGACATCCACCTCCTAGGATTCTACGACAGCTTATGCCCCACTTACCTCCGTTCAGTCCTCCGCTCAACTGTGATGCGTGTCAGCTTGGCAAGCATCATCGCTCCTCCTTCCCGCCGAAGCAAGGTCGCGGCTCCTCTCACCCGTTTGATCTCATTCATTCTGATGTCTGGGGTCCTGCTCCTACCCTCACTGTTGGTCGGGGTAGTTCCTACTTTGTAACTTTTATAGATGATTTTTCTAGATGTACATGGGTGTATCTATTAAAAGATTGCTCTGAACTCTTTTCTATCTGGCAATCCTTTTATTTCATGATTAAGACTCAATTTGGCATTTCTATTAAAATTTTGCTCTCTTATAATGCTAAGGAATATCTTAGTCATGAGTTCTCCTCTTTCTTTCGGCAACATGGCCTCCTTCATCAAACCACCCGTGTTTACATCTCCCAACAGAATGGGGTGGCGGAGCGTAAGAACCGTCACCTCCTTGATGTTGCTCGCACTCTCATGACGCAGATGCAAGTACCCCACTCCTACTGGGGCTACGCTGTGATCCTCGCCTGCTATCTCATCAATCATCTTCCCTCCACGGTTCTCCACGGCCAGACCCCCTTCTCCGTTCTATACCCCCGCAAGGAACCCTTTCCTCTCCCTCTTGGTGTCTTTGGGTGTACGGCTTTTGTTCACGCGCCCTCCGCTACCCGCGACAAGCTTTCCCCCCGTTCCACCAAGTGTGTCTTTTTGGGGTACTCTACCACTCAAAAAGGCTATTGCTGTTTTTACCCCGTTCTGTGCAAACAATATGTCTCCGTGGACGTGACATTCTTCGAGAATGCCTCCTACTTCTCTCCTGACTCCTCTCTTCCTCCTGCTGTCTCTGCTTCTCCACCGCCTATCTCTGTTCCTTCCCCGCCTCTCGATGTCTCTACTCTTCCCTCATCTCCTCCTCCGTCTCCTTCTTTGTCTGTATCACCCCCTATACCTCCACCCTCTTCTCCGTCGCCGTCTCTCTCTAGTCCCAGGCCAGCCTTCTCCGCCACGGACGCTCTGGTCGCTGAGGCCCCCGTCAACCTGGATCTTCCCATTGCTCTTCGCAAAGGGGTGCGGATGTGTACTCAATACCCGCTTGCGGCAGTTGTTTCCTTTTATCGGCTTTCTCCTTCTCGCAGGTGTTTTGCCTTGGCTATCTCCGCTACTACCACTCCACGCACCTACCAGGAGGCCCTTGATATTCCTCATTGGAAGTCTACCATGGATGAAGAGATGGCTACTCTTACTGAAAGGGGTACCTAGACCCTTGTTCCTCCACCAGTGGGTACTGATGTGGTTGGCTGTCGCTGGGTTTTCGTTGTGAAATTTCGCCCCAACGGCACTGTGGATCGCTACAAGGCTCGGATGGTGGCCAAAGGCTTCACTCAGACTTACGACATTGATTACTTTGACAACTTCTCTCTGGTTGCTCGCCTCAGTACCATCCGGGTTCTTTTCTTTGTGACTGTTAACAGGGATTGGGCTATTTCCCAGCTTGATGTCAAGAATGTCTTTCTCTATGGAGATCTTCAGGAGGACGTCTACATGGAGCAACCTCCTGGGTATGTTGCTTAGGGGGATACACGCGTATGCCATTTGAAGAAGGCCATTTATGGCCTAAATCAGATCCCTCGAGCGTGGTTTGACAATTTCAGTGGTATTGTGGCTACCATCGGCTTTGCAAGGAGTTCGGCCGATCACTCCTTATTCATTCGCAAAACGGCCTCAGGACTGGTGGTTCTGGCAGTATATGTGGATGATATTCTTCTTACTTGCGATGACCAAGCTGGGGTGGACTTGATGAAGAAACACCTCCGTCAACACCTGGTCACAAAGGATATGGATACCCAAAATACCTTTTGGGGATAGAAATTTCTCGGAATCTGAACTCGATGGTTCTCTCCCAACGGAAGTATGCCCTTGACCTTCTACAAGAGGCAGGGTTGACAGGTGCCAAATCGGCCCGATTTCCCATGACTATTGGAGAAGACAAAACGTGGACGGATGACTCGCCTCTTCTATCTGATGTCACAAGGTACAGATGTTTGGTGGGCAAACTCATCTATCTCACGGTGACCAGACCCGACATCTCCTATGATGTAGGCAAGGTTAGTCAGTTTATGCAAGCTCCCGGGGAGTGCCATCTTCAGTCTGCCTTGAAGATTTTAGAGTATGTGAAAGCAGTACCAGGCAAAGGGATAATCTTTCAGAGGAATGACCATCTGAGGATTGAAGCCTACTCAGATTCAAGTTATGCGGATGATAAAGGCGATCGTAAATCCACATCAGGTTTTTGTACTTTTGTTGGAGGAAATCTTGTGAGTTAGAAGAGAAAGAAATAGTTTGTTGTCTCCAGATCCAGTGCAGAAGTCGAATACCGGAGTATGGAGTCAACCACGTGCGAGTTAAAGTGGTTGCGGGCTCTCATGCTTGACCTAGGAGAGGTCTATGACTATCCTCTTCCTATGTTCTGTGACAACAAGGCCTCTATATACATATCCAAAAATCCGGTCTTCCATGAGAGAACAAAGCATATAGAGGTTGACTGCCACTTCATTCGGGAGGTGATTTTGAAGAAACAGATTTGTACTCCGTTTGTCACCTCTGACAAAGAATTGGCGGATATCTTCACAAAATCGGTCTCTACTTCCTTCTTCCACATTTGTGCCAAGCTGGGCATGATTGATATCTATGCTCCAGCTTGAGGGGGAGTGTTGAAGTGTTAGACCGGGCGGCCTGGCGGTCTAATCAGGCGGGTTGTTGACCGCGCGGTCAGGCGGTTCCATTTCAGCAGGTTCGTGTTCTGACTGTTGATGTTTGTAGTCCGTGCGGTCTGGCGGTCTCTCTCAGAAGTTTGGAGACCGGGCGGTCTAGCGGCCTCCTATTGCGGCATGTTCTCTTCCTGCTGGAGTTGCCAAGCGGTTAGCCCATTTGTCTAACCGCGCGGCCTGTGCGGTCTCTTTATTTTCTAGCCGCTCAGCCCTATAAATTTTTAGTCCCACATTGTTTGTTTGTAGTCTCTCCTATCTCCTCCATTCTATAAAAGGGAGGTCATACCTTTGTAAAGATCACCTTTTTTTGATAATAAAATTTCAGTTATTCAAAACTTCTGTCCGTTTGTTAGCTGCATGTTCGTTACTTTTACATCCGGCAGTCGGATCTCTCCTTCACCTCCTTCCTTGCTCTCCCTTCTCCCTAGATCTTAGAGAGAGAGTACTTGATGAAGAAAGAGGGTTCCTAAACAATATTCTGAGACTTAACTCATCAAGGACAACACTGGACCATCAGATCCCAAAAGAACGAAACGAACGACCACAATCCGAACTTAAAATCAAAACACCTGGGCCGAACACGGCTTGTGACATGCCCATGTCCAAGGCCGTGTGCCTTTATCGACGCCGAAACCGTCACACCCAGAACAGGACACGGGCACTGGACACGCCCATGTCGAACATGACACGGTCGTGTCGAAATTGACATGCCCGTGTTGCTGGGTGTGTTCCTCCATCGACACAGGATCAAAAACAACTCGAGACGGACACGGGTAATCGACATGCCCATGTCGAAATTGACACGCCCATGTCAGGCCAAACACGCCTGGGCTCCATGACGTGCTCAATCCCCTTACACGGCCCGACTCACAACCCGAGCAGGATACGGCCTAGGACACGCTCGTGTCTTAGGCTGTGTTAGAAGTCTCGACGATCGTCCACTGCCTCTTCGTCGAATTTGTGGAAAATTCGTCGAACACAGGAACGATACGGCCTTGTACACGCCCATGTCCCAGGCCGTGTTCGCTATCTCAACACTTCGTCGAGCGCAGTTCGTCGACCACCCAATTTCTCCGTCGAACCCGAGAACAACACGGCCATGGACACGCCCGTGTCCTTCGCTGTGTTCCCTCTCTCGACACTTCGTCGAGCGAAAATCGTCGACTTCCCGGGCTCTCGACGAACCTGAGCACGACACGGCCATGGACACACCCGTGTCCCAGGCCGTGTGACCCTTATCAAGACCTAAACTTGGCTCTCAACGCTGCTCGTCCCTCTTTAAAATTTTGGTGCGTTACACCGTCTTCCTCCAAGAGCAAGCCTCCATTTGGTTCTTCATGTGGATCCATGAGAAATTGCTCGGATTCATTTCCTATAGAAAAAGAACTATAAGTTAGCTCAAGAAAATTTCATATATCATATGCAGTAGGAAGCGTATAGATTTGTTTGATAATACCTTGACCAAGCCCACAAAATAATGTTGGAACCAGCTTTCTGGTTCCTCCTAAAGTTCAAAACAGGATGCAGCCCACAGGTACTCTCCCTGTGCTACCCTCCTGAGGAGAGTCGGGGACCTGAAAACAGACCGAGCGGTCTCAGCTCGGAGGTCCCACCTCTTTCCCGGAAGAACTGAAGATCTTCCCCTCCGTAGCCAATTCTGAGCTAGGTGCCTATGAAGAAGATAGTGGAAAGGTTCAACAACCATCTCAGGCACCTTATCAGTCTATTTATAGGCCTCTGAATCTGATCTGCAAATATCACATCTAAATCAACCTGAAATGACTAAAACACCCTGGATTGGGTCTGCCAAAAGCCAAACTCCGCTGTTCTGGAGAGCTATATGCACACCTCCATGGGTAAAAATGTAAAACTATCTGGGGCACAAAGGTAAAATTCCCCTTTGGGGGAAAAGGGTAAAAATATCTTTCTCATAAGTGGCGAGTGGGGAAGGTACTGGCAGGCGAGACGGCCCCTCTTTCCGTCTCGCCGGCCTCTCTCCCTGTAGGCTCTCTCGCCTTGTAGGTTCCCTCGCCTATAAGGAAGATCTCACCCACTTCCAAAGATTACCCATCTCGCCTCCTGTAGGGGGCCATCCTATCGTCTCGCCAGTCTTCCCTTCTCGCTCGTTGGATTACCTCTCGCGAGACCAAGGTTGTACAAATAAAATATTCATAGCATTGTACTTTAAATGACATTCATGCTTATTTAGATTAATTGTGGGCTTCATACAAGCCATGTTGCAAACTTCTATATCTAATAATATAGGGAATTGCTTCATCCGTGTTCTCCATTCATTATAATTCAATCCTATTAATAGAGGCGGTGCAAATGAATTTTCAGTGTATAATTTTTCATCCCCACTTGTCGATTCAAGATCAGGGTTGGCCATTATTCCCGGTGGTGAAACCTCTTTGGAATAACCTCCCTTTGATACCACTTGTTGGATCTCGTGACCAACCTTAGAGGGGGGCAGGAGTGAATAAGGTTTGACGCGTTAAATGGAATTTAAAAATATTTCACTCCGGGAAATCAAGTCTTGGAATATACCTCGGGGCGTTAGGTATCTAACACGCGGAGGTACTTCTGTGTACTAATTTTCCTGCGCAAGTATGTTCAAAAACCCACAGCACAAACACTTACTTTATACAACCAGAACAATAACACAATCAGATGAAGAAGAAATAAAAGTTCCATTGCATGAATTACAATGACAATTATTCTAAGTGATTACATGAATGTGATCTCTGTGACGCCGGAGATCGAAGGTGATGAAATATAAAAAACACTTTTGGTTTTCTATACCGACCCACTACCAGGATCGGTTGGATCTCTCCCTTTCCCTCCAAGAAAGGTCTTCGAGCCTCTCTTCACCTCCATACAAAGAAGGGTCTTAGAGCCCCGCTAAATCCTCCAGATTTAGACGTCCTTATCCCTAGGATGATTTCCCACAGAATCCTTCCTCGTAATCCGACGACCCTTACCGGTCAATTTTCCTCTCCTCAATATTTAGAAAAGTCAAAAGTTTTACAAAAACAAGAGATATAAATATTCAAAAGAATGAAGTTCTCACTCTCGAAGACTACTCCATGGAGCGATATGCGGTCGTTGCTTAAGATCTACGTATGTTGGCAACCGGTCGGCTCTTCATGTTCGTTGTAGATCTTGGATCTTCGGAGTCTTTCAATCATGAGCGGGAGGGAGACGACTATCTTTTTATTTGACGGAGACTTGTGGAATGGAGCGCAAGAAGGCGGCCGAACCTAGAATTAATGACCTCCCGTCCTTTCTTTTTCACCGAGTTACCAGGAACAAAAACAAAGGCGGCCTTTTATATGTCTTCGATAAAATAAGATACCTTCGGCAGTAAGACTAGCGCCCGACGGTAGGTTCGCGCGCTTGTTGTGCCAGCTGTCCTATAAATCTGGAAAGAAATATTCAAAACAAATATTTGCCATTTCAAATATGCTAGAGCCGCGTGGTTATCGCTTCCGCCACGCTGTAATGTTGGACGCAACAATTCGTCGTTTGGCAAGCGCGGCGCGGTAGGGCAAGCGCGGAGCGGTAGGGCTACGCTGATTTCGTCTAGAGCGCTAGGTCCAAATAATTCATTTCGGTAGCGCCTGTGATAGTACTGGCGTCTGGCTGTATCCCAGTGATCGACGAATCCGACTCGACATTTGTCGATCACCTAGCACTATGCATTAGCACTAATGCCTGGCGGTAGGTCATCAACTCAACGATCCCGAATCGACGCACGTCGAGTGGGTAGCGCGTCGCGGTAGGTGATAGCGCTTGGTGGTAGCATCTACTCAACGCCACTGTATCAACACACTAAACGCTTTTCTTTTCAGCGCTCTCGATGCGACGTTGTGTGAGCTAGCACGGGATGTTAGTACTAGCGCTTGCTGATAACTTCCCGAGCGATAGGTCCATTTAATTCCATCTACCGCTCAGCGGTAACTTCTAACGCCCGATTGTAACATCTGTAGGATGCTTCTTATCTTCACTTGAACCTGACAACCTGCACACTTTATCAACAAAAGGCATGATCAAATACAATCTGGAAGTTGAAATTCTCAAACACAGGGCATGTGAAACATCGGTTCCAACAAAATGAATTTAACTCGTGACGTACTAACGTTAAAGCACATACTCAAGTGGTTGTTGCGGTCTGCGATAAATATGAACATCAATAATAAAATTAAAATAGAAACACTTATATCATGCTACAAAATGTGCACGTGTACGGGTAACAATGCAATAGCTCTCCCTCTCCTAGACTTAATCTAAACAATCCACTACAAGATAAGCATTAAAAATAAAAGGAGTGAGGGAGGAGAGAAGTTACCCATGCTCAAAAATGAGCTTTCCAGAAGATTGTCATGAAAGTCCAGAGCGAAGCCGCCATACGAAAAATCACAACCACCCCCTACACAAATGGAAATCACCTACAAGAGGGGTGAGCTCTGACAAAAACAAAAAATAAATAGGCAAACTGAAAAGAAATTCAACTAAACTAGATATGGAGAAATAAAAGTGCAGGAAAAATAAAGATAACTACTGGGGTTATTGTCCTCCCATCACAACTTATTCAAATTTCTAACAGTTCTAGCTAATGGTCCTATGAAGAGAAAAATTCATCGGTAACTGGCCTAATATCAGTGTCGGCAGCGGGTACCGATACAACGATAGATCAGTTACCCCTCTAGCTAAATAACAATAGTTGCTCCTCACAGGTAGAGGGAAGATAATGTAAGAAGAGGAGGACGAATCCTCTCTCATCTCGCCAAAAGTATCCTTGTCTTGCAAGGTGGTCTTCAGGGAGGCAGCAGGAGGAGAAGGAAATGATTGAGGCATCCACTATTGAGGAAGGATCAACCTCCTCGCATAAGAGGATACACTCAGCAGTGACTTGAGCATAATGCTCCAAGTCCTCCTGAGATACATGTGAAAACTCGTCCCGCACATGCTCAGACCAAGAAGAGGGGTCAGGAAATAAATAAGAAGAAAGACATAAATAATAAAAAATCAAGGGAGTGGAATCGGTCTCACTCCCAGCAGGACCCAAGCATATATCATTATCGGTATCATATGATTCATAGCAAGGGGAATCCGAGAGCTCAACGTCCTCGGTGGTGAGTTGGACCTCCTTATTCAATAAGGAAGTGCAGACCTCCTCATCAGAAAGATTTCCTCCTCATCCCACCTTGGTGCATCATCATGTTCCAAGGATCCACACTCCCCATCTGAGAGAATAACATCCTCACCCCACTTTGGTACAGCCCCAGGCTCCGAATCAACATCCTGCATAACACCATCAACCAACTTACAAAAATAGGAGTAGATAGTTATTGCAAAGAAGACGAAGGAATAGGAGTAACAATATCATCATAGAAAATGTGAATAGGTTCCTCCGGGGTGAATCCAAAAGAAGTGACGAATGCGTCGAGTGAGGAATCTCCACCACGCATCACACTGACTAGTAGAAAGTCTGATGGGAATATCCACAGTAGTCCCCCATAGATAAGGCGACACTGCGAATATATCATCAGAATCTAAAGGGAAAACCACACGAGAGGTGGATGGAATGAATTGGCTATCAAATTCATCATCCATCTATGTCTGGCGCTGAAATTCAGCACAATCTTTCAATACATGGTCAGTGCTACGACAACACAACAACATTTCCATTACTCCTCTGTCCTTGTGGGGCCAAAGAGGAATACACAAATGGTAAATATGGCGAAGAAGTGTAACCAAAAGACTTGGGTATAATGTATGAAAAACCATAAGAGGACGGTGCTCCATACAATAAACCACTTGAATTTTGCCTACACTCTTTTGTGGGACACTCATCACTATAATGATTACAATGCCCGTACCATTTACAACGGCTATTCAGACTAGCAAACATAGTGCACCGGGAAAGAATTCACTAACGGAAATATTCAAAGCAAGAATTAACTACACACAAGCAAATTAAAATGAATGTCTGCTTTTGGAAAAAAATTACAAACTAGAAAAGGAAAAAAAACAAATTCTATGAACTAACACAAAGAAGAAAACGGTAAATGCAAATGGAAAAGGACTTCTATCTCACGACTCCCTCTCCAGAAACTTGCATGATTGTGTTTCCCAACAACGGTGCTAAAACTTGATGCGTGGTTATGGCAAGTGCACCAGTCGCACTAGTAATATAAAATGAGAGTCAATCCCCAAGTATCGATCTCAGACGAGTGCAATTTAGGGTTCGTGATTCAATGGTTTAGAAAAGCGATTGTAAGTGCGCAATAGAGCAATGGGGGGTTTTGGTTTGGGTAACAAACAATATAAAACATATTTTAACTATGCGGGTCACCTTCACTGCTTCGCACTAGTGGATACCTAATTGGGCAAGCCTGTGGAATGGAGTGAGTTTAGTAAGGGTTGCAAGAACCTCTTTGCTACGCATGCTCCTAGAAATAGCTAGGACGACACAAACATAAAGGAAACAACAATGGAATGAGAAGGGGGCGCTACTCACAAGCATGAACCACAAAAGATCCACATAGACATAGATGATTTTACTAAAAGCAAATTAGGGTACATACACATCAACAAAAATCTGAAATATCCAAGAGAAATCCACGACAAGAAAAGAGGAGGGAAGAATACAATTGATGCAATAAGTCTCGCCTAGGTTCATGGCCAGAATCGAGGGTTGTCAAGCTTCGTCGACACTCAGACTTCGACAACCATCCAAGGTCGAGGAGAGCTGTCACCTTCTCCCAATCTACCTGTATTCTTCATCACTACTCACCGACCACGTTCTTCACTGGAGAACTCCTAAGCTGTAGGGAGAAATCCCTTGAAACTGAGCATGGAGGTTCGTGGTTGATACGACAACGATGCCAAAAACTTGATGCATGGATACGTCAAGTGTACCAGTAGCACAAGTAATATAAAATGGGCTAATTTTCCTAAGTATCGATCTCATAAGTAACACAGTAAGGTAGAGTGACTATCGATGAGGACTTGAGATTGAAGTCATTAGGTCGGGGTTATGAAGTGATGCTTGGTTGGATTGCTAAAATAAAATAAGACAACCTAATTCAACTACACCTATGCATGCCACTATGCACTGCTTCTCTTGGTGGGATGGAGACTACGTTGGTCGCTATGCGCTGCTTCGCAGGGTGGATGGATGAGTAGGCAAGCAGATGGAATGGTTCGCACATGCGGAATGAGGGTTTAAAGAACCTATTCGCAATGCAGGCCACTCCCATTTGCTAGTGCGATAACACTCACAGTGGTGGGATGGATGAGATTAGGCGGAGGCGCTCCTCACTTGTATAAACCCAAAAACATTCACATAGACATGAACGATAACATTTAACAATGCTTGGTTTTACATAATCATCATCCAAATAAGCATGAAATCAATAAGAAATCTACAACAATCAAAGAGGAGGGAAGAATACAACCGATGCATGAAGACTCATCCAAGTTTTACGGTCAGAATCTAGGGTTGTCAGTCCTCTTCTGATCTCAGACTTCGACTACCGTGTGGAGTCCAAAAGAGCTGTCACCTTTTTCAATGTTACCCGTCTTCTTTGTAAGTCACTATCGGTCACATTCTCCGTCGGAGAACTCTCCGATTGTTCCGAGAAATCCTTCGATGCGGAGCTTGAAGGCTTGTGAATGATGGAGGAGGCCAAGAGGATACCCCAACTTAAGGTTTGCATGAAGAACATGGCCGGAGATCCTCCCATTGGTGGGAGGCGATGGAGTGGACGAAAAGGCAAATTAGGGTGTGTGGGATGCTGAGAAGATGATTAATTTCGAATTAGGGCGAATACCTGTGATTTAAATAGTAGATGGTCAGAATTTAATAGATGCACGACCAAACGCATGATTGTGCATTTGGATAGTGCGATTATAACATCACGGGGCCCCAGCCTGAGAAGATAAGCCAATAATGTGTTTTTGAACAAGCATGAGCGAACTGCTCATGCGCGAACAAATCGCATGAGGCTGATAGAACTCAAAATACAGGAAATACAGGAAGATCATGCATTTTCCTTCTCACACGGTTGAATCCACTCGTGCGTTAAGAAAACACGCGATGGCTGTTTGCTAAAAGGAATTTATAGCAATACATTGTAACACCTCCCCTGTAATGACCGTATAATATGGGTCCGGCCGGGGCCCCACAACATATAAACTCCACAGCTTTAGCATTAAAAGATTATATTAACTACCCAATCTCAAAACTCAATAACAAACAACAGCGAAAATAGAAAACAAGACAAGAAGCTATCCACATAATTAAGAGTATCGAAGCGGCCTTATGGCCTTATAACAATAGAGAGTCCAACACTTAAATGAATACATGAAGCATCAATGTGTATAAGCACTCCTAGACTACCTCGGCATGCAAGCCGGAAAACTAGAGCATCAAACAAACAATGCCATAAACTAGAGATAGTACAAAACTTGTAACACTTCATGAGGCTTAGGCCTTTTTGACCGGTGAGCTAGCTCCTGCTTGTGATCCTTGCCCTGTAAAAATTGGTGGTAACGTGGTTCAGCAAAGGTTGACCTCAAACTGTATAACCAACGCATCTCCTCCCGGCCGCCCCTAACAGACCCCGGGGTACCCCTCCAACCTGCAAGTCAGCACTTCGTATACCATATACATAAACATGTAAAGCTCTAAAAGAACATGTTTGGATGTCTCAGGCAACAAACTCATTTTCTATGTTGAGCATATAATAAAAAGGGACCTACTACGCAGCATGTATGCAAAACATGGGCTTCATCCAAGGCACCCTATTGCATATGCAACTAGCACATCATCAAATCATCTGGGTACTTCCAATTTCCCCATTGACGTTCAGCCGCAAATAAAAGGGTACTGCAATTACCCTAACGACATACAAGCCGCAACATGGAAATCTTGCCAAAGCCCCACCCACTCATGGGTCTTAGACCCCATGCTTGCCTGCAAACTCTGACTTCGTATGTCAGGATTCCGTCTCACACACAAACCGATTCTAAGAACCCTTGCTAGACAACACCTGGTCATGGCTTCTTTGCATGGGCTTGCCCAATGCTTGGCGTTCTCGTCAGTCTCACAGAAGGGGACTAGTATCGCCAGGAAAGTCTGCCCACATGACTTGCACGTCACTGGATAGCCAGCCGACCACGGATGCAAAGCCGCGCCTTAGCACATCACAATCCATAAACATTCCCACCCTAATCCATCATTTGTACTACAATGTCCCCGCGTACCAAGGAAACCATCTACCGCCAATGCGGAGCTAACCTTGCCCACGAAGGAATACATCGACCACCAATGCGGAGCTAACCTTGTCTGGTTCCGGCTATACGTACTCACTCGAGAAAAGGGGGAAATCACATACATCACAAACCACATCTTGCAGTAACGGATTTCTACAAATTCCTTAAGGCTCGCAATGCAACATCACCGAGTCAGACTAACGGTCGCGAATATGGCTTCACCCACAATCCATAATCCAGTAACAGAGCGGATCTCTAATGCAAAATCATGTCGGGGACGGACTCAATCGACCCGGAGGTTCCCCTTGAACCTTGGCGTCCCATACATCTCTCATTTGAGAGATTTGGTGCTCGAAAGCTTGAAAGAAAAGATGTTAAGCACGCATCCTAGAAACCAAGAGGAGAAGTGTCGTTACCTGTCACAACCCGCATTTTCTCCGAATTTAAGAAGAATCAGAGTATGAGAAAACACGCGTCGTGATGCCACATCGAGCAGGGGATAACTGTCGACGCTGAGGCGAACACCATCTAACTAGACTATGAAAATTCATAAGCTTAATGATTAGAAAATCAGTTATATTTTTAAAGGTCGTATCCCTCGGCTCAATGGATCATCTGGTACATAGTTTAAAAACTATACTTATACACAGCGGAAAAAACTTTTTTTATATTTGACATCCTAAGAGAGTTCATAAGTGACCCCTGAGGTCAACTTATACTATGCAAGACTCTAGATTTATTTTATATCATAAGTAAGAAAATGATCTTTTTTACATTGCTTGGAAAGCAGTGTATGAGTTTTATAAACAAGCTGATCATGAGATATACTTATAATAGTGTTTTTAGGTTTAAAAGAAACTAGCAACCTAGCATAAATCTTCCCAAGAGCAAATAGACTATCTCCAGAAAGATAGCAGAAAAAGAAACATATCTAGTATCATAAGCAAAAACCACCAGCGGGCGTCAACAACCTGACACGAACCCACTGACGAGCATGTATGTCTGTAAGAAAAATAGAAAACTACCTCACAAGACCAAGAAACTGATTTTTATAGTACAAGAGATTACCAGCAACAGCACAGCAAAACTAGCCGCCTACTCGGCTACTAATCAGAACCTAAGGCATTCAGAGAAGAAAAGAATACCTCAGCAAGTAAAACAAGAAAATCTGAAAAAGAGCATTATATCAAAATGGAACCAAGGAGAGTAAGTAAACATGACAGTAAAAACAAAAGCTGTCCAAAGTAAGCCAAAGTACACCAAGTATAATGGAACAACAATAAGCCCTGCTCAAATCATGCAGAGGCTACAAGGCAAAAGAAAAGAGAACTTGCCACAATCTGTTGCATTCTACAAGGAAGAAACACCTAACAATCCTAATTTGTGAGTTAATGGTAGTAGTAAACAACATGGACCTGAGTTGGTGACCAAAAACAGTCCCCCAAACAAAACAGTTCCAACTAAAAATTCACTGTATCAGCATAAGGCCACCACATAACCAGCCCGTACCTGGGATTAAAAGGTGGCGGCCACGGCAATACCTAGCCCGTACCTGGGATTAAAAGGTGACGGCCACGCCTCGCACACAAAACCAACCCACTCCTTTAGAGTGTCAAAATACCACTACCTGCCATAACCCACGATTCGCTGTTCAGAGAAAAGGAAACAACCTACAAAATAACCCCAAACCCAACGTGATTCACTCAGGAAAACAAGGGAAGACAGAGGGAAAATCGTCGATCACAGCTTACAGGAGTCGTCGAGCTCAGTTCGACGATTTTTGCTGAAATCTGATCACAGGGAAACGGAGATCGTCGATCACAGGCAACCGAAAATCATCGATCTCTGTTCGACGATTTTCATCGAACTCAGATCGACGATCTTCGTCGATCTAAGGCAACCGGAGATCGTCGATCTCCATTCGATGATCTTTGTCGAACTCAGATCGACGATATTCGTCGAACACAGACAGCTGTGGATCGTCGATCCCATTTCGACGATTGTCATCGAACTCAGATCGACGATCTTCGTCGATCTAAGGCAGCCGTAGATCGTCGATCTCAGTTCGACGATTGTCATCGAACTCAGATCGACGATCTTCGTCGATCTAAGGGAGCTGGAGATCGTCGATCTCATTTCGATGATTGTCGTCGAACTCAGATCGACGATCTTCGTCGATCTAAGGCAGCCGGAGATCGTCGATCTCAGTTCGACGATTTCCGTCGAACTCAGATCGACGATCTTCGTCGATCTGGCAGCGTTGAGTGCACTCAACGTTGTCAACACTGCCCACAGAACTTCTGCAAACATTAAAATCTAATGCAACCTAGCTTACTGGGAAACGACGACCAACATGAAGGTCAATTCCAACACTCATCTACACAACTCCCAGCACCCGAACTGGGCAAACCTTAACAGCAGGGGAAGATTAAGAATTAGGCTAAAATACTACCCAATCCGAGAACTAATAAGTAACAATTTGATAAAAGACAAGACTACAACAGCCCAGCCAAAAAACTTGAAGTTTCAGAACTTGAGAAAGTAAAAGAAAAACGCAAAGTAGCATTCATGATTCAAGATCCGATGATTTTGATGGGAAAACAAGGCAAAATAAATGATCTCTGGAAAACGTATGATAACTGCAAATTTGAACATAAAAGGAGAAAAACTTGGCAAGGGTAGGAGCACCATTTGCCTCAAATTCCAGTGAAGCTTGCTCGGCCCCTTTCTCTCATTCGGCACCAGCAGCACAGTACAAGACGAAAATTTCATAGGGGTGTAAGTATAGGCGAGAGCAATCCAAATACGCCTTCGAAATCGAATTCCGCCCGCTAAAACTCCGGGAATCTGCGGTGGAAGGCAAGGGCAGCCCGCCGGTTTTCCTCTCTTGCACAGGGACGGCGGTTGCATTCCGAAAAGATAAAGAACATCAACAATGGCTTTTCTAAATAAGGCTATATATAGATAGCGGCTAAATCCCAAAATATTTTCTATTCTTAGCCAATACAAACGTTGTTAGCCACCTATTCACCATAACTGCTACTATCTAAACGAAATATCTATATATAATATATAATATCGCATTAATATAAATAAAAATACAAAATGACGCGAAACCCGAACATCCTCGGAATTCGACGAAATTTGCACCGTAGATAAATACCCACGCTATGAATGCAATGGCGGAGTCGAAATCAAATTTCGACGAACAAAACTCGGGTTATCACTACCTGAAGCCAAAACACAAGCATCCCCCGAGAGGCCTCACCGGTCACTAAAACAGACCCGGCTTGCTATGGAATCTTGCCAAAAAGGCTACCAACAACCACACAAGGAACCTAAAGAGCTAAGACCACGCTCTAACAAACGGCACATGCCGGAAACGCGTCATCGTAACGTCAAACGATAATTAAATAATCGCAGAAAAATCGGGGGCGTTACAGTCACTCCCCCTAAAAGAAAGTTTCGTCCCGAAACTTTACGTGCACAACTTCTACTATAGAAGGAAAGTAACAAAACAAGAGCTACTAGAAAGAAAACGTACCAACCAAATCAAGGGAACAGATGAGGGTGAGCCTCCCTCATAGCCGACTCTAGCTCCCAAGTCATGCTTTCCAAATCCTGATTCTTCCTTTGAACTTTCACCATCGGGATAGACATTGTCCGCAGCACCCGATCTTGAGTATCCAAGATACTGACCGGCACCTCAACATATGAAAGATTAGGCTCCAACTGGGGCACAACATCCAAGACTTGCCCACTGCTTCGCACACACTTCCGTAATTGGCTTACATGAAATACATTATGAACATCTTCGAAATTTGCTGGCAAATCCAATCTATAAGCTGACATGCCAATCCGTTCTATAATCTTAAACGGGCCCACATACCTCGGATCCAATTTCCGGTTCTTACCGAACCTCTTAACACCAACCATCGGGGAAACATTAAGAAACACAAGGTCCCCTACAGAAAACTGCAAGTCAGACCTACGCCGGTTGGCGTTCTTGTCATACCGCTCCTGAGCTATCCGAAGCTTTTCTCGAATCAGCTTCACCGCAACTTCCATTTCCTCAAGGGCATCCGGACCCAGCATAGGCCTCTCACCGACCTCGGTCCAAAACAAGGGAGTTCTGCAATGCCTCCCATACAAAGCTTAAAACGAAGCCATTTGCAAGATCTCCTGGTAACTGTTGTTGTTTGCAAATTCCATAAGCCCCAAACGCTCATCTCACGCTCCACCATAGTCCAAGATGTAGCAGCTGATCATATCCTCAACTATCTGGTTCACTTGCTCAGTCTGACCATTGGTCTGAGGGTGGTAAGCTATAGAATACCTCAAATCTGTACTCAAACCCTCTTGCAGACTCCTCCAGAAGCGAGATGTAAAATGGGTGTCTCGATCAAAAATGATGCTAACTGGCACACCGTGTAATCTGATGACCTCGTTCAAGTACAGCTCTGTTATCTTCTTCATCGGGTAATCTATCCTATAGGGTACGAAGTGCGCACACTTCATCAATCGGTCCACGATCACCCAAACTGAATCAAATCCCCTTGGAGATCTCGGTAAGTCCGTAATGAAGTCCATAGAAATACTCTCCCACTTCCAAGTCGGGATCTCCAACGGAGTCAACTTGCCACCTTGCCTTCCATTATCGGCCTTCAAATGCTTGCAAGTGTGGCACTCAGCAACAAATCGGGCTATATCACCCTTCATCCCATACCACCAGGCAATCTGCTTCAATTCATGGTACCTCTTTGTAGATCCTGGATGGTAGGCAACATTGGATCCATGAGCCTCTCTACAAATCATACCCATGATGTCTCCAACAGCGGGGATGCAAAACCTACCGCGGTACTTCAAGGTAGCCGCATCATTGATAGAAAAATCCGGCAACTCCCCTCTCTGTGTCCTGAGGTATAAGTGCGGATGATCTGGATCATCCTTCTAGTGCAACCTGGTAAGTGCAATCCAAGACGGTGCTGCCACTGCCAAACTGCTCTGCACGTCACAGCGTCCCACGGAGATATCCATCAGGAGGAACTCTTCCACTAAACGATCGGTGGTGAGAGTAAAGATCTTCCCCATCTTCCGGCTCAGGGCGTCGGCCACCACATTGGCCTTGCCCGGATGATACTGTATCTCCACATCATAATCGGCCACATACTCTAGCTGTAATGCCCCGAAACTCAAAAGAGCGACGGGGGACGTTTTGGGCTAGTTTTGGTTTCTGGTAGGAGGCACACGGCCTGGGACACGGGCGTGTCCCAGGGCGTGTCGACCCATGTCGACACTCAGCCCGCGAATTCGACACTGTGCGCTCGACAAAGTGTCGAGACATGGCACACGGCCTGCGACACGGGCGTGTCGCAGGGTGTGTCGACCCGTGTCAACACTCGTCCCGGGGAGTCGACGAACTGTGCTCGACGATATGTCGAGATAAGGCAGACGGCCTAGGACACGGGCGTGTCCAAGTCCGTGTAGTCAGGTCGACGATCTTTACTCGACGAAGTGTCGAGTGTCGAGACCGTATACACGGCCTTGAGCCCAGGCTTGTTGAGGTAGACACGGGCAAGGACACGGGCGTGTCCTAGAACCCGTGCAGTGCTCGGGTTGTTTTCGAGGAAAATCGATGGGGGTACATGGCCGGCCACACGGCCGTGTCAGGTGGAACACGGGCGTGTCAGGTCGAACACGGGTGTGTTCGATACCCATGTGTTGTTCCAGGCGAGTCGATTTTGACGGCGAATGAGGCACACGGCCCTGGACACGGGCTTGTGCCAGGCCGTGTGCAGTCCAGATTGGGCATTTCAGTCCCGAATCAAAGCCGTTCGTTTCTTTAATTGATGATCCAATGGCTGGGGGTTGTTCCTGAAGGGATATACCCGGTATTGGGCCTTAGAAACCCTCACTTTTCATGAGTGGTTATCTTTCTAAAACTTAGAGAGAGAGGAGAGCCAAGGAAGGAAGAAGAAGCTAGATCCGGCCATTGGAGGAGCTTCGAAGCTCCAAATCGCGAGCCGACTCCGGATCCACGGAGGCAAAGCTAGTGCAGTGATTTTCATCCGCTTACTTTTCCATGGTGCCAAAGAAAAATGCAAGGGTAATGATCCTCATCTTGAGCATGTGTATCTCTCCTTCTTTGCATAGGAAGCCCGCTCTCGCGAGTTTGCGGTGAGTTGGAGGCGTTCCTTCTGGTAGATATGTGAAGCCCCCGTTATTTAGAGTCCGTAAGCGAGAACGAACATAGGCATGATGTGTGAAGCCTACCCGGACATGTTGGTCTGGATCGGTGATGTTGCATTGCATAAATGCCGGAGAAGACTCCATGCGATTGATTGTTTTTCGGGCTTTCTACACGGTAGATTGCAACAGGGAGCCTTGGGGATTAACCCAAAGGTGCACCCGGAAAACGGGGCAGATACGTGATCTTGCCAACTTGGAGGCCTGAGAGCCAACTTGAACATAACTGAGTTATGTGAAACTGTGTGACGAAAATGGCACTTGGGATAAGTTTGACCTGCGCATATGGCTTAAATTGTCGTTGCGACGTGAGCACGGGTTAGATGGAACCGTACCCATATCTATGTCGTTCGGGTTAAAGAGACCTAAGGTTACATGGCACTTGCCGTTGGCATAGATGAGGGTCTTCGGCGGTCTATGGCTTAAATTTTCGTGACCCATGCCGGGAAGACAAATTGCTCATGTGTTTGGCCGTCAAAGTGGCGGTGGGGAGTCTGGAATGTCTATGGCTTTAATTGACATGACATCGACCGGTTCACCGAGAATGTGCCCTGAGAGCACGGGGCGTATGGCCGTGTGAGCCAATGTCTGTGATGAAATGAATATATCTATACTGCTCGCTTATGCTAATGAAATGCAGGGAAGGAGCATCGCCGCCCCGAGTTGGGGGCGGGATCGTTATAATTTGGTGAGCATTGCTGACCATTTCCTTGTTTTGCCACCGTGCGGTGGTTTGTTGCTTGCAGGTGCTGCTGGACCAAGCGGTCAATAGCGGGCTAAAGCCCAATTTGCGAAGCCAGCCCTCGAAGGCCTAATTGGAGTGTTTATTGTTTTTATTCATGTATGACCGGCCTGCGTGTCGTGGTTTGTTAAACATTTAATATGAAGTGAACAATTTTTGTAAGGCCTTAAGGCATATACTCGTGTATGTACAACATTCTTAGTTTGGTATTAGTGGACATTCATGCTTTTTATGCTGGGTTCTTTATTGCAACTTTTATAAACTTCTTCCGCTAGAATGCTCTGTGTAGGACGCTATGATTGGTTGGATGGTTTCCATGAGTAACCACCCGGTCTGTCTGTAGTATATGGCTTCGGGCCCCGACCGGACCTACTTCTATATGCTATGCGGCGGATAGGGGGTGTTACATTTTGGTATCAGACTACTGGTTTTGGTCGGGCTTAAAATGAATTCATGGACGAATTATTTTTAAGGGGTGGTGAGCCACATGTGTGTGCGTCATCGTTATAATAGTAAAAGAACCCATGAATGTCCACTTAGGAATGAAAATACACATGTTTGAGGAACCTGCGTGTTCCTATAATTGCTATTTGCAATTTTATTTGGTCGCTTAACGGTGTTTTGTACCACTATAGGTGACCAGAAGCGGTGCTGGACCGCCAGAATGTCCGATTTCTGAGGAGTATAGTGCGCCCGTTGAGGTGTTTGAGACTCCTCCTTCGTATGAAACCGTTAGAAGGATCGTTGAAGTGGTGTTCGCTGTGACGGGTGCATAGCTTGGAGGAAATGTACAACCCTGCGCCCCTGTTGTAGCTTCAACGCCGGTTGGCGTGATGGAGCAGATGACCTTTGGTAGACCATCGGGGCAGCAGCTGAATATGCATTTAATGCAGGGAGCGCACTCAGTTGAGGAATACTTGCAAGAATTTCTTATGATAAGCCGCTACCCATGCTTCGAGTTGGATAATGAGCAAGCTACAGTCGATAGGTTTTATAATGGCCTGCACGCCGAGTTACGAGTTCTACTGCTAGGACCAAAGTTATTGGGATTCCGAGCCTTGGTGGAATCAGCTAGATCTTTGGAGGCAGATTTGAGGAAGACCCTCCCGATACCAGCGACCATGGTATCGAACTATGCAAGCCCCATAAGAGTTGCATCCGTTGGAATGCTGGAGAAAGGGGCTATGGCATCGACTAGCAAAGCTACTTACACATGTTTTACTTGTGGAAAGAAAGGGCACTTTGCCCGAGACTGTTGGAAAGGTGCTCAGAAGGCCAAGAAACCTATGTCAGCAGCAATCAAGGACTTTAGTGCAAAGGAGATGGCATTCAAAGTGCCGAACACCTCAAAGTATGTATATCGAAAATGGTACAAGAAGCATAGGACATCGGGTCTAGCTCCTTCTGGTGTTTCTGGGGCGACTACGGGTCGGACCCCGGGCACATGTTTCAACTATGGGGAGCCAGGGCATTATGCCCGTAAGTGCCTAAAGCCCTGGAGGAAGCACGCCGTCGTAAGGGCAGGTATGGTTTAAAGATAGTTTAGCCTTGAATACTTGTCGCCCTTGGGCATGTTAGCTTAGAACTACTTGTGCTAAGATTTGTCCTGATTTTTGTTTATTCGGCGAGAGCACCGTTCGTGTGAACGAAGCTTCGCATTCCTTTATTTAGGAATTGTTTTTACGCGTCGGAGTACCTCCTTCGATGGTAAGAGACAAATTGGATGTGTTATGGTCCAATGGCGCTCAATGCGCGCGAGTAGTATCTGTTGCGCTTAGTTTTGGATTGGGAATCAGGAGTATGATCTGCAAGCATCATTACTTCCGTTGGTGGAGTTCGACGTTATATTTGGCATGGAATGGCTCTCGGAGCAGCAAGCCTATATAGATTGCGGTAGCAAGGAAGTCAAGCTGGGAGAAAGTCGTGAGACGACCTTTACGGGCTCGAAGAGGTCAAGCAAGACGTTGGTGTCTGCTCTTCAGATGGTGAAGGAGGTTCGTGCTGGTGCAGAGCTGATCTGTACACTGGTGGGGGTTGAAAGCCGAAGCCCGCGTTGGTTAATATTTCAGTGGTATCGGAGTACCCTAATGTGTTCCCTAGTGATCTTCCTGGAACCCCGCCTCAACGGGAGATAGATTTCATGATTGAGCTAGTACCGGGTGCAAAGCCTGTGTCACGCTCTCCATATCGGCTAGCGCCTAAGGAAATGGCGGAGCTGAAGGGGCAACTTCTAAATGTTGTTGGAGCAAGGGTATGTGCGTCCAAGTCCTTCGCCTTGGAGCGCACCGACCCTCTTTATTAAGAAGAAGGATGGGACCTTGAGGCTATGTATTGAGTATCGGAAGCTCAACAAGTTGACAGAGAAGAACAAGTACCCGATCCCCCGGATCGATGATCTTTTTGATCAGTTGGTAGGGTCGACGGTGTACTCGAAGTTGGATCTCAAGGCTGGGTACTATCAGCTGTGAATAAGGGAGAGTGATATCCCGAAGGCAGCATTTACTAAGAGATACGAGCATTATGAGTTTACGGTTAAGCCGTTTGGGCTGACTAATGCACCGTCAGTGTTCATAGATTTGATGAACAGGACCTTCCGGGAGTACTTGTACCATTTTGTGATCGTCTTCGTCGACGATATTCTGGTGTACTCGCAGAGTAAGGAAGATCACTTCAAGCATCTTCTTTTGTTTTTGGAGACGCGAAGGAGGAATCAGTTGTATGTCAAGTTCTCGAAGTGCGAGTTTTGGTCATCCTCAGTGGCGTCCTCGGTCTTATAGTGAGTGAGGAAGGCATTGCAATGGATCCGGTGAAGATTGTTGCGATGCGGGAGTGGCCTGAGCTTTCTACGGTAGCGGGAGTCCGGAGCTTTCTGGGCTTACCGGCTATTATAAGTGCTTCGTCGAGAACTTCTCGCGGATAGCGTTACCCCTCACTACTTTGACGAGGAAGGAGCAGAAGTTTTTTTGGACGCCGGAGTGCGCGCGAGCTTTTGAGGAGTTGAAATGTCGGTTGACCACGGCGCCTGTGCTGACTTCGCCGAGTGGGACCGAAGGCTATGAGATTTAATAGCGATGCTTCGGGCAACGGTTTGGGTTGCGTGCTACTGTAACACGGAAGTGTAATAGCTTATGGCGCGAGACAGCCAAAAGTGCACGAGAGGAAATATCCGGTCCATGACTTGTTGTTAGCGGCTGTGAGTTTTACCTTGAAGTTGTGAAGGCATAATTTTGTACAGTGTGAAGATGGATATCTACGCCGGTCACTAGAGCGTGAAGTATCTGATTGATCAGAAGGATATGAATATGCGGCAGCATAGATGGATGGAGCTCTTGGGAGACTATACATCCAAGATCCACTAAGTGTCTGGTAAAGGGAATGCGGTTACGGACGCGTTGAGTCGCCGAGCCACAGCTCAAGCCAATTGGCTATCGGTGTATGATGAGCGGTTGGTGCGGGAGTTGGAGGCGTTGGAGATTGTTTGGGTGGATAGGCAATCAAGTGCTGATGCATTACTGCATTGGACTGAAGTCCAATATGACCTGGCTGATCGGATTTAGCAGGCTTTGGATATGAATGTCCATATGAAGCAGTTCATGGTAGAGGCTCTGGATGGGTCAAATTCCCAATTCGTTGTGGAGGACGGATTGCTTTGGAAAGACGGTCGTCTGTGCGTCCCAAGTGTGGGTAGTTTGCGGGTGGAATTGTTGTATGAGGCGCACCATACCAAGTACTCAATTCACCCGGGGAGCACAAAGATGTACCGCGATGTCCAGAAAATGTTTTGGTGGCCAGTTTGAAGAAAGATGTGGCGCTCTACGTAGCGAAGTGCCAAACTTGCGCCTTGGTGAAGGCGGAGTGCCAAAATCCGGGAGGATTTCTGAAGTCCTTGCCTATTCCGGAGTGGAAATTTGACGACATCTCTATGGACTTTGTGCACGGTTTGCCAAGGTCGCAAAAGGGGAACGACGCCATTTCGGTGGTCGTGGATCGGTTAACGAAGGTGTCGCATTTCATTCTGCATAGGAAGGATGATCCGGTGGAGTAGTTGGCAAAACATTATGTGGATAACATAGTACGGCTTCATGGTGCGCCCCGCAGCATCATGAGTGATCGAGATGGTCGGTTCACGTCCAATGATTGGAGGCTAGTGCAACAAATGTTGCAGACAAAGTTGAAATTCAGCGCAGCCTTCCATCCGCAAACGGATGGGCAGTTAGAGAGGGTCAATAGAACTATGGAAAGCATGTTCCGCATGTGTGTCTTGGACTTTGAAAAGTAATGGGAAGACCATCTTTATATGGTAGAAGATGTCTCACGCCGTTGTCCCGGCTGGAAACGGGTGAGTCAAGTTGTATAAGTGATTAGAAGTGGAGGATGCTACTTCTTTGGTGAGAACCATTCGGGAAAGGTTGCTTATCGCTCAGGACCGGCAAGCGAAGTACTATAATACCAAGCACAGGAACGTGGAGTTCGTTGTGGGCGACTTTATGTACTTAAAGATCAAGCCGTTCAAGGGTGTATAGCGAGTGCGGCTATTGAAAAAGCTAAGCCCGAGGTACCTTGGGCCGTTTGAGGTTCTGGAGCGAGTTGGTGAAGCGGCCTATCGGTTGAAGCTTTTAGTGGAGCTTGGTGGTTTACATGATGTATTCCATATTTCGGTGCTTCGGAAGGCGGTACAAGAGCCTACGCAAGTGATCGCAGTTGATCAAGTGCCGGTGGTTAGTGGGTTGACGACAAAGGTCAAGCCCGTGCGGAGTGAGGACTCGGAGGTTAAGCGGCTACGCAATAAAGAGATCGGGATGGTCAAAGTCCGATGGGACAATTGCGGTCATGAGGAGCTCTCTTGGGAGCGAGAACAGACTATGCTTGACGAGTATCCGGAGTTGTTCCGCTCAGGTACAAATTTTGGTTTTTTACATGTCTTTCCTTTATATAATTTCGTGGACGAAATTCTTTTAAGAGGGGGAGAGTTGTAACGCCCCGAAACTCAAAAGAGCGACGGGGGACGTTTTGGGCCAGTTTTGGGTTCTGGCAGGAGGCACACGGCCTGGGACACAGGCGTGTCCCAGGGCGTGTCGACCCGTGTCGACACTCAGCCCGCGAAGTCGACACTCTGCGCTCGACGAAGTGTCGAGACATGGCACACGGCCTGCGAATTCGGGCGTGTCGCAGGGCGTGTCGACTCGTGTCGACACTCGTCCCGAGGAGTCGACGAACTGTGCTCGACGATGTGTCGAGACAAGGCACAAGGCCTAGGACACAGGCGTGTCCAAGGCCGTGTCGTCAGGTCGACGATCTTCGCACGACGAAGTGTCGAGTGTCGAGACCGTGTACATGTCCTGGAGCCCATGCGTGTTAAGGTAGACACGAGCAAGGACACGGGCGTGTCCTAGAACCCGTGCAGTGCTCGGGTTATTTTCGGGGAAAATCGATGGGGGTACACGGCCGGCCACACGGCCGTGTCAGGTGGAACACAGGCATGTCAGGTCGAACACGGGCGTGTTCGATACCCGTGTGTTGTTCCAGGCGAGTTGATTTTGACGGCGAATGAGGCACACGGCCCTGGACACGGGCGTGTGCCAGGCCATGTGCGGTCCAGATTGGGCATTTCAGTCCCGAATCAAAGCCGTTCGTTTCTTTAATTGATGATCCAACGGCTGGGGGTTGTTCCTAAAGGGATATACCCGGGATTGGGCCTTAGAAACCCTCACTTTTCATGAGTGGTTATCTTTCTAAAACTTAGAGAGAGAGGAGAGCCAAGGAAGGAAGAAGAAGCTAGATCCGGCCATTGGAGGAGCTTCGAACCTCCAAATCGTGAGCCGACTCAAGATCCACGGAGGCAAAGCTAGTGCGGTGCTTTTCATCCGCTTACTTTTCCATGACACCAAAGAAAAACGCAAGGGTAACGATTCTCATCTTGAGCATGTATAGCTCTCCTTCTTTGCATAGGAAGCCCGCTCTCGCGAGTTTGCGGTGAGTTGGAGGCGTTCCTTCGGGTAGATATGTGAAGTCCCCGTGTTTAGAGTCCGTAAGCGAGAACGGACATAGGCATGATGTGTGAAGCCTACCCGGACATGTTGGTCTGGATCGGTGATGTTGCATTGCATAAATGCCGGAGAAGAATCCGTGCGATTGATTGTTTTTCGGGCTTTCTACACGGTAGATTGCAATAGGGAGCCTTGGGGATTAACCCAAAGGTGCACCCGGAAAACTGGGCGGATACGTGATCTTGCCAACTTGGAGGCCTGAGAGCCAACATGAACATAACCGAGTTATGTGAAACTATGTGACAAAAATGGGACTCGGGAGAAGTTTGACCTGCATATATGGCTTAAATTGTCGTTGCGACGTGAGCACGGGTTATATGGAACCGTACACATATCTATGTCGTTCGGGTTAAAGAGACCTAAGGTTACGTGGCACTTGCCATTGGCATAGATGAGGGTCTTCGGCGGTCTATGGCTTAAATTGTCTTGACCCATGCCGGGATGACAAATTGCTCATGTGTTTGGCTGTCAAAGTGGCGGTGGTGAGTCCGGAATGTCTATGGCTTTAATTGACGTGACATCGACCGGTTCACCGAGAATGTGCCCTGAGAGCACAGGGCGTGTGGCCGTGCGAGCCAACGTCTGTGATGAAATGAATATATCTATATTGCTCGCTTATGCTAATGAAATGCAGGGAAGGAGCATCGCCGCCCCGACTTGGGGGCGGGATCGTTATAATTTGGTCAGCATTGCTGACCGTTGCCTTGTTTTTCCACCATGCGGTGGTTTGTTGCTTGCAGGTGCTGCTGGAACAAGCGGTCAATAGCGGGCTAAAGCCCAATTTGCGAAGCCGGCCCTCGAAGGCCTAATTGGAGTGTTTACTATTTTTATTCATGTATGACCGGCCTGCGTGCCGTGGTTTGTAAAACATGTAATATGAAGTGAACAATTTTTGTAAGGCCTTAAGGCCTATACTCGTGTATGTACAACATTCTTAGTTTGGTATTAGTGGACATTCATGATTTTTATGCTGGGTTCTTTATTGCAACTTTTATAAACTGCATCCGCTAGAATGCTCTGTGTAGGACGTTATGATTGGTTGGATGGTTTCCATGAGTAACCACCCAGTCTGTCTGTAGTATATGGCGTCGGGCCCCGGCCGGACCTACTGTTATATGCTATGCGACGGATATGGGGTGTTACACTAGCCACTGCCATTGGCGTAGGTTCAACTACTTCTGAGTGAACACGTACTTTAGACTTTTATGATCTGTGAAGATCTTGCACTGAGCACCATAAAGTAGATGCCTCCACAGATTTAGCGCATAAATCACCGCTGCAAACTCAAGGTCATGCGTTGGGTAATTTCTCTCATGTGTCTTTAGTTGCCTTGACCCATACGCAATGACTTTTCCAACCTGCATCAACACGCAACCCAGACCAACATGCGAAGCATCCACGTACACATCATACTCCACGCCCTCAGTAGGTAGGGTCAGAACGGGGGCAGTGCACAATCTGTTCTTTAGTTCCAGGAAGGCTTCTTCGCACTTCTCGCTCCAAACAAAGGGCGTGTTCTTCTGAGTCAACCTTGTCAAAGGTGCATCCAGGGTAGAGAAACCCTCCATGAACCTCCTGTAGTAGCCGACCAACCCTAGGAAGCTTCTAATCTCCTTGGGCGTGCCCAGCCTGCTCCAATCCATCACTGCTGCGATCCTTTCCGGGTCGACCGAGATCCCATCCTTATTCACCACGTGGCCCAGAAACGAGACCTGAGGCAACAAAAATTTGCACTTGCTCAGCTTGGCGAATAACTTGTGGTTCCTCAACTCCGATAGAACCAAGCGCAGATGCTGCTTATGCTCCTCAGCACTGCGAGAGTAGATCAACACATCATCGATGAATACCACCATGAACTTGTCTAGAAAATCCTTGAACACCTGGTTCATCATATCTATCAAAGTTGATGGTGCTTTGGTCAAATCAAACGACATCACTAGAAACTCGAAGTGACCATGCCTCGATCTAAACGCAGTTCGTGGAATATCTGCCTCACGGATCCTGAGCTGATGATAGCCAGAACGAAGATCCATCTTGGAAAACACCGTGCTACCACGTAACTGATCAAATAAGTCATTGATCCTCGGCAGAGGGTACCTGTTCTTAATGGTGACTTTGTTCAGCTCCCTATAATCGATGCATAGCCTCGTCGACCCATCCTTCTTCTTCACAAATAGAAAAGGAGCACCTCAAGGCGACGAACTCTGCCTGATAAAGCCTTTTGCCAACAACTCGTCCAAATGGACTCGCAACTCCTCCAACTCACGAGGGGCCATATGATACGGCGCCTTAGCAATAGGACGCGTACCCGGTTCCAAATCAATCACAAACTCAACATCCCGCTTGGGGGGAAGACCAGGAAGGTCATCAGGAAAAACATCAGAGAACCCATGTATAACAGGAATCTCCTCCAAGTGCGGTACACTAACAACAGTCCCAACTACCGAGACTAAACAAGCAAAACAATCAGAACGAAACAGCTTCTGAGCACATACCGCAGAAATGATAGGGGAATCCTGGCACGGATCAGCATACACACTTCCAGGCTGATCGTTGTCCTTGATGAAGTCCAAGCGTTTCCCTTTGCACTGAATAACCGCATCATACTTAGACAACCAGTCCATGCCCAGAGTAACATCGAAGTCCTCTAGATCAATCATCTTCAAGTCTTCCTTCACAAGGAAGTCCCCCAACAAAACAGGGCAATCCAGAATGCCCAAATCTGACAACACAGATTCACCAGAAGGGAACTTGACGCGATAGGTATCACGAACTTGATCTAGAATCAACCGATAATGCTCTACAAAAGCTCTAGCCACAAATGAGTGGGTAGAGCCGGAGTCGAACAGAACACGCGCCCAACGGTTCTTCACCTTAAATTTACCTATGGGAGTATATAAGAAACTAAGGAACTACCAAAACAAAAACTATAACAATTCTAATAAATAAAACGTTCAGGCTAGAAAAACAACTAACCTGAGATGACCTGAGTCGAAGTTTGAGCCTTCTCGGAAGAGACCACGTTCAGCTTTCCTATGCCCTTGTCCACACGCTGAGGCGGAGGTAAAGCCTGAAGTGGAACTGCCTAAACAATAGGCTGGACCTGAGGACACCTTGTCTTGATATGGCCCTTCTATCCACACTGATAGCAGACTTTATCCCTGGACTAGCACTGGGCAACATCATGCCCGGGTCGCTTGCAAACAGAACAGGAAACATCCTTCCTAGGAGCACCTTGAATAGCATGAACTTGCTCCTTCTTCTGAGCTCCCTCATTCTTGAAACACCTCTCAACAGGGTGGCCTGACCAGCCACAGAAGCTACACACTACCTTGCTCTTCTTTCCCATAGCAGCATCGAGTACCTGGGGGTTCTTCTCTTCAGCAGACTTCCTCTTGTCCTTCCTCATTTGCTGGCCTATGTTCCTTGCGGTCTCAATTGCCTCCACGTTCAGAGCATCCAACTGCTGAACCTCGATCCTCAAGCCACCAAGGAACCGCTTGACTCGATCTGCTTCAACACTCACCAACACAGGGGCAAACCGGCTCAACTTACTGAACTCTATCTCGTACTCACTGACCGTGAGTTGCCTCTGCTTCAAGTGAAGGAAGTCATTCATTAGTCGGCCACGCTCGACCGAGGGCAAGAACTTCCTCAACAACATCTCCTTGAATAATCCCAAAGAACAACCGGCCACTAAGCTCTCCTTTTCCCTAAGCCACCAGCTATTAGCCAAACCCTTTAGCTGATAGGTGACAATCATCACTCTCTGATCATTCTCAATACCGGAGTACGAGAAAATCTCCTCCATGGAGATCAGCCAATCATCTATGACCATGAAATCTGCCTTCCCATCATATGTAGGAGGGCTAAGTCTCTGAAACTGTGAGATAAAAGCCATCACTGCCGGCACCACCATTGGAGGTCTCAGGGGAGCAGGAGCGGGAGGAGCAGCTGACCCCCCTGCAGGGGCTTGCACCCCCTGAGTCTGTCCTGCCACAACTGCCACCAGAGACTAGATCTGGGTCTGCATCTCCACCAACTGCCTGGTCAAGGATTCGTTGCTCTGTCGCAGGCTCTCGATCACCGCATCACTCTGCGCTTCTGAGGACTCACCCTCAGACAGGGGAGTCGGCCTAGTCGAAGGATGTCTCGCCATCCTAAAACCATAAAAACTGAGGTTGGAACCTAGTACAATAATTAGAACAAACTACCAGTACATAAAATATATACATAAATATGAACTTTTAACTGCTATACTTGCTCTGGGATTTTATTTTATTTTTACAAAAGTGATGTTAGGCTTAACCTAGGATGGTTAACCACCACCAACTAACTCTTGTGCCTTGATCGGGAATGCATGAATTTATATTCTTTTTCTGATTTAAAACCATGGGTGTAAATATGTCATCATGTAAATCTTTAGCATGGCACATTGTGCTTATGCAATGTTATGTTATGCATGATTGTGCTATGCATTCTAAAAAGGCCCTAATGCATGTCATGAGTGGCGTGCGCATGAAAATATTATGCATCCCATACTACATAACATTCTCATGCAATAAAAAAGAAACGTGCTAGTAGCATTCATGTGGTGAGGTTATGCATCCCATACTACATAACCCTCACATGTTGCTCCTATGGTGCATCCATATACAGACACATATTATGCATCCCATACTACATAATATGCCCTGTATACTTCATGTTATGTTATGAGTGTAGTGTTCGTGCTTCAGCCAACATATTAGGCATCAGTGCTGATAGAAGAGGACATCGGTGTGTGAATGATATGATGCTAAAGATCTAATACCTACAAGGAAAGGTTGCCCGACAAATTGTCAAGCAACATACCTCTGATACCAACTGTCACAACCCGCATTTTCTCCGAATTTAAGAAGTATCGGAGTATGAGAAAACACGCATCGTGATGCCACGTCGAGCATGGGATAACTGTCGACGCTCAGGCGAACACCATCTAACTAGACTATGAAAATTCATAAGTTTAATGATTAGAAAATAAGTTATATTTTTAAAGGCTGTATCCCTCGGCTTAGTGGATCATCTGGTCCATAGTTTAAAAACTATACTTATACGCAGCGGAAAGTACTTTATTTATATTTGACATCCTAAGAGAGTGCATAAGTGACCCCCGAGGTCAACTTATACTATGCAAGACTCTAGATTTATTTTATATTTTAAGTACGAAAATGATCTTTTTTACGTTTCTTGGAAAGTAATGTATGAGTTTTATAAACATGTTGATCATGAGATATACTTATAATAGTGTTTTTAGGTTTAAAAGTAACTAGCAACCTAGCATAAATCTTGCCAAAAGCAAATAGACTATCTCTAGAAAGGTAGCAGTAAAAGAAACATATCTAGTATCATAAGCAAAAACCACCAGCGGGCGTCAACAACCTGACATGAACCCACTGGCGAGCATGTATGTCTGTAAGAAAAACAGAAAACTACCTCACAAGACCAAGAAACTGATCTCTACAGTACAAGAGATCACCAGAAACAGCACAGCAAAACTAGCCGCCTACTCGGCTACTAATCAGAACCTAAGGCATTCAGAGAAGAAAAGAATACCTCAAATCCTGAAGAGGCTACAAGGCAAAAGAAAAGAGAACTTGTCACAATATGATGCATTCTACAAGGAAGAAACACCTAACAATCCTAATTTGTGAGTTAATGGCAGTAGTAAACAATATAGACCTGAGTTGGTGACCAAAAACAGTCCCCCAAACAAAACAGTTCCAACTAAAAATTCAGTGTATCAGCACAAGGCCACCACATACCCAGCCCGTACCTGGGATTAAAAGGTGGCGGCCACGGCAATACCCAGCCCGTATCTGGGATTAAAAGTGGCGGCCATGACTCACACACAAAACCATCCCACTCCTTTAGAGTGTCAAAATACCATTACCTGCCATAACCCACTATTCGGCATTCAAAGAAAAGGAAACAGCCGACAAAATAAACCCAAACCCAACGGGATTCACTCGGGAAAATAAGGGAAGACCGAGGAAAAATCGTCGATCACAGCTTACAGGAGTCGTCGAGCTCAGTTCGACGATTTTTATCGAACTCTGATCACAGGGAAACGGAGATCGTCGATCACAGGAAACCGGAAATCGTCGATCTAAGGCAACCAGAGATCGTCGATCTCCATTCGATGATCTTCGTCGAACTCATATGGACGATCTTTGTCGAACACAGACAGCCGGGGATAGTCGATCCCAGTTCGACGATTGTCGTCGAACTCAGATCGACGATCTTCTTCGATCTAAGGCAGCCGGAGATCGTCGATCTCAGTTCGACTATTGCCGTCGAACTCAGATCGACGATCTTCGTCGATCTAAGGCAGGCAGAGATCGTCGATCTCAGTTCGACGATTGTCGTCGAACTCAGATCGACGATCTTCGTCGATCTAATGCAGCTGGAGATCGTCGATCTCAGTTCGATGATTTCCGTCGAACTCAGTTCGACGAACTTCATCGATCTGGCAGCGTTGAGTGCACTCAACACTGTCAACACTACCCACAGAACTTCTGCAAACATTAAAATCTAATGCTACCTAACTTACTGGGCAACGACTACCAACATGAAGTTCAATTCCAGCACTCATCTACACAACTCCCAGCAACCGAACCGGGCAAACCTTAACAGCAGGGGAAGATTAAGAATTAGGCTAAAATACTACCCAATCCGAGATCTAATAAGGAACAATTTGATAAAAGACAAGACTACAACAGCCCAGCCGAAAAACTTGAAGGTTCAGAACTTGAGAAAGTAAAAGAAAAACGTAAAGGAGCATTCATGATTTAAGATCCGATGATTTTGATGGGAAAAACAGGGCAAAATAAATGATCTCTGGAAAATGTATGATAACTGCAAATGTGAACATAAAAGGAGAAAAACCTGTCAAGGGTAGGAGCACCACTTGCCTCAAATTCCAGCGAAGCTTGCTCGGCCACTTTCTCTCACTCGGCACAAGCAGCACAGTACAAGACGAAAATTTCGTCGGGGTGTAAGTCTAGGCGAGAGCAATCCAAATCCTCCTTCGAAATTGAATTCCGCCCGCTAAAACTCCGGGAATCGACGGTGGAAGGCAAGGGCAGCCCGTCGGTTTTCCTCTCTTGCACAAGGATGGCGGTTGCATTCCGAAAAGACAAAGAACATCAACAGTGGCTTTTCTAAATAAGGCTATATATAGATAGCGGCTAAATCCCAAAACATTTTCTGTTCTTAGTTAATCCAAACGCTGCCAGCCACCTATTCACCATAACTACTACTATCTAAACGAAATATCTATATATAATATATAATATCGCATTAATATAAATAAAAATACAAAACGACGCGAAACCCGAACTGTTGGAACACCCTATTACTAATTTGGGTCAGGATCACTATGTCTCTAGGAATCTTTGCTTGACCTTCTGTATAGCTTAATAGGTCAATTAGAATTGAGTCTAAGGGTTAGAAGTCTAGGTTTGGAAGCTGCCCTGAAGACCAAGATTTTCTGTCTGGAGACTAAGTCTGATCGTCGAGCTCAGCACGACGATTCGTCGAACTCCGATCGACGATCGTCTAGCTCAACTTCGACAGATCGTCGAACTCCATTCGACGATCGCTGAGCTCAACATCATTATATCGTCGAACTCCATTCGACAATCGGTGAGCTCAGTTCGACGATTTTGACTCTGCTTTGGATCTTTATCTCTGAGCTCAGTTCGATGATCTTTGAGCTCAGATCGACGATATTTTGCTGCTGTATGTTTCCAGATCGCTGAGCTCAGCTCGACGATAGCAGAGCTCAGTTCGACGATTTCAGATAACTTCCAGAATTCAAATTCAAAATCAGTTAGGAGTTATTCTGCAATTAATTCAGAGATTTGGAAGCCGTTTTCATTTATTTCTGAACCAAGTTTCAAGGGATTTTTCATGGAATGTTTCTGTGGACTTTCCTCCAGAAGAGATTATGCAATTAAGGATGCAATTAATGCAGGCCAACGACTATACTTGACAGAGAATGATATTCTATTCTGTACCAGAGAATAAAAGATAGAACTTTTTGAATCTCTCATATAGAAGAATACACACTATACAGAGAGAAGATACAGACTACAGAGACTCTCTCAAAAATCTTCTGTCTCGAAGAATTCTGAAGAACACTCATCCAAGGAGATCAAGTTTTCAAATCTTCAGATCTCTTTAGTTTTCAAAGTGTTCAAGGCCAACATATTTCAAGACTCCACACACTCAACATTTCAGCTATTACTGAAATCATCCATTGCTGGAGTTCAATCTTTGAAGGCCTATCACCCTCAGCAAAGCTTTTCTTCCTGAAGATTTCAAGGATTCAGGGGGAGCTTTGACATCAATCCACATAGTCTTCTCAGTTGTTTGAGAAAGAGAAGACTGCCATCACTCTCTCACCCCCATTCTGTAAAGGGTTTTTCAAACTCCCTTCAAAAGTTTGAGCTTGGTTTTTGAGCACCTTGTCAAAAGCTCATTGGTGGCAAGACACCTGATCAAAAAATCTGCTTTGGTTTTTGAGCACCTTATCAAAAGCTCATTAGTGCCCAGGACACCTGATCAACTCATCCTGCAGTGGATTCCTACCTAGGGTGGTAGAAGAGTGGATGTACCCAAGTTTGGGGAACCACTATATTTCCTTGCGTCTTCTGGTTTTGATTGCTTTTATTTTTGTTTCTGGCCATGATTTCTCTGTGCTTAGTTTTTGCATATCTTAGTGCTGTGATTAGATTTATTTTTGCTTCCCTGCTCACACAGATTACAACAATTGTTGTAAAAGTTTGTAAAAGTTTTTAAAACACCATATACTCTATTCACCCCCCTCTAGAGTATATTAGATCTAGTTGCACTTTCAATTGGTATCAAAGCGAGGTTGGTTAAACATACCATACCTGATTGGTTGTACAGGCTAACACCTGAACCCAAAGATCCCAAACTAGATTTGTTCTTCTTTTGCAGTGTATTATTAGATTTTGTTTGCACAAATCATGGCCCAAAACAAAGATTATGCTAGCACCAGACCTCCAGTGTGCAATCTTTCCAAGTTTGCACTTTGGAAGGCAAGGATTAGACTTTACATGAATTCTATTGACGAAGATATCTTTAACTCTGTTTTGACAGTGTGTCCAAGACCCCCAGAGAGCACAAGCACAAATGCTGTGCCACCTCCATCAGGAACAGATGCTGATATCAAGAGATGGAAGGTAGCTGACGCCAAGGCTATGAACATCCTAGCCCAGACAATATCAGATGACATATTTCAAAAGGTAGCTGAATGCAATTCAGCCAAGGAAATTTGGGACAAGCTCTCAGAAATAGTCTCAGGCTCAGCTAATGAGAGAAAGGACAGAAGATCCCATCTCATCTCCCAATATGAGAATTTCAAGAAGGGAGAGACTGAGTCAGTGAGAGACATGTACCACAGACTAAGTCTAATTGTCAGTGAATTAAGGACATTGGACAAAGAGATCTATCTAACTGAACATAATGACAAGATCCTAAGGTGCTGCCCCAGCACTTGGGATTCAAGAATCTGGCCAATTAAGGATTCCAGAAGTCCGAATGAGATCACCACTGAAGCCTTGTTGGGTAAGCTCAAATCTTATGAGCTACTCATCAAGAATAGAGAGGAAGAACAGAAGGCTGCTTCACCAGCCACAAGGAAAGAGAAGACCATAGCCTTCAAGGCAACTGAGGATCTGCCTGAAGATAAAGCCACAGACAATGATGAACTACTCAGCTTATTGGCCAAAAGATTCTACAAAATGGCCAGAAAGGACTTCAGAAGAAGATCATACAAGGAGCAGGACAAGCCAAGGTATGACAAGTCCATTAGTAATAATAAAGACATTATTTGCTTTGGTTGCAGGAAACCAGGGCACATAGTTCCTGACTGTCCAGAGAACAAGAATAAGGACAGAAGGGACAAAAAAAAGAAGAAAGGAGAAAGACTCCAAAAGGAATGGCAATGGCAAACCTTCTTCAAGCAAAAATAAGCATACAAGAAAAGGGTTTGTTGCTGAATCCTGGAGTGAGACAGAAGAGGAGTCAGAAGCCTCATCCAGCTCCAGTGATGATGAGGATGATGCAGAAGAAAAGGAGTTCTGCATGATGGCAATCAATGCCTCACAGCATAACTCAGAAGAAGAGGAGTCAGAGTCAGACTCAGAGACTCAACCTGAAGAAGATCAGGTAATTGGTTCCTTTGATTTTAGTTCAGAAGATTTTAAATCTGAATTTAAAGCACTGTGTTTAAACCTGCTAAAGTCTGAGAAAGAGATTATCTCTCTCAGAAATCAATTATCTGAACACAATGCTCTAAAGACAGAAAACCTCAAACTCTCTCAGGAGTTGGAGTGCTGTAGGGAACAGATAGCTTCACTGAAAAGTGAGCTCTCTGAGGCCAAGAAGCTTAAATAATCCCTTAATAGGAGAAGCATCAAGCTGATGGACATCACAAGCACAGTGAACTCTAGATTCAAAAGTACACTGGGCTTGGGTGCTTCATCCAGCCAACCTATAGTCCTAACAACTCCCATCAAATTCATTTCTGACAAGGGAAAGGGAGTTGTAGAGGTTGCTAGGAAAAATTCTGATCTGCCTCAGAAAATTAAGTCCCAGCAGAAATCGTCGAACGGAGCTCGACAATCGTCGAACGGAGATCGACGATCGCCGAACGCAGCTCGACGATCTCAGGAACAATCGTCGAACGCAGATCGACGATCTCAGCCAAAGTCATCGAACGCAGGTCGACGATCTCATATACCTGACCTCACCCATAGTCGACCGTCGAACGGAGCTCGACGATCTGACCCAAGATCGTCGAATGCAGCTCCAAGATCGTCGAACAGAGGTCAGAGCTCTGGAAAATTTTTCAAAGGCAAATCAAAATTGAATCCTAAGGGTCCTTCATCCCAAATCTATAACCCTTATACTGAATGGATTTTACCTCCAAGGAGATATCATCCTGAAGGATATAAGAGTCAACCTGGGATGTCTTTCATTTCTGAATTTAAAGGCTATCAACCTAGGCCCAAGGTAAACTGGGTCAAAAACAAGTAAATTATTTTATGTGCAGGTGAAGACCTATCCAACATCTAACCAGCAATGGTATTTGGATAGTGGGTGCTCTAAGCACATGACAGGGAACAAGGACAACCTCACATCCTTCAGAGCCAAACTTGGACCCAAAGTTATCTTTGGTGATTCAAACTTTGGACAGACTAAAGGATATGATGCAGTCCAGATTGGTTCAGTAATTTTCAAGAAGGTAGCTTATGTAGAAGGACTGAAGCACAACCTAATTAGCATCAGTCAGCTGTGTGATGAAGGCTACTAGGTGACCTTCTGCAAAGCCTTATGCAAAATCAAGTCAGAGGACAACACAACAGTGTTGACAGGTAAAAGGAAAGGTAACATCTATCTAGCAGACTTTCTTTCAACTAATGTAGATATTTGCTTGTTTAACTTTGTCTGTAGACCAAATGTTTTATGGCATAAGAGATTAGGACACCTAAACCTTAGAACTATTGCTAGGCTATCCAAGGACAACCTTGTTAGAGGACTACCTTCTAGCCCCTATAAGAAGGAAGGACTCTGCAGGGCTTGTCAATTAGGCAAGCAAACTAAAAACAGCTTTAAGTCACTTAATAAGAGTGATTCACCTAGGATATTGTATCTGTTACACATGGATCTTTTTGGACCCATCACAGTACAAAGCCTAGGAGGGAAATCCTACACCTTAGTAATTGTAGATGACTTCTCTAGATTCACTTGGGTGTTTTTTCTAAGGAAGAAGTCTGATAACTTTAAGTGTCTGACAGAGTTTCTCAAATGTATACAAATTGAGTTCAATACTCACATTGCCCAGATCAGAAGTGATCATGGGACAGAGTTTGATTCTCTTCTTATGTAAGAGTTCTGTCAGAGTGAATGGATCAGGCACACTTTCTCAGCTCCTAGAACTACTCAACAAAATGGGGTAGCTGAAAGGAAAAATAGAACCCTTATTGAATCTGCCACTACATTGTTGTCAGATGCTCATCTACCTCTATCCTTCTGGGCAGAGGCAGTGAACACCTCCAACTATGTGTTGAACAGAAGTCTGATACATAAACTAAAGGGAAAGACTCCCTATGAATTACTCAAAGGGAAGAAACCTAAAGTTGACTATTTTAGAGTCTTTGGTTGTATTTGCTACATTCACAACAATGACAAGAAATATTTAGCAAAATTTCAAGCCAAAGCTGATGAAGGAGTGTTTCTGGGATACTCCATGATCAGCAAGGCCTATAGGGTCTATAACAAATCATCTTTGAAAATTGAGGAATCTGTTCATGTTTCATTTGATGAAACTAACATGTCTTTCAAGGAGAAGACTTCTTCTACCATAGAACCTTTGCACGAACTTTCTCTAGTTGAAGACTTGAACAAGTTACAGGTTGCTCAAGAGAATGAAAGCAGTGAAGATGAAGGGAATGCTCAACATATTGAAGCACAACTTGAAGAGCCAGTTGTTGTACCACAAGAGGAAACAACAGCACAGGTTGGTGAACAATCAACACCCCCTGTTGATTTAGTAACATCAAGAGACCATCCAATTTCCAAAATAATTGGAGAAATCTCAGCTGGTGTGCAAACCAGAAATCAGGTCAACCAAAACCTGCTGCACACCTGCTTCCTATCTCAAATTGAACCTCAGTCCATTCAAGATGCAGAGCAAGATCCACACTGGATCATTGCAATGCAAGAGGAGTTGCATCAATTTGAGAGGAACAAAGTATGGGAACTAGTGCCAAAGCCTAAGGATCATTCCATTGTTGGAACAAAATGGGTATTCAGAAACAAACTGGATGATCAAGGAGTAATTATAAGGAACAAGACAAGACTAGTTGCTCAGGGATATTCTCAAGAAGAAGGAATTGACTACGACCAGACCTTTGCACCTATTGCAAGATTGGAAGTCATCAGAATATTTCTAGCTTATGCAGCTCACAAAGGCTTCAAAGTATATCAGATGGATGTCAAAAGTGCTTTCTTAAATGGAGACATCAAAGAGGAAGTTTATGTCAGACAACCTCCAGGTTTTATCTCTCCAACTTATCCTGATTATGTTTTTAGACTGAACAAAGCATTATATGGTCTCAAGCAAGCTCCTAGAGCATGGTATTAGACCCTAGCATGCTTTCTTTTTGAAAATGGTTTTATAAGGGGTAGAGTAGACCAAACTCTTTTTATTAGAACCCATAAGTCCCATACCCTGCTAGTATAAATTTATGTAGATGATATCATTTTTGGTTCTACTGACTCAAAATTGTGCAGAAGGTTTTCTAACCTGATGCATTCTAAATTTGAGATGAGTAGCATGAGTGAGCTATCCTTCTTCCTAGAATTGCAAGTCAAGCAACATGCTGAAGGCATCTTTATCTCTCAAACCAAATATGAAAATGAATTGGTTAAGAAATTTGGTATGTCTGAGGCATCTTGTATGAAAACACCCATGCCTACTAATGCTGTATTGGATGCTGATAAACATGGGAAACCTGTTTATCAGACAACATATAGAGCAATGATTGGCTCTTTACTGTATCTTACAGCTAGTAGACTAGATATAATGTTTGCTACATGTATATGTGCTAGGTTCTAAGTAAGCCCTAGAGAGTCACACCTAACTTTAGTAAAGAGGATTCTTAGGTATGTTAAAAGTTGTCCAAATCTAGGTCTCTGGTATCCAAAAGATTCAGCATTTGAGTTAATTGGATTCTTTGATGCTGATTATGTTGGATGCAGAATTGACAGGAAAAGCACCAGTGGAACTTGTCAGTTCCTTGGTGACAGACTTGTCCCTTGGTTTTGTAAGAAACAAACATCTGTGTCAACTTCAACTGCTGAAGCTGAATATATGGCTGCTGGCAGTTGTTGCTCACAAATCTTGTGGATTCAAAATCAACTCCTAGACTATGGTTACAACTTAGAGAAGTCTAAAATCTTTTGTGATAACACAAGTGCTATTTCCATAGCTCAAAATCCAGTCCTCCATAGTAGGACAAAACACATAGAGATTAGACATCATTTCTTAAGGGATAATGTTGAAAAGAATAAAATTGAACTACATTATATCCCAACTGATTTACAAAGGGGAGATATTTTCACCAAGCCCTTGGATGAAAAGAAACACACCTTCTTCCTAAATCAGTTAGGAATGTTAGATGGAGGAAGTCTTAAATAATATCCAAGATTTTGAAAGCTTAAAAATGGACCAATACTAGGCAAACGTTCTGATTTTTCTTAGTGTCTAGAATTTTTCTGATCTCTGAACTGCGCTCGACGATTTTCCCCAAGATCGTCGAACGGAGATCGACGATTTCCAAAAATCATCGAACTGAGTTCAGCGTCTCTCAGATAGTATGAACTATCTCTTCCGGTCAACGATCGTCGAACGGCACTCGACGATTATGTTCACTGAACGATCGTCGAACGGAGCTCGACGCTCTTCAAGATCGTCGAACGGAGATCGACGATGTTGATGTCGCTTCAGATTCCTTTAGAAGCCTCGATCGTCGAACTGAGTTCAACGATCTTTCCAATTCTGCGTCGAACCCTAATATAAAACTCTTTTTTCGTCGTCGTTCTCTTTTGCGATTTCGATTTCTCTGCAAGAATTCTCTTTCCCTCCAAACAGTTCTACGCTTGGTCGTTTTGTTTGTTGAGTTTTTGCAGGTACAAATGGCTGTGTCAGTTGCTGTTCTTGCTACAATGAAGTTTGATGCTGGGTTTGACATTGATATAGAATCCTTCAGCACGACTGATCAGATCTTTCAAGATATACTGGGTCTGTTCAAGGATCAGAATCTAACTGCACTAATGACCACCAGGATCAAGTTGGCTTCTGATGAAATCAAGGAGTGAGTTTATACTGCCCATAATCAAGATAACAACACTATAGTTGGGTCAATAGCTGGAAATCAAGTACCCTTGACCCCAACCATTCTTTCAGAGGTTTTTGAGTTGAGAAATGGAGAAGAATCTGCTGAATTATCTAGAGAAGAGTATTCTGACCTGCTTGCCAGGATGGGTCATCCAGAGGGAAACCCTAGCAAGCTCTTCAAGAGGAATCTGTCTGTTGAATATAGGTTCATGGTAGATGTGGTGGGAAAAGTGCTTCTGGCAAAGCACTCAGCCCATGATACAATATCCAGACATCAGCTCTGCCTCATGGGAGCTCTTGTGGATAGAAAAAATCTGAATTGGGGAGAGGACTTCTTTGACCTCATCAAAAAGAAAATCAACAAAAGTTTTGTTAATTTTGGAAGGGTTATTGGAATATTTCTGCAGCATAGGTGTCCTGCCTTGCTAGTCTCCTCTGGAGTTCATATCAATGCCTCCAAGAGACTGACCTGTGCCATCTTTGGAAAGTGGGACAGGCAAATAAGCAAGCCTAGCAGGCCCTCCTCCAGTGCTCCTTCAGGCACAAGGACTCCAAGAGTCAATCCTCCACAGGTCTCTGCCCCTGCAGATGACCTGGCTGCTGTTGCTGCCTCTCCTCCTCCTCCAATTCCATCCCTGCCCCTACAATCCACCATTCCAGCTCCATCCACCATTACCATATCCAGCCCATCTCCAACATCAACTCCATCTCCAGAACCCATTCCACCTCCACCAGAAGACCAATTCCACCCACTGTTCTCCTACCCTCCACCAGATATCACCTCCTCACCCTCTATTCCATCCTTCACACTACTGGATGACTCCTTTATGGATGATTCCCCATCATCTCCTCCTGAGTTACCCTCCTCCTCCACTTCTTTCCAGGATCTCCTACACCACATCATAGATCAACCAACATTCACCCCATCCATCTCCATTCCCCTGTCCTCCATATCCACCCTACCAACACCTCAGCCATCCATACCAACATTTTCCATCCCTTCCCTTCCAGCATCCCCAGCTGCTTCCATACCATCTACCTCTGCTCCAGCTGTTGAGCAAGTAGACCTCTCAGCCCTAGCTGACATGTTGTATGAGTTCCTTGCCCCCAGGCTAACTCTACTATTGGAGACCTCCTTGGCTCCTCTACACCTGTCAGTGGCAGCCCTTTCTGCCAGGCTCTCTTCCCTCTTCCCTCAGGTAGCACCTACAGCAGTGTGCCTTGATCCAGATGTATCTGCATCTAGGGAGGAGGAGATGCCATATGAAGAAAGCCTTCATGCTGTTGCTGCTGCTGTTTCTGTGACTGCTGCTCCTCCTCTTGCTGCTGCTGCTGTGCCTCCTACTCCAGTTCTGGCAATAGACCTCAGGTCTCTGCTATCTTCTTTTGATTCTGCCTTCTTCAGCTGTCTGCCAGAGGGTAATGCTGTCCAGCCCCCAGAAGACTTATCTAATGCACTTGTGCCTTTCTCTTGCTGTGACCCTAGCATTATCACCTCTTTTGTACATTCAGTAATTGCTGCTACTGACAATGTTGCTGCTGATGCCTTCTCTGAAGAAAGGATTGTTGATACTGCTGCTGAGATTGTTAACACTGATGCTGAAGTTTCTGCTGCTTCTGATGAGTCAATATCCAAGGACATTCTGATGTCAGAGGCCACTGAAATTGAGCCTGCTGCAGATTTTGATGATGTTTCTGTTGTTACTGCTGTTATCAGTGAAGTTGTTGCTGCTATCACCTCTCCAGCTTCTGTGGCTGTTAGTGAATCTGCTGTTGTTAGTAAAGTTGTTGCTGTTGTCACCTGTCCAGAGCCTGCTGCTGCTGTTGTTGCACCTTCTCCATCTGCTGCTGTCCCTGCTGTTACCATCTCAACCCCTACTGCTGCTGCTGTTTCAGCTTCTGCCTCATCTGCCTCTATTCAGCTAAAGAAAGATTTGATGAAGAAAATAGATGCTCTATATGATGACCAGAGTTCTGAAACTGATGAATTTAAAACAGACTCTGATGACTCATCTGCTACCATTGCCAGGAAAAGGAAGGCAAGGAGCAAAGCAATGAAAAGGGTTCCTCCTGCTAAAGTTAAGGATAACAATGATATCCCTTATTATATCCTTCATAATTGCCCAATCACTGAACACTGGATGCAGTATTCCAAGAACCAGCTGAAAGCCATGAAGAAAAAGAGAAAATATGAGAAGGGTTCATCCCCATTCCAGCACTCTCATCCTCCTCCACCACCTCCTCCTGATGCAGGTGCAGGTGGAAGCTCTGCAAGTCAACCCCCAGCCAGAAGCCAGGCTCCCTATCAACCTCATGCCAGATCCTATCAAAGGGAAAGCCAATCCAGGGGTTCATATTCTAGGAGAGGAGGATATAGAGGTAATCAGAGAGATATTCAAGTATATTCCAAAGGGTACTCCAGGCAGCACCCATATTCTAGGGGAGGACATATCTCATCTGATACATCATCAGGTCCTTTCCCTTATAAGCTGAAAGAGACTGTGTCTGCCAGGCCTCCTCAAGACAATCCTTCCAACAGGTATGAGCCACCTGTACCTTTTGAGGACCCTGAAAATAACCCAGCTGCTTGGACTGCCAGGTTAAAGGAATTAGCTGCACTGGATCAGATTAAGAAGGCCAAAGAACAAGGATTAGATTCTTCCAACATCTCTACTATGTCTGAACAGAGACAAAAAGAATTAGAAAGATATGCTTCCAGTAAATTCTTTGATGCTGACAGATACATGGAATTACATCCTGAAGCAGTGGTCCCCAGGCCTTCAAAGCAAACATATTTGGGTGCAGCAGATGACACCAGGTCCAACAAGGAAGCCCTAAATCCTAACAGAGAAATTAAAATGGTTAAAGGCAAAGAGAAGAAATGATGTTGTAAGGTGACAATTTCTGGAACTTTTGATTATCTGGATGCTATATATATATCTCTGTGATGTTTCTGCATGTCTAGCTGTTGTTTTTATGTTTTGCTGATTGTATGTTGTTATTCAAATTTTTCCAAAGTCTGTAAAGAGTAATCCTAACCCAAATAGGGGGAGATTGTTGGAACACCCTATTACTAATTTGGGTCAGGATCACTATGTCTCTAGGAATCTTTGCTTGACCTTCTGTATAGCTTAATAGGTCAATTAGAATTGAGTCTAAGGGTTAGAAGTCTAGGTTTGGAAGCTGCCCTGAAGACCAAGATTTTCTGTCTGGAGACTAAGTCTGATCGTCGAGCTCAGCACGACGATTCGTCGAACTCCGATCGACGATCGTCTAGCTCAACTTCGACAGATCGTCGAACTCCATTCGACGATCGCTGAGCTCAACATCATTATATCGTCGAACTCCATTCGACGATCGGTGAGCTCAGTTCGACGATTTTGACTCTGCTTTGGATCTTTATCTCTGAGCTCAGTTCGACGATCTTTGAGCTCAGATCGACGATATTTTGCTGATGTATATTTCCAGATCGCTGAGCTCAGCTCGACGATAGCAGAGCTCAGTTCGACGATTTCAGATAACTTCCAGAATTCAAATTCAAAATCAGTTAGGAGTTATTCTGCAATTAATTCAGAGATTTGGTAGCCGTTTTCATTTATTTCTGGACCAAGTTTCAAGGGATTTTTCAAGGAATGTTTCTGTGGACTTTCCTCCAGAAGAGATTATGCAATTAAGGATGCAATTAATGCAGGCCAACGACTATACTTGACAGAGAATGATATTTTATTCTGTACCAGAGAATAAAAGATATAACTTTTTGAATCTCTCATATAGAAGAATACACACTATACAGAGAGAAGATACAGACTACAGAGACTCTCTCAAAAATCTTCTGTCTCAAAGAATTCTGAAGAACACTCATCCAAGGAGATCAAGTTTTCAAATCTTCAGATCTCTTTAGTTTTCAAAGTGTTCAAGGCCAACATATTTCAAGACTCCAGACACTCAACATTTCAGCTATTGCTGAAATCATCCATTGCTGGAGTTCAATCTTGGAAGGCCTATCACCCTCAGCAAAGCTTTTCTTCCTAAAGATTTCAAGGATTCAGGGGGAGCTTTGACATCAATCCACAGTCTTCTCAGTTGTTTGAGAAAGAGAAGACTGCCATCACTCTCTCACCCCCATTCTGTAAAGGGTTTTTCAAACTCCCTTCAAAAGTTTGAGCTTGGTTTTTGAGCACCTTGTCAAAAGTTCATTGGTGGCAAGACACCTGATCAAAAAATCTGCTTTGGTTTTTGAGCACCTTATCAAAAGCTCATTGGTGCCCAGGACACCTGATCAACTCATCCTGCAGTGGATTCCTACCTAGGGTGGTAGAAGAGTGGATGTACCCAAGTTTGGGGAACCACTATATTTCCTTGCGTCTTCTGGTTTTGATTGCTTTTATTTTTGTTTCTAGCCTTGATTTCTCTATGCTTAGTTTTTGCATATCTTATTGCTGTGATTAGATTTATTTTTGCTTCCCTGCTCACACAGATTACAACAATTATTGTAAAAGTTTGTAAAAGTTTTTAAAGCACCATATACTCTATTCACCCCCCTCTAGAGTATATCAGATCTAGTTGCACTTTCACGAACATCGTCAGAATTCGACGAAATTTGCACTGTAGCTAAATACCCACGCTACGAACGCAACGGCAGAGTCGAAATCAACTTTTGATGAACCAAACTTTGGTTATCACTACCCGAAGCCAAAACACAAGAATCCCCAGAGAGGCCTCACCGGTCACCAAAACAGACCCGGCTTGCTCGGGAATCTTGCCAAAAAGGCTACCAACAACCACACAAGGAACCTAAAGAGCTAAGACCACGCTCTAACAAACAGCACATGCCGGAAACACGTAAACATAATGCCAAACGAGAATTAAATAATCACAGAAAAATCGGGGGCGTTATATTACCTTACGACCCCTCTTCCTAGCCATGGGAACTTAGCCGGATGAAAACCACCGCAACGGACTTGCCTCCGCGGATCTGGACTCGGCTCGCGATTTGGGGCTTCGAAGCTTCTCCGGTAGCCGGATCTCTCCATCACCCCTTCCTTGATCTCCCTTCTCTCTAAAACGTTAGAAAGAGAAGACTTGAAGAAGTATGAGGGTTTCAAACCCTATTCCCGAACATAACCCATCAAGGATAGCTCTAGACCATCAGATCCCAATAGAAGGAAACGAACGGCCACGATTCGCACTTAAAACCAAACTCCTGGGTCGAACACGGCTTGTGACACGCCCATGTTCAAGGACGTGTGCCTCAATCGATGCCGAAACCATCGCACCCAGAAAAGAACACGGATTCTGGACACGCCCGTGTCAAATATGACACGCCCGTGTCACTCAGTACACGGCTGTGTGCCTGGGCGTGGTTCTCCATAGACACAGGACCAAACACAAGCCGAGGAGAACACGGGTATTCGACACGCCCATGTCACATTTGACACGCCCGTGTCTAACCCGAACATGCCTGGGCTCCAGGCTGTGTTTACCACCTCACATATCCCGACTAACATCCCGAGCAAGACACGGCCTGGGACACGCCCGTGTCGTAGGCCATGTTCATTGTCTCGACGATCGTCGACCGCATTTTCATCGACCATGCGAAAATTTGTCGAACCCGAGCACGACACGGACTTGGACACACCCGTGTCCCAGGCCGTGTTCACTGTCTCGACACTTTGTCGAGTGAAGTTCATCAACCACCCGGGTTCTTCGTCGAACCCGAGCACAACACGGCCTTGGACACGCCCATGTCCCAGGCCGTGCGACCCCTATCAAGATCCTGACTTGGCTCTAAACGATATCCATCCCACTTTCGAGTTTCGGGGCGTTACAACTCTCTCCCCCTTAAAAGAATTTCGTCCCGAAATTACAAAAAGAGAAAGATACACAAAACTTAAATTATACCTGAAAGGAATAGCTCTGGATACTCCTCCAGCATGGTTTATTCTCACTCCCACGAGAGCTACTCACGACCGTAGTTGTCCAATCGGACTTTTACAAGTTTGACCACTTTGTTCCGCAACCGCCGAATTTCTGAATCCTCTATAGCTACTAGACGAACTCGCGTCATCATGTCCTCTTCTATCAGCACTGATGCTGATTCGATCACCACACTAGCCTCTACTAAGGCTTTCCTTAAGATGGAGACATGGAAGAAGTCGTGTAATCCACTCAGCTCGGTGGACAACGCTAACCGGTATGCTACTTCTCCCACCCATTCTATAACCTCGAAAGGTCCCAAAAACCTTGGACTCAACTTCTTGAGTCGGCGAATGTCACAACCCGCATTTTCACCGCATATAAAAAGCTTATCAGAGTAAGGAAAAATGCACGTCATGATGCCACGTCAGCAGGGAATAACTGCGAACGCTCAGGCAGACACCAAACTAATCATGAAGAAAGGTTATTTTTAAGTTATTTTAAGGAAAATCAGTTAAGTGCAGTAGTTAGTCGTATCCCTCGGCTTAGTGGCTCTCTAGTCCACAAATCAAAATATATTATACGCTGCGGGAAAAAATACTTGATTATATTAACTCAAACATCCTACATGAATACAAACGTCCCTAAAGGACAACTCATGCTATGCAAGACTCTAAATTTATTATAGTAGGAAAGATAGTTTTTATGGTCGATAAAAATAATAAGTTAAAGTTTAAAATTATGCAATGCATGAAGTAATAGTAGTAGATTTTATAGTTGAAAATACCTAACATGCATTTCTAGCATAAATCCTCCCAGGGAACAAGTAATCCACATCCATGTAACAGAAATGAGCAGCTAGCAAGTATCAAACAACTAACAATCAGTGGGTGCTAACAAATTGACACGAACCCACGAACAAAAGTATGTCTGAACTAGTAAAACTAAACCAACAACAAACTACCTCGCTATGACGAGGCAACAACCATGACCAACACTGCCACCAGAAATCCAACACCAGCACTGTTAACTGCTACTGCTTTGAACTTGAGGCATTCCAAAAACAGAACACCTCAGCAAGAAGGTACAAGTAGTGGCAGGAAAAGTAATAAACCAAAATAATCAAAGGGTCAACCGGGGTACCAACCCAAGACCAAAATTACTGAAGTAAAGTACAAAAGAAAACAGGGCATCAACGGGAAAAGAACTCCTACATGACTTGTCACGTTCCACAAGGGTGCACCAGACGCACAAGGCTATAAGGTGACTACATAAATATTTCTCCAGAAAGAAAATACAAAACCTTCATTGAAGGAAAAAAATACAAAACCTTCATTAGGCACCTGTGGTCGACTTTACCCAAAGACACAGTGAGGTGGTCACTCTTGGACACACAACCCAAAAATAACAATGGGCGAGGTGGTCACTCTTGGACACAACACCCAAAAACAAAACGGATATATAATCCGTCTAACTACGAGTGAGTCTCATACTCTCCACCATACACCGCAGACATCCAAACACCAGGTAGACGTCCACAGGGCACTAATGAAGGTAACAAACACTGCGAAGGTGGAATCGTCCACTAACTCCCGTAATCAAGAAACCCAAAGAAACCACAACACAAATATCTCGAGATTTGGCTCGACAGATTCTACTTGATATTACTATATTCGAGACGCGGTTGATCAACCCTTACGGACTATTTACAATCTTAGATAAACTCTAATACGTTCGATAACGATAAATAAGCCAATTAACGTAAACACTAAAAACATTCTATCAAACCAATATGAAGTTACCAGATTCAGTTAGCGAAACAAGATTTAGAAATTTTCAAGTGATCGAAAAATTAGACATAGCTATAACTTGGAAAGAAAAACAAGGAACAAAACTCATTCGTTACCATGAAATCGGACAAGGAGAAACGAGAGGAAACCATCAGTTGTCTTGGTTTTACCGAAAAAGTCCACTGAATCACTCCACGTCGTAGATCGGGGCAAAAGGATGCGCGAGGAGTTGAAATATAGACAAAAATGACCAAAATAGAGGTTAGTGCCGAAAAACCCTTACGAGAAATCTCAAGAAATGGGGAAGAAATTACCACGAGGGCGTAGCTCTCGGCGAGAGCTTTCCGGATCTATATTCGGATGAAGATTTCGAGCACCGGAGCACCGTCGGCAGCCACCGGAAGGTTCACGAAAAATTTTCTCTCTCACGATCACGCCGCTCTGGTTCGGGAGGAAAAGAATCAGAGAAGATGATGAAATTCTCTCTGATATAAATATGTATATAAATATATACATACATATATATATATGCATAAAAAGATATATATATATATATATATATATATATATATATATATATATATATATATATATATATATATATATATATACATATTTATAAAAAGTTCTGTCCAAAAACGGAGTATTTACGCCCGGGTGCGCGAAAGACGAAAATAAAGGTTTAGTATTGCTTCAAATCGAAAAGTAGTCAACATGAAAGTTATAGATCTCGTCGAGACGCACAAATTTCATGTTAACCATTTTTCCACACGACATCGTTTTGATACTCAAAGAGACTCCCGAACATAAACTGCAACGGAATACATGAGAACAATTTTACGGTACTCGAGAGTTAGAAAACGGCTACTCGAGTAGATAGAAATAATCACTCGAGTAAATATAAAAAGTACTCGAGTATAACAGAAGTACTTCAGTATAACAAAAAAAGTACTCGTGTATGAAGAAAGGTTACTCGAGTAGGTAGAAATGACGACTCGAGTAGGTAGAAAAATTTACTCGAGTAGGTAGAAAAATTACTGGAGTAGGCTGAAGGTCACTCGAGTAGGAGGGAAAAGGTACTCGTGTAGATTAGAAGTTTTACTCGAGTAAGAGGAAAAAGGTACTCGAGTAATTAAAAATTCACTCGTGTATAACAGAAAAATCACTCGAGAGCAGAAAAGGCAACACTCGTGTAGGAACAAAACATCACTCGAGAGGCAGACAACAACTGCATACTCGAGAGCTTGAACAAAAACTTTGCATGAACCGTAATTTTTTTTTTGCAAATATATCCAAGAAATTAAACTATATGAATGAATAGTGTTTTTCATTTTTGAATATTACTTTAATACTAAAATATTCATATTTATATATTTTTGAATAAGAAACCACGAGTTCAAAACGGAGCCCCGAATGCACGTCGAATCAAACGAAATTCACACCGTAGTCGAACACTGACACTACGAACACAACGGCGAAGTCAAAACCAAAATCCGACGAGCCATTTCCGAGATATTAACCGTCAAAGTATGCGGCGAACAAAAAAGAAAACTCAACACTTCAATCGCGCGCCGAGACTCCAAAAATGCTCGGATTGCGACGAAACTTGACGAGCAAGTCCAAAATTACTTAACTTAAATTACAAATGCAAAATTTTCCCATTACAATAAGAATTCGGCCTACTCTACCGCACAGACGCGAAACTGCCTTAACGGTATTGCGCCGTCAACTCGACGTTAAAAGTAACGCCACAACGTCATAAACATGACGTTGTCCAATCAAATAAAATCATCGCAAAATCAGGGGAGTTACAGCGAATGCGTGAAACGCCTTTGAACCACTTGATCTTTAGATAGACCCAATCGCCTAACGCGAACTCCAGCTTCCTGTGGCGAGAATTAAAATACTTTGCTTGCCGATCTTGAGCCACTTTCATGCACTTTTGAATGGTTCGCACCAACTCACATGCATCAGCTACCACTTATTTTTCCAAAAGTTCGGTGTCTCCCGCCTCTGTCCAAGACATCAGTGTTCGACACCGCCTTGCATACAAAGTTTCGTATGGCGCCATATTTATACTTTCTTGGTAACTGTTGTTATAAGCGAACTCTACCATGAATAGGTGATCCTCCCACTTCTTGCTGAAGTCTAGAATACAAATCCTCGGCATATCCTCCATAGTACGGATCATTCTCTAGGTTTGCCCGTCAGTTTGAGGATGGAAAGTCATGCTGAACTTGAGCTTCGTGCCCAAACTCTTCTGAATCAACCCCCAGTACTTGGACGTGAAACGTCCATCACGATCACTAACTATACTCTTAGGAGTCCCATATATTCGCACAATGTTGCGAACGTACAACTCAACCAGCTTCTCCACGCTGTCCTCCTTTTGATTTGGGATGAAGTGAGACACTTCGGTCAAGCGATCCACAATCACCCAAATCGCGTCGTTACCCTGTTGCGATCTAGGTAATCCATGCACAAAGTCCATGGAGATGTCGTCAAATTTCCACTCGGGGATAGGAAGAGGCTTCCGGAACCCGCCCGACTTCTGAAACTCGGCCTTCACCAAGGCACAAGTTTGGCATCGACTCACGTACAAAGCTACGACCCGCTTCAGTCCTGGCCACCAAAAGGATTTCTTCATATCCAAGTACATCTTTGTACTGACAAGATGAATGAAGTACTTTGTGAAGTGCCTCAAACATCAACTCCTCACGGAGCTTGCCGAACTGCGGTACACAAATCCTTCCGTCCTTCCTCAGAATCCAATCAATTATCGCCCAGGTGATACTCTCGCAAATTTGAGCTTCCACCACGTATGGATGGAGCTCATCATCCAAACGGGTCGCTTCTCGAATACGATCAGGCAAATCATTCTGTATTTCAATCCAGTTCAACCGAGCCATGCTAGACTTACCCCTTGCTACGCACTCCAAGCCGAGGGACTCCCAGTCCAGCACCAACCGCTCATCATGAGCTTCGATCCAATTCCCTTGCCTAGAGTATTTTCTACTCAAGGCATCTGCCACCACATTGGCTTTGCCTAGCGTATACTGAATCGCTACCTCATAGTCTCCAAAGAACTCGACCCATCTGCATTGTCGTATATTCAGGTCCTTCTAATCCAGGAGATACTTCAGGCTATTGTGATCCGTGAAGATCTCCACCTTCGCACCATAAACATAGTGTCGCCACAATTTCAACGCAAAGATTACCGCCGCCAATTCCAAGTCATGGATGGGGTAATTCCTCTCATGAGGCTTCAGCTACCTAGACCTAAAGTCTATAACACTGCCATGTTGCACAAATATGCAACCCAAACCGCATTCCGATGCGTCGCTGAAAATTTGAAATTCTTCGGTCCCTTTCGGTAGACTTAGGATCAGAGCTGTCATCAGCCTTTCCTTCAGTGTCTCAAATTCCTGATTGCACTCCTGAGTCCACCCAAACTTCTGGTCCTTACGAGTCAGTGAAGTAATTGGTAAAGCTATCCGCGAAAAGTTTTCTACGAACCTTCTATAGTACCCGGCTAGAAAAAGAAAACTTTGGACTTCTGCCATGGTTTTCAAAATCGGCCAATCTCTGATGGATTGCACTTTTGTTGGATCTACTGTGTAACACCCCCTATCCGTCGCATGGCATATAGTAGTAGGTCCGGCCGTGGCCCGACGCCATATACCACAGACAGACCGGGTGGGTATTCAATGGAAACCATCCAACTAATCATAACGTCCTACACAGAGCATTCTAGCGGAAGCAGTTTAAGTTGAAATAAAGAACCCAGCACTAAAGCATGAATGTCCACTAGAATAGCCAACCAGTAATGAAGTACATACACCAGTACTGGCCTTAAGGCCTTACAAAAATGGTTTACTTAATGTTACATGATTTCCAAACCACGGCACGCAGGCCGGTCAAACATGAATAAAGCAGTAAACACTCCAGATAGGCCTTCAAGGGCCGGCTTCGCAATTTGGGCTTTAGCCCGCTATTGACCGCTTGGTCCAGCAGCACCTGCAAGCAACATAACCACCGCACGGTGGCAAACAAAAAGGCAACGGTCAGCAATGCTGACCAAATTATAACGATCCCTCCCCCAACTCGGGGCGGCAATGCTCCTTCCCTGCAATTTTATTAGCACAAGCGAGCAATATAATAATAATCATTTCATCACAGGCATAGGCTCAAATAGCCGCACACCCCGTGCACTCAGGGCACATTCTTGGCGAACCGGTCGATATCACGTCAGTTAAAGCCATAGACATTCCGGACCCACCACCGCCACTTTGACGGCCAAACATATGAGCAATTTGTCTTCCCGGCATGGGTCACGACAATTTAAGCCATAGACCGCCGAAGACTCTCATCTATGTCAATGGCAAGTGCCACATAACCTTAGGTCTCTTTAACCAGAACGACATAGAAATGGGTACGGTTCCATCTAACCCGTGCTCACGTCGCAATGACAATTTAAGCCATATGCGCAGGTCAAACTTCTCCCGAGTCCCATTTTCGTCACACAATTTCACATAACTCGGTTATGTTCAAGTTGGCTCTTAGGCCTCCATGTTGGCAAGATCACGCATCCGCCCAGTTTTCCGGATGCACCTTAGGGTTAATCCCCAAGGCTCCCTGTTGCAATCTACCGTGTAAAAAACCCGAAAAACAACCAATAGCACGGAGTCTTCTCCGACATTTATGCAATAGAACATCACCGATCCAGACCAAAATATCCGGGTAGGCTTCACACATCATGCCTATGTCCGTTCTCGCTTACGAACTCTAAACAACGGGGACTTCACATATCTACCCAAAGGAACGCCTCCAACTCACCGCAAACTCGCGAGAGTGGGCTTCCTATGCAAAGAAGGAGAGCTACTCATGCTCAAGAAGAGAATCGTTACTCTTGCGTTATTCTTCGGCACCATGGAAAAATAAGCGGATGAAAAGCACCGCACTAGCTTTGCCTCCGTGGATCCGGAGTCGGCTGGCGATTTGGATCTTCGAAGCTCCTCCAATGGCCGGATCTAGCTTCTTCTTCCTTCCTTGGCTCTCCTCTCTCTCTAAGCTTTTAGAAAGATAACCACTCATGAAAAGTGAGGGTTTCTAAGTCCAATCCCGGGTATATCTCATCAGGGACAACCCCGAGCCGTTGGATCCCAAAATAAAGAAACGGACGACTTTAATTCAGGACTGAAATGCCCAATCTGGATCGCACACGACCTGGCACACGCCCGTCTCCAGGGTCGTGTGCCTCATTCGCCGTCAAAATCGACTCGCCTGGAACAACACAAGGGTATCGAACACGCCCGTGTTCAGGCTGACACGCCCGTGTTCAACTTGACACGGCTGTGTGGCCGGCCGTGTACCCCCATCATTTTTCCCCAAAAACAACCCCAGCACTGCACGGGTTCTAGGACACGCCCGTGTCCTTGCCCGTGTCACCGCAACACGCCTAGGCTCCAGGCTGTTTACACGGTCTCGACACTCGACACCAGCTGACACGGCCTTGGACACGCCCGTATCTTAGGCCGTGTGCCCTGTCTCGACACAATGTCGAGACCAAACTGTAGACTTCCCGGGACGAGTGTCGACACGGGTTGACATGCCCTGCGACACGCCCATGTCGCAGGCCGTGTGCCATGTCTCGACACTTCGTCGAACGTAGAGTGTCGACTTCGCGCCTAAGTCTCGACACGGGTCGACACGCCCTGCGACACGCCCGTGTCGCAGGCCGTGTGCCCAGTCTCGACACAATGTCGATACCAAAGTGTCGACTTCCCGGCTGAGTGTCGACACAAGCTCGACACGCCCTGGGACACGCCCGTGTCCCAGGCCGTGTGCCTGCAGCCAGAACCCAAAACTGGCCCAAAACGTCCCCCGTCGCTCCTTTGAGTTTCGGGGCGTTACAACTCTCCCCCTCTTAAAAGAATTTCGTCCACGAAATTATATATAAAGGAAAGACATGTACAAAACCAAAATTTTGTACCTGAGCGGAACAACTCCGGATACTCGTCAAGCCTAATCTCCTCTCGCTCCCAAGAGAGCTCCTCACGACCGTGATTGACCCACCGGACCTTGACCAACCTGATCTCGTTATTGCGTAGCCGCTTGACCTCCGAGTCCTCAATCCATACGGGCTTTACTTTTGTCGTCAACCCACTACCAATCGGTGCTTGATTAACCGCGATCACTCGCGTAGGCTCTGGCACCGCCTTCTGTAGCACCGAAATATGGGATACATCATGTAGACCACTAAGCTCCACTAAAAGCTTGAATTGATAGGCCGCTTCACCAACCCGCTCCAGGACCTCAAACGGCCCAAGGTACCTCGGGCTTAGCTTTTTCAATCACCGCACCCGCGAGGCACCCTTGGACGGCATGATCTTTAAGTACACATAGTCGCCCACGGTGAACTCCACGTTCCCGTGCTTGGCATTATAGTACTTCGCTTGCCGGTCCTGAGCGATAAGCAACCTCTCCCGAACGCTTCGCACCAACAAAGTCACATTCCCCACTTCCAATCGCTTACACAACTTGACTCACCCGTTTCCAGCCAGGACAACGGCGTGCGACATCTTCTACCATATAAAGATGGTCTTCCCATTACTTTCCAAAGTCCAAGACACACATGTGGAGCATGCTTTCCATAGTTCTATTGACTATCTCGGTCTGCCCCTCCGTTTGCGGATGAAAGGCTGTGCTGAATTTTAACTTTGTCCCCAACATTTGCTGCACAGCTTCCTACCATTGGACGTGAACCGCCCTTCTCGGTCACTCACGATGCTGCGGGGCACATCGTGAAGTCGTACTATATTATCCACATGTAGTTTTGCCAACGTCTCCCCCGGATCATCCTTCCTCTGCGGAATGAAATGGGACACCTTCGTTAACTGATCTACGACCACCCAAATGGCGTCGTTCTCTTTTTGCGACCTTGGCAAACCGTGCACAAAGTTCATAGAGCTGTCGTCGAATTTCCAATCCGGAATAGGCAAGGACTTAAGAAATCCTCCCGGCTTTTGGCACTCTGCCTTCACCAAGGTACAAGTTTGGCACTTTGCTACGCATAGCGCCACATCATTATTCAAACCCGGCCACCAAAACAGTTTCTATACGTCGCGGTACATATTCGTGCTCCCCGGGTGAATCGAGTACTTGGTATGGTGTGCCTCGTACCCCAATTCCACCCGCAAATTGCCCACACTTGGGACGCACAGACGACCGTCTTTCCAACGCAATCCGTCCTCCACAACGAATTGGGAATTTGACCCATCCAGAGCTTCTACCACGAACCGCTTCATAAGGACATCCATATCCAAAGCCTGCCGAATCCGATCAGCCAGGTCACATTGGACTTCAGTCCAATTCAGTACCACTTCAGCACTTGATTGCCTATCCACACAAACAATCTCCAACGCCTCCAACTCCCGCACCAACCGCTCATCATGCATCGATAGCCAATTGGCTTGAGCTGGGGCTCGGCGACTCAACGCGTCTGCAAACGTATTGCCTTTACCAGGCACGTAGTGGATCCTGAATGTATAGTCTCCCAAGAACTCCATCAATCTATGCTGCTGCATTTTCAGCTCCTTCTGATTAATCATATACTTCACGCTCTTGTGACCGGCGTATAAATCCATTTTCACAACGTACAAAATTATGCCTCACAGCTTCAAGGCAAAACTCACGGCCACTAACAACAAGCCATGGACCGGATAGTTCCTCTCGTGCACTTTTGGCTGTCTCGTGCCATAAGCTATTACACTTCCGTATTGCAGTAGCACGCAACCCAACCCGCTGCCCGAAGCATCACTATAAATCTCATAGCCTTCGGTCCCACATGGTGAACTCAGCACAGGCGCCGTGGTCAACCGACACTTCAACTCCTCAAAAGCTCGTGCGCACTCCGGCGTCCAAACGAACTTATGCTCCTTCCTCGTCAAAGTAGTGAGAGGTAACGCTATCCGCAAGAAGTTCTCTACGAAGCTCCTATAATAGCCGGCAAGCCCCAGAAAACTCCGGACTTCTGCTACCGTAACAAGCTCAGGCCACTCCCGTATCGCAACAATCTTCGCCGGATTCACAGCAATACCCTCTCCACTTAATATATGCCCGAGGAACGCCACTGAGGATAGCCAACACTCGCACTTCGAGAACTTGACATACGACTGATTTCTCCTTAGCGTTTCCAACACCAAAAGAAGATGCTTGAAGTGATCTTCCTTACTCTGTGAGTACACCAGAATATCATCGACGAAGACGAACCCAAAATGGTACAAGTACTCCCGGAAGGTCCGGTTCATCAAATCCACGAACACTGACGGCGCATTAGTCAGCCCAAACGGCATGACCGTAAACTCGTAGCGCCCGTATCTCGTACTGAACATTATCTTAGGGATATCACTCTCCCTTATCTAATTTAGAGTACGTCGTTGGCCCGACCAACTGATCACAAAGATCATCGATCCTTGGGATTGGGTACTTGTTCTTTTCTGTCAGCTTGTTGGGCTCCCGACAATTAATACATAGCCTCAAGCTTCTGTCCTTCTTCCTAATTAAGAGGGTCGGTGCGCTCCAAGGCGAAGGACTTGGACGCACATACCCTTGCTCCAACAACTTTTAGAAGTTGCACTTTCAGCTCCGTCATTTCCTTAGGCGCTAGCCGATATGGAGAGCGTGACACAGGCTTTGCACCTGGTACTAGCTCACACCTGGAATCTATCTCCCGTCGAGGCGGGGCTCCAGGAAGATCTCTAGGGAATGCATCAGGGTACTCCAGTACCACTGAAATATTAACCAATGCAGGCTTCGGCTTTACAACCTCCACTAGTGTACAGAACAGCTCTACACCAGCACGAATCGCATTCACCACCCGAAGAGCAGACACCAACGTCTTGCTCGACCTCTTCGAGCTCGTAAGGGTCGTCTCACGACTTGCTCCCCGCTTGACTCCCTTGCTACCACAATCTATATAGGCTTACTGCTCCGAGAGTCAGTCCATGCCAACTATAACGTCCACCAACGGAAGTAACGACGCTTACAGACCGTACTCCTGATTCCCAATCCAAAACTAAGCGCAACAAATTCTACCCGCACACAATGAGCACCATTGGACTATAACGCATCCAATTTGTCTCTTACCATCTGATGCGCCCGCGAACAGACTCTTACTGTGGTTGGTTCGGTGAGTCGATCGCCGCGGGCGTGCTAATAGAGGCAAGTGCACCTATCGCAAGTAGTACTCGATATTCGGGGGAATACCGAGGTCGTATTGTTCTCGGGGTCGTGTTGACTATTCTTACTCCTCCGGGAGGACTATTATTTTACTGAAAGTAAGGTGGATTTTTTTACTTAATAAAAGACGGAAAAGCAAAGGAGCGAAAAAACGATTTAGAAAATATTCGATGAAGGGTTAACGCTCGGCATCGAATCGGATTAAGACTAAAACAATTTTTAATAATAAAAAGACTTAGTTTTCAAATTAATAATAAGGCAACTTGGCCGTGGAGGTTCCACAAATGTGAGCTCACCTAGCTATAGGGATATCACTCACCCAAACGTTAAGACTATTCGACCGAATGTTAGTCCGACGAAGGATTCCTCTTAACGCCCGCTTTACGCTAAGAACCCCGCTATTGGGTGGGGAACCCAATCCGGTAGAATTACGCTTGTCCTCTCTCGAGGGTATGCACGCAACTCTATTTACCCAGGGGTGATCGGTCCATATGCACGGCCTCTCGTCTAGCTAGCATATGGACTACGGAAATAGGGCCCACATATCGATATGTGGTCCTACGCGTCGTAAACCCGGGGTAAACCCTAACTGCTTAAATTAAAATGAAAATAAAGAGCTTCAATTATTATAAATCATTTTAAATGTCCCAATGCTCTTCGATGCCGAGGCTAATAGCGATTAGCCACACATCGGTATGGGGACGACATATAATTTAGTGAGGCGCGAGTTCGAAATTAAACACTAAACGTTTATGAGAAAGGGACACAAAAAAAATAACAACATTTAGAAAGCTAAAAAATTAACTAAAATGAGAACTCACGCACACTCCAAATTATAAATTAAACAGAAACTAAGTTACACATAAAAGAAAATTGCATATTTCAAATTTGCGAGTCCCACTCAAACGAGTGGGGGCGGTAAATAAAAGCTGAAAATTGCAAGTCCTACTCAAACGAGTAGGACTGAAATGAAAGCGAGTCCTACTCAAATGAGTAGGAGAAAATAAATGCGATTACAGGGCTGTAAAGTCCGGCCATTTAACTCAAGTGAGTAGGCGGAAAAATAAAGAAAGAAAAATTGCAAGTCCTACTCAAACGAGTAGGACTGAAATAAGGTCCGGCCATTTGACTCAAGTGAGTAGGCGGAAAAATAAAGAAAGAAAATAACGAGTCCTACTCAAATGAGTAGGACTGAAATGAAAGCGATGCGCCATTTAACTCTTAATGAGTAGGCGGAAATAAATACACACAGACACACACACTCCATAAGAGAATTCAAGAAAGCAATAAAATTTAACACCTACACTCACACACTCTACATAATTTGAATCAAAGCATAAAAGGAAAGCATTAAAAGAAAGCATTAAAATTTAACACCTACACTCACACACTCTACATGATTTGAACAAAGCATTAAAAATTATACACCTACACTCACACACACAACATGAAAAATCAAAGTTACCTAAAAATTAAAACTTTTACTTTTTCAAGCATAGGTTTTGCCAAAAACAAATAAAAAGAAGAAATTACAATTTTAGAAGACAAAAATTTTTCAAAACAAATTAAAAACCAAAGTTTTTGGAAAATAAAAATTTCAACATTTCCATTCCTAGGATTTCATAAAAGAGCAAAAAAAGTTGAAATAAAAGAGAAAGAAGAAAAAAGGTTTTCATCCTAAAATAAAGCAAAGTAAAAAAAACAAAAGAGACTTTAGTAACTCTTTTACACACTCATAAGAGTGAAGATGTTGAAGAAATTAAAAGAAGACAAGAAGAATAAAAAAAGAAAAACCTAATTCATCATTTCATGAATTTCAAACAAAACCTAACTTGAGAAAAATTAAAGGCATGTAAAGAGGAAAACCTATCATCCCTAAGCATGAATACAAGTAAAAAAAACATGTAAAGTAAGCATGTTACACTCATACACACACACACACTTTTCATAAATGAAGAACAAAGATGAAACTAAGAATAAAAAGGAGAAGGAAAGTGGGCACAAGTGTTCATTCCAAAGCCATATATGAAGAGAAAATTTAACATTTTATTGATTAAAATGAAACTATTACAAGCTATTACAAAGGGCTAAAGCTAAAGCAAAACAAGAATTGAAATAAATAAGGGAGAAATCTCCTTACATAGCCTTAGAAATCACGGATGCAGCCCACAAAAAGACACTAAATTGGCCCAAAAATCTGAATCCTTGGACCTTACAGAACTGGGCTATTTATAGGAAAAAATTTCTAAGTACACGCCCTCGGTCACGGGCGTGTAGGGGGGGCGTGACAGTACTATTCATGAAGGCGGCTGGCGATTGGACAGGAAAGTTGACTTCGGGCTGAGTTCGCAGCAGTCACGCCCCAGGTCACGGGCGTGACTCTGGGCGTGTCGGGGAGGTAGAACCGGGCGCGGGTTGCGTCAAATGTCCTCGGCAGCATCCTGTCGGGCCAGCTGGAAAGGTCACGCCCCAGGTCATGGGCGTGACGCTGGGCGTGTCAGTAGGTGTCGACACTCGACGAATGTCGAGTGGAAAGTGTCGAGGCGAAATCGTCGAGCGAAAATTGAGTCACGCCCTCGGTCACGGGCGTGACACTGGGCGTGACTGTTGGTGTCGACACTCGACGATCGTCGAGATGAATTCGTCGAGAGGAGAGGACACGGGTTTGGGTCACGCCCCGTATCGGGTGACACGGGCGTGGCGCCAGGCGTGTCAAGCCTTTACTTCAGAAATTTTCCGATTTCACGGGAAATGCGCAGTCACGGCCCGGTCACGGGCGTGACCAATGTGTCACGGGCGTGTACTTCCCAAATTTTGGCAGATTTTGGAATTTTTCTGCAAAATAAAATAAAACAAGTTAGAAGCAAATTTACAAGAATAGGAACATTTTATTGAACAAAAATAAGTAAAAACGACGAAAATAAATGAAAATGACTAAATTAATGTGCATAAAAATACATATATTTACAGTTCATCAAATACCCCCATACTTAGGCTTTTGCTATTCCAGAGCAAAAGTTTGAGGTGAATCTATAAGGAATAAAAAAAACTCTAAGTTTTAGCTACCGCTTAATCAATTATAAGAGAGATCGAAATAAATATACGGGGTGTAAGAGTTAAGTCCTAAAATTATGTAGATGATTTAAATAGCGCAAAAGTTTTGGCCAAAAGACTTCTTGATGTAATCAAATAGAAGGCAATATTTGAAATGGTTAGATTAACGAAAATAGTTTGGAATTATAAGAACTCTAGCTTATACGAGTGCTACTGGAAATAATACAATTTACTAATTATGCTCTCAAAAAGATTTTTGAATTAATTCTAGAATCGTGTAATTGGCTAAGGGAGTAGTGGGTTTATGAAGAGGGTTTTGATATTTGAGGTGAGATAATTTTTTCTCGAACCTCCATGTTTTTTTTCTTTTGGATTATTAGGAAAACGAAATCTTATTTTCCTAATATGATTTTTGTTTTTCAACTTCATAAGAAAAATTAACCCAATGTATATTTGTAGGAGTAATGAATTTTATCCTCTTACTCCCTATATAATCTTTTAAAATTATTGGGTGCCTATGTTTACGGAACGAAATCTTGTTCCCATTGACATAAGATCTTTTAAGGATAAAATTTTTCATGCCAAGTAGGTCATGAAAAGTAAGGGGAGAAAGGAAAACTAGATTGTAATCCTAAAAATTTTTGAGAGCAACCTTAATAATTTGTACGTGCCAATTTTTTTTCAGAAAGCTAAAAGTAAGTATAATTGAATTCTATAGTCGTTATTTCCTAACATAATATACATGCTCCTATTAATGAAAAATTAGAAGTAGTGCCTAAAACGAGTTCGCTAGTTTTAACAAAGCATAAAGAATTCTTTAAAACTTAACCCCGGCTATTTAAATGTTTCAATCAATAATTAACAAACGGGTAGCAAACAGAGAATTAATAGTATTCACATATAAATAAACTCAGAACAGAATTTTTGGATACCAGAAAAGTTAAGTATGGAATATTTAATTTATTTATTTCAAAACAAATTTTTTTTTTGATTTTTATAGTTTTTGTTATCATTTTTTTGTTTGTTTTTCATTTATTATCTTTTATTGTATTTTTGTTTTTCTCAATTTTTTTTGAAAAATTTTTTTTTAAGAGAATTTTCATTTTTAAAAAAAATATGGGAGAGAAAAAAAAGGTTTTTACAAGAATGAGTAAGGGGGAGAGAGAAAAAAGGAAGTACAAAAAATATTTACAAAGTGAAACTAAATATATATTTTTTTTGTTTTCTCTTTTTTTTTAATTGTTTTTGAGTTTTTTGGAAAAAAAGAAAGAAAGAGAACAAAACAAAATTTTTTTGGATTTTTTCATTTAAAATTTTTTTTTGTTTCATTTTAATATGTTTTTTAATTTTTTTGGATTTTTTCATTTACAATTTTTTTGTTTCATTTTAATATGTTTTTTTTTAATTTTTTTGGATTTTTTCATTTACAATTTTTTTGTTTCATTTTAATATGTTTTTTTTAATTTTTTTGGTTTTGTTTTGTTGTTATATGTATTTTTTTTGTATTTTTTGAAATACAGAAAAAAAAAGAAGTGCAAAAAGTAAAGCACGAAAATACCCCCATACTTAAGTCCAACATTGTCCCCAATGTTGTATCGTAAGTATGCGGAACAGAAAGGAAAGACAATATGTACAAAGAAAAGAAAGGGAAGGGGGTAGAAGCTTCCCTGAAACGCGTAGGGGGAGGCCGATCAGAAACCCTGCATTTATTGGAAAAAAAAACAGCAAAGATAATAAGGAAAGAGCGAAAAAGATAAGCGAGGGGTGCCTCCCAGGAGCGCTTTGTTTATAGTCGTGTAGCTTGACTATTTTGGCGGGTTTATAATGTGGAGGAAAGTTATGGTTTCGCTAAAACCGATCACTGGGTCGCCCGCGATGTAAGACTTTAACCGATGACCGTTTACTTTAAAAGAGCCTTTTTCGGGTGGGAGACGAGTACGGTTCCATAAGGAAACACTTCTTCAACTAGGAAGGGACCGGACCATCTAGATTTTAATTTACCTGGAAAAAGCCTAAGACGTGAATTGTAAAGAAGGACAAGATCGCCCGGAGAAAATAATTTTTGGGACTTGATTTTTCGATCGTGATATAACTTAGAGCGCTCCTTATAGAATTTATTGCTCTCGTAAGCGTTCGCACGCCATTCATCGAGCTCGTTTAGTTGCAGTTTTCTATTCTGAGCGGCTAAGTTGGAGTCGAGGTTTAAGAGTTTTAAAGCCCAAAGTGCGCGATGTTCTAATTCTACGGGTAAATGGCACGCTTTGCCGTAGACTAACCGGAACGGCGTACATCCAATAGCGGTTTTGTATGCCGTCCGATACGCCCACAACGCATCGTCGAGTTTAACAGACCAATCTTTCCTATTTAGCGAAACGGTTTTTTCTAAAATTCGCTTAATCTCTCGATTTACTACCTCGACTTGGCCACTTGTTTGCGGGTGGTAGGGGGTGGCAAGCTTGTGCGTGACTCCGTATTTAGCTAACGTCTTAGCCATAAGAGCGTTACAGAAATGCGTTCCCCTATCACTAACAATTGCGCGAGGCGTGCCGAAGCGAGAAAATAATTTTTTAAGAAATGTAACGACGACTCGCGCATCGTTGGTGGGGAGAGCTTGCGCTTCCGCCCACCTCGATACGTAGTCGACCGCCACTAAAATATACATATTTTTGAAAGACGGAGGTAGGGGGCCAACAAAATCTATGCCCCACAAATCGAAGACTTCGCACTCTAAAAACATGTTTTGGGGCATCTCGTCGCGACGAGAGATGTTACCCGACCGCTGACAGCTATCGCATGCGCGCACAAAATTATGCGCGTCTTTGAAGAGAGTGGGCCAAAAGTAGCCCGCCTCTAGCGCCTTCCGAGCGGTCCGGTTGGCTTGATAATGCCCACCGGCTGGACCCTCGTGGCAGTGCTTAAGAATTTGTAAGCACTCCACACCCGCAACGCATCTTCGGACCGCTTGGTCCGCGCAGATACGAAAAAGAAATGGGTCCTCCCAAAAGAAATTTTTCAAGTCAGAAAAGAATTTCTTCTTTTGATGACTGGAAAACTCTTTTGGAAGGACCCGCGCTACTAAGAAATTTGCAAAATCTGCGAACCAAGGCGAAGATGACGAAGATTTATTAATGGCAAGAAGGCGTTCCTCGGGGAATCTGTCATTTATTTCAGATTCGACGAGCGCTTCCGCACCCGGATTTTCTAAACGGGAGAGGTGGTCCGCCGCTAGATTTTCCGCTCCCCGCTTATCTCGGATCTCCAAATCAAACTCTTGTAGGAGGAGAATCCATCGAAGAAGGCGGGGCTTCGCATCATTTTTAGCTAATAAATACTTAAGCGCAGAGTGATCGGTAAAAACGATAACTTTAGATAGCGTTATATACGAGCGAAACTTATCGAAAACGAAAACGACGGCTAAGAGTTCATTTTCCGTTGTCGTGTAATTTACTTGTGCGGAAGTGAGCGTTTTGCTAGCGTAATAAATAGGATGAAAATGTTTTTCTACGTGTTGGCCAAGGACGGCACCTAATGCAATATCACTAGTGTCGCACATTATTTCGAACGGAAGGGACCAATTAGGGGCCACTAAAATTGGTGAAGAGATAAGCTTTTGTTTTATTAAATTAAAGGCGGACTCGCATTCGCTACTAAAGATGAAACGTGATTCCTTTTCCAAGAGGTGAGTTAGCGGCTTTGTTATTTTTGAAAAGTCTTGAATGAAGCGTCGATAAAAGCCCGCATGGCCTAAGAAACTCCTAATAGATTTTACGTTTGTTGGATGCGGAAGTTTTTCTATAATTTCTATCTTGGCCTTATCCACCTCTATCCCCTTAGACGAAATCATATGGCCGAGGACCAAACCTCCTCGAACCATAAAGTTGCATTTTTCCCAATTTAAAACAAGGCTTGTGTCCTCGCACCGTTGAAGGACACGATCTAAATTTTGAAGGCAATCGGGAAAAGAGCGTCCGAAAACAGAAAAGTCATCCATAAAGACTTCCATAATGTCTTCTACTAGCTCGCCAAAGATCGCTAGCATACATCTTTGGAATGTAGCTGGCGCGTTGCAGAGTCCAAATGGCATTCTTCGATATGCGAAGGTGCCAAACGGGCAAGTAAAAGTTGTTTTCTCTTGATCATCGGGGGAAATGGGGATTTGGAAAAACCCCGATAAACCATCAAGAAAACAATAATACGGATGACCGGATAAACGCTCTAAAATCTGGTCTAGAAATGGCAGAGGTAAATGGTCCTTGCGGGTGGCGTCATTAAGTTTTCTATAATCGATGCACACTCGCCAACCCGTAACAGTACGAGTTGGGACAAGCTCGTTATGCTCATTTGCCACTACGGTAAGACCGCCCTTCTTGGGCACGACATGCACGGGACTAACCCATGCACTGTCCGAAATAGGGTAGATAATCCCCGCATCTAATAACTTAATGATTTCGGCTTTAACGATGTCTTTCATGTTTGGGTTAAGACGACGTTGCGGCTGTATCGTTTTGCGGCAATTATCGTTAAGGAAAATCTTATGGGTGCAAAAGGAGGGGCTAATCCCCTTTAGGTCAGAGATTTGTCACGCAATTGCATGGCGATGTTTAAATAAAACTTCCAATAGATCGGAAGTCTCCGAATCACTCAAGTCCGAAGAAATGATAACGGGGAGCGTATCACCTTTTCCCAAAAAAGCGTACTTGAGCGATGCGGGTAAGGGTTTGAGGTCTAGGATGGGCGGTTCTTCTAGGGAGGTTTTAATTCCTATGTCTTTCTTACCAATTGGTTCGAAAGGCAAGTCTATAGACGTATCCTCATCGCAGTTGAAATTTTCGAGTGCATAAACATCGTCGTTTAAAAGTATGGACTCGAAAATGGGAGAAGAACGATCTCCGAAAAAGGTATCTAAAGAATAGCAGAAATCGTCGCTCGATGACAAATTGTCCATCGAGGGATTAATAGAGAAAGTAACTTGGTCATCGCCTACTCGGAGGAGAAGGCTACCATTACTAACATCTATTAGTGCGCGGGAGGTGGCGAGAAAAGGGCGACCGAGTATTATTGGTACCTCGGCGTCCTCCTCGATATCTAAGATGACGAAGTCTACCGGGAAGGTAAACTTGTCGACTCGGACAAGGACGTCCTCCACTACTCCGATAGGGAACTTAACCGAGCGATCCGCTAATTGGATGCGCATATTCGTAGGACTAGGAGTACCCAAACCTAAACGCGAAAAGAGCGAGAACGGCATCAGATTAATGCTAGCCCCTAAATCAGCTAAGGCGTACTTTACTAATATATCGCCAAAAAGGCACGGGATGGAAAACCGTCCCGGGTCGTTTTGTTTTGCAGGCAATTTATTAGTAAGGGCCGCCGAGCAGACAGCGTTGAGAGATACATGCGAAATATCCTCTAATTTGCGTTTATTAGAAAGTAGTTCTTTTAAAAATTTCGCATATTTGGGCATTTGCGAGATAGCCTCGCAAAAAGGAACATTAATGTGAATTTGTTTTAGTAATAAAATAAATTTTTCATATTGCGCGTCCTTACGCTCGTTTTCTAACTTATGCGGATACGGAAGAGCCTTGTTTAAAATAATTTTTTCTTTTATAATAGGTAAAGGCGGCGTAAGCGAAGAAAGGGGAAGAGGGGTCGGAGGTGAAATATGTACCTGAGGGTCGGTCCGTTTTGGATCGACCACCTCCTTTCCGCTACGGAGGGTTATAGCGTTGGCGTTCTCCGCGGATTGGGCTCCGTGTTTCCCGGCAGTGCCCCGAACGCGCGCTCGGACATCATCCTCGCCAGCTGTCCAACCTGTTGTTCGAGTGTTTTTAGCAATCCGGTGATGTTCCGGATATTTGACTCGTTGGACGCAATATACTTCGAAAAATTTTCCTCCATCGGGGAGGGTTTCGGAAGAGGAGGAGGAGGAAGAAATCCGGGCGCATAAGAAATAGGGGGACGCTGAGCATTATTCGGGTTGCTCCACGAGAAGTTGGGGTGATTCCTCCAACCCGGATTATAGTTATTACTATAAGGGTTGTTGTTGGGGTTAAAGGGAGGACGACCCGAATTTCCCATGAAGTCCACGAACTCTTCAGCTACGCAGACATTAGAGGGAATAAAACAAGGCAGAGTGGAGGAGGCAGCAGACATCTCCGCCACCTGCTTTATTAACCTTTCAACTTGAAGGGTCAAGAGAGCAGTGGCATCCACTTCAAAAAGACCAGCCGCCGGCTTTGGCCGTCCCCGCGGGACATTCCATTGATAGGCGTTCATAGCCATCTCTTCGAATAAAGCATGGGCGGCCTCGGGGGTTTTGTTGTTAAGCGTACCCCCGGCAGCCGCGTCAATCATTTGACGCGTCTGAAAATTCAGCCCATTATAAAAAATTTGAACTTGCAACCACGTTGGCAGTGCGTGGTGCGGGCAACGGTGGAGGAATTCCTTAAACCGTTCCAAAGTCTCGTATAGAGACTCAGGATCGTTCTGCACAAACGAAGAAATGTCCGCCCGCAACTTTGCAGTTTTTGCGGGCGGAAAGTACTTCGTTAGGAACCGTTCCGTCAACTCAGCCCACGTGGTGATACATCCTCGCGGGAGGGCATTCAACCACGCCTTGGCTTTGGACTTAAGGGAAAAAGGAAATAAGTGCAAACGAATGGCGTCATCAGTGATGCCATTGATCTTGAAGGTGTCGCATATCTCCAAGAAATTGGACAAGTGGACATTCGGGTACTCATCCGGCAGTCCATCTAACTGCACGGCATTTTGGACCATTTGAATGACACTTGACTTAATTTCAAAATTATTATTGGCCACCGCAGGGCGAACAATACTCGACCCAGAATCATCCAGGTTAGGCCGGGCGTAATAAGACATAGTACGCTCGGCCGCCGGGGGAAGGTTAGGCGCGGCCATAACTACAACAGTGGGTTCTCCGATAGATTCCTCGGGATCTAAAGAAGGATTTCGGCGATGAGATCGGATACGCGCAAGAGAGCGTTCGATCTCAGGGTCGAAGTCTAAATCTTCAGACTCTGAGGGTTGTCCTCGGGTCATACACCCAAACAAAAATAAAACAAAAATAAACTTTTTTTTTTGTTTTTAAAATAAAGTTTTTAGTTTTTTTTTGTTGTTTTATAGAAAATAAGTAAAATTAATAGACTCCGGAATTCGAAATAGCAACTCGAAAAGAGACTCCCCGGCAACGGCACCAAAAACTTGATGCGCCCGCGAACAGACTCTTACTGTGGTTGGTTCGGTGAGTCGATCGCCGTGGGCGTGCTAATAGAGGCAAGTGCACCTATCGCAAGTAGTACTCGATATTCGGGGGAATACCGAGGTCGTATTGTTCTCGGGGTCGTGTTGACTATTCTTACTCCTCCGGGAGGACTATTATTTTACTGAAAGTAAGGTGGATTTTTTTACTTAATAAAAGACGGAAAAGCAGAGGAGCGAAAAAATGATTTAGAAAATATTCGATGAAGGGTTAACGCTCGGCATCGAATCGGATTAAGACTAAAACAATTTTTAATAATAAAAAGACTTAGTTTTCAAATTAATAATAAGGCAACTTGGCCGTGGAGGTTCCACAAATGTGAGCTCACCTAGCTATAGGGATATCGCTCACCCAAACGTTAAGACTATTCGACCGAACGTTAGTCCGACGAAGGATTCCTCTTAACGCCCGCTTTACGCTAAGAACCCCGCTATTGGGTGGGGAACCCAATCCGGTAGAATTACGCTTGTCCTCTCTCGAGGGTATGCACGCAACTCTATTTACCCAGGGTTGATCGGTCCATATGCACGGCCTCTCGGCTAGCTAGCATATGGACTACGGAAATAGGGCCCACACATCGATATGTGGTCCTACGCGTCGTAAACCCGGGGTAAACCCTAAGTGCTTAAATTAAAATGAAAATAAAGAGCTTCAATTATTATAAATCATTTTAAATGTCCCAATGCTCTTCGATGCCGAGGCTAATAACGATTAGCCACACATCGGTATGGGGACGGCTTATAATTTAGTGAGGCGCGAGTTCGAAATTAAACACTAAACGTTTATGAGAAAGGGACACAAGAAAAATAACAACATTTAGAAAGCTAAAAAGTTAACTAAAACGAGAACTCACGAACACTCCAAATTATAAATTAAACAGAAACTAAGTTACACATAAAAGAAAATTGCATATTTCAAATTTGCGAGTCCCACTCAAACGAGTGGGGGCGGTAAATAAAAGCTGAAAATTGCAAGTCCTACTCAAACGAGTAGGACTGAAATGAAAGCGAGTCCTACTCAAATGAGTTGGAGAAAATAAATGCGATTACAGGGCTATAAAGTCCGGCCATTTAACTCAAGTGAGTAGGCGGAAAAATAAAGAAAGAAAAATTGCAAGTCCTACTCAAACGAGTAGGACTGAAATAAGCTCCGGCCATTTGACTCAAGTGAGTAGGCGGAAAAATAAAGAAAGAAAATAACGAGTCCTACTCAAATGAGTAGGAATGAAATGAAAGCGATGCGCCATTTAACTCTTAATGAGTAGGCGGAAATAAATACACACAGACACACACACTCCATAAGAGAATTCAAGAAAGCAATAAAATTTAACACCTACACTCACACACTCTACATAATTTGAATCAAAGCATAAAAGGAAAGCATTAAAAGAAAGCATTAAAATTTAACACCTACACTCACACACTCTACATGATTTGAACAAAGCATTAAAAATTATACACCTACACTCACACACACAACATGAAAAATCAAAGTTACCTAAAAATTAAAACTTTTACTTTTTCAAGCATAGGTTTTGCCAAAAACAAATAAAAAGAAGAAATTACAATTTTAGAAGACAAAAATTTTTCAAAACAAATTAAAAACCAAAGTTTTTGGAAAATAAAAATTTCAACATTTCCATTCCTAGGATTTCATAAAAGAGCAAAAAAGTTGAAATAAAAGAGAAAGAAGAAAAAAGGTTTTCATCCTAAAATAAAGCTAAGTAAAAAAAACAAAAGAGACTTTAGTAACTCTTTTACACACTCATAAGAGTGAAGATGTTGAAGAAATTAAAAGAAGACAAGAAGAAAAAAAAAGAAAAACCTAATTCATCATTTCATGAATTTCAAACAAAACCTAACTTGAGAAAAATTAAAGGCATGTAAAGAGGAAAACCTATCATCCCTAAGCATGAATACAAGTAAAAAAAACATGTAAAGTAAGCATGTTACACTCATACACACACACACACTTTTCATAAATGAAGAACAAAGATGAAACTAAGAATAAAAAGGAGAAGGAAAGTGGGCACAAGTGTTCATTCCAAAGCCATATATGAAGAGAAAATTTAACATTTTATTGATTAAAATGAAACTATTACAAGCTATTACAAAGGGCTAAAGCTAAAGCAAAACAAGAATTGAAATAAAAAAGGTAGAAATCTCCTTACATAGCCTTAGAAATCACGGATGCAGCCCACAAAAAGACACTAAATTGGCCCAAAAATCTGAACCCTTGGACCTTACAGGACTGGGCTATTTATAGGAAAAAAATTCTAAGTACACGCCCTCGGTCACGGGCGTGTAGGGGGGGCGTGACAGTACTATTCATGAAGGCGGCTGACGATTGGACAGGAAAGTTGACTTCGGGCTGAGTTCGCAGCAGTCACGCCCCAGGTCACGGGCGTGACTCTGGGCGTGTCGGGGAGGTAGAACCGGGCGCGGGTTGCGTCAAATGTCCTCGGCAGCATCCTGTCGGGCCAGCTGGAAAGGTCACGCCCCAGGTCATGGGCGTGACGCTGGGCGTGTCAGTAGGTGTCGACACTCGACGAATGTCGAGTGGAAAGTGTCGAGGCGAAATCGTCGAGCGAAAATTGAGTCACGCCCTCGGTCACGGGCGTGACACTGGGCGTGACTGTTGGTGTCGACACTCGACGATCGTCGAGATGAATTCGTCGAGAGGAGAGGACACGGGTTTGGGTCACGCCCCGTGTCGGGTGACACGGGCGTGGCGCCAGGCGTGTCAAGCCTTTACTTCAGAAATTTTCCGATTTCACGGGAAATACGCAGTCACGGCCCGATCACGGGCGTGACCAATGTGTCACGGGCGTGTACTTCCCAAATTTTGGCAGATTTTGGAATTTTTCTGCAAAATAAAATAAAACAAGTTAGAAGCAAATTTACAAGAATAGGAACATTTTATTGAACAAAAATAAGTAAAAACGACGAAAATAAATGAAAATGACTAAATTAATGTGCATAAAAATACATATATTTACAGTTAATCACCATCGAAGGAGGTACTCCGACGCACAATATAATTCCTAATAAAGGAATGCGAAGCTCCCTAAACGAACGGTGCTCTCGCAGATAACGTAAAGTCATAACAAGGCTTAGCACCAGTAGTTCTAAGCTAATATGCACAAGGGCGACAAGTATTTAAGGAAAAACTATATTTAAACCATACCTGCCCTTACGACGGCGTGCTTTCTCTCGGACTTGGGACGTCCTCTCCAGCATTCTCGGGCAAAGTGCCCCGGTTTTCCACAAGTGTAACATGTGGTAGGGGTTCGACCCGTAGTCACCCCAGAAGCACCAGAAGGAGCTTGACCCGAAGTCCTATGCTTCTTATACCATTTTTGATATTCAGACTTTAAGGTGTTCGGCACTTTGAATGTCGTCTCCTTTGCACTAAAGTCATTGACTGCTCCTAACATAGCTTTCTTACCCTTCCGAGCACCATTCCAACAGTCTCGGGCAAAGTGCCCTTTCTTTCCACAAGTATGACAGGTGTAAGTAGCTTTGCTAGTCGATTTCATAGCCCCTTTCTCCAGCATTTTGTTCGATACCAAGGTCGCTGGCATCGGGAGGGTCTTCCTCAAGTCTGCCTCCAAAGATCTAGCTGATTCCACCAAGGCTCGGAATCCCAATAACTTTGGTCCTAGCAGTTGAACTCGTAACTCGGTACGCAGGCCATTATAAAATCTATCGACTGTAGCTTGCTCATTATCCAACTCGAAGCACGGGTAGTGACTTATCATAAGAAATGCTTGCAAATATTCCTCCACTGTGTGCGCTCCCTGCACTAAATGCATATTCAGCTGCTGCCCCGATGGTCTACCAAAGGTCATCTGCTGCATCACGCCCACCGGTGTTGAAGACACAACAGGGGCGCAGGGTTGTACATTTCCTCCAAGTTGTGCACCCGTCACAGTGAACACCGCTTCTACGATCCTTCTAACGGTTTCATACGAAGGAGGAGTCTCAAACACCTCACCGGGTGCACTATGCTCCTCAGAAACTAGACATTCTGGCGGTCCATCACCGCATCCGGTCACCTATAGTGGTACAAAACACCGTTAAGCGACCAAATAAAATTGCGAACAACAATTATAGGAACACGCAGGTTCCTCAAACACGTGTATTTTCATTCCTAAGTGGACATTCATGGGTTCTTTTACCATTATAACGATGACGCACACAATGTGCTCACCACCCCTTAAAAATAATTCGCCCACGAATTCATGTTAAGGCCGACCAAAACAAGTGGTCGGATACTAAATTTTAACACCCCCTATCCGTCGCATAGCATATAGCAGTAGGTCCGGCCGGGGCCCGACGTCATATACCACAGACAGACCGGGTGGTTACTCAATGGAAACCATCCAACTAATCATAACGTCCTACACAGAGCATTCTAGTGGAAGCAGTTTAAGTTGAAATAAAGAACCCAGCACTAAAGCATGAATGTCCACTAGAATAGTCAACCAGGAATGAAGTACATACACCAGTACTGGCCTTAAGGCCTTACAAAAATGGTTTACTTAATGTTACATGATTTCCAAACCACGGCACGCAGGCCGGTCATACATGAATAAAGCAGTAAACACTCCAGATAGGCCTTCAAGGGCCGGCTTCGCAATTTGGACTTTAGCTCGCTATTGACCGCTTGGTCCAGCAGCACATACAAGCAACATAACCACCGCACGGTGGCAAACAAAAAGGCAACGGTCAGCAATGCTGACCAAATTATAACGATCCCGCCCCCAACTCGGGGCGGCAATGCTCCTTCCCTGCAATTTTATTAGCACAAGCGAGCAATATAATAATAATCATTTCATTACAGGCGTAGGCTCAAATAGCCGCACACCCCGTGCACTCAGGGCACATTCTCGGCAAACTGGTCGATGTCATGTCAGTTAAAGCCATAGACATTCCGGACCCACCACCGCAACTTTGACGGCCAAACATATGAGCAATTTGTCTTCCCGACATGGGTCACAACAATTTAAGCCATAGACCGCCGAAGACTCTCATCTATGCTAACGGCAAGTGCCACGTAACCTTAGGTCTCTTTAACTAGAATGACATAGAAATGGGTACGGTTCCATCTAACCCGTTGTAACATCCCATTTCCAACTAGACCCCTAGGAGTGGTTTTGTCTATGACTAGGTCATGACAACCCTAGGAAGCCAGGAATGGGCCAAGGGATAGGAGACAAAGTGGGGAAACTCATCATGGTCTGCCAATAGTAGAACTCTAAACAAAGGTTTAGGATGACCATGGGCTACACCTTGACCCCAAGACCCTACCACAACACCCCCTAATACCATGGAAGGCCCATTAGAGCCATAAGGACCCATTGGGGTAAACCAAAGAGGCTGAGTTGACCAAGGTCAACCCTAGCCCTAAATGGGTCAAACTAGCCTACTTAGGGTCAATTGACCTACTCCTAGCCTAGAGGACCCCACCTATGCCATCCTAACCCTAACGTGAGGTCAATGGGTCATTAAGGACACATTGGGGTCAGCCCTGGAGGCCAGGTTGACCCAAGTCAACTCAAGCCCCTAATCTGGTCAAAGTACCCTTACTAAGGGTAGGTGACCTCCAAAGTGTAAGGTAACCCTACATAACCCTACCTAGACCTTGGGGGAAGCCAATGGGTCACCAAGGACCCAATGGGGTCAACCCAAATGGTCATGTTGACCCAAGTCAACTCTAGCCCTAAAATGGTCAAAGTGCCCTTACCAAGGGGCATGTGACCACCAAGATGCCCAACCAACCATACTCAAGTCTTCCTAGACCTTAAGGGAGTCCAATGAGTCACCAAGGACCCATTGAGGTCAACTCAAATGGTCATGTTGACCAAGGTCAACTCTATTCTAGTGTTAGGTCAAATTAGCCTAAATGGGCTAACCCAAGCTCAAACCCATTTCCCCCACTTGGGATAACCCCATTTTATTATTAATATGAGTTAGTGGGCTGCCAATAGACTGGAGGAGAGATCAAAATTCGGCCATGGTGAGTAGGAGAGAGAAAGCTCCATTTTTCTCTTTAATGGAGGAGAGAGAAAGTGAGAAAAGAGGCCATTCATGGCCAAGGGAGATCAAGGGCCTCTCCAATTGATTCCAAAGGCTGAATACATTCCCCCTCATCAGTTTTAAGGAGTTTAATAGCCATGGCCAGCCACCCAAGGTGGCTGAATTTAATTCCTCCAATAGGGAAGAGAGAGAAAGAAGAAAGAGGAGGCCATTCATGGTGGGGAAGGTGAATCACCCCTCCATTCTTCACCAATTAATTAGTATTCATCTCCCCTATCAGTTTTGAGGAGTTTCCAAACGAATTGGGACAAAGGGGAGGTGAATTTCCATGGATTTTCTCCAAAACCGAAATTCCAATTCATGACCATTAATGGATTTGAAGCCATGACCCTCCCTCTCCCCCAACCCATTTGATGCTTTTAAAAGCTTCCCTGGGCCAAGAGATATCGTTTCCACCCTTCACCTAAAGAAACCGGGCGGTTTGGTAGTGAAGTTGCAAGCATCGGAAAGCTCCACCACCGGCCATGGCGCACCAGCACCACACTCGACGACAAGCTCAATTAAAGGTCCTCCTCTACTCCTTATTCCGTAGGTAGATCTTAGGAATCGTTTAGGACAAGAATCAGACTCAATTGAGCCGATCCAAGTTTTCATTTTCATGGTTTTTCCAAAAAAAAATGGTGGTCGGGTTCGCCGGAAACCACCCCTCCGGCGGTCGTGCCGCCGCCCGGCGATAGCCCCCACCTCAACGAAGGTGGTGGCGGTGGTGGCCGGCCAGGGAGGTGCCCGTGTGGCCGGGAAATGCTCTTGGAATAAGCTCCAGGTTCGGCCAATCATGGCCCTTGGCTGGAGGAAGAAGATGACCAGGAGCCCCATGATTTGCTTTAAGATCCGTGCAGATCATTTATTTTATTAAGTTTAGATTTCTGAATTTCTGTCCGGTAAACTAGGCTGTTTTAAAATAAATATTAAAAATACTTAGGACCACCAGATGGGAAAAAGTTCAATATAAAAGTTGTAGCCCTATGGGTCTACTATAATCCAAAATTTATATGGACCAATTTGGCCCTCTGGTTGGACCAGGGCACCCAATTTGGTGGGACCTATACCTAGGGCTGACCTGAGATTCAAATGGATGCCCACCCTTCATCCCTTGTCCATATTGGCTGAAATTTGGACAGAGGATCATTATTATCTATACTTAGGGCATGTCCAAAAATGGAAATTTTTGGAGAAACTATTTCTATAGTTTTTATAAAAATTTAATAATCCATAAATAAATTAAATAGGTGTCCTAAACATCTCCAAACCCTCTCAACGTTTGGTGAGTGGTCTCTGGCATCAAGATCTAGTTCTGTACAAATTTGAGCACATTTGGATATGTTTTGGTTAGAGAATCACCAAACCCTAGTTTGGCCCTAAGAGGGTATTTTTGACCACAAGTGCACTATGGACTTAGGGTGGTCCCCTCCTTTCAACAGAGGCAGAGGTTTTGGACACAATTTTCCTAAAGTATTTGACTTTATTTAATAAAGCTAGGGTAATTAAATTAAGTAGTAAAATAACCTCCAAACCCTTCCAAATTTTGGTGAGTGGTCCCTGGGCTCATGTTAGGTATCTGTATAAAGTTTCACCTAATTTGGTTGTGTTTTGAATAGGTATTGACAAAACCCTAACTATACCTTAATAAGGGTATGTTGGTCAAAAAGTGCATTTCTGATTTTGAGTGACCAAATCACCTCAACAGAGGCTGAAATTTGAGCCACTGACTTGTTATGGCACTTAGCACCTCCCCATGGAATGTGGGGTAGTGTGAAATTGATTTGCCCTAAGTTCCTAGGCCAAACCCTAAGGAGGGACCTTTTTGCCTTGTGAAGGCATGAGTCCTAAACACCTTGGATGAACATCAAATTTTGCAAGGAGGTTCCTAGGATATATAAAACCCTCTGTTAAAAATATTAACTAATTTTGAAAAGGGTAGGGTCCCCAAAACCCTAACCCTAGCTTAGTACTTAAAACTTGTATTGTAGGTTTAGGTTAGCTAAACATCTTGAAACTTAACCAAATTTGGGTAATGAGGGAATAAGGATATGTTGAGCCTTTGGTAATTTGCTTGGGGAGTTTTGATCAATATTTGTAGCACTTCATTAATAACCAATAGGATTGCCGTAATTAATAATTTGGCTATTGTGATCTCACTGCCCATTGAAAGGGCATGAAACATTGGCAGAGGTAGTTTTAGACTATACTAATCATGTATGAATTTTGATAGAATTTTTGGATATCTAGTTAAGGCATCTACTTCACAAGTGCTTTACTTTGGTTATATACTAAATAATTCTTGCAAGAGCCCAATACTTATTGAAAAATTATGAAACTTGATACATAGTTTTTCTAGCTCAATATTATCATGTGGAAAGTTTTGTGGAAATTTTTGATGGTTAATTAGTATACTTTGTCCATTAACCCATAAACCTGATATTTCATGAGAAAATCAAGTATAGCCTTATTTTTACATGATAAATTATAAAACTTTTTCTAGGGTATTTGTAGGCCATTATAATCATCCCTGAAGTTTCTCTGAATTTGTGGAGGTATTATTACTGTAAAATCTTTTAAAATGACTATTTATGAGATATCTTTGAAATTAAATTGAGGGCCTAAACCTTGCTGAAAAATTTGAAGACTTAGGCTTTAGAGTTGATTATTCATTTTGTAATTATCATAAATTTATTGGGACATTATCTTGTCTAAAATTGCTACTTCATGTTCAAAACTTAGGCTTTTTGGATACTAGAATAAATAAATTAATTATCAGACAAATTAGGAAAATTATGGATTTATGGATTTATGCTACAAATGTCATTTTAGCCCTCTAATAATTATCATAGGGGTACTGGATGAGTATTTCATGTACTTCCCTTTTTACGGGTCATGTAGCTTAAGTGGTCTGCATATAGCAAAACTGCAGGAAATCATTGTGGATATGAATTAGAGCACGTGTGATGGGTCTTGATGGTTTGCTGGAAGGATAAGTAGAATGGGTTGCATCTATGGAAGATGAGTGAGTAGGGTGTGAATTTATCTCGGGTTTAGAGGCGTTCGGGTCCGACGAAAGATCGTCCTACCCAAGGAGAGTTGGAGTCAAATCACCCTAGGATTAGCATATCGGAACATGAGAAGTAATGGGTAAGGGAATCAACCAATAACATAATAAGTACCTTGCGAAAGGGAACGCTGGGCGTAATCCCAACACAGTTCCTAGTGCCCCTTGAGAGCCCTTCACAGGGAATACCGGGGGCAGTCCTGGGTTAACGTAAACTGTTTTAACAAGCTGAAAAGAGTAACTTAGTAACTAGGGTTGCACATTTCACAAACACTGATGGCACCGGATGTTAGCTGGGATCTTCGGCTCGGATGGTTAAAAGGCAGACTTTGGGTCCGGGGAGCTTCAGCTCGATTGTTTGAGACAGACGAGTTGGTCCGGGGAGCTTCGGCTCGGTTCTTGATTACGCTAATTTGCATGTGCATAAAAGGAAAGGAAATTAAGGTGGTGGGTTTTCGGTATTGGAGGGTCGATGCACCGACGCCAATATGTTGACTTGGCAAGTGTGGTTAGCACTTCGCCAACAGAAGTCCGGTGCGCCAGCCGGCAAGAGTACGCAGGAGTCCGCTTCGTGCACCAAGCGTTGAGGCGTACGACAGGTCTGACCGGTAGTGCTTTACTGGTTTAGAGGTGGGCGAGGCCCAACCCACCGCTTCCGTCTGCCACTATGGAGGTATCCTGGGAGGTTACGGCTCCAGAAAGGGGGAACTAAAGGACTGTGTGCACAGAGTCGGGTGTGTGTGTTGCACTTGCATGATCCATCATACCCACTTGCATGTCATAGCATAATCGATTCTTTTAACACTGACACCTAAAGTATAAGTGGAATGGGACGCTTATACTTTAGGACCTGCAAAACGACCCCTTGGTCTATAAGCTTGTGTGGGCAAGTTTATAAATTAAGGTTAATTTTTGATATATATAGTTACTGTTGTTTGATAACCGATACCCCAACGTATAAATTGGTATTGGACTTTTTATACGATGGGAGCCTTGCAGAAGACCCCTTGGCTTATGTGTTTTCACATAAGTAAAGGTTACTTTTCATATTTCAGCTTATTGTCTTTACATGCTATAGAATTGCTAGTATAGGTCCGCTGTCATCTGTTCTTGATATTCTCAACCTTCAATGTCCTCCCCTTTCTTCCTCTCCGCTCGGTGCCTAGGAGTCGTGGGGGAAGGGGCGGGGGATGATAGGACTTAGTCTTTTAGACTAACGGTTTTCGAACCGCATCATTTAGGGGATCATGGAGACCAGCATGGAGGAGCAGCCCCAGAGACCGGTGCGCTTGGAGGTGGGGCAGTCTAGCTCCAGAGTTCATACAGCCGGGACTGTGAGTCTCGACCTTGAGTAGTTTTTCTGCTTTTGCTTCCACATGAGTGATTTTATAGTGAGGATATGATGTACCGGGCATAAGCCCGTATTTGCTACTCCGATGTTTTATTCTGTGGACACTCCCTTCGTGGAGACTTATATACTGATATGTGATTTTCTGTGGACTGATAGTTTCCATTTACTTCTTTATGCTACTTTTCTGTGATCGAAATGGCCGGCAGAATCGGCGCTTTGTGGTGATGACCCTTCAGGGCGTGAAGGAGTCACCGCAAAACGGCGATTCTGGGCCGAGGACCCCGATGTCGATAAGAAAAAAAGGGGGTCTTACACCCGTGCTCACGTCGCAACGATAATTTAAGCCATATGCGCAGGTCAAACTTCTCCCGAGTCCCATTTTCGTCACACAATTTCACATAACTCGGTTATGTTCAAGTTGGCTCTCAGGCCTCCATGTTGGCAAGATCACGCATCCGCCCAATTTTCCGGGTGCACCTTAGGGTTAATCCCCAAGGCTCATATTGCAATCTACCGTGTAGAAAACCCGAAAAACAACCAATAGCACGAAGTCTTCTCCGGCATTTATGCAATGCAACATCACCGATCCAGACCAAAATGTCCGGGTAGGCTTCACACATCATGCCTATGTCTGTTCTCGCTTACGGACTCTAAACAACGGGGACTTCACATATCTACCCGAAGGAACGCCTCCAACTCACCGCAAACTCGCGAGAGCGGGCTTCCTATGCAAAGAAGGAGAGCTACTCATACTCAAGAAGAGAATCATTACCCTTGCGTTATTCTTCGGCGCCATGGAAAAATAAGCGGATGAAAAGCACCGCACTAGCTTTGCCTCCGTGGATCCGGAGTCGGCTCGCGATTTGGGGCTTCGAAGCTCCTCCAATGGCCGGATCTAGCTTTTTCTTCCTTCCTTGGCTCTCCTCTCTCTCTAAGCTTTTAGAAAGATAACCACTCATGAAAAGTGAGGGTTTCTAAGTCCAATCTCGGGTATATCTCATCAGGGACAACCCCCAGCCGTTGGATCCCAAAATAAAGAAACGAACGGCTTTGATTCGGGACTGAAATGCCCAATCTGGATTGCACACGGCCTAGCACACGCCCGTGTCCAGGGCCGTGTGCCTCATTCGCCGTCAAAATCGACTCGCTTGGAACAACACACGGGTATCGAACATGCCCGTGTTCAGGCTGACACGCCCGTGTTCAACTTGACACAGCCGTGTGGCCGGCCGTATACCCCCATCATTTTTCCCCGAAAACAACCCGAGCACTGCACGGGTTCTAGGACACGCCCGTGTCCTTGCCCGTGTCACCGCAACACGCCTGGGCTCCAGGTCGTGTACACGGTCTCGACACTCGACACCAGCTGACACGGCCTTGGACACGCCCGTGTCTTAGGCCGTGTGCCCTGTCTCGACAAAATGTCGAGACCAAAGTGTCGACTTCCCGGGACGAGTGTCGACACGGGTTGACACGCCCTGCGACACGCCCGTGTCGCAGGCCGTGTGCCATGTCTCGACACTTCGTCGAACGCAGAGTGTCGACTTCGCGCCTAAGTGTCGACACGGGTCGACACGCCCTGCGACACGCCCGTGTCGCAGGCCGTATGCCCAGTCTCGACACAATGTCGAGACCAAAGTGTCGACTTCCCGGCTGAGTGTCGACACAAGCTCGACACGCCCTAGGACACGCCCGTGTCCCAGGCCGTGTGCCTGCAGCCAGAACCCAAAACTGGCCCAAAATGTCCGCCGTCGCTCCTTTGAGTTTCGGGGCGTTACATACTGCCACCCCATCCCCACTAATCACATGGCCCAAAAATGGCACCTTATCTAGCCAGAACTCGCACTTCGAGAACTTTGCATAAAGTTGGTTCTCTCTCAACACTTGCAAGACTATTCTCAAGTAAGACTCATGCTCCAACTCCGATTTGGAGTAAACCAGAATGTCGTCAATAAAGATAACTACAAAAGAGTCCAAGCATTCCCAAAATACTCGATTCATCAAATCCATGAATACGGATGGTGCGTTCGTCAGCCCGAACGACATCACTGAGAACTCAAAGTGACCATACCTCTTACCAAAAGCTGTCTTGGGTATGTCCTCGTCTCGAATTCGCAACTGATAGTATCCTGACTTCAAGTCCAACTTCGAATACACCACCGACGCCACGAACTGGTCGAACAGATCGTCTATCCGAGGAATCAGATACTTATTCTTGACTGTCAATTTATTCAACTATCGGTAGTTGATGCACAACCGCATACTACCATCTTTCTTCTTCACGAAGAACACAAGCAAGCTCCACGGCAAAGAACTGGGTCTGATATACCCCTGCTCCAACAGTTCCTGCAACTGTACCTTTAGTTCGGCCAACTCCTTTTGGTTCCATCCTAAATGGAGGACGTGACACCGGCCTAGCCTCTGACACTAACTTAATCGAGATGTCAATCTCCCGTCGAGGAGGTGCTCCGGAAAGTTCATCTGGAAACACATTCTCGAACTCTGCCACTACGGGCACTTCCCCAAGTGATAACTTGGAAAGGCAAACCTCCAATAATGCTACATGAGCTAATCCCCGGTTAACTGCCCGCACCAACTACATGGCCGAAATCAGGGAACAGGACACTCCATTAAGGCCCTCAAACTTGACTTCTGCCTGCCCTTTGCTTCTCAGGGTCACCACCTTGGATACGCAATCAATACTGGCCCTCTGCTCCGCTAGACAGTCCATCCCGAATATTACATCAAACTCAACCAACGGTAGGACCGCTACTATCAACACGAAGTCAACTCCGCCCAGCTCCCAACAAATGCACCCGTTTGACCCGGTGGTCATGGATGACCCATTGGGCATGCGCACCTTCAGCTCTACGTCCGCCGAGAATGACTCAACTCCAATTCTGCAGATGAACCTTTCCGCAAGAAAACAGTGCGACGCTCCCGTATCAAACAATACCCTAGCGGGGTATCCAGAAACTAACTCAGATTTCTTCTCCGTTGGCGTCTCTGCCGCCCTCAGAAGCTCTTGCATCCTTGCCCACCAATCCTTCACTTCAGTCGGCATACCAACTCCCTTGAACGTTGGACGATGGAAGCTCAGAAAATACTTCATTTGTCAGTCTCCATGCCCGACAACCACCCTTTCGGCCAACGGCTCTGCTCGCCTGGCTTCTCCGCCCGGCATAGCCGTCGCCGTATCCGTGGTAGCATGAGTTGCTACCTGAGCAACAGGGGTTGCTACTTGAGCTGTCGCTGTATCTTGGGCTATCACCATTGCTTCTGCAAGCATGCAATAGAAGTAGGCTGGGTTTACACCCATGCCCAAAGGACCCTGAGCAGTAGCGCTGCTCCCTGAAAGCTCTTCTATAGTTCTCGACGTACCCACCTCGTTGCTTCAACTCTTACAAAAGCAATAAAACACGGAATCAGTCTCGAATCACAAGACTCAAACATAAGGACACTCATGGTCCCGTATTACTCTTATGTGGATAACTTCTATACGCGATCCGATTACGTTAAATCGACTGCCCTAACTGACCTTGGACGAAACCTGGCCATGATACCAAATTGTAACACTTCCCCTGTAATGACCGTATAATATGGGTCCGGTAGGGGCACCACAATAGAAAGACGCCACAGCTTTAGCATTAAAAGATGATATTAACTACCCAAACTCATAACTCAATAACAAACAACAGCGGAAACAGAAAACAAGCCAGAAGATTTCCACAAAATTAAGAGTATCGAAGCGGCCTTATGGCCTTACAACAATAGAGAGTCTAACACACAAATGAATACATCAAGCATCAATGTGCATATGCACTCCTAGACTACCTCAGCATGCAAGCCGGAAAACTAGAGCATCAAACAAACAATGCGATAAACTAGAGCAAGTACAAAACTTGTAACACTTCACGAGTCTTAGACCTTTTTGGCCGGCGAGCTAGCTCCTTCTTGTGATCCTTGCCCTATAAAAATTGGTGGTAATGTGGGTCAGCAAAGGTTGACCACAAACTGTGTAACCATCACATCTCCTCCCGGCCTCCCTAACGGACCACGGGATACCCCTCCAACCTGTAAGTCAGCACTTTGTATACCATATACAAAAACATGTAAAGCTGTAAAAGAACTGGTTTGGATGTCTCAAGCAACAAATATGTTTTCTATGCTGAGCATTAATAAAAAGGGGCCTAGTATGCAGCATGTATGCAAAACCCGGGCATCACCCAAGGCAACCTATTATGTATGCAACTAGCACATCATCAAATCATCTAGGTACTTCCAATTTCCCCATTGGCGTTAAGCTTCAAACAAAAGGGTACTGCAACGGCATACACGCCGCAACACGGAAATCTTGTCAAAGCCCCACCCGCTCGTGGGTCTTAGACCCCAGGCTTGCCTGAAAACTCTAACTTCGTCGTCAGGATTCCATCTCACACACAAACCGATTCTAAGAACCCTTGCTGGACCCCACCCGCTCGTGGCTTCTTTGCCCGGGCTTGCCCAATGCTTGTCATTCTCGCCAATCTCACGGAAGGGGACTAGTCTCGTCGGGACACTCTCCCCACATGACATGCACATCACGGGATATCCAGCCCACCACGAAGACAAAGCCACGCCTTAGAACATCACAATCCATAAACATTCCCACCCTAATCCATCATTTGTACTGCAACATCCCCGCGCACCAAAAAAAACCATCTACCGCCAATGCGGAGCTAAACTTATCCACCAAGGAAAACATCTACTGCTAATGCGGAGCTAACCTTGTCCGGTTCTGTCTACACGTACTCACTCGAGAAAAGGGGGAAATTACATACATCACAAACGACATCTTGCTGCAATGGATTTCTACAAAATCCTTAAGGCTCTCTATGCAACATCACCGAGTCAGACAAACGGTCGCGACTACGGCTTCACCCACAATGCCTAATCCACTAATGGAGTGGATCTCTAATGCAAAATTATGCCGGGGACGGACTCAATCGACCCGGAGATTCTTCTTGAACTTTGGCGACCCGTACCGCTCTCATTTGAGAGATTTGGTGCCCGAAAGCTTGAAAGAAAAGATGCTAAGCATGCATCCTAGAAATCATGAGGATAAGTGTCGTTACCTTACGACCCCTCTTCCTAGCCATGGGAACTTAGCCAGATGAAAACCACTGCAACGGACTTGCCTCCGCTGATCTGGACTCGGCTCGCGATTTGGGGCTCCGAAGCTTCTCCGGCAGCCGGATCTCTCCTTCACCCCCTTCCTTGCTCTCCCTACTCTCTAAAACTTTAGAAAGAGAAGACTTGAAGAAGCATGAGGGTTTCAAACCCTATTCCTGAACATAACCTATTAGGGACAACTCTGGACCATCAGATCAAAATAGAAGGAAACGAACGGCCACGATTCGCACTTAAAACCAAACTCCTGGGCCGAACAAGGCTTGTGACACGCCCGTGTCCACGGTCGTGTGCCTCAATCGACGCCGAAATCATCGTACCCAAAAAAGGACACGGGTTCTGGACACGCCTGTGTCAAACGTGACACGCTCGTGTCACTCAGTATACGGCCGCGTGCTTGGGCATGTTCCTCCATCGACACAGGACCAAACACATCCCGAGGAGAATACGGGTACTCGACACGCCTGTGTCACATTTGACACGCCGGTGTCAAACCCTAACACGCCTGGGCTCCAGGCTGTGTTTATGCCCTCACACGGCCCGCCTAACATCCCGAGCAGGACACGGCCTGGGACACGCCCGTGTCTCAGGCCGTGTTCGTTGTCTCGACGATCGTCGACCCATTTTCGTCGACCACGTGAAAATTCATCAAACTCGAGCACGACACGGCCTTGGACATACCCATGTCCCAGGCCGTGTTCACTGTCTCGACACTTCGTCGAGAGCAGTTCATCGACCACCCGGGTTCTTCATCGAACCCGAGCACGACACGGCCTTGGACACGTCCGTGTCCCAGGCTGTGTGACCCCTACCAAGATCCTGACTTGTCTCTAAACGTTGTCCATCCTCCTTTTGAGTTTTGGGGCATTACACGCATGTCTAAAATGGTCATGCATTAAGAAAAATGCACGATCATGTGATGTCAACAGGCAGTAATTTAAGCCTTGGGGGAACAACCCACCTGAAAACAAACACCACGGCATGGAGTACACCTCCAGCACAAGAAGAAATATAATAAAAATGAGCAAGAAAAAGGCATGGGGAGCACCATGTGCTTACCCCCAGCAATGAGATGCACGATTGCACATCCCAATAGGACAAAATGTGCACTTTTTTGAGAATCATGAATAAGTGAAATATAAGCAATAATGACCTGAAAAGTCCATGTACGTGAAAACTAGCCTAGATAAGTCTGAAAAACCCTATATAAATACGATTCATCAATCTTCATCCTTTCCTATATTGAGTTGCATCTAATAGCAGAGCAACTTCCCATAAAGAGTATGGGAAAGAATGTTGGCCAGATTCCCCATTTCCCTGGTAGCACAGATCTTGTTGTCCCATTCTTTGGTTAGGGACCTCTAGAAATTATCATTAAGAACATAGTTGTGAAGACTCTACCATAAGTCTTTAGCTCAATTACTATTTTAAAGAACTTCTCATAGCATTCAGCAATGGAATCCCTGATCCCTTGACTGAAGGCCTCATACACTTGATTTATAAGAGATTTCCTATCATCCCTAACCTCCGTAAAACCTTCCATGTACACAATTAGTGTATTCCATATCTCATTGGCAGTTTGGCAGTGGATAAAGTTCTGGAAGGTGGAGTCATCAATTGCACTAACAATTATGTTCTTGGCCCGTTTGTCCATAGTGAACAGAACAACCTCATCCTTAGTCACTTCAAAATACAACTTGGGAACTTGCAGATTTGCATCCATAGAGGAGATTTTCATGGGGATGAATGGCCCCTCCTCAACTGTGATGTAGATTCTTGGATCTGAAGCTTCGTTGAATAATATGACTCTCTGTTTCCAAAAGCCAAAGTTTTTCTTTCTTTATATTGGAAGCTTCATATAACTCATCTTCTTATGGCCTTCAATGGAAATCATGGTGATAGACATACTACCCTTGTTAGGAATATGGTTAGACTATTAAGTCCTTTTATTTCATCTGACCTCGATTTGATACCACTTAAAAGATTATGAGTAGTCTACATCACCTAGAGGGGGAGTAAATTGGTTCTTTGCTGAATTTAGGCCTTTTAAATTATTTAAGCTAAATACTATAGAGAATAGATTACATGCACAACACTAAAATAACCCACATGATTTTAAAGTGGTTCCCCAGAGTATGGGTATATCTACTGTCCCTCACCACCTATCTAGCAGTGTGCTAGACTTGGCAAACTCCACCAACTTCTCAAATAAAACATCTTACAACTCTGATCCACTCTTGAATCCTACCTCGAGTCTTCAGCAAGGCCCTATCTCAGACTTCAGCAAGTCCTACCTTAGGCAGACCACAACCCTACCTCAGAGTGCAAAAACTCCTACAAGTCAGAGACCTAGATGGTCTCCTACCGTAGATTCACTCCTAGAATCCTGCCTCAGGCTCACAACAAAGTCCTACACTCAGGTCCTCTATACAGACCTACACTCAGGCTGACATCGCAGCCCTACAACTCAGATAGATCTTACATAATAAATGATTTTTAAAAGAGATTACAGAAAATAACTCAAACAAAAATATTACTTTAAAGCTTTGAGTCATCTTGAGCTTTTTAGAGAGAAAGCTTTCTTCTCAGCACCTGAACAAAATTAATTTGATCTTTGTAGCAGTTTCAGAGATGATTGGCATGAATGAAGAGATGACTTGATCTTCTTCTTCCTCTACTGTAGGAAGATAAGCTTCCTATTATTTTGTTGTGTGAGCAAACTTGCAGCAAAAAGATCATAGAGTTCTTCTGTATTAGCTTGTTGCTGCAATCTTTTTCCTTGATGACAACTATAAGATGTTAGGGTTTCTTACTTTGATTTCTTATTTTCTTACAGATCCCCTCTCTGAACCTTTATAAGTCAAACTTCTCAAATGGTCGAAAACACTTCTGATAATAAGTCAAAACATCTTTCATAAAGGACTGACATGACATTATCTTTTTGCACCTCCACAAATTTCAAATCCCACCATTATAAATATCAAGACGACAATCTACCATTGTGTAACCCCCCCTCCTAGAATACAGGACACATTCGAGTGGAGCTTTATGCTCAAAATAGCTTCCTTTGCGGTATTATCAGCACACAGACTAATCTGTACCACAAGTCACCTAATCTATCGGCTAATTACTGATATCACAGTGCTAACCCAGTAATAAGAGAAGAACATAGAAGTCATAATCCACAAAAGTAAATGTACAAAATTAATACAACAAACAAGAAGCTACAAACATTCCTATAAATATCAAAGTACAAAAAAATTGCCCGAACGGTACAACAAAATGCTCAAAAGCTCACATCTGTCACTGAAGGGAGTGAAGGTATCATAGTGTAAGGCACTGTCCCCCTGGCCTGGCCGGCCTCCTACACGGGGTGCTGTTGCTACTCTATCGGTGGGGTTTTCTCCTAAAAATGTGGGTGTAGCAACTGTTAGTCATAAAGACAAAGTGGCTTGACATCCTCTCACCCCAACAATTCTTAGGGACTGGGCAGAATGAAGAAGGAGGGGACATAATATTATCAGTAGTACAAACAGCATGTGACAAGGTGTACTAATAATTGGGCAGTTATCTTGCATCAACAGTTAGTAAATAAACAGACAATAACAAGGAGTAGCATCAGGTATATAAAGTACATCTATGCTAGCATTATATCAAATGGTCGAAATGCAAGAACTCAATTGAGCTTAACTTATAAGGATGCCCATGCAAGCTTATAAGTCAAGGGTCTGGTATAATAAATTTAGCTCATCATATAAAAGAGCTCATACTAATTTATATGATAAGGATCTTATGCGGTGCAATGTAATGCAATGTAATACAATGAATGTATGATGACACACCCATGTTTACACTCGCACTCTGATTTTTATGTCGACATACACCTTAGTTCCCACTTTCTAAGAGGTTGTGACCCTCTCAAGAATCACCCATCGTGACCAAATAGTGATAGTGGAGCGGGCATCTCCATTACTAAGCGAACATACACACTACCAGGACTAAGCGTCCGTACACCTCAATGCTAACAGCACCAACATTAGAGCTTCTGTGTAGTATGACACAGTAGGGGTCTTACATAGATAAGCACCAAGAGCCCAGCCCAACTAGCCTAAAATAACACAAAAGGTCTTTGGTAAGTAAACACCAAAGAGCCCAGCCCAACCGGCTTAACAGGCGCATAATGGGTCTTTGGGAAAAAAGCACCAAAGAACAAAGCCCAACAGGCCAAGGTCTATCTGCCAGCTTCCGTCGGTGTGACGATCAGTAAGCTATAAGACCTGCCACAAGTAATCCTCAACTCGGGATTCAACAACTGTATATCGATAAACACTCATGTAGTACTCATGTACCAACGAGCCAAGAAACTCCTAAGTACTTCCAACCGCGTCCTTACACAATACATCCAAGGATATAATATATCCTACCATCACCAACAAGTCATCAAACAAGTGATTAATCAAGTGTTTATGACAAACCAATTCTCCTGAATATTTCTTCCTAGTGTCATGGTTAACATCTTGAGCATTTACATAGAATTTCAGCACATTCGGATAATCACGATAACCACTGCGGACCAATAATTTACAACATAATATTCACAGTTCACTCCAAGTATATATCAAAATTATGAAACTAAATAGGGAAGTCCATATTGTCAACAAGCAATTATCTACCAATTTTTCAAAAGCTTTTGATAAATAATTTTTGAGAAATTCTTGATTTATCATAATCTGTACATCTATGACACAACTTACGGAAACTGGACTTCCCAGAGCTACACACCACCAAAAGTTAAGTTTAACACCATTACAAAAAGGTATTTCCAAGGCCTACAAAGTTCGTGTAAATTCCTTGGTCCAGATCTAAGTTTATCATGCCTAAAATCGGGTTTGATCCCGTCAGCGTAGATCTGGACAGAATCTGCCATGCAATTACTGCTTAATTATTTCCAGGCAACAAAATCTTATTCACTTTTAGGGAGCTAAAGAGCTACCTATAAAATGTACAACTAATTGTTGGAAAGGTATTTCTAGGGGCTACAACTTTCATGTTGAGCCAGAGACCTGAATCTGAATGGATCATGCCTAAAAATAGGCTTGAAGTCCGTCAAACGGACGTGACAGATTTGTATCAAAGTATTAGAAGTAAATTTTTGCACGAATATTAAAGACAAATGAACAGTAAATGTTATTCTTCTTCCTCCAGTCAACATACATGATGACTTCTGCTTCTCTCCTCCTTTTCTCCATCAATAGACCACAGTTCTTCATGAAATCAAGTCGGTTGCCTTCGTATTGAAGATAGGAAGTGATTGAAGATATTTTGTGGCAATCAACATTCTAGAACGAAAGTTCTAGTGTGCCCTATCCTATGAAATTCCATTAAACTCCCACAGTCAAACTCTCTTGAGTCGGCTTCTCTCCTAATTTTGGACCTAAAGATCTAGCACCAAGGAAGAGGGTAGGAACCTCACATGATTTTAGTCCATGGATCGAATTCTTATCCCCAGTGGCATGGCAGCATTCGGCTTCCGGCAACGTAGCTCCATTCCTTTTTTCTTTCAAGGAAGATCGGTCTGCACGATAAAGAAGAAGAAGAAAACTCCTTCTTGGATGAGGAAGTATCGTTCAATATAAAATCATGAGGAGAGAGAGAAAAAATAGGCTGATTTGAAAATAGGTTAATGGATGTCATGCCTTGGAATGAATACCCATGTCACGTATTGCTCTCCTATTAAACCATACTTAGTTACATTTTAAAAATAAGACTTCAGAAAGACTATGCGTCATTCCATACAAGTCCCAAGAGCCTTCCCATTCTGAATCGGCCCATACATCTTCCCAAGTCATAATTAATCAAGACTGCACAAATGAATTTCGTCAAGTCCATTCGTCGAGACCACTCGACGGATTCGTCGAGTCCACTCAGCGATTTTGTCGAGTCCACTCGGCGAGTTCGTCGAGTCCACTCAGCGAGTTCGTCGAGTACACTCGGCGAGTTCGTCGAGTCCACTCGGCGAGTTCGTCGAGTCCACTCGGCAAATTCATCGAGTCCACTCGTTGGATTTGTCGATACCACTTGATGATTCGTTGAGTCTACTCGATGATTCGTCGAGTCTAAACAAGTCAATTTGTCTAGTTTACTTAAGGCTCTCTCGAATTCCATCTGGGCCTACCAGCCACCCAAGGTCACACAACACACACGAGGGGTATAGTTCAAAATAGGACGTTATAAATCTTATAAACAAATAAAAAAATTTTGTCCCCGAAATTGAGGTTAGGTGTACGGGTAATAAAGTACGAGGTATACAATATAAGTTTTAAATATACCTTGGGGAAACAATCCCGGTTAACATTTCTGCATAAGGTCTATAGGCTCCCAAGTTTATTCCTCTTTCCCGTTAATGGACCACAGAGCATTTACCAAAAGAACACTCTTTCGCCTTAGCCTTCATATTTCAGTATCTACTATCTACACAAGCTCTAGTCAGATAGATCTGTTAGAAGCCACATGGCAAAACATAGCGGTAGCAAACTGCTCATTCCAAAGAAGTGATTTCCTAAGGGAAGACACATGAAAGTTGTGTAAGTTTTACAGTTCCTGCGGTTTCTCCTGCCTATAAGCCAAGGGACCAATCCTCTCAAAAATGGTATAAGGCCCCATATATCGCGGGCTAAGCTTCTTCTTTCCACCAATACATGACACCCAATGCATCAACCTAATCTTTAAGAATACCTTGTCGCCCACTTGAAATTCGTCCATCCTGTGTTTTGCATCATAGTACCTTGTCTGCTGGCTCTGAGCCTCTAGCATGCAGTTTTGAATCAACCTTAACATTGTGTCAGTTTCATCGATGTACTCCACCCCCAATGTCTTAGGATCCTCATCCTGGATCAAAAATAGAGGCGTTCTGCACCTCCTACCATAAAGTGCCCTATAGGGCACCATTCTGATGCTCATTTGATCACTATTATTATATTAAAACTCTAACAATGATAAAAGTCTCTCCTATGACTCCCCCTATCCAAAACACATAACCGCATCAAGTCCTCCAAAGTTTTGATAGTTCTCTCAGACTGGCCATCAGTATGAGGGTGAAAAGTTGTGATGAAGGTAAGGAGAGAGCCCAAATATTCTTGAACTGCCCTCCATTACTTAGAGGTGAAGCAACCATCACAGTCTGAAACAAATGTCTTGGGTACCCCGCGGTACCGAATGAACAGCTCCACAAAGAGACGAACCAACACTTCAACAAGTGCCTTCTTCCTCATCGGGATAAACCTTGTAAACTTTGTTAAGCGATCTACTATCACACAAATAGAATCATTCCCAGATCAAGATAGGGTAAGGTCGTGAAAAAAGTCCATGGAAATACCCTCGAACTTCCACTCAGGGATGGGCAATGATTTCAATAATCCATCAGGGCTCTTGCACACCAACTTCACCTTCTTACAAGCCTCGTAGTGCTTAAGATAGTATGCGACATCCTTCTTCATTCTTGAACAAAACATGGTCCTCCGCAAGTCACTGTACATCTTGGAAATTATGGGATACACCGAATACTTGGTGTAATGGGCCTCTCTCAATATGTCTTCCTGAATCCCTCCACTTGCGGGAATATAAAGTCTGACATAAAAATGAATGAGGTCTTCATTTAGCATGTACTCTACGATAGATCCTAACACAATGGCTTGGAATAAAGGGGCCAAAGAAGCATCCGTCCCTTGCTCCTCCCAAATCCGTTCATTGATGTCACAAACTATACTTAAGGTGGCTAGGTACTCTGTATATGCCTCGGTATAATCCGTAGACACCGGTGTAATCTCCATCTCTTCCAGCACATGAGCCAACTTCATAGACAATAATCGAGACTTGAGCCTCGATGCAGGTTCCTTCATGCTTAGAGCATCTAATACCAAGTTCATCTTCCCGGGGTGGTAGTTCAAGGTAAACTCATAATAACAAAGAAACTCCAGCCACCACCACTGTCTCAAGTTCAAATCTTTGTGGGAGTGGATGTATTTCAAGTACTTATGATCTGAAAAGATCTCGCAGTGTACGCCAGACAGATAGTGCCTCCAAATCTTCAGAGCGAAGACCACTACTCCCGGCTCCAAATCATGCCATGGGTAATTAACCTCATTCTTCTTAAGTTTTCTAGAAGCGTACGAAATCACGTGTCCGTGCTACATCAATACCGCCCCCATAGGCTGATTGGTGGCATCAGTATAAATATGGAATTATTCCTCCCAGATGGAAGGGCAAGGATTGGCACGGAGGTAAGACGATCCTTCAACCTTTGAAATGCAGACTCATATTTGGGTGCACACACAAAAGGTACACCTTTCTTTGTCAGTGTTGTGAGGGGAAGACCGATCCTCAAAAATCCTTTCATGAACTTGCGATAATACCCATCACGTCCGAGAAAACTTCGCACATCAATTGTTGACCTCAAAGGCGACTACTCTTTCACGACACGAACCTATTGAATCCTATGGTTTGCATCTCTTTAGTTTGATAATATGAAATCCTGCGTTGTATTTGATCAAACGTGTGTTGGGTATAGTGTGAAGGTTTACATGTTCAAAATAATAAAAAAATCAAGTTATGTGACCTATCGCCGAGCGCTAGCGCTACAGCCTGTGCTAGCTCAGATTTAATTATATACGAGCTCTCTGTGTCCTACCACACGACGCTAGTCCTACCACCGAGAGCTAGTTGTCTCAATGACCATCGAGTCATCTTCGTCGAGAAGATACTGCTACCGCCAGGAGATAGCTTCGTACCGCACCGCGGTAGAATGAAAAGAGGAAAAAATATTTTATTTAGATATTTTTTCCAAATCTGCTGACAGTTGTCACATCCACGCGCATTGACCTACCGCCGGGTGCTAGCTCTACTGCCGGCGGTAGCCTATATTTTTAAGAAGTATAAAAGCACGTGTTTATTTTCTTGGAGACACAACCAAGGAGGATAATTCATTCTAGGGTTCGGCGCCATTTGCAGAAGGACAAACTCTCATCTCCATTGAAGGAAGAGCATTGTTTCTTCCTCCCACTCGCGATTGAAGAACTTCGATGAATGAAATCTTTAACGTTCATTCGCGGATGATCGGCCGCAACAAAAATGATATTCAAGAGCATCAATCACGCACCATTTCTCAGAGGAGTTTTACGTTTGATGGATAAATAATTCCTTACCTCTTTATTCTTTAATATATATATATTTCTTTTGATTATCTGACTTGTGTGTGAGGAAAATTGACTGGGGGGTTGTCGAAATCCGGGAAGGGTTTTTTGAAAAATCGTCCCGGTGAGGGACGTCTAGATCGGAGGATCTAGTGGGGCTCTAAGACCCTTCCGGCGAGGAAGGTGAAGAGCTGACTTGAAGACCTTTCAGGGTGGAGGGGAGGGGGAAGGGAGAGATCCAACCGGTCCGAGTATAGGGTCGGTATAGAAACAAAAATTGAACTTTGTATTTCATCGCCTCCAATCTTTGACGTCATAGAGGTCTAGTTGTTCTTGACTGTAAACCACTTTCATTATCCTTGAATAAAATTATTATGTTGTTATTCTCCTTGCAATTTTGTGGTTGTATGTTTGTAGAATCCCGAGGGTTGTGTAAGCCTCTATAAGGCGAAGTTTTACGAAGAAAATGACTTTTGTGACCTACCGCCACACTCTAGTAAGCTAGCGCCACGCGGTAGACTGCAGAATCTTTTTTCATTTATAAATATCATTTAATTTAAAATTAATCTGAAACCCTTATTCACCCCACCTCTATGGTTGGCCATCTGATCCAAGAAGTGGTATCTGAGCCAGGTTATTCCAAAAATAGTTTCACCACCTGGAATAATGGCCAAACCTGATCTCGTATCGACTAGTGGGGATGGAAAGTTATACACAGAGAACATGTTCACACCACCTCTGTTTACAGGAGTGAACTATAATGACTGGAGAACACCATTGAGGAAATTCCTTATACTATTAAATATAGAATTTTTAAACATGACTTGTATCAAGCCTCCCAATAATTAAAACCATCACAAATTTTGTTTAGATGCAAAAGCTATGAACAGTCTGTTTATCGGGCTTCGTAATGAAATTTTCAAACTCATCTACATGGTTCCTACTGCTTATGATATATGGAAATTTCTTAAGTCTACTTATAGTTCTTCTTCTGCAGATGATGAATAAGAGCAATCCTATATGGATCTAAGGGAAGAACCAAAGGAAGGCTTACTCTTGGAGGATGACATTTCGAATGCAGCTTGCAGAAGTGAAGATGAAATCTCAACCATGGAAGAGGAGTGCCAAGAGCAAGTCAAAGGAACCTTGTGTTCAAGTACTGTCTCGTCTGAAACCTCTGTGAGTAAAAATTCTCTTGTTCCAACATCTTTTTTGCATTGTGTGCGCTAGATAATGCTAAATGTAGAATTATGGAATTAAAAAAATATTAATTTAGAACAGTGTTTAGAAAATCAGAATTTTAGGGCACGACTTAATGTAGAATCAAGTTATAATCTATCAAGCTCACCCACAATTTCTTTAGTAGAAAAGACTTCACCATGTACTCAGTGTAGTGTGTTAATAGAAAAGTATAAGTGTTTTGAAAAAGAGATTCAGTGTGCAAAAGAACTAAATGAAAAATTATGTTTAGAAAAATCATCATTAAGAACAAATTGTGCTAAGTGTAATAACTGTGAAACTGAAATTAATGAGATGGACGAAACCATTAAAGATTTTAGAAGTATGAAGCTCATATCGAATCAGTAGTTTCTCTTCTCAAAAATAGCACAACCACATATAAGAAAGCTAGACACAATCTCAAAATTAATAATAAACATTTGGAAAGAAAAATCAATTTGCTTAAAGAGATAATAAAGAAAGACTCACAAAATACAACTCCTAAATTTCAACTGGACATCATTAATCAATCATTGTTGGAAGTATTGCAGCCTGATGTCGAGATTCTGGAGGTTATGAATGGCGATCACCCCCCCAACCCCCCCCCCCCCCCCCCCCCACCCACACACCCCCACCCCACATATGCAGCTGAAGGAGAAGAGAAGGAGAAGCTAAGGAAGTAGATCGCCGAGCAGAAGGAGAAGATCGCTGCCATGATGGAGACGGTGGAGGAGGCCTCGAAGCAGGTCACAACATACAAGGAAGCGGAGGATCTGCGGACTGTCGTTGAGTTGCTGCAGATAGGTAAACTCCAGCCGGTGCCAAGCACTTTAAGCTTCAGTAGCTTTATAAGTCACCAAAGCGGAAGTCGAGGGCAATAACGATTATTGCTAAAACCAACGACATAGTTGTTTCGACGATCTCAGCGGCTGAGAAGAGAGGCAAAGTCCATCACGAATGGAGGAAGCGACTAATCGTCTTTGACCCCGAGCGGATAAGGCGGCCTGTATTCGATAGTCGCCATCTCGCCATGGCAATTGCCCAAAGTTTGATTTTATCTTTGCACTTTGAGTCCGCCGCGGGTTGTATTTGAGTATGAACTTTGTTCCCTTTGATGCTGATCGGAAGTCACTGCCTGGATCTTTAGAGACTAGAGAGATAGTGCCTACTCAAGATGCGGCTGTTATGGAGCGACCTGGTGTGTCCTTGCTTGATGAGTCCGCCCAAGGAGAGCAGTCCGTCCTGGACAACAGAGTAGTGTTAGAGATGAAAAAGCTCAAAGAAGAAATAAAGGAAATTCGAGCAGAGTTGAAGAATAGGGAAGAGCGAGAAAAGTCTCTGGAGGACCAGGTCGCCAGTATCTCCATGGCGCTGGGGAGAAGCGACAGAGAAAGGAGGCGACTTGGCGATGATGCCCGCTTGTACAAGGGCAAGTATCTGGCGTTAATGCGAGAAGAAAAAGGCTAGCGGGCTGCCGAACTGCTCCATCGGAGGCTCCAGCTCCACCTAAAGGCAGCCAGCCCACTACGAATGAGGTAGCGAGGCCGGCAACCGAGCCCATGGTTCCTCTGAACCTGGTGGACCGGGATGCCGTGCAGATGCAGAGGACCATCAACACCATGCATCGCCACATCTATCAGTTATATGGTGGAGTACTTCAGATGTGTGATTAAGCAGCGTATCTATGCAGGGATCGGTCACAGCGGCCTACGCGATCTGACAATAGAGACCGCTGAGTTCGCTAGCCTGCGAACTATTTGATCTGTTGATGTATAATATATTTAAACAATGAATTTATTTGTGTTGTCATGTGATTTGTGTATGAACTGTGACATTGCATTGTTGTTTGAGTAATGTTGTGGTGTGCGTGACTTGAAATCTTTGTGCATGTTTGTTTGTGTGCTAACTGTGAGGACTGATGTTGTGTCTGGTTATTTGATTTGAAATGCATTTATGAATTGCTTAGGAATAGGTAGAAAAAATTGTGAGTTGCGCGGACTGACTGATCAAACTGCATGGTCTGCTGAAAGGTTGTCAAATCCCAACTGATATAAATACAACTTCATTGTTTCTTCAATGCAAGAATGCGACCGAAATAGAAGTCTCTGCGGTCCCAGACAATGGTGTCCGCTAGAACTGATGTTGCTGTTGCATTCCATGCTACCGACCACAAAAAGTGCAAATTGATAGAGGCCGATCTGGAGGCCTTTGTTGAAAAACATATGGCGGAATCGCTTGTACTCTCCAGGCTACCTGCTGACCAAGAGAGGATCAACTTCTCCACTACGACCTAGATCACAGTGCCTATAGATATTTTGAGAGCGTATAAAAATTTCCACTGCTGTGGGAAATCGCAGAAATCTTTGAACATTACGGAATGGTGTCAGGCCAGCTCACGCAAAACACCTTGGCCGCGATCTACAGCTTCATCTCCTACTTACAGTCTGAGAAGATCACATTCTCCATGAACATCTTCAGAAAGATCTTCTCAGTTCCCTCCATTACACCATCTGGAGGACGCCCCTACAAGGGCGTGATATATTTTTATTGTTGAGGAATGAAGGTGATGGGTCTGCCGAACAAGATCCACAACTGGACCTCACGGTATCTGATCTTTGAGGGTGACCTGGGGTTCCTGCACACCGACCCACAGGAGCCCGCAGACTCCGTCTTCAAGAGCGTCAAGCTTACTGAAGTGGAGGATGCCATCGTCGACTTCTTGGCCGGAGAAAGGCTGGATATTGATCACTATATCCCGCAACTCGCGAGCCTGGACAACATTGATCGCCAAGATAGTAAGATTCGTGACCTGATTTTGTAGTCGCTGCGTCCTGCAGTTATCTGATATTCTACCTTTTTTTAGTGGTCTTGGCAGTACCATCGAATCCGCCTCAAACTCCGAGCGGACTGACCCCTACACAGAGGGAAAGAAAATAAGAGATTGCAAAGAAGAGAAGAGAGGAGGGGGATCCCGCTGTGAGCCACTCCTCCTCAGAAAGTTTTGATATGCATGGCTTCGGCAGAAGCCAGAAGGAACTGCGAGGAAACCCGAGGATCTGCTGGCATAGTAAGAATAAGCATGTTCGCATATCCACTGCACTTCAATCTTGGAGAAGTCCCAGAATATCGCGCCATGCACATGTCACGATCTCTGCACTTTACGGGAAGCCCAAACTACGTGACCTAAAAATGTGCCCGCTGCCGACATCCCCCTTCTGGCCGCCCAAGCGAATACGAAGAGCGTGGTGATGAGCCACTTCTTGCGCTGCCTGACCAGGGACCTGCTTAAAGAAAACGAACAACTTCAGCAGGAAATGAGTTTGCTTCAAGAAAGAAACAAGCAGTTAGGAAAGAGAGTTGCTCTTCAGAAGGAAGAGGCTGCGATAAGCTTTGTATTCGCGGCGATCTCCATCTTTAGTCCGCAACGAACTAACTTGCTTTTGTTTTTCTACAAACTGCCTGGGACCTCGGAAACCCCAGCTTCAGCGATGCCATGTTTCCTTTTCTGAAGGAGAGCGTCGAGATCGCTATTAAACGGTTTATCGAAGGCGGCTTCGCTAAGGATGTCGTGGAAGGTGTACCATTTCTCCAACTCTCTCCCGAGCTTGAGGACCAGCTCACTGCCTTGGAGCGGGCTGCAAAAGGAAAGGCTGTCTTTGATGAAGTTGAAGAGGAAGAAAGCGCGGCTGAAGATGAAGCCACTGAAGACACTGGCTCAAGCCAGTGAGGTGGAGACCAGTCCGCTGAGTCTGGCCCTACTTCTAGCTTTGCTGATGAGATCTCGCCTGGCGAGTTTGCGGAGAGTGAGAGTTCCAGCATCAGTAGAAGTGGGTTGGAGGGCTACTCTCCAGACATCAATATTAATGAATCAAGCCCAGATGCTCCTGCAAAAAAGAAACGAAAGAGGTCGGACTGAAAAGTTGTATATTTTATTTTTGTAGTAAATGAAATGGCGGACTCGAGTTCAGAGGCCGCCAACTTTTTTGAAAGTTGTAATTAACATTGATGCAATATATAAAAAGGATATTTTGATTAGCTCGTGTATTTTGATATTTTCATTATGTTTCTTGTTTTTAAATGCAATCTGAAATGTATCTGATCGATGATCGCCTTCAGTAAATGAAAACCAGCCCGCGCCATTTAGTGTCTATGCTGCTTGATTAAAGATTGCGTAAACGGCTGATAACTAAGATAATCTAGTTTAGGCAGCACCAATTGATTTTTTAACTCGCCCATATAATAGGAAAACGACTTGTAGCTTGCTATGATATCTCACATAGAATAATGAAATGACTTGCTAGCTAGCCAAAGATAGGAAGACAATGTGTTGAGGCGGACTTTGGCGAGTACTGATCCCAGTCCGCTATCAAGATTCTTCTGATAATAAGCTTTTGCGAGCAAAGAAAACATAAATTCTGATAATAAGCTTTTGCAAGCTAAGAAGACATCAATGATAGATGTTGCGAACAGAGAAGTGAATTATTGATAAACTCTACGATCTCAAAAAGTTGGTTTATAGATTTAGGTGACCAAGTGGGCAGGTGCGGCCGGAGCGGCATTGCTTTTCTCGCAGGGTCACGGAAACTGTAAACAGCACCCGAATAACTTTGGCATCCTGATAGATCAAGCCCTGCGGACTGTGGCGATTAAAATAATTGAGTCCGACTGAATTGAAATGATTCACAGCTTAGGTGACCAAGCATGCAGGTGCGGCAGGAGGGGCATTGCTTTTCTCGCAGGGTCACAAAAGCTGTTAGATCAACCAACTGAAAAATGGCGGATTGTGCGGATATCAATATGCAGTCCACGCTGAATAGATATGATTAAAAACTTAAGTGACCAAGCGGGTAGGTGCGGCAGGAGCTGCATTGCTTTCCACACAAGGTCACAGAAGCTGCAATATCAACAAAGATATTTGGTGGACTGAGCGAATACAATATACAGTCCGCACTTAAAAGGAAATGATTCACAACTTAGGTGAACAAGTGGGCAGGTGCGGCCGGAGCGGCATTGCTTTCCTTGCAGGGTCACAGAAGCTGTAAGATTGACCGACAATCGCTAGACTGAGCGGACACTAGTAAGCAGTCTGTGTTGGAAACCCAGTTAGGATTTGGGCAAGGATCACTATTAGGGTTGCTTAGAATGACCCACCATGTATAGTCATGGGTCATAGGCTTATTTCTAGAGTCTAAGTCAACAGTCAACATCATGGATCAGCCATCAACAGGACTACCAGAGACTCAAACAGTTGTGTCGACACACAGAAAGGTTGTGTCGACACCCAGACAATTTGTGTCGACACAACAGAATATTAGTCGACACGTAGCAACATCAGTCGACCCTAGCTCAGTCGACACCATCACAGCAACTGTGTCGACAATTCTGAAAGGCTATGTCAACACATAGAGGATTTGTGTCGACACCCAGAATAATCTGTCAACACAGGTCACGGGAGCTGTTTCAAGAAAGATCAAGTAAAATTCTCATCTCGCCGAACGTCGAACTCAGGTCGACGATTGGCGGACAACACTTGCTCAGCTCGACAATATAAGCAAGACAGTTTCTCAGCTCGACGAAATAGAAACTGATCTCGACGAACTACAAGCTTCGGTCGACGAACGCAGGCAAGATATTCAGCTCGACGAATCCAGCTGAGTTCGACGACTGTCAAACTCAGGTCAACGATTGATGAACTCGACGAAAGTTCAGGTCGATGATTTCTGAGCAATCAGTAACAGTTGGCAGAATTAATTGGGGATTAATTACAGTCAATATTCCCAGTAAAAATAACTGTCCAAATGGACAGTTACAGTTGGATTAATTATAGATCAATTTCCAAAGCATATTCTACTCTCAGGAATGTTTCTTCCGCAATCAAATCTACGGATTTCAAATACAACAGAGAAGACAGCAGACAGATAGAACAATAATTTAGAAAGTGAAGAACAATCAGAAAGGGCAATATCACTGAAGCAACTAGCAGCCCTAGACCAGAGCAATAACAGCTATCATAAGAAGAAGAAGAACATCCATTCATATTTAGAGTCTTCTTCTTCATCATCACTGTAGGACAACTTCAAGGACAACAAATCTCTATCTGTCAGAAGTTCCTGAAAAGTACTCTGGTCCAGGCCCGAAGATTGAAGGCCTATCACCCTGAAGCAGTGCTCCAGCTTTCCTGATACATTCAAGATCTCAGGGGGAGCAAAAGCTGCTACCATCATTCCACTTGAATCTTCTCTCTGATTGTTGACAGAGAAGATAATATCACTCTCTCACCACCTCCTGTATAAAGGGTTGTCATCTCCCTTCAAAAGTGATTTCTGGTTGCAAGTCTCCTTCCAAAAGTCTTGAAGGTTTGGTTTTTGGGGACCTGATCAAAACCCATTGGTGACAGGGCACCTGATCAAAAACCTGAGTGGATTCCTACCAAGGTGGTAGAAGAGTGGACTACCCAGATTTGGGGAACCACTATAAAATTCTTGTGTCTTTTCTGGTTGCTTAATTTTCTTTCTTTATTCTGTGCTATGATTTTACTCTAATCAGCTTAGTTAAGACCTATCTCTTTCAATTGGTATCAAAGCCAGGTTTGTTAAAATACCAGACCTTGAGAGGTTGATTGGTTGCACAGGCTAACACCTGAACCAAAAGATCCTTTGATAGATCGTTAAAATCTTTAGAGTTTATCATGGCAAAATTTGATGAGTTCTCAAGCACCAGACTGCCCATGTGCAACCTAGATAATTTTGCACTATGGAAGATAAGGATTAGATTTTATATGAACTCCATTGATGAAAAGATCTTTAAATCTATTTTGTCAGGTCCAGCTCAATCTCAGCAAGCGACAAGTCCAGATGCTGTTCCATCATCCCAGTGGACACATGCTCAGCAAAAGATGAAGATTGCTGATACACAAGCTATAAACATTCTAGCACAATCAATGTATGATGACATTTTTGAAGAACTTGCTGAATGTTCATCTGCAAAAGAGATGTGGGACTCCCTCACAACATTGGCTGAAGAAGAAGCAAGAGCAATGGAATTTTGCCTAATGGGAATAGATGCTTCTCGCAGCAGCTATGCTGAAGAATCAGAAGAACCAGAATGTGAACCGGAAGAAGAAGATCATGTAATCTCTACCCTTGATCTTGCATCAGGTATACATCTTCAGAAAATCTTAGTTCAAAATAATTCGTCGAACGGAGATCGACGAAATCAATTCTATTCGTCGAACTCAGATCGACGATCTCTGAACAAAGATTCTGCTTTGAACTATTTAGGAATCTGTGCTCGACGAAACAAATTTAATTCGTCGAACAGAGCTCAACGAACTTAATATCATTCGTCGAACTCCGCTCGACGAAAGTACTTTAATTCGTCGAACTCAGAATTTCAAAGCAGAAATTTTTATCCTTTTATTTCTGATTATTTTAAAAGAGAACCAGGACCCAAGGTTTTCTGGGTCCAAAGCTCCTAACATCTCCTTGCAGTAAAAGAATTCAGTCCAGCAAATATACATGCTATATCATTTGCTGTTGGATTTCGGCAAGGAAATGCAAATAGGGGGAGATTGTCTGTTCTACCACAGAGGAATAGAGGATATGCAAATAGGGGGAGATGTCTATAAATGAAGCTGCAAAAATTCTAGCAGTAGCAACAACAACGGATTATAATGCTGTAGATTTGGGCAAGGATCAACAACAGTAACAACAACAATAGTAGTACTTGATCCAGATTTAGGGGGAGATTGTATTTATTTGCCTTGTATTTTACTTATATTTATGTAAATAGTGTCCTTACCCAAATATGGGGAGATTGTTGGAACCCCAGTTAGGATTTGGGCAAGGATCACTTTTAGGGTTGCTTAGAATGACCCACCATGTATAGTCATGGGTCATAGACTTATTTCTAGAGTCTAAGTCAACAGTCAACATCATGGATCAACAATCAACAGGACTACCAGAGACTCAAACAGTTGTGTCGACACACAGAATGGTTGTGTCGACACCCAGACAATTTGTGTCGACACAACAGAATATTAGTCGACACGTAGCAACATCAGTCGACCCTAGCTCAATCGACACCATCACAGCAACTGTGTCGACCTTCATAAAGGCTATGTCAACGCATAGAGGATTTGTGTCGACACCCAGAACAATCTGTCAACACAGGTTATGGGAGCTGTTTCAAGAAAGATCAAGTAAAATTCTCACCTCGACGAATGTTGAACTCAGGTCGACGATTGGCGGACAACACTTTCTCAGCTCGACAATATAAGCAAGATAGTTTCTCAGCTCGACGAAATAGAAACTGAGCTCGACGAACTACAAGCTCCGGTCGACGAACTCAGGCAAGATATTCAGCTCGACGAATCCAGCTGAGTTCGACGAATGTCAAACTCAGGTCGACGATTGATGAACTCGACGAAAATTCAGGTCGACGATTTCTGAGCAATCAGTAACAGTTGGCAGAATTAATTGGGGATTAATTACAGTCAATATTCCCAGTAAAAATAGCCGTTCAAATGGATAGTTACAGTTGGATTAATTATAGATCAATTTCCAAAGCATATTCTACTCTCAGGAATGTTTCTTCCGCAATCAAATCTATGGATTTCAAATACAACAGAGAAGACAGCAGACAGATAGAACAATAATTCAGAAAGTGAAGAACACTCAGAAAGGGCAATATCACTGAAGCAACTAGCAGCCCTAGACCAGAGCAATAACAGCTATCATAAGAAGAAGAAAAACATCCATTCATATCTAGAGTCTTCTTCTTCATCATCACTGCAGGACAACTTCAAGGACAACAAATCTCTATCTGTCAGAAGTTCCTGAAACGTAATCTGGTCTAGGCCTGAAGATTGAAGGCCTATCATCCTGATGCAGTGCTCCAGCTTTCCTGATACATTTAAGATCTCAGGGGGAGCAAAAGCTGCTACCGTCATTCCACTTGAATCTTCTCTCTGATTGTTGACAGAGAAGATAATATCACTCTCTCACCACCTCCTGTATAAAGGGTTATCATCTCCCTTCAAAAGTGATTCCTGGTTGCAAGTCTCCTTCCAAAAGACTTGAAGGTTTGGTTTTTGGGGACCTGATCAAAACCCATTGGTGACAGGGCACCTGATCAAAAACCTGAGTGGATTCCTACCAGGGTGGTAGAAGAGTGGACTACCCAGATTTGGGGAACCACTATAAAATCCTTGTGTCTCTTCTGGTTGCTTAATTTTCTTTCTTTATTATGTGCTGTGATTTTACTCTAATCAGCTTAGTTAAGACCTATCTCTTTCAGTCTGCGTCTTGTCAATTTTTCCTGCCAGAGAATGATCTATAGACTTGTGTGACCAAGTGGGCAGGTGCGGCCGGAGCGGCATTGCTTTCCTCATAGGGTCACATAAGTTGTACACTCAATGGAAAGGTTTACTGCCCTCTTGCCCGGAGTACAGTCCAAGTTAATCTTCCGAGCAGGTGCGGCCAAAGCGATATTGCTTTCCTCTGAGATCAACAAGGCTATGGGCCTCCTGCAGGCACTACTTGAGGTTACCAAAGAGTATTCGAGGGTCACATGCTAAGATGATCTGTTGGCATGTGCGGCCGGCGCGACATTGCTTTCCTCACGCAATCATCAAAGTTGTAATGATATCCCTATAAGGCAAGGTAGAGCTAGCTCCCACCCTGTCCCTCCTTAATGCAGAGGTGGGGTTAGGTACCGGCCGGGATCCGAAATTCAATATCCTACCGCACTAGAACTTGTAAGCTCCTACTACATTGTACCGTCCTAATTCACGCTAGGCCCCTCGGGGGCACTTTTAAGTCAGGAGAGCTAACTGGGGCTCAGGGAGTGCTGGCAGTTAGTCTTGCACTCGAGTAAGGGAGGAGAAGTTATTCCAAAGTAGGACACGGGTAGTGACATGGGCGTGTCCATACCCGTGTGGTACTCTGGTGTCTTTGCGTTTTCTTTGTGAGATTTCTAGAGAAGGATACGGGTAGTGACACGAGCGTGTCCATACTCGTGTGTTTATCTGGTAACCCTGTGCATTCTATGTCGTGTTCCTCTTGAGAAGGATACGGGTAGTGACACGAGTGTGTCCCTGCCCGTATGTGTCCAAGAAATATCTCGACGTTTCGTCGAGCAAAGCTCGACGAACATCGTCGACCAGAGAACATGTTCCTCCTGAGCAGGACACGGGTAGTGACACGGGCGTCTCCCTACCCGTTAGTGTCCAAGCAACAGCTCGACGATTCGTCGAGCAGAGCTCGATGAACATCGTCGACCAGAAAATGTGTTCCTCCGGAGTAGGACATGGGTAGTGACACGAGCGTGTCCCTACCCATGTGTGTCCGTGCAACAGCTCGACAATTCCTCGAGCGAAGTTCGACGAACATCGTCGACCACGTTCCTCTTGAGCAGGACGCAGGTAGTGACACGAGCGTGTCCCTACCCATGTAGTTATATTTCTGGTTTTCGCGAATTTTCTGGCAGCGTCGTTTAGAAGGGACCATTTAATGAGTTGATTGGCAGTCCAATGACAAGCCAACAAATGGATATACAGTTACCTAACTTCTCACATGAAAAGGGGAGAAAACCCTAGCCATTTCTATTCTTCCTTCCAAGCCATGTTGTAGGAAATTGTTGGAGAGGAAGAAGGTGATGGAGCCGATTTTATTCAAGTGAAGAACTAACACTGACCAAGGAGAAGCAGATGCCTCCAAGAAGGGTGACAAGATCCATGGCTGGAAATGCCAGAAATGCCGAAAATGAGGTGAGATTCCTACCCACTCCCTGGGTGCTAGATCTTTCGTTATTTCTAGGAGAGATATCGACTCAAAAGGGTCTTGATTTGGGAGATGAAGGTTGCTAGAAAAACGCCATGCAAGGACTTGTGTCCTAGGAATTCGAGTCTTCAACCCACTTCAAATGCAGTTTGTGGACTGGTTTCGTGAAGAGAAGTGGCCTTATGAGGGTGAATAAGGGATGAGAAATTCTAAATGTTATTAGAAAGTTTGGTTGAAGGAATAAGACGAACCGATGTTGTCCGATCTGCTTTAAGATGCGCGTAGAAATCTATTTTCTACGCGCAGTAACCTTTGAGGCCGTTTTTAGACATGATGCGGCTAGATCTGTGCTTTCGAATAAACACAAAAGTCACAGCCCTTAGAAATACCTTTCCAACGAGGGATTAAATGCCTTCACCAGATTCCTGTAGCCTCGGGAATCCCCATTTGAAATTGTTGTACAGTAATCATTCATGCACATGTAATTCTCGTATTTGTTTTGTATAGGCTATCGGTTTGGTTGGGAGATTGTAGCACATTAACGTTAATATTTTGTTGAAATATATTCCACAAGTTGTTGTGATAAATCATGTTAATAATATTTGTTGGATAGATCCCTAATGAACAAATGGTGTAGAAAAGTGTACTTGATCGAGGTGATGTGGTTGAGGTTAGATAATGAATGGATTGATGAGTTGGCATGGTAGGAATGTTTAAATATGTGAAATGATTGAGGACGTACTTGTCAGTGGTAATGTGTTGTATATTGATGAGTTTGTCTTGAACATGCTGTATATAATTAATAATGACTGTTACGAACAAATGGTTGTGGTCTTTAGATGAGGATGTGTGAACTATCCTTACACTGATAATGAACCCTTAAGTACCTTGGGGCACGAGTAGTGAAAGGGTGTAAGTGAGGGTGTTTGACCACACTGGTTTGGAAATGTTGAGAAGAGAAATAAGTGGATGATTGGACTTGGTCCTCGGTGTTCATTCCCAAGGCTCCTTCTGTGGCAAGTGGACGGTTGGGCTTGGTCTTCGTGCTTTTTCCGAGGCTCCTTCTATGCCACGATAATGTGAAATTGCATGTGGTGTGACTCAACCCACGTTGTCGTAATCCTGGGTTAAGGATAGTGTGGCAGGACTACGGGCTCGCCAGTCATCACAGTGACGGGAGCTGATAGATAGACTTTGGGCAGTTGGGATTGGTCCTCGGTGTTCATTCCAAGGGATCTATCCGTGCCAAGTGGACAGTTGGGATTGGTCCTCGTGCTTTTTTCGAGGCTCATTCTGGGTCACAACATGGGCTATTTCAAGGCTTTGTTCTCGATGCACATCTACACGAGACTCTCGTTGAGCCGTAGTACACATGTGAGCCCCTAAGTTGTGTTCTTAGTGTTGAGTCATACAGAGTCCTAGGCCAGGTAGTGTGGATGCCATCCTAGTAGTGGAGATTCCCGCTCTACTGTCACCGCCTGGCTACGATGGTTGATACTTGAGAGGTTAGCTACCTGTTTGAAAAGTGGGAACTTCAAGTCTGTGTCGACATAGCAGTTGCATGTGTATGATCATGGGTGATTCATTGTATTGCATTCATGTCATTACATTACATTGCATACACAAGATCCTCATCGTATAATTTTGTATGGGCACTCTTATACGATGAGTAGCTTTACTGTTAAGCCGATCCTCAAATTATATGTCTGTATGGGCATTCATATAGGTTGAGTAACTTTCTGATGTAGCTTTACGTTTTACATATACTGCCTTAGATGATAGAATTGCTGGAGTAGAATGTTTACTCATTTATTATGATGCTGATGTACTTGACATTGCTCACTCTATACCACTTCCTTGTACTACTATTTTTTATTAATACATTGTATCCTTGTTCTTCTCTCCGCCCGATGCCGAGGAGCCACCAGGGGAGCGGATGTGAAGCCACTTAGTCTTTATGACTAACGCTTGCTACGTCTTCCTTTTTAGGAGGAAACCCCCAGACTGGGCAGTAACAGGACAACCAGGCCAGGATGACAGGGCCTGAAGGGACGGTGCATTCGATGTCGTCGGTGACCGATGTGAGTTGAGAGATTCATGATGTAGCCCTTTGTGCAAGTTACACTGGTACTCTGATACTATAGAAGCTTTATGATGCTTCTTATATTTGATGTACTTTATTTGGACTTTTCTTGCTTATGTATGAATTTGACTTCTAATTCATGTTGTTGGTTGGGTTGGCATTGGATGATATTGTTTATGGCCGGCTGATTAGTCCCGTTTATATTGGGTTTTGCGGACTCATCTGAGCCGGTTTTCATGACTTTGCAATTCACTTTTCGGTTGTTTTCATTGATATTTCGTTCCTACTGTTTTTCACGTTTAGTGCACTTTTCTATCTCGTGGGTACGCAATTGCGGATTCGATTGCTAGGGGCATGCACTTGGTGCTCCCCAGGGCTCATTCCAGTAGTTTTATTGCATTTTGTTAATTGCTGGAGGGTCCTCCTTTGTGAGTTTTTATTGCGTGCAGGTGGTCAGTTTTCCCCACTTCAGAATTCTGAATTGTGGAAAACGCACGGTCGTGCATTTTCTTGTTTCACGGTTTGTTTCCGTCATGCATTTTCTACAGATTATTTTGGAAGATTGACCAGCCCATACGATTGCTTCAAGCATGGTTTCTTCGGAACCGTGCGCGAGGGAAACACACGGTTTTCTTGTAGCCTTCTGGTTTTACTCTGGTCTGTGGTTGGTCGTGCGTCTTCTTCACGTACGGGCGGATGCACCCGTACGCACGTAAGACGCACGATTACATCCGGTTGCCTGCAATTTCAGCTCCCTATCATTACCCGTGCGAATTACTTCATGCAAGGGAGGATCCCTCGTGCGTGAAGGAAACGCACGGGTCAATGTTTCTTCTTCCTCATGCGTTTTCTGGATATTAATGTAGCACGATTCACGCACGGTCGTGCGCCAGACCGTGCATGACCATTTTTTCTGACTTTTACTATTTAAGCCGTAGATTTTTTCTGGATCGGGACATTTCCGTTTTCCCCCGCCATTTCCGCCCCTTTGAGCGGGAACTCGTCCCACCGTCTGTCATTTTCTCTCTCCTCCATGGAGGGTTGATCCGGCCACCCATTCTCCTCCAAAGAGCTTGCTAAAGCTTTATCTCCGACCGCCATCGCCATTGCTGACCTCCAAGCTACTGTTTGAGTTCTTAGTTGCAGAACTTGTGAAGTATTTCGCTCTGATCCGAATCAGCGACCACAACACGACGAAGACGGGTGTGAAGAAGGAAGTGACATTCCTTTGGGATCGCGGATACCTTCCAAAGACAGAGCTAGGACGAGGCTCGACAACCCTCGCTTCCGGCCGTGAATCTTGGATAGCCTTCGAGTGCTTGGTTGTGTTTCACCCCCTCTTTTCTTGGATTTGCTTTAACCTGAACTTGTGCTAGTACGCTTGAAGTTTAATAACCATGTTTTGCTCAAGGTCTTGCTATGGTTTTGTGTGGTGATTTCTTGATCATGATGTGTGTTGATGAGCTTCATATTTGTTAGAGAAAGTTGTGTTTGAGTTGTTCTAGCGACTGTTAGAAGCGCGCGATGCGAAGAGGTGTTTACAACCCTTGATAGTTTGTTCGTCTCCGCTATTACTCTTTGCAGTAATTCCCTGGCGACACGGTGATGGCAACCCGCACTAGATTATTGCTGCTTAGTGTACGAAACCCAAAATCAAACCACTCGTTTTTACTTAGCACTTTCATTCATTTCTATGAAAGCTGAATCCATGCTCCCTACTTGCACTCCGCATGAGATCGATACTTTGGGAAGCTATTCCTCCCTTTTATTACTTGGTCGTGAACGGTAATCTTACCGTCAGCGCATCAAGTTTTTGGCACTATTGTTGGGGAGTGCAACTGTTGCGTGGATTTTATTTCTTTTGGGAAAAGTTTGCAAGTGTTTTGGTGTTTTTAGTGTTTTCTTTTTGTGAGTGTTTTATGACAAATCTGACCCTGGTGGAAGGGGCGAAGATTAGGGTGTTGATCTTGAGACTGCACGAGCGAGGAGAGCTCGCTTGCGTGCTGCTGTAGCTGAGGGAAGGATGGATGACTTGGGCCATTTGTGAAATGGACAAAGGGGAACGAATCATTGAGAACCAGGATGTGGCCCAGCCTCGCATTAGGACAATGCGGGATTTCACTACCCCTACAGTGGGGAGTGTTTATCTAGGGTTTGGTCCAACCATAAACAATAATCATTTTGAGGTCAAGCTTGCGATTTTGAATATGATTAGGAATAATACACAGTACTCAGGTCTGCAGAGCGAGGATCCTCAGCTACATTTGGCTCAGTTTTCTGAGATATGCGGTACTTTCCGCTATGCGGGCATTGCGGGTGAAGTTGTGAAACTAAAGTTGTTCCCTTTTTCACTAAGGGATAGGGCCAAGACGTGGCTGCATATGATCGCGCCTGGAACCGCTGCCACCTGGGAAACTTTATCTTCCATGTTTTTGGCTAAGTTTCATCATGTTGATAAAATTGTTAATGCTCGTAGGGAAATAGCCACGTTCGGACAGCTGGATCAAGAAACTCTTTCTGAGGCATGGGAGAGATTTGCCGACCTGCAGCGCTGTTGTCCTTACATGGTTGTGAGCCTTAGAATTTGGTGGAGATATTTTTTCACCATTGAGCCAAATTTCAGGGAAATGATCGATGCGGCGGCGGGTGGCACGATCATGAACTTATCTCCCGAGGAAGCATTGAAACTCCTTAAATACACGGCCTCCCACAGCACGTACTGGATAGCAGGTAGGAATGCTCCTAGAGGGGCGAGAAATTTGTTTGATGTAAATGTGGTGGGGTTGCACGCCGAATCGAGCCATCATGCCTTGGATGGGAAGATGATGTTGACCCGATCGACCCCACCGCCTGCACCTTTGATGAGCATATCGTGTCAGGGTTGTGGTAACTCTGGCCACCATGCTTATGAGTGCCCCGCGGGTGAGCTGTTTGCTGACCAGGAAGGTATGGCTTGTGAAGAAAATGTTAATTTTATAAATAATCAAAATCGTGTTCTGCTTTACAATAAGACCTATAACCCTAACGCGAGAAACCATCCTAATTTCTCGTGAAACCAAAATGCGCCCGGACAAAGATGGCGAGGGGGGGATGACATCAATTCGATGATCAGGCTTCTAGTAGTCAGCCGCGACTGTCTCAGCCGAGTTATAATCAGAATTTGCAAGGGACGCGCAAGAGAGCATTAGAGGAGATGATGGAAAAGTTTGTTGAAATTGCCCAGTCGAATATGGCTACTCAGATTGCTTCCATGAGGAATTTAGAAACGCAATTGGGATAGTTGGCCCACGTATTTTCTGAGCGCACCTGCGACACTCTTCCTAGTGACATGGAGAAGAATCCCCATGAGCAGGGGAAGAGTGTTGAGGATGTGGGGGAATGTAATGCCCGTGAAACGACTATTAAATGTGAGATTAATGCCACAGAAACTCTAGCGCTATGTGATTTCGGTTCATCTTGCAACATTTTTGCTTTGCAAGATGTTGAAAATATGAATTTAAATAACGAATCCGATGGAAGGAAATCCTTAATGCTAGCTGATGGATCTATGGTTGAGACCAATGGAGAGGTGAAGGGTATAGAAGTGGTTTTGAATGGGGCGGCTATCTTCACAGACATTCAGGTGCTTGGACCCAGGGGTAACACGTCAAAACCCATCCTTGGGGTCCCCTTCCTTAAAGCCAGTGAGGCGACGTTGCGTTTTGATGCTAGTGGCGTCACTGTTGCGCCCAAAGTTAATGCACCTTTACCACCTTCGCCTCATCAATTAATTTTTGTTGACCTCGTAAAACCAGTGAACTTAACTATCGTGTCATCTAATTATGTTTCTAGTGGTGTTAAGGCAGATTTTCAATCGATGGGACAAGAACAGGTTGAGGAAGTTTTTGAAATGCGATTGACAACTAAAGGGAAAGAAGTGACATAGGTCCTTGATGTGATGCATGATGCTGCTGCAAAGATGGATGTGTTATGCACGCCGGATGTGGGCGTGCAGAATTTCGTTTTAAAAACTGTAATTTGTTTAGCCAAAGTCTGTAAAACTATGAAACAGGTAACATGGGCTGATCTTTCACCCTCAGCGAGTGAAGAAAGGATGCCCCCAGTTTTGGATGTTAATTTAGCCGCTAAAGAGGCGGGTGTGACCTTACCTCCCTAGCGCTCCTGTTTTGTGGAATTAAAATGAAAGGAGTAGCTTCTGCGCAAAGCACAGAATTTTGCCTGCAGGCGCGGGATGGAGGAGGGTAGCGGCAGGGGAGACTTGTCTTCCTTGGGCCCTAAATCTCTCCCCTCTTCCTCATCTCACGTGTTTGGGGGGATCTATCACGAATCGGCATTTAGATGAAAAGTGAGGGATCTCCGGCGCCGTCTCCATTTGTCTTGTTGATGCTAGCATTTTATTTGCTTAATGCTGCGTGTGACTTTGAATTGTCTTACTCTGCATTTTAATCTTTTGCTACCTGAACATTGTATAAAATTGTTAATACTGGTATTTGGTACACCTTAAGGACGGTAAAGAAAAGGGCTTTTAGGAGACAACCCAATTTAGCTGTGTTTAATTTGTTTGTTTAGCTTTATGAGTGTAACATTTCTCAAACAACTAGACCCCTAGGAGTGGTCTTGTCATGACTAGTTCGTGACAAAACCCTAGAGAGCCCAAGAAGACCAAGTGGACTTGGGAATAAAGAGATTAGGATGAATGGACAACAAATAGTAGATTCCTAAACCCTAGTTTAAGATGGCCATGAGGCTTCTCCATGACTCTAAGATCCCATCATGATCTCACCAATCTATTGGAAGGTCCATTAGAGCCCTAAGGGTCAATTGGAGTCGACCAAGGGTGGCCAAGTTGACCTAGAACCACCGTAGGCCTAAATTGGGCAAAGTGCCCTAACTAGGGGTCAAGTGACCCACAAGATGCCCAACCAACCATACCCAAGTACTTCTAGACTTTAGGGGAGGCCCATGGGTCACCAAGGACCCATTGGGGTCAACCCTAGTGGCTAATTTGACCAAAGTCAACTCATGGGTCAAAGTGGTCAAACTAGCCTAAATGGCTAACTCAAGCCCAATCCAAGTGGGCTAGGCCCAGAGAAGTGTGGCCCAATTGTCTAGGAGGTGGAGAGACACATTTTGGGACCACCAAATTCAAAGTTTGGTGACTATGAGAGAGAGAGAGAGGAAGTTACCCAAATTTAGAGGAGAGAGAAAGGAAGAGCTTAATGGCCATCATGGCCATGGAGGCTCCATAAACCCTCCTTTTGATTGTGCTTTAACTCCTTGGAGGTAGGGGAGGAGTTTTCAGGAGGTGGCCGGCCAATGGGGTGGCTCAGCCCATCAATTTGGATGAAACCAAAAACTCACCCTTATGGCCATTAATGGTGCCTTGATGATGAATTGGGGAGTTACAAGCCACCTCTCCCAATTCCTACATTAAAAACCTTCACCAGGGCAAGGACAAGATTTTCCCCCGATTACATTTCAGTTTCAGTGGAGTTGGCGTGGAGGTTGCAAAGAAGCCCAAACTGGCAACCAGAAATGGCAAGGAGGCTCAACACCCGCTCTCAGGCAGCAATTTAGGTCCTCCCCATCTCCTCTTCTTATGGGTAGATCATAGGAATCATTTAGAATGGGAATCGGGAACAATTGAGCCCGATCGAAGTTTGTAATCTCCTGGTTTTTCCGCATTTTTCATCTTGTCGGGATCGCCGAAAATGGCACCTCCGACGGTTGTTCCGCCGGCTGGCGATAGCCACCACCTCGACAGAGGTGGTGGAGGCGGTGGCCGGCCAGGGAGGTGGCTGGATGGCCGACTGTGGCGCCTATAAGAAGCTCCAGGATGGGAGAATTGGGGCCATCGTCTCGATGAAGAGGACGAGTTCAGCGCTGCTGGATCGTGCGTTAAGATCTGTGTTGATCATCATTTTAGGGTAATATAAATAAGTTAGTTTTGTATATTTCTGTCACACAAACTGCAGTACATTTAAATAAATATTAAAAATACCTAGAGGCTCTGTATGAGAAAATGTCCGACATGAAAGTTGTAGCCCTAGGGGTTAACTGTAATTGAAAATTTACTTCGCCAAATTTCGCTAAGTGTTCTGACCACATCATTAAAAATGGTACAACCTATACATAGGGGTGACCGGACACAAAAATTAATCCCCACACTTAACCACTCACCCAAATGCCTTGAAATTTACAGAATAGGCTTTTCATAACCTTCCACTAATACTATCCAAAAATTAAAATTTTTGGACATTAATTTTCTATAGTTTTATGAAAAATTTAATAATCAAAGGGTAAATTAATTAGGTGACCTAACTACCTTCAAACACTCCCAAATTCTGGTGAGTGGTCATTGGGGTCATCAGGAGGCTGTGTATAAATTTGAACTCTATTAAGAGGAGATTTAGTTAGTAAATGGGCAAACCCTAGCCTTGTCCCAAAGTGGGTATTTAGGCCAAAAGTGCACTTGTGGGTTTAGTTGGCCAAACCATCTCAACAGAGGTTGAAATTTGGGCCACTGACTTGGCATGACTTGTAACAACCTCATGTGGGATATGGGGTGGTTTGGGATTGAATTACCTTAGGTCATCAGTTCAAACCCTATGTTTTGACCTTGGTGGTTTGAGAAGGGCATGTGGTCAAATGCCCTTGTATGGACTTGAAATTTGGTAGGGAGGGTACTAGGATAGCTAAAGTCCTCTAGTAAAAATCTTAGAAGATTTGGAGATAGGTAGGCCCCTCAAAACCCTAACCCTAGCTTAGGGCACAACACTTATACATGCAAGACAAGCAACCTAAATTTAATGAAAAGCAATAAAATTTGGGTAGTGTAGTCATAGGGTTGGTATGCGTCCTTGGAAATTTTAATGCGAATTTTGAAGCAATTATTTTGGTACTTCCTTTGTTATGAAAGTGTTCGCCCTTATTTGATTAATTATTATTTTTGACCTCCCTGACCATAGGAAATTTGTGTAATTTGGTAATAGGGAGTTTTGGGTCATTAACTTCACACATGAATTTTATTACAATTTGTAGATGCATATTTATAGTACTTACTTCACAAGCTCTTAAAAATGGAAACTTGTTCAATATTTTATTCAGAGCTCATTATTTATTGAGAAATTGTGAAACTTGATCAGTAGTGATTTTAGGTCAACATGCTCTGGTGGAGATTTTGTTACAATTTTTAAATGAATAATTTCTGTACTCAGTGAATTAAATTACCAATATGGAATATTGTTCAAAATTAGGTTTAGAGTTCTTTGTTCACTAAAAATGTATGAAACTTTGCCTAGAGTGTTTATTGATCATTATGTACATGTTTGGATTTTCTCAGAATTTTTCAAAGTATTCTTGTTGTACTTGTCTCTTAAAAATGATTAATGTAGGTTATATTTAGAATTAGGGTTAGAGGCCTAAACCTTGCTTTAAAATGCGGAGACTTTGGATTCTATGTTAAATAGTCATCTTGTATTTATCATAAATTTTGTGGAGCATTTGCATGTTTGAAATGTGTACTTCATGTTCAAACTTGGGTTTTTGGATTACTAGAAAAATTAAATAAATTATCAGATTTATTAGAAAAATTATGAATTTCTGAATTTAGGCTAAACATGTCATCATAGACCCCCAAAACATATTATAGGGATATTGGATGATTATTTTGAGTACCTCCCATTGTATACTTCATATAGCTTAGGATAGTCTGCGTTTAGTAAAACTGCAAAAACCATGATATGGTGTAAAATGAACCCAGAGAGTTGGGATGTTGGTGTGTTGATCTGGTAAGTGAAGTGAGTTCATCATCGGGAGTTGTGATGAGGAGTGGGTGGTTGCCTAGTGTTAAGAGGTGCTCGGGGACGACAAAAGATCGTCTTCCCCGTGGAGAGAGAGAAAGTGTTAAAATACATTAGGATTAGGTCCAGAGTAATACTAAGGGATCAGGGATAGGGTATTAACCAATAATAATAAGTGCCTTTCGAAAGAGAGCTTTGGGCTTCAGCCCATCGTAGTTCCTAGTGCCCTTTGAGAGCCCTCCACGGGGTATGTCGGGGACAGTACTGGGCTAACCTAAACTATAGGTAAAACTGAATTGCAAGAGTAACTAGCATAACTAGGGTTTCACATTCACTCACCTCGATACGTCAGGATGTTAGGTGGGCTCACTTGGGCTGTAGGCTCGGTGGATTTAGTGATGGGCAGGTTAGCCCGGCGAGCTTTGGCTAGGTTGATGTTTGTGACGGACGGGATGGTCCGGGGAGGTTTGGCCCGGTAGCTGATACATAAGTTGCATGTGTATAAAGTATAAGGTGGTGAGTCTTCGGTATTGGAGGGTCGATGCAACGACGCCAATACGTTGACTCGGCAAGTGTGGTTTAGCAGTTGTCCAAATAAAGTCCGGTCCGCCAGCCGGCAAGAGTATGCAGGAGCTCTGCTTAGTGCACCAACATTGAGGCATACGATAGGTCTGACTGGTAGTGCAATTACCAGTTTATACGTGGGTGAGGCCCACCCCACCACTTCTGTTTGCCACTACGGAGGTATCATGGGAGGTTCGGCTCCAGAAAGGGGGAACTATAGGTCTATGTTCATACAGTCGAGTGGGTGAGTTGCATTTGCATGTTTACATCATGGCATAATTGCATTTCATCGCATAACCATTCCATATAACCCGGACACCTATTGTATAAGTGGTATGGGACGCTTTATACAATAGGCCCTACAAAACAACCCCTTGGTTTATAAGTTTGCGCGAGCGTGCTTATAAGTTAATGTTTTTATTAAGTAAATATATATGTATGCTTGCTAGAAAACCGACACCCTATCTTATAAATTGGTATGAGACTTTTTATACGACAGGAGACTTACAAAAGATCCCTTGACTTATGTGTTTTCATATAAGTTAAGGTTACTTTTTCTTGTACAGTCTTTCTTATCTTCATTCTGTCTTATACACTACAGAACTGCTAGATTAGTTCCGCCGCCACCAGCTTATATTTGTTATTCTCCACTTCCATGTCCTCTCCTTTCCTCCTCCCTGCTCGGTGCCTAGGAGCTATGGGGGAAGGGGCGGGGGATGATAGGACTTAGTCTTTTAGACTAACGGTTTTCGAACCACATCATTTTAGGGGACCATGGAGCCCAGCATGGAGGAGCAGCCCCGGAGGTCGGCACGTTTGGAGATGGGATAGTATAGTAATGGAGTTCAGACCGCAGGGACTGTGAGTCCTGATCACTAGTAGTTATTTGAGTTTTGCTTCCGCTATGAGAGATATGTAGTGAGGACATTGATGTACTGGGCATGAGCCCAAGTTTTAGTGCTTTTATTATATCTGTGGACACTCCCTTCGTGGAGATTATTTGCTATTTATATGACGTTTGTGGACTTGTCTTTTATTATTTTACTACTATTGTGATCGATTTTGCCGGTAGGATCGGCGTTCTGTAGTGATGACCTTCCCGGGGGTGAAGGTGTCACCGCAAAGCGGCGGTTGTGAGCCTAAGACCTCGGTGTTAAAAAAGAAAAAAAGGGGGTCTTATAAGTGGTATCAAAGCAGACCTCGATCGAAAAGTAGCAGTCCACAACCCCTGGGTCACCCCCGAGCGAGTTTAGTTTGGGGACAAACTATGCAGCGGAAGCAGTGGTGTGCCCATATGGGGGATCATATGTAAATTGTCCACTTTTAATTAGGGTTGAATGATTACTTACAAATGGCTTTTGTTATGCAGCCCCCAGCACAGCCTACACCACAGGGCAAAGTCCAGTAGACTCCGAATGTTGCACCACCTCCCCCAGTCCCCACTCCATTACTACAGTCAGAGCTGGGTCAGACTCTGACAGCTATTCTGGTGTCTTTCAGGGCTCAACAGGTTCTAGCTCCGCAGCCAAACACGGGGGCCAATTGGCTGAGTATTTTCCGAGGACTATCTCCCGCATCCTACTTGGAGACAGAGTCGGTTATACGGACGGAGGAGTGGTTGGACATCATGTATGAGATGCTGACTGGGATACGGTGTCTATGGGAGGAGAGGGTGCCTTTGCTTGTCTCTTGCTTGGAGTCCCATGCCAAGAGATGGCGGAAGACATCGTTGGACACGACATAAATTTATAGAGAGGTTGTAGAGATTGCTTGGGAGGAGTTCAGGGCCGAACTGTTGGAGCATTTTGTTCCGCAGTCGACCAGAGATGAGCTGGAAGACAGATTTTTATAGTTGACAGGGCAATAAGACAATGGTGGAGTATCATCGGTAGTTAAATGATCTAGCTCGGTTTGTGGATTCTTATCAGTTGGATGAGGCAGGATACACTAAGAGGTTCTATAAGGGTCTACGAGAGGATCTGAGGGAGGCTTTGTTGTTCGTGTCCGACGGGCCTATTCCTCGGATATTGGACATGGCGAAGAGGATCAAAGTAGATTGGCACACTACCCGAGGCCGGAAGCGGCCAACTATGGATCAGGTCTAGGGAGCCAGAAATGATCAGCGACGGGGCCGCATCACTGATTGGAGAGATGGGAGAAGAGCAGAGGACCAGCCTCGTTAGGAGGTGAGACAGGAGCAGAGGGAAACAGTTATGGTGGCCCCTCAGCCTCTCTAGATGCGGGAGGTGCAGAGACCCGGGGGTATAGTATATCCCCCGCCAAAGTGCTTTAACTATCGTCAGGTGGGGCATATCTGGAGGAACTTCCCCATGAAGGGGGAACCACCTCTTGCACCACCGGCTGACCCGCCAACTTAGTATTTTGGAGGCTGAGGACGTGTCTGAGGATGTAGATACCTGGGCGGAGACCGCATGTAGGAGAGGAAGCAAGTGTATGCATTGGATCTGACTCAACAACGGAATCCAGAGAAAGTGATCACAGGTACTCCAGTTAATTTTAAGTTTTCTCTTTACTAGGTAATTAGAGTTATGGGTATAGAATTGATAAACTAGGAAAGAAAACCATAATTAGATTACTAAGACATTAACTACCCCAGGCATAGTCTTCATCAACGGCAAGCCCGCCTATACACTATTCGATACGGGTGATTCACACTCGTTCTTGTCGGAAGCCTTCGTGGAAGGGCTGGAAGGCATGGAGCGATTCAAAGGCTTGATGATGAGTATACGGATACCAGACGGATCAGAGCTATTCACCTCCGCCCACTGCAACGTGGAGGCAGAGATCGGCGAAAACGCATTCGAAGCACCAGCATCGATCCTAAAGATGTCAGTCTTTGATTTGATCCAGGGCATGACATGGTTGCATTGGAATCATGCCCAGAGTGACTTCTTGTCAAAGAGGATCACCGTGAGACATGGGGATTCCCACATCGTCATCGAAGGTATTAGACCTATTCCACCTCTCTAGATGTCATCAGTGTAGGCCGTCAAGGCCCACTTGTAGGGGGAGGAAGTCTATGAAGTGCTGTTTGAAATGGCTGAGGCCAAGGATTCCATCTCTGATATCCCGATGGTGTGAGATTTTGCAGGCGTATTCCCAGAGAAGCTGTCAGGGCTACCCCCGCACCGGTAGCAGGATTTCGGATACAGCTGGTGCAAGGGGCTAAGCCGACATCTAGAGCACCTTACTAGATGGCCCTGAAATAGTTGATAGAGTTTCGAAGCCAGCTGTAGGAACTAGTGGAAGCCGGATTTGTCTGGCCAAGCTCTTCACCATGGGGAGCCCCGGTGTTATTCGTCAAGAAGAAGGACAAGAAAATTATATTGTGCATCAAGTACCGAGCACTGGACCGACTGACAGTCCGGAATACCTATCCATTGCCATGGATAGATGAGCTGTTAGATCAGCTGGAGGGGGAGCATTTATTTTCAAAATTGGCTTTGAGGTCGGGATACTACCAGCTGCGGATCCAGGAGGACATTCCGAAGACCGCCTTTAGTAGCAGATATGGGTTGTTCCAGTTTACCGTGATGCCCTCCGGGCGCACGAATGCACCGTCGGCGTTCATGAGCCTCATAAACTGGGTGTTCGAGGCATATCTGGATGTGTTTGTCATTGTGTTTATTTATGAAATCCTCATCTACTCGAGGGCAGAGGAGGAGTACACACGACATCTGATGCTGACCCTAGAGAGACTGCGGTAGAACCAGCTTTATGCGAAGTTCAGCAAATGCCATTTCTGGTTGAAGGAGGTTGCTTTCCTAGGCCATATTATCAGTGGTGCTGGGTTGATAGTGGACCCGGCCAAGATTCATGCAGTTAGGGATTGGCCGTAGTTGAAGTGGGCCACAGACGTGCGGAGTTTTCTAAGACTTGACGGTTATTACCGGAAGTTCGTGGAGGGATTTTCTCGTATTGCCCTTCCACTCACATCCCTGATGACGAAATATGTGCCCTTTGTCTGTACCCCGCAGTGCGAGGTGGCTTTTCAGGAGCTGAAGGATCGACTCACCTCAGCTCCTATACCTGCCCTTCCTTCGGGGAAAGAAGGATTCCAGGTCTACACCGATGCTTCCTACCAGGGCTTGGTGCAGTGCTGATGTAGAATGGTCATGTGATAGTGTACGCCTCACGGCAGCTGAAGAAGCATGAGCAGAACTACCATGTTCATGACTTAGTGGGAGCGGTCGTATTTGATCTGAAAGTCTGGCGGCACTATCTGTACAGTGTCCAATACGACATATACTCCGACCACAAAAAATTTTGGTATGTGGACATGCAGAAGGAGCTAAATATCAGGAAAAGACAATGGGTGGAGTTTATAGCAAATTACCTGTACGAGATGCACTACAACCCAGGAAAGGCGAATTTGGTGGCAGATACGCTAAGCCGGAAGGCTACGACCTTAGGAGCAGGACCTTAGATGATGGCCATGGAGTTGGTCCAGATGTTAGATAAGAGGCAGATATCCCTGGTGTCCGAGGATCACCCAGAGCTATACCGGGAGTACCTATCGTCGTTGGTTGCCACAGATGACATTCGAGACAGAGTCAGAGATGGGCAGAGGCAGGATGCCAAGCTAGAGCCGATATTCCGGGCCTTAAAAGCAGGTGTAACATCCCATTTCCAACTAGACCCCTAAGAGTGTCTTTTTCATGACTAGGTCATGACAAAACCCTAGGAAGCTCAAGAAGACCAAGTGAGCTTAGGCATGAAGTTGGAAATCATCATGGTCTGCAAATAGTGGAATTCTAAACAATAGTTTAAGATGACCATGGGGCTACACCTTGACCCCAGGACACTATCACAACACCCACAAATATTTTGGGAGGCCCATTAGAGCCACAAGTACACATTGGGGTCAATCAAAGAGACTAAGTTGACCCAAGTCAACCCTAACCCTAAATAGGTCAAACTAGCCTACTTAGGGTCAATTGACATTCCCCTAGCCAGTTGGACCCCACCCGAGACTTCCTAGACCTAAAGTGAGGTCAATGGGTCACTAAGGAAACATTGGGTTCAGTCCTAGAGGCCAAGTTGACTCAAGTCAACTCAAGCCCCTAATCTAGTCAAAGTACCTTTACTAAGGGTAGGTGACCTCCAAAGTGGAAGGTAACCTTATATAACCCTTCCTAGACCTCAGGGGAAGCCATGGGGTCACCAAGGATCCCTTGGGGTCAACCCAAAAGGTCATGTTGACCCAAGTCAACTCTAGCCCTAAAGTGGTCAAAGTGCCCTTACCAAGGGTCAAGTGACCTCCAAAGTGCCAATTCAACCCTACACAACCCTACATAGACCTTAGGGGAGAACAATGGGTCACCAGGGACCCATTGGGGTCAACCCAAATGTCAATGTTGACCAAGGTCAAATCTACCTTAAGGTTAAGTCAAATTAGCCAAATAAGCTAACCCAAGCTCAAGCCCACTTCCCCCACTTGGGCTAACCTCAGTTTTATTATTCATATGGGTTATTGGGGTTCCAATAGGCTGGAGCAGAGATCAAAATTCGGCCATGGTGAGTAGGAGAGAGAAAGCTCTATTTTCCCCTTTAATGGAGGAGAGAGAAAGTGAGAAAAGAGGCCATTCATGGCCATGGGAGACCAAGAGCCTCTCTAATTGATTCCAAAGGCTGAATACATCCCCCCTCATCAGTTTTGAGGAGTTTAATAACCATGGCTGGCCACCCAAGGTGGCTGAAACCAATTTCTTCAATAAGGAGGAAAGAGAAAGAGTGGTCAATAATGGTATGGAAGGTGAAACCCCCACAAATCCCCCCATTGATGGCTAGATTCAACTCCTCAGGAGTAGGGGAGGAGTTTCCAGCATTCTTCAGGTCACCAATGGGCTGAATTCATTGAGATTTCAGTTTCCCAAAATTCCCCATTAATGGTGGAAATGGGGATTCAAGCTATGACCCTCCCTATCCCCCTTTTGGCTCTTTTAAAAGCTTCACCAAGGTTAGAGGAGACGTTTCCACCCCTTACCTGAAGAAACCTAGCAAGTTGGTTGTGTAGTTGCAGAGCACTGAAAAGCTCCACCACTGGCCATGGCGCACCACCACCACACTCGTCTGCAAGCTCGCTTAAAGGTCCTCCTCTACTCCTTCGGTGGGTAGATCGTAGGAATCGTTTAGGACCAGAATCAGACTCATTTGAGCCAATCCAATTTTTCATTTCCATGGTTTTTCCAAAAACAATGGTGGTCGGGTTCGTCGGAAACCACCACCTCCGGCGGTCAAACCACCGCCGGACGGCAACCCTCACCTCAACGGAGGTGGTGGTGGCGGTGGCCGGCCAGGGAGGTGGCCGGGTGGCTGGGAAATGAGCTTGGAATAGGCTCCAGGTTCGGCCAATCCCAGCCCTTGGTTGGAGGAAGAAGATGACCAGGAGCCCCATGATTTTGCTTTAAGATCCGTGCTTGATCAAATTTTATTAACTCATGTTTATTTAATTTCTGCCTCTTTTCTGGGCTGTTAATAAATTAAATATTACAAATATTTAGAGGCTAGATCAGAAATAGTGGTCAACATAGCAAATGTAGCCCTTGATGTCTAGCATAATATAAAATTGATTTCACTCAATTTGGAGTCCTCTTTAGACCACAGAACCCATTTTGGTGGGACCTATACCTAGGTCTATCCTGAGATTCAAATGGATGCCCACCATTCATCCCTTGTCCAAATGATCTGATATTGTGCTAGGGAGTCTACCTAGCTATACCTAGGGCCTATCCAAAATTTCGAATTTTTGGAGAACATTTTTATATAGTTTTTAGAAAAATTTAATAATCCATGAACAAGTTAATTAGGTGTCCTAAACACCTCAAAATCCCACAAAATTTGGGTGGGAGGTCTTAGCAGGCATTAGGGCTCTGGTAAAATTTTCATCTCATTTAGAGATGTTTTGGTTAGGTATTGATCCAACCTTAGGTTGACCCCATTTAGGGTTAAATAGGTCAAGCATCCCCATTGGGTTTTGAATGGTCAAATCACCTCAACAGAGGTTGATATTTTTGCCACTGACTTTTTATAGTATGATTCACCCTCCAATGGAATTTGGGGTGGTTAAGTGTAGGGTAACCCTAGAACCCTAGGGTAGGTTCCATAATGGGGATTCTTAGGATTTGAAGAATATAGGGTCACATGACCTTGGATTGACTTGAAACTTTGTGGAGAGGACCATAGGATTAGTATAGCCCTCTGGTTAAAATATTAGGGAATTTGGAAGCATTAAACACCCTCAAAACCCTAACCCTAGCTTAGGGCACAAATATTGTGGTGAAGGAAAATGTCACTAATACTCTTTGAAAATTGATGAAATTTGGGTTGAGTAGTTTTTGAGGTTAGTACAAGCTCTGGAGATATTATCATGAATTTAGGATTATTATTTTGGATACTTCATTAGCAATTTGGTAATTTGTATTATTTATGTAGAAATTTATTAGAAAGAAACTACTTGCTGGAAATTGATGAAATTTAGCCAGAGGCCTTTTTATTATGTTGTATAGTTCTAGGAATATTTATAGAATTTTTGGATGAATATGTTTAAGGGTTGCTTCATTAAGTATGATTTCCCATGAAAGTTTAATATAATTTATGTTGGAGTCTAGCAAGCCTCAAAAATTATTATTTTAGTACAATGATCTTTTCTGAAGCAGATTAAGATTCTGTAATTTTTATGTAATTTTCTGATGAATAATTTTGGTACTTCCTTCTTTACACATGACTAAAGGAAATATTTTGCTTAAATTATTTAGAGGTAAAATATTCTCTGTAAAATTATGAAAATTAATATCTAGTCATATATCTCTGTTATTTAGTGTTCAAAAGTTTTGGGTGGTCATTACTTGAGTAGATCATATAGTTCATGTTCAAAGTTGCCCATGGCCAAACATTTGGGAAATTTCAATAAATATCAAATTAATTAGAGAAATTATGGATCTCTGATTTTCGACTAAATTTGTTATGATAGACCTCTGGTAAATTTTAAAGGAAGTTTGGAAGACAATCCGGAGTACCTCCTTCATACACCTCATATAGTATAGGGTGGTCTGCATATAGTAACTGCGGAAACTGAACAAAAGGGAGTAGTGAATTTTGGAGAGTTGAATCCTCGGTAGGTTGTTGGTTTGGGTAAATAAAGGAGTTCATCATTGGAAGACGGGATTTGTAGAGTGAGAGGATGACTAGTGTTAGGTGGTGCTCGGGATCGGCGAAAGATCGTCCTTCCCGTAGGGAGGAAGTGTTTAATGTACTACGGCTAGATTCAGAAAGATTAATTAAGGGTCGGGAAATCGGGTAGCGACCAATAATAATAAGTGTCTTGCGAAAGGGAGCTTTGGGCGTAATCCCATCGTAGATCCTAGTGCCTTTGAGAGCCCTTCACGGAGCATACCTTGGGCAGTCCTGGGCTAACGTAAACTGTAGGAGAGATAAATCTTAAAGAGCAACTAGAATAATTAGGGGTTCACGTTCACACACCCCGATGTCTCGGGAAGTTTGTTTGACTCGGTTGATACTTGTGAGGGGTAGGATGTCCCGACGAGCTTTGGCTCGGTTGATGTTTGTGACGGACGGGATGGTCCGGGGAGCTTTGGCTCGGTGCTGATACATAAGGTTGCATGTGCATAAAATAAAGGTGGTGGGTCTTCGGTATTGGAGTGTCGATGCACCGATGCCAATACGTTGACTCGGCAAGTGTGGCTAGCACTTCGCCAACAGAAGTCCGGTGCGCCAGCCGGCAAGAGTACGCAGGAGTCCACTTTGTGCACCAGCGTTGAGGCGTACGATAGGTCTGACTGGTAGTGCTTTACTGGTTTAGAGGTGGGCGAGGCCCAACCCACCGCTTCCGTCTGCCACTACGGAGGTATCCTGGGAGGTGAGGCTCCAAAAAGGGGGAACTAAAGGTTTGTGTATACAAAGTCGGGTGGGTGAGTTGCACTTGCATGATAGCATCATAACCCACTTGCATGTTATAGCATAATCATATCATAAAACCCACGTCACCTATTGTATAAGTGGTATGGGACGCTTATACAATAGGCCCTACAAAACTACCCCTTGGTCTATAAGCTTGTGTGGGCAAGTTTATAAATTAAGGTTAAATTCTTTGTTTATAAATTGCTGTTAATAACCGACACCCCAACGTATAATTTGGTATGGGACTTTTTATATGATGGGAGCCCTGTAAAAGGTCCCTTACTTATATGTTTCCGTATAAGTTAAGGTTATTTTTCATACTTTACTTTACTGCCACATGTACTATAAAAATTGTTGGTATAGGTCCGCTGCAATATGTTTCTTGATTACTCTCCACCTTCAAGTCCTCCACTTTCGTCCTCTCCGCTCGGTGCTTAGGAGCCGTGGTGGAATGGGTGAGGGATGATATGACTTAGTCTTTTAGACTAAAGGTTTTCGAACCACATCATTTAGGGGATCGTGGAGCCCACCATGGAGGAGAAGCCCCGCAGGTCGGCATGCTTGGAGATGGGGCGGTCTAGCACCGGAGTTCAGATGACAGGGACCGTGAGCCCCTAACCTTAGTAGTGTTTTATTTTGCTTCCGCTTGAGTGATTATGTAGTGAGGATATGACGTATCGGGCTTAAACCCTTATTTTTAGTACATTATATTCTGTGGACTCTCCTTTCGTGGAGACATATTTACTCTGATGTGGTATTTATTGTGGACTTTTGGTTAGAGTTTTACCACTCTCGTGCTTACGCTACTTTTATTGCTTTTCTGTGATCGAATCGGCCGGCAGAATCGGTGATTTGCGTTGATGATGCTTCAGGGTGTGAAGGTGTCACCGTAAAGCGGTGGTTCTGGGCCTAAGACCCCGTTGTTTTAAAAAGAAAAAAAGGGGGTATTACAAGTGGGATCAGAACAAACCTCGATCGAAATGTAACAATCCACAACCCCTGGGTCACCCCCGCGCGAGTTTAGTTTGGGGACAAACTAAGCAGCGGAAGTAGTGGTGTGCCCATAAAGGGAATCACATGTAAAGTCCACCTTTTCATTAATTCCACTTGTTCATCGGCTTGTAATTGGAATTCGTTTTTTGTAGCCTACGGCAAACCCTGCCCCCAGCAGGGAGCACCTCCGGCTGCGAAAATCCAATCTTATAATTCTCTAGTCAACGAGTTATACTCAACCCACTAGGAGACATGACTAACCACAATAACTTATAGTATGCCCTAGTCTGAAATATACTTTGGGTATGAACTTGGTTAAGCTAAGGAGATACCTAAAGTGAATAAAGGAGGAGTATAACACGAGAATGGCTACCTAAGCCATAAACTCAGGAAGCCCTACGGTCCCTATCAAGGATTACTCAAACTGGAAGGACTGCTTTAAGGAGAATTGAGACCAATAATCCATTAGTAGAATGGTAGAAGACATATAGTCTCAACCCTCATACCAGTAACAAGATTACTTGGAGACCACCACCGCGACAAACACCGAAGGTCGGATAGGAATTAAAGTTCGGAAGAGACCCAGTTGGGATTGTGAACATTTTGACCCGGATAAGGTTGTCTTAAATATGACTCAGAGGGTTTAAAGTATTGAGTATATCAACAGATTCAAGTTGGGAACCCCAAGTCAAAGATTGATACCCTAGGGATTGTGCACCCAGCTAGGATGGATATAACATGGTAATATCAAAGATACACAGCCCAAGGAAGGTAGAGGCTTATCTTTTATTTATTGGGGGCTTATCTTTTTTTTATTGGGGGCGTGACTTTTGTTTATTGGGCAAATTAATTACTGACTTGGGTTTCCCTTAGATCTCATCTAGAAAAGTTTGCGTCGTAAATATAGTGAAATGGACGTAAACCGTATTCGGTGCTACTCGGGCGTATTCGTAGGGATAAGAATCTGATTGCGAAGTGGAGATTTTATAGAGTCGTTGTCTACCCGTACAAACGAGAAATTTAATCATCAGAAGTTTGGTGTATCTCGGAACGTGTATCTCCCTGGAGTGAAGAAGGGCGTCATGGATTTTGTGATGCACGGTGAGGTCCATCGCCCGATGAAGGTTAAGTGCAAGAACTTTTGGGAAACTATTATGAAAGTGTGAGCTAGATCTGATATACTCTAGAGGGGGGGGGGGGTGTTAATAGAGTATGGTGCTTAAAAACTTTTTACAACAGTTGTTGTAATCTGAGTGAACAGGGAAGCAAATATTAAATCTAATCACAGAAACTATCTAATCACAAAGCAAACTACAAAAGAAATTAATCATAGATCACAGCCAGAAACAAAAATAAAGACAAGTAAGCCAGAAGACACAAGGAGCTATAGTGGTTCCCCTAAACTTGGGTACATCCACTCTTCTACCACCCTAAGTAGAAATCCACTGCAGGATGAGTTGATCAGGTGTCCTGGGCACCAATGAGCTTTTGATAAGGTGCTCAAAAACTAAATCAGATTTTTTTGATCAGGTGTCTTGCCACCAATGAGCTTTTGATAAGGTGCTCAAAAACCAAGCACAAACTTTTGAAGGGAGTTTGAAAAACCCTTTACAGAGATGGGGATGAGAGAGTGGTGGAAGTCTTCTCTTTCTCAAAGCAGCTGAGAAGACTATGTGGATTTTGATGTTGTCAAAGCTCCCCCTGAGTTCTTGAGATGTTCAGGAAATGAAGCTTTGCTGTAGGGTGATAGGCCTTCAGAAGTTGATCTCCAGCAAATGATGATTTCAGCAACAGCTGAAATGTTAGGTGTCCGGAGTCTTGAATTAAGATGTCCTTGAACACTTGAATTAGCAGAGATATGAAGATTTCAGTTGGTTGATCTCCTTGATTGTGTTTTCTTATATGAATTCTTTTAGACAGAGAATGTCTACAACTCTTTTTCTTTCTCTTGTGAACAGTTGATGTTGAGAAAAGATGTTGTTTAGAGAATGTTTTCTTCTTTTTCTTCTTCCTGTTCTACCCAGAGATTCAAAAAAATCTTGTACTTTATTCCTTTTGTTCTGAATAGAAAATGATCCTCTGTCAAGAATAGTCGTTGGTCTGTCATTAAATGACTTCCTTAATTGCAATTGTCTTCTGGGGGAAAGTCTAAAGAAACATTCCTTGATAATCCCTTGAAACTTGGTCCAGAATAAATGAAAACGGCTACAAAATCTTCTGAATTAATTGCTGACAATAACTCCTTAACTGTTCTGAATTTGAATCTTGCAAATCATTCAGCTCTTCAGAAAAACGTCGAACTGAGCTCCACTATCGTCGAACTGAGCTCAGCGATTTGGACTTAGACAACAACAGAGATCGTCGATCTGAGCTCAACTATCGTCGAACTGAGCTCAGAGATAGAGAATCAATACTGGAGTCAAGATCATCGAACTGAGCTCAAAGATCGTCGAATGGAGTTCGACGATTTATTGAAGTTGAGCTCAGCGATCGTCGAATGGAGTTCGACGATCCATCGAAGTTGAGCTAGACAATCGTCGATTGGAGTTCGACGATTCGTCGTACTGAGCTCGACGAAATGACTTAGTCTCCAAACTGAAAAACCTTGGTCTTGAGGGCAGCTTCCAAACCTAACTACTAACCCTTAGACTCAATTCTAATTGACCTTTAGATCTATACAATGAGGTCAAAAATAGGTTTCCTAAAGACATAGTGATCCTGACCCAAATTAGTAATAGGGTGTTCCAACAATATCCCTCTATTTGGGTTAGGATTACTATTTATAGGACTTGGAAAAATTAAAGAACAACATACAAAGCAACAATAAACAACAACAAGCAGAATCACAGATATATATTATCCCAGGCAGAAATCAGAAATCAGAATAATTGTCACCTAACATAATTATTCCTTCTCCTTGCTCTTTATAAGTTTGATTTCTCTATTAGGATCAAGAGCTTCTTTCTTTGACCTTATGTCATCAGCTGCACCTAAGGAAGTTTGTTATTTAGGCCTTGGAACCACAGCTTCAGGGTGCAGCTCCATATATCTTTCAGAATCAAAGAATTTGCTTGAGGCATATCTTTCCAGTTCTTTCTTTCTTTGTTCAAACAATGTAGTAATGTTGGAGGTATCTCTGCCTTGCTCTCGGGCTTTCTTGATTTGATCTAAGGCAGCTAACTCTTTCATCCTGGCAGTCCATGCAGTAGGGTTATTTTCTGGATCTTCAAAGGGCACTGGAGGCTCATATCTGTTAGAAGGATTATCTTGAGGAGCTCTGGATGAGACTACTTCTTTTAACCCAAAGAGAAAAGGGCCTGAAGTTGTATCTGATGAAGCTTGTCCTTCCCTAGAGTAAGGGTGTTGTCTAGAATAGCCTTTTGAATAGACTTGGAATTCCCTTTGGCTTCCTCTATAACTTCCTCTTCTAGATTGAGAACCTCTGGACTGGCTTCCCCTATATTGAGATCTTGCATGAGGCTGATAGGGGGTTTGGCTTTTGGCAGAGGGATGAGCAAGTGTGCTTCCACCTGCACCTGCATCGGGAGGAGGTGGTGGAGGAGGATGAGGATGATGAAACTGAGAAGATCCTTTCTCATACTTCCTCTTCTTCTTCATAGCTTTAAGTTGGTTCTTGGAATACTGCATCCAATGCTCAGTTATGGGGCAGTCATGAAGAATGTAGTAAGGTATGTCATTGGTGTCTTTGACTTTGGCTGGGGGCACCCTTTTCATAGCTTTGCTCCTTTCCTTTCTTTTCCTGGCTATAGTAGCAGAGGAATCATCAGAATCAGTCCTAAATTCATCACTTTCAGAGCTTTGCTCATCATATAAAGCATCAATCTGTTTCATATAATCTTTTTGAAGTTGGGTTGGAGCAGATGAAACAGCAGTTGTAGCAGTAGCAGATGCAGTACTAGTAACAACAAAAGTTGTAGCAGTAGCAGTAGCAACAACAGACACAGAGCTTTCTGGAGCAATACTTGCAGAAGCTATAGCAGCAGTAATATCAGCAGTAACTGGAGTAGCAATAGATTCAGAGAGAATACTTTCAGATATAAGAACCTCAGCATCAGTGATAACAACAGGAATAACAGTAGGCTCAAAATCATATGCCTCTGTCATCTGCATATCCTTAGAGATTAACTCATCAGTAGTATCAACAATATCAGCAGTAGCAACAGAAACATCAACATTTGCAGCAGTAAGATCACTGGGAACAGAAGGCTCAGCAGGAGTAGCAGCAGCAACAGAACTAGCAGCATAAACTGAAAGTACAAAAGAATTTATAACACTGGTGTCAAAACTTGAGAAGGGCACAATGACCTTGGAAAGATCCTCTGATGGCTGAACTGCATTACTCATTGGAAGACAACTGAAATAAATTAAATCAAACTCTGAGAGCAGGGACCTGAGGTCTACTGAAAAGATAGCAACTTGAGGTGGAACTGGAGCTTGAGTTGGGGTAACAACAGCAGCAGGAACTGAAGAAATGACAGCAGGCAATATCACATCTTCATTAGGAATCTCCCCCTGCCTAGATTCAGAGAGAGCTGGATCAAGGCACCCAAATGAAGGGATTGTCTGAGGATGAAGGAAGGAGGAGAGCCTGGCAGAGAGGGCTGCAACTGAATGAAGAAGGGGAGCCAAGGAGGTCTCCAGCAAAAGTGACAGCCTGGGAGCTATTAGTTCATACAGTTGGTCAGCTAGGGCTGGGATATCTACATGCTCAGTAGGCACTTGAGCAGAGGTAGAGGATGGAGGTGGAGCAACAGGTGATGTTGGAGGAGAGATGGTGGATGGTAGAAGTGAAGGTTGAGGTGTGGGGATTGTGGAGATGGAAGACAGTAGTATGGAGATAGATGGTGTGAAAGAGGGTTGATCAATAATGTCTTGTAGAAGTTATTGATATGAAGTTTGTTGGGTACATTGGTCAAGTGTACCTGATTTGAAGAAGCCTCACCCAACTCAATGATATACATCATAATGTATTTGATGTATGTTTGAGTTACTTGTGCAGGTTAAGAAAGAATTGGACTGAAGGAAAAAGTTTCTAAGTCCATGTGTCGACACCTAGAGGGTAAGTGTCGACACTTAAGAAAGCTTGTATCGACACCCAGACAAGCAGTGTCGATACTTGGAGTCATTGTGTCGACACCTGGGATGCAGAGTCGACACAAGACAGAAAGTGTCGACACTTGGAGCTGTGTCGACACTCAGTGAAGAAAAGTGCAGATAGAAAGTGTCGACACAAGGAGCTGTGTCGACACTCAGTGAAGCTGTGTCTACACCAGAAAGTGTCGACACTTGGAGCTGTGTCGACACTCAGCAAAAGTCTGCAGAGTCTAAGTACAAGTGTCGACACTCAACACAATGTGTCGACACTATGCAGAAGAGTCAGCACTTGAAGTAAGTGTCGACACTCAACACAATGTGTCGACACTCAACAGAAGAGTCAACATTTGAAGTATGTGTCGACACCCAGAACAATGTGTCGACACACAGCTGAAGACTCAACACTGGAAGAAAGTGTCGACACAAGGAGCTGTGTCGACACTTAGCAAAGAACAGAAAGAGCAGCAAATTATTCTAAGTACAAGTGTCGACACTTAGCAAAGAACAGAAAGAGCAGCAAATTATTCTAAGTACAAGTGTCGACACTAAAGGAATGTGTCGACACTCAGCTGAAGTCTCAACGACAAGAAGGTGTGTCAACACAAGGAGCTGTGTCGACACTCAGCAAGATTCAACATAGAAGACTATGTGTCGACACCAAGAAGCAGTGTCGACACTAGACAGATTCAACACAAGAAGTTGTGTCGACACAAAGGAGATGTGTCGACACTTAGAAGAATACAGCATAAGCTAGAAGAACAAGTACTTGTGTCGACACTCAATTTCAGTGTCGACACATGCAGAAAAATCTGTGTCGAGACATACAAGGAATTGTGTCGACACCTTGTAGACTTGTGTCGACACTTATACAACATGTGTCGACACTTGGACTATAAGTGTCGACACTTAAAGACAGAAAGTCTCGACACTTATAAACAGTTAGAGATTTTCAAGAAGTGACTGGTTGACATGACAGCTGCCGATCCAGCCGGTCTACAGCACCTGTCAGAGATGTCAGAAGTCAGTTATGGACCGGACCAGCCGGTTACCATGAAGAATGCCTATAAATAGGCACCTACAGTTTACAGAAAGTGTGATTGTGAAGTGGTTGAGGTTGTTGATCAAAGTGTTAACAGAGTTCAGATTATTGTTGAAGTAATCATTAAAGTGGTATACTGAGTATCAACACAAGAAGATCTGGCAGTCCAACTGCAGATCTAAGAAGTTGGAGAGAGAGGGCTCCATCCAAGAAATCAGCCTCTGGAACTAGGCTGAGAAGAAGGATTCAGAATCAATTATGGATATTAAGTAGCAGAGGTCAAGGAACAACTGCAGAGGATTCAGCCTTATTCAGTTCTACTCAAGAAGCTTTGAAGAAAGCTAAGTCAGGGTGAATCCAGCTGAGTTCTTCCAAGAACTCATCAAGAATCTCTCAACTCCCCTCCTTTAATCCAGAGTTGTAGAGTTATTATCTGTATTACTTTTATAACTTGTAGGATCCATTGGATCTGAGTGATTGTAAGCCTATATCTATAAAGGCTGAGGGTAGGGCTGTTTGCCTGAGTGTAGGAGATTGTGATCTCTGAGTGTAGGCCTTGTTGGCTGAGTGTAGGCCTTGGATTGGCTGAGTGTAGGCCTTGATTGGCTGAGTGTAGGCTTTGGGATAAAACTGAGTTGTAAGGCTTTGGGCCTGAGGTGTAGGAACCAATTTGGGTTCTGAGACAGTGCAGGAGTTTGGCCGAATCTAGTAAACTGCTAGATAGGCGAAGGGGGAAAGTGGATGTACCCATATCCTGGGGAACCACTATAAATCACTGTGTGCTGTGCTGTGAATGTGCTGTGTATGTTTGATTATTGCTGATTGTTGTAATAGACTAGTTAGAAATCTGTGTTATAACTGTTTAGCTGCCAACAAAGTTAGAAAAGGATTAGGTCACCTATTCACCCCCCCCCCCTCTAGGTGTTTAGGTACCATATCTTACAAAGTTGATGAGGAGGGTAGCTCAGGAGGAGATGAGGGTGAATCATCCATGAAGGAATCATCTAGAAGATTGAAGGATGGAATGGTGGATTATGTGTCAATGTCTTGGTGAGGGTAGTGGTGTAATGGGTGGAATGGTTCTTCTGATATTTGAAGAGTTGGGATTGGAGAGGGAATTGATGTTGGAGATGGGCTAGAAATAATGATTGTGGGTGGATTTTGAATGGTGGAGGTGACTGGGGGAGATGAAATTGGAGTTGGAGGAGGAGAAGCAGCAACAGGCAAGTCTTTTGCAGGGGCAGAGACTTGAGGGGAAGTGACTGTTATAGTCCTTGTGCCTGAAGTTGTGCTTGCAGAGGGCCTGCTGGGCTTTGTTATCTGTATGTCCCATTTACCAAAGAGGGCACAGGACAGCCTCTTTGAGGCATTGATATGCATCCCAGAAGATACAAGCAGGGCAAGGCATCTGTTGTGAAGAAAAAGCCCTAGGATCCTCCCATAATTCACAAAGTTCTTGTTTATTTTCTTCCTGATCAGGTCAAAGAAGACCTCTCCCCAGTTCAACTGTTTCTTATCCACAATGGCTCCCATCAAGCACAGCTGATACCTAGAGATAGTATCATGTGCTGAATGCTTGGCCAGCAGAACCTTTCCTACTACATCAGCCAAAAATCTATATTCCACAGCTAAGTTCTTTTTCAGCAGCTTGCTAGGGTTAGCATCAGAATGACCCATTCTTGCAAGTAAATCAGAAAATTCTTCTCCAGATAACTCAGCAGAATCTCTTCCAGAACTTAACTCAGAAACCTCTGTCAGAATAGCAGGAGTCAAAGGTACCTGGGTTCCAGAAATTGAGCCAACCACTGTGTTTTGGTCCTGATTGTGGGCAGTATAGACCCACTCCTTAATCTCATCAGCAACTAATTTTATTCTTGTGGACATGATGACAACAAGCTTCTGCTCCTTGAATAGTTCCAGAATGTCTTGAAAAACCTGATCAGTGGTGCTGAAAGTCTCCATGTCTATATCAAATCCAGCATCGAATTTCATTGCGGCTAGAACGGCAACAGAGACGGCCATGGTTACCTGCAAAAATCAACAAACAAAATGACCAAATGTAGAGATGTTTGGAGGGAAAGAGAAATTTTTGCAGAGAGATTGAAAGCGCAAAAGGAGAATGACGGTCGAAAAAAGAATTTTATATTACGGTTCGACACAGAAAAGGAAAGATCATTGAACTCAGTTCGACGATCGGGGCTTTTAAAGGAATCTGTAGAGTCTTCAATATCGTTGATCTCCGTTCGACGATATTGGAGAGCGTCGAGCTCCGTTCGACGATAGTTCAGAGAACAGAATCGTCGAGCGCCGTTCGATGATCATTGACCGGAAGAGATAGTTGAACACTATCTGAGAAGCGCTGAACTCAGGTCGACGTTTTCGGAAAGCGTCGATCTCCATTCGACGATCGGGGGGAAAATCGTCGAGCGCAGTTCAGAGACCAGAAATACACTCTAGACACTTAGAAAAATCAGGATGTTTTCCTAGTCTTTGTCAATTTTTAAAGTTTCAAAATCTTGGAACTTATTTTAGACTTCCTCCATCTAACATTCCTAACTGATTTAGGAAGAAGGTGTGTTTCTTTTCATCCAAGGGTTTGGTGAAAATATCTCCCCTTTGCAAATCAGTTGGGATATATTGAAATTCAATTTTATTCTTCTCAACATTATCCCTTAAAAAGTGATGCCTAATTTCTATGTGTTTTGTCCTACTTTGGAGGACTGGATTTTGAGCTATAGAAATAGCACTGGTGTTATCACAAAAGATTTTAGACTTCTCTAAGTTGTAGCCATAGTCTAGGAGTTGGTTTTGAATCCACAATATTTGTGAACAACAACTGCCTGTAGCCATATATTCAGCTTCAGCAGTTGAAGTTGACACAGATGTTTGTTTCTTGCAAAACCAAGAGACAAGTCTGTCACCAAGAAACGGACAAGTTCCATGGTGCTTTTCCTGTCAATTCTGCATCCAGCATAATCAGCATCAGAAAATCCAGTTAAGTCAAATGCTGAATCTTTTGGATACCAGAGACGTAGATTTGGACAACTTTTAACATACCTGAGAATCCTTTTTACTAATGTTAGGTGTGACTCTCTAGGGCTTACTTGGAATCTAGCACATATGCATGTAGCAAATATTATATCAGGTCTACTAGCTGTAAGGTACATTAAAGAGCCAATCATTGCTCTATATGTTGTCTGATCAACAGGTTTCCCATATTCATCAGCATCCAATACAGCATTAGTAGGCATGGGTGTTTTCATACAGGATGCTTCAGACATACCAAATTTCTTGACCAATTCATTTGCATACTTGGTTTGAGAAATAAAGATGCCTTCAACATGTTGTTTGACTTGCAATCCTAGAAAGAAGGATAGCTCACCCATGCTACTCATTTCAAATTTAGAATGCATTAGGTTGGAAAACCTTCTGCACAAATTTGAATCAGTAGAATCAAAGATAATATCATCTACATAAATCTGTACTAGTAGGGTATGTGACTTATGGGTTCTAATGAAAAGAGTTTGGTCTACTCTACCCCTTATAAATCCATTTTCCAGAAGGAAGCATGCTAGGGTCTCATACCATGCTCTAGGAGCTTGCTTGAGACCATATAATGATTTGTTCAACTTAAAAACATAATCAGGATAAGTTGGGGAGATAAAACCTGGAGGTTGTCTAACATAGACTTCTTCTTTGATGTCTCCATTTAGAAATGCACTCTTTACATCCATCTGATATACCTTGAAGCCTTTGTGTGCTGCATAAGCTAAGAAGATTCTGATGGCTTCCAATTTTGCAACTGGTGCAAAAGTCTGGTCATAGTCTATGCCTTCTTCTTGAGAGTATCCTTGTGCAACTAGCCTTGCCTTGTTCCTTACAATTACTCCTTGATCATCCAATTTGTTTCTGAACACTCACTTTGTTCCAACAATGGAGTGATCCTTAGGCTTTGGCACTAGTTCCCAAACTTTGTTCCTATCAAATTGATGTAACTCTTCTTGCATTGCAATGATCCAGTGTGGATCTTGCTCTGCATCTTGAATGGATTGAGGTTCAATTTGAGATAGGAAGCAAGTGTGCAACAGATTTTGGTTGACCTGATTTCTGGTTTGCACACCAGCTGAGATGTCTCCAATTACTTGGGAAATTGGATGGTCTCTTGATGGTACTAAATCAACAGGGGGTGTTGATTGTTCACCAACCTGTGTTGTTGTTTCCTCTTGTGGTACAACAACTGGCTCTTCAAGTTATTTCTCTTCAATATGTTGAATGCTTTCTTCATCTTCACTGCTTTCCTCTTTTTGAGTAACCTGTAACTTGTTCAAATCTTCAACAAGAGAATATACCTGCAAAGGTTCTATGATAGAAGTATTCTTCTCCTTGAAAGACATGTTAGATTCATCAAATGATGTGTGAACAGATTCTTCAATTTTAAGAGTTGATTTATTATAAACCCTATAATCCTTACTGATCATGGAGTATCCCAGAAACACTCCTTCATCAGCTTTAGCTTGAAATTTTGCTAAATATATCTTGTCATTATTGTGTATATAATAAATACAGCCAAAAATTCTAAAATAATCAACTTTAGGTTTCTTCCCTTTGAGTAGTTCATAGAGAGTATTTCCCTTTAGTTTACGTATTAAACTTCTGTTCAGCACATAGTTGGAGGTGTTCACTGCCTCTGCCCAAAAGGATAGAGGAAGGTGAGCATCTGACAATAATGTAGTGGCAGATTCAATAAGGGTTCTATTTTTCCTTTCAGCTACCCCATTTTGTTAAGGAGTTCTAGGAGCTGAGAAAGTATGCTTGATCCCTTCACTCTGACAGAACTCTTGCATAAGAAGCGAATCAAACTCTGTCCCATGATCACTTCTGATCAGGGCAATGTGAGTATTGAACTCAATCTGTATACATTTGAGAAACTCTGTCAAACACTTAAAGTTATCAGACTTCTTCCTAAAAAAGAACACCCATGTGAATCTAGAGAAGTCATCTACAACTACTAAGGTGTAAGATTTCCCTCCTAGGCTTTGTACTGTAATGGTTCCAAAAAGATCCATGTGTAACAGATACAATATCCTAGGTGAATCACTCTTATTAAGTGATTTGAAACTATTTTTAGTTTGCTTGCCTAATTGACAAGCCCTGCAGAGTCCTTCCTTATTGTAGGGGCCAGAAGGTAGTCCTCTAATAAGGTTGTCCTTGGATAGCCTAGCAATAGTTCTAAGGTTTAAGTGTCCTAGTCTCTTATACCATAAAATATTAGGTCTACAGACAGAATTGAACAGGCAAATATCTACATCTGTTGAAAGAAAATATACTAGATAGATGTTACCTTTCCTTTTACCAGTCAACACAGTTGTGTTGTCCTCTGACTTGATCTTGCATAAAGCTTTGCTGAAAGTCACCGGGTAGCCTTCATCACATAGCTAACTGATGCTAATCAAATTGTGCTTCAGTCCTTCCACATAAGCTACCTTCTTGAATGTCAATGTCCCAATCTGGACTGCACCATATCCTTTAGTTTGTCCAAAGTTTGAATCACCAAATATGACTTTGGGTCCAAGCTTGGCTTTAAAGGATGTGAGGTTGTCCTTGTTTCCTATCATGTGCTTAGAGTACCCACTATCCAAGTACCATTGTTGGTTTGATGTTGGATAGGTCTTCACCTGCACATAAAATAATTCACTTGTTTTTGACCCAGTTTACCTTGGGCCTAGGTTGATAACCTTTAAACTCAGAAATTAAAGACATCCCAGGTTGACTCTTATAACCTTCAGGATGATATCTCCTTGGAGGTATTATCCATTCAGTATAAGGGTTAAAGATTTGGGATGAAGGACCTCTAGGATTGGATTTTGATTTGCCCTTGAAAGAATTTCCAGAGCTCTGATCTCTGTTCGACGATCGTGGAGCTGCGTTCGACGATCTTGGGTCAGATCGTCTAGCTCCATTCGACGGTCGACTGTGGCAGAGTTCAGGAATTAGAGATCGTCGACCTGAGTTCGACGATTTTGCCTGAGATCGTCGATCTGCGTTCGGCGATCGTCGAGCTCCGTTCGACGATTTCTGCTAGAACTTGGTTTTCTTAGGCAGATCAGAATTCTTCCTAGCTACCTCTACAACTCCCTTCCCTTTATCAGAAATGAACTTGATTGGGGTTGTTAGAACTATAGGTTGGCTGGATGAAGCACCCAAGCCCAGTGTACTATTGAATCTGGAGTTCACTGTGCTTGTGATGTCCATCAGCTTGATACTTCTCTCATTAAGGGATTCTTCAAGCTTCTTGGCCTCTGATAGCTCACCTTTCAGTGAAGCTATCTGCTCCCTACAACACTCCAACTCCTCAGAGAGTTTGAGGTTTTCTGACTTTAAGATACTATGATCAGATAATTGATTTCTGAGAGAAATAATTTCCTTCTCAGATTTTAGTAAGTCTAAACATAATGTTTTAAACTAAGATTTAAAGTCCTCTGAATTGAAGTCAAAAGAACTAATTACCTGGTCCTCTTCAAGTTGAGTCTCTAAGTCTGACTCTGACTCTTCAGCATCTGAATTATGTTGAGAGTCATTGATTGCCATCATGCAGAACTCCTTCTCTTCAGCATCATCTTCATCATCACTTGAGCTGGATGAAGCTTCTGATTCTTCTTCAGTATCACTCCAGGATTCAGCAACAAACCCCTTCCTTGTGTGTTTGTTCTTGCTTGAGGAGGGTTTGCCATTTCCATTCTTCTTGAAGTGTTTGTCCTTTCTTCTTTCTTTCTTGTCCCTTCTGTCCTTGTTTTTGTTCTCTGGACAGTCAGGTACAATGTGCCCTGCTTTCCTGCAACCAAAGCAAACAATTTCTTTATTATTTGACTTATCATACCTTGGCTTATCATGCTCTTTGTATGATCTCCTTCTGAAGTCCTTTCTGGTCATCTTGTAAAATCTTTTGGCCAATAGACTGAGCAACTCATCATTGTCTGTGACTTTGTCTTCAGGCTGATCTTCAGTTGCTTTGAAGGCTATTGTCTTTTCTTTCCTTGTGGCTCGTGAGGCAGCCTTCTGCTCTTATTCTCTGTTCTTAATGAGCAGCTCATAAGATTTGAGCTTACCCATAAGAGCTTCTGTTGTAATCTCATTCAGACTTCTGGCATCCTTGATTGACCAGATCCTTGAGTCCCAAGTGCTTGGGAAGCACATTAGGATTTTATCATTTAGTTCAGTCAGTGATATCTCCTTATCCAAAGTCCTCAGTTCACTGACTACCAGACTGAGTCTATTATACATATCTCCAACTAACTCAGCTTCTCCTTTCTTGAAATTCTCATATTGAGATATGAGGTGGGATCTCCTGTCCTTTCTTTCATCAGCTGATCCTGAGACTATTTCAGAGAGTTTATCCCAGATTTCCTTTGCTGAATTACATTCAGCCACCTTTTGAAAGATTTCATCAGACATGGTCTGGGCTAAGATATTCATAGCCTTTGCATCAGCTACCTTCCACTTCTTGATATCAGCATATGTTCCTGATGGAGGTGAAACAGCATTTGTGCTTGTGTTCTCTGGAGGTCTTGGACAGACTGTCAAAACAGAATTAAAAATATCCTCGTCAATAGAATTCATGTATAATCTAATCCTTGCTTTCCAAAGTGCAAACTTGGATAGATTGCACACTAAAGGTCTGGTGCTAGCATAATCTTTGTTTTGGGCCATGACTTGTGAAGACAAAACCTAATAATAAAATCAAAACAAGCAGATCTAACTAGGGATCTTGGGGTTCAGGTGTTAGCCTGTGCAACCACTGAGATATGGTATATTTAACCAACCTGGAAGATGTGGTATTTTTAACCAACCTGGCTCTGATACCAATTGAAAGTGTGAGCTAGATCTGATATACTCTAGAGGGCGGTGAATAGAGTATGGTGCTTAAAAACTTTTTACAACAGTTATTGTAATCTGAGTGAATATGGAAGCAAATATTAAATCTAATCACAAAAACTATCTAATCACAAAGCAAACTATAAAAGAAATTAATCACAGATCACAGCCAGAAATAAAAATAAAGACAAGCAAGCCAGAAGATACAAGGAGCTATAGTGGATCCCCTAAACTTGGGTACATCCACTCTTCTACCACCCTAGGTAGGAATCCACTGCAGGATGAGTTGATCAGGTGTCCTGGGCACCAATGTTCTTTTGATAAGGTGCTCAAAAACCAAATCAGATTTTTTGATCAGGTGTCTTGCCACCAATGAGATTTTGATAAGGTGCTCAAAAACCAAGCACAAACTTTTGAAGGGAGTTTGAAAAACCCTTTACAGAGATGGGGTTGAGAGAGTGATGGAAGTCTTCTCTTTCTCAAAGCAGCTGAGAAGACTATGTGGATTTTGATGTTGTCAAAGCACCCCCTGAGTTCTTGAGATGTTCCGGAAATGAAGCTTTATTGTAGGGTGATAGGCCTTCAGAAGTTGATCTCCAGCAAATGATGATTTCAGCAACAGCTGAAATATTAGGTGTCTGGAGTCTTGAATGAAGATGGCCTTGAACACTTGAATTAGCAGAGATCTGAAGATTTCAGTTGGTTAATCTCCTTGGTTGTGTGTTCTTGTATGAATTCTTTTAGACAGAGAATGTCTACATCTCTTTTTCTTTCTCTTGTGAACAGTTGATGTTGAGAAAAGATGTTGTTTAGAGAATGTTTTCTTCTTTTTCTTCTTCTTGTTCTACCCAGAGATTCAAAAAAAATCTTGTACTTTATTCCTTTTGTTCTGAATAAAAAATGATCCTCTATCAAGAATAGCCGTTGGCCTGTCATTAAATGATTTTCTTAATTGCAATTGTCTTCTGGGGGAAAGTCCAAAGAAACATTCCTTGATAATCCCTTGAAACTTGGTCCAGAATAAATGAAAACGGCTACAAAATCTTCTGAATTAATTGCTGACAATAACTCCTTAACTGTTCTGAATTTGAATCTTGAAAATCATTTAGCTCTTCAGAAAAACGTCGAACTGAGCTCCACTATCGTCGAACTGAGCTCAGCGATTTGGACTTAGACAGCAACAGAGATCGTTGATCTGAGCTCAACTATCATCGAACTGAGCTCAGAGATAGAGAATCAATACTGGAGTCAAGATCATCGAACTGAGCTCAAAGATCGTCGAATGGAGTTCGACGATTTATTGAAGTTGAGCTCAGCGATCGTCGAATGGAGTTTGACGATCCGTCGAAGTTGAGCTAGACGATCGTCGATTGGAGTTCGATGATTCGTCGTACTGAGCTCGACGAAATGACTTAGTCTCCAAACTGAAAAACCTTGGTTTTGAGGGCAGCTTCCAAACCTAACTACTAACCCTTAGACTCAATTCTAATTGACCTTTAGATCTATACAATGAGGTCAAAAACAGGTTTCCTAAAGACATAGTGATCCTGACCCAAATTAGTAATAGGGTGTTCCAACATATTACAGTCACTGCCCGAGTTAGAGTGGAAGTTCGAGGTTATAATGTGGGATTTTTATACACAGGATTCCTCATCCACACTCCGGGCATAATTATAATTGGAACATCAATGATATACTGGCCGAGATAGCTGGGGTCACCCCGAACCGGAAGAAAACTACCATGGGTGTTTCATGAAATTTGTGAGTAGTTATCCGTTATCATGGTGTGCTCAAGATGATCGTGTCAAACAAGGATGGATAGTATACGTCCAAGGAGAGAACATCAGTCCAGGATTATCTGGGCTCTCGGCCGACATTCAACACAACTCTCCACCCTCGTACGTAGGCTCAAGATTCTACTATCATGGATCTAGGATGAAGATCCTCAGTCACTCGACTCGAAGTTTGTGGAGGATACTGATGCTCTAGTTAGGTTGGTCCGGGACAGGATGCTGGAAGCACAGAGCTGACAGGCTAAGTATTACGACGCCCGACACCGTCAGGTAGAGTTTCAGGTGGGAGATCGGGTTTTCTTGAATATTCGGCCCATGCACAGAGTTTCACGAGTGCGTGGTCAGAAGAAGAAGCTCAGCCCTAGGTATATGGGCCCTTACAGGATCCTGGAGCGGATCAGGCCCCTAGCTTATAGGCTGGAGTTGTCACCGGAGCTGACGTGTTTACACGATGTGTTCCATATTTCTTCACTTAGGAGGCCTCTACTATGCCCGGAGCAGCAGATTTTGACCACAGATGGACCGGTAGCTTCAGACCGGTCTGTTCACTTGGAGCCGGTTCGGATTGATGACCGAGGAGTACAGATCTTGCGTCGCAAAAAGGTTCCTTTATTCAAAGTCTTGTGGAGAAACCACGGCCAGGAGGAGCATACCTGGGAACAACAGGACCTGATGCGACAAAAGTATCCAGAGCTGTTCAGGCAGGTATACCTCACAACCTCTCAAGATGTTCAATTTAATTTCCTGTTTTACACTAGTAGGGCTGCTCTAGGAAGAGTGGAGGATAATCTTTTGTTTATTGGGATCTTGACTTTGCCAATTGGGCGAGTTGGTCATAGATGTAAGTTTCCCTTAAACCCCACTTAACAAACATGGCGTCGAGATGTAATCTTACACTTCCTATGGGATGTTACAAGCTCCCTTTTCTTCGACGGAAATTCCCGTAGGCTTAACCTTTATTTCGGGGATGAAATCTTTGTTTTATTTATTGGGATTTGTAACATCTCATTTCCAACTAGACCCCTAAGAGTGTTTTTGTCATGACTAGGTCATGACAAAACCCTAGGAAGCTCAAGAAGACCAAGTGAGCTTAGGCATGAAGTTGGAAATCATCATGGTCTACAAATAGTAGAATTTTAAACAATAGTTTAGGATTACCATGGGGCTACAGCTTGACCCCAGGACCCTACCACAACACCCCCAAACATTTTGGGAGGCCAATTAAAGCCACAAGGACCCATTGGGGTCATTCAAAGAGACTAAGTTGACCCAAGTCAACCCTAACCCAAAATGGGTCAAACTAGCCTACTTAGGGTCAATTGACCTTCCCCTAGCCAAGTGGACCCCACCCATGCCTTCCTAGACCTAAAGTGAGGTCAATGGGTCACTAAGGACACATTGGGTTCAATCCTAGAGGCTAAGTTGACCCAAGTCAACTCAAGCCCCTAATCGTGTCAAAGTACACTTACTAAGGGTAGGTGACCTCCAAAGTGCAAGGTAACCCTACATAACCCTTACTAGACCTCAGGGGAAGCCATGGGGTCACCAAGGACCCCTTGGGGTCAACCCAAAAGCTCATGTTGACTCAAGTCAACTCTAGCCCTAAAGTGGTCAAAGTGCCCTTACCAAGGGTCAAGTGACCTCCAAGGTGCTAATTCAACCCTACCCAACCCTACATAGACCTTAGTGGAGGCCAATGGGTCACCAGGGACCCATTAGGGTCAACCCAAATGGCCATGTTGACCAACGTCAACTCTACCTTAAGGTTAAGTCAAATTAGCCAAATAAGCTAACCCATGCTCAAGCCCACTTCCCCCACTTGGGCTAACCTCATTTTTATTATTCATATGGGTTAGTGGGGTGCCAATAGGCTGGAGTAGAGATCAAAATTCGGCCATGGTAAGTAGGAGAGAGAAAGCTCCATTTTTCCCTTTAATGGAGGAGAGAAAAAGTTAGAAAAGAGTCCATTCATGGCCAAGGGAGACCAAGGGCCTCTCCAATTGATTCCAAAGGCTGAATACATTCCCCCTCATCAGTTTTGAGGAGTTTAATAGCCATGGTTGGCCACCCAAGGTGGCTGAAACCAATTTCTTCAATAAGGAGGAGAGAGAAAGAGTGGTCATAATGGCATGGAAGGTGAAACCCCCACAAATCCCCCATTGATGGCTGGATTCAACTCCTTAGGAGTAGGGGAGGAGTTTCCAGCATTCTTCAGGTCATCAAGGGGCTGAATTCATTGAGATTTCAGTTTCCCAAAATTCCCCATTAATGGTGGAAATGAGGATTCAAGCTATGACCCTCCCTATCCCCCTTTTGGCTCTTTTAAAAGCTTCACCAAGGTTAGAGGAGACGTTTCCACCCCTTACCTGAATAAACCGAGCAAGTTGGCTGTGTAGTTGCAGAGCACCGAAAAGCTCCACCACCGGCCATGGCGCACCACCACCACACTTGTCCGCAAGCTCGCTTAAAGGTCCTCCTCTACTCCTCCTTCCGTGGGTAGATCGTAGGAACCATTTAGGACAAGAATCGGACTCAATTGAGCTGATCCAAGTTTTCATTTCCATGGTTTTTACAAAAAAAATGGTGGTCGGGTTCGCCGGAAACCACCACCTCCGGCGGTCAAACCACTGCCGGACGGCAGCCCTCACCGCAAAGGAGGTGGTGGTGGCAGTGGCCAGCCAGGGAGGTAGCCGGGTGGCCGGGAAATGAGCTTTGAATAGGCTCCAGGTTCGGCCAATCCCAGCCCTTGGCTGGAGGAAGAAGATGACTAGGAGCCCCACGATTTTGTTTTAAGATCCGTGTTGGATCAAATTTTATTAACTCCTATTTATTTAATTTCTGCCGCTTTTCTGGGGTGTTTTTAAATTAAATATTAAAAGTAATTAGAAGCCAGATCAGAAAAAGTGGTCAATAAAGAAAATGTAGCCCTTGATTCTAGTTTAATTTAAAATTGATTTCACTCAATTTGGAGTCCTGGTTAGACCACAACACCCATTTTGGTGGGACCTATACCTAGGTCTATCCTGAGATTCAAATGGATGCCCATCATTCATCCCTTGTCCAAATGATCTGATATTTTGGTAGGGAGTCTACCCTAGCTATACCTAGGGCCTGTCCAAAATTCAGACTTTTTGGAGAACATTTTTCTATAGTTTTTAGGAAAATTTAATAATCCATGAACAAATTAATTAGGTGTCATAAGCACCTCACAATCCCCACAAATTTGGGTGGGAGGTCTTAGAGGGCATGTTAGAGCTTTGGTAGAAGTTTAATCTCATTTGGAGATGTTTTGGTTAGGTATTGATCCAACCTTAGGTTGGCCCCTTTTAGGGTTAAATAGGTCAAGCATCCCCTTTGGGTTTTGAGAGGTCAAATCACCTCAACAGAGGTTGATATTTTGGCCACTGACTTTTTATAGTATGACTCACCATCCAATGGAATTTGGGGTGGTTAAGTGTAGGGTAGCCCTAGAACCCTAGGGTAGGTTCCTTAATGGGGATTCTTATGGTTTGAAGAATATAGGGTCACATGACCTTGGATTGACTTGAAACTTTGTGGAGAGGGCCATAGGATTAGTACATTCCTCTGGTTAAAATATTAGGGAATTTGGATGAATTAAACCCCCTCAAAACCCTAACCCTAGCTTAGGGCACAAATATTGTGGTGAAGGAAAATGTCACTAAGACTCTTTGAAAAGTGATGAGGATTCGGTTGAGTAGTTTGTGAGGTTTGTACAAGCTCTGGAGATTTTATCATGAATTTAGGATTATTATTTTGGATACTTCATTAACAAATTGGTAATTTGTATTATTTACTTAGAAATTTATTAGGAAGAAACTACTTGCTGGAAATTGATGAAATTTAGCCAGAGACCTTTTTATTATTTTGTATAGTTCTGGGAATATTTATAGAATTTTAGGATGGCTATTTTTAAGGGTTGCTCCATTAAGTATGATTTCCCATGAAAGTTTAATTTAATTTATTTTGGAGTCAAGAAAGCCTCAAAAATTATGATTTTAGTACAATGATCTTTTCTGAACCATATTAAGATTCTGTAATTTGTATGTAATTTTCTGATGAATAATTTTGGTACTTCCTTCTTTACACATGACTAAAGGTAATATTTTGGTTAAATTATTTAGAGGTCACATATTCTCTGGAAAATTATGGAAATTAATATCTACTCATATATCTCTGTTATTTAGTGTTCAAAAGTTTTGATTGACCATTACTTGAGTAGATCATATAGTTCATGTTCAAAGTTGCCCATGACCAAACATTTGGGAAAATTCAATAAATATCAAATTAATTAGAAAATTTATGGATCTCTGATTTTACACTAAATTTGTTATGATAGACCTCTGGTAAATTTCAAAGGAAGTTTGGAAGACAATCCGGAGTACCTCCTTCATACACCTCATATAGTATAGGGTAGTCTGCATATAGTAACTGTGAAAACTGAACTAAAGGGGTAGTGAATTTTGGAGAGTTGAATCCTCGGTAGGTTGCTGGTTTGGGCAAATAAAGGAGTTCATCATTGGAAGACGGGATTTGTAGAGTGAGAGGATGACCAGTGTTAGGTGGTGCTCGGGATCGGCGAAAGATTGTCCTTCCCGTAGGGAGGAAGTGTTTAATGTACTGGGGCTAGATTCAGAAAGATTAATTAAGGGTCGGGAAATCGGGTAGCGACCAATAATAATAAGTGCCTTGCGAAAGGGAGCTTTGGGCGTAATCTCATCGTAGCTCCTAGTGCCTTCGAGAGCCCTTCACGGGGCATACCTTGGGCAGTCCTGGGCTAACGTAAACTGTAGGAGAGATAAATCTTAAAGAGCAACTAGAATAATTAGGGGTTCACTTTCACACACCCCGATGTCTCGGAAAGTTGGTTTGACTCGATTGATACTTGTGAGGGGCAGGATGGCCCGACGAGCTTTGGCTCGGTTGATGTTTGTGACGGACGGGATGGTCCGGGGAGCTTTGGCTCGGTGCTGATACATAAGGTTGCATGTGCATAAAATAAAGGTGGTGGGTCTTCGGTATTGGAGTCTCGATGCACCTATGCCAATACGTTGACTCGACAAGTGTGGCTAGCACTTCGCCAACAGAAGTCCGGTGCGCCAGCCGGCAAGAGTATGCAGGAGTCCTCTTTGTGCACCAGTGTTGAGGCGTACGATAGGTCTGACCTGTAGTTCTTTTCGTCTGCCACTACGGAGGTATCCTGGGAGGTGAGGCTCTAGAAAGGGGGAACTAAAGGTCTGTGTATACAGAGTCGGGTGGGTGACTTGCACTTGCATGATAGCATCATAACCCACCTACATGTTATAGCATAATCATAGCATAAAACCCCTGTCACCTATTGTATAAGTGGTATGGGACGCTTATACAATAGGCCCTGCAAAACGACCCCTTGGTCTATAAGCTTGTGTGGGCAAGTTTATAAATTAAGGTTAAATTCTTTGTTTATAAATGGCTGTTAATAACCGACACCCCAACGTATAAATTGGTATGAGACTTTTATTACACACTGAGGGATGGCCTAGTGTGCTTCAGAGGATGGATTTACATACCAGAGGGAGATCAGGTCCGGGAAGATATCATGACGGAGGCCCACAATAGTTGGTATTTGGTACACCCGGGAGTTACGAAGATGACTACGGATCTGAAGAAGACCATGTACTGGCCAGGCATGAAGAAGGATATCACCTAATTCGTGACCCACTACGAGGCATGTCAGCTGGTGAAGGCAGAGTACAAAGACCCCGCAGGATTGTTACAACGACTCTGTTCGAACAAAAAATGAGAGACCGGAAATTTGAATAACTGAAAACTTTATTATTCAAAAAAGGTGTTTATTACATGTTATTGCCTCCCTTTTATAGAATGGAGGAGATGAGAGAGATTACAATTGAACAATGTGGGACTAAAAAATTATATGTACAAGCGGTTTAATCTAAGTACAAGTTGCCAAGCCGCGCAGTTTGGTGCATGGACAAACTGCCTGGCAACCATTAGAGGAAGACGCCAAGCCGCCACATAGACCGCCAGACCGCCCGGACACCAAGTTGCCAGGGAGAGATTGGCAGACTGTTGGGTACATTGGTCAAATGTACCTGATTTGAAGAAGCCTCACCTAACTCAATGATATACATCATAATGTATTTGATGTGTGTTTGAGTTACTTGTGCAGGTTAGGTATTCACTAGACTGAAGCTAAAAGTTTCTAAGTCCATGTGTCGACACTCAGAGGGAAAGTGTCGACACTTGAGAAAGATTGTGTCGACACCCAGACAAGCAGTTCGACACTTGGAGTCATTGTGTCGACACCTGGGAAGAAGAGTCGACACCAGTCAGAAAGTGTCGACACTTGGAGCTGTGTCGACACTCAGTGTAGAAGAATGCAGAAAAGCTGTGTCGACACTTAGCAGAAGTGTCGACACCTAGAAGAGCTGAGTCAACACCAGAAAGTGTCGACACTTGGAGTTGTGTCGACACTCAGCAAGAGTCTGCAGAATCTAAGTACAAGTGTCGACACTCAACACAATGTGTCGACACTATGCAGAAGAGTCAACACTAAAAGGAAGTGTCGACACCCAGCACAATGTGTCGACACTTAGCTAAAGACTCAGTATTTGAAGTAAGTGTCGACACTCAACACAATGTGTCGACACTATGCTGAAGAGTCAGTAGTTGAAGAAAGTGTCGACACCCAGCACAATGTGTCGACACTTAGCTAAAGACTCTACACTTGAAGAAAGTGTCGACACAAGGAGCTGTGTCGACACTTAGCAAAGAACAGAAAAGTTACAAAATATTCTAAGTACAAGTGTCGACACTAAGGGAATGTGTCGACACTCAGCTGAAGAAACAAAAGTGAAGACTTGTGTCGACACCAAGAAGCAGTGTCGACACTTGACAGTTTCAACACATGAAGATGTGTCAACACAAAGAACATGTGTCGACACTTAGAAGAATACAGTTAAAGAATGAAGAACAAGACTTGTGTCGACACTCAATTTCAGTGTCGACACATGCAGAAGAATCTGTGTCAAGACATACAAGGAATTGTGTCGACACCTTGTAGACTTGTGTCGACACTTACACAACATGTGTCGACACTTGGCCTATAAGTGTCGACACTTAAGAACAGAAAGTCTCGACACTATCTGACAGTTAGGGAATTTCAAGAAGTGACTGGTTGACATGACAGCTGCCGATCCAGCCGGTCTACATTAACTGTCAGAGATATCAGAAGTCTGTTATGAACCGGACCAGCCGGTTACCATGAAGGAAGCATATAAATAGGCACCCATAGTTTACAGACCAAGATTGATGAAGTAATATAGAAGTGGTTGAAAAAGTTTTTGATAAAGAGAGTTCAGATCTTTGTAAAAGTGGTATATTGAGTATCAACACAAGAAGATCTTGCTGTGCATCGGCAGATCTAAGAAGTTGGAGAGAGAGAGCTCCATCCAAGAATTCAGTCTTTGGAACTAAGGCTGAGAAGAAGAATTCAGAGTCATTTGGATTTCAAGAAGCAGAGGTCAAGGAACAACTGCAGAAGATTCAGACTAATTCAGTTCTAATCAAGAAGCTTTGAAGGAAGCTAAGTCAGTTTGGATCTAATTGAGTTCTTCCAAGAACTCTTCAAGAATCTCTCAACTCCTCACTTATTTTCTGAGTTGTAGAGTTAGCTATTGTACTTTCTATTTTAACTTGTAGGATCCATTGGATCTGAGAGAATTGTAAGCCTATATTATAAAGGCTGAGGGTAGGGCTTGGTTGCCTGAGTGTAGGAGTTGAAGAACTCTGAGTGTAGGCCTTAATTGGCTGAGTGTAGGCCTGGGTGGCTGAGTGTAGGCCTTTTGGCTGAGTGTAAGGCTTTGGGCCTGAGATAGGAACCTAGTTGGGTTCTGAGTTAGTGGAGAAGTTTGGCCGAATCTAGTACACTGCTAGATAGGCGAAGGGGGAAAGTGGATGTACCCAAAGATTGGGGAACCACTATAAATTAGTGTGTCTTCTGTGCTGTGCTGTGCTGTGGAATTACTGTTTATTTCTGTAATTGCTGTTAGTTGTAATAATCTGTGAAATAACTGTTGAGCTGCCAACAAAATTGCAAAAAGGTTTAGGTCACCTATTCACCCCCCCTCTAGGTGTTTAGGTACCATATCTTTCAAGTGGTATCAGAGCCAGGTTCCTCAAAAAGGACTAACTGTCTGAGGAGATCCAGTTTGGCAGATTCAGTATAAGTCAGGAAACAGTTTCAAGAAAATCAAGAAACATGGGGTCTTCAGAGAATCACAAGGAATTGGGTTCAATGAAACTGCCCATATGCAGAAAGGAGATTTTTGGAATCTGGAAAGAAAGGGTAAGGCTGTTCATGGAGGCCTCTGACCCTAGGATCTACATCACAGTCAAAGAAGGGCCTTATGTGCCCATGAAGATTTCAGTCTTGGATGCTACACAGAGAACTCCAAAGGATTTTTCTGAGATGACCAAGGATGAGATTGTCCTAGCTACAATGGACAAAAGGGCACAGAACATCATAGTTAGTGCAATTGATGATGCCACCTTCCAGAACCTTATTCACTGTAAAACAGCAAAAGAAATGTGGGATACCCTCATTGTCTACATGGAAGGTTCTGAAGAAGTAAGACAAGATAGGAAGTCCTTGCTTAATCAAGAATATGAGAGCTTTAGGCAAGGAAGAGGAGATAGCATCACTGAATGCTACAAGAAGTTTTATAGAATTGTTAATGAACTCATGTCCTATGGAAGAGAGTTCACTAACTATGAATTAAATGATAAGTTCTTAAGGTCCCTAACCAAAGATTGGGACACTAAGATCTGTGCCATCAGAGAAATGGCAAAGCTGGGAGAAATTCCTCCTCCCACACTGTTTGGCAAGTTGTTATCTTATGAGATGCAATTGTCAGTAAGAAAAGAGGAGGAAAAGTCAACAAGGACTGAACACAGGGAAAGGACTGTTGCCTTTAAGTCAGAAGTACCTAGAAAGAACAGGACTAAGTCATCAACTCCTCCTCCAGAGGTAGTTGAATCAGAATCTGATGAGTCTGTTAGCACTAAATCTACAAGCAGTGAAAGTGATGAAGATTTTGCTGCATTCACCAGACATTTTCAGAAATTCCTTAAGAAGAAACAGTGGAGGTCCAGACCTTCATATTCCAAAGGGAAAGAAGTCCAGTATCAGGAGAAGAAGCCTTCAATGAAGGATAAGAAAAAGACAAAGACTAGTAAGGCAACTGGGTCTAAGATTATGTGTTACTGCTGCAATAGACAGGGTCATGTTATTGCTGATTGTCCTGAAAGAAGGAAAGAATCCAGTGACAAAAAGAAGACTCACTTCAAAGGAAAGAAGGAGAAGTCCTTTGTTGCAAAGAATGAGAAGACTCTTTCAGACATTTCTTCTTCAGACACTGAGACAGATGCTGAAGCCTATATAGGGCTATTTGCTGAAGAAGAAGAAGAGTTTATGCAGATCATGGAATCAATCTATGAACAAGAAGAGTGTCAGTGCCAAGGACTGATGGCATTGACTAAAAGTACCAAAATCCTGGAGCAGCCAGGACCTAGTCAGGTACAAAGTCCAACTCAAAGTTCAGATTTCAGTTCTAGTTCAGAGTCAGAATCATCTTCATCAAGTGATGGAAGTGTTTCTGAATCTGAGGGAGATATTCATCAGCTCTTAGATGAATACCAAGTACTGTTGCAAGCCTATAAGAAAAGCAAGATCCTAGCCAAAAGTCAGGCAAAGGAGATTGCTGATCTCAAGGCAGCTGCAACAGATTTTGAGAAGCAGTATGATCAAAAACTGAATGAAGTAGCCAGGCTGAAACACATTACTGTGATTCAGATGGGTACTATTACATTTAAGAATGATCAAATTAAGAGACTGGAGATAAATCTCCAAAAGGAAAGAGAGCTAGTTGCTAGGTTTTCAAAACCTAAATCAGTGCTACCCTTGATTGATGAATTTGTTCATCATAAAGGAAAGGCTGGATTGGGTTTTATTAAACCAGCTAGGACTGTTCAGGATCAGTCCAAGTCCAAGGGCAAAGCCCCAACATTCAACAAGCCTGCTGTAGTCAAGACAGCAAAGGTTGTACCTAAGCAAAGGTACAACAAGTTTGAATGCTGGTGTTGTGGCAAGGTTGGCCACTTTGCCTTGGACTGTTGGCACAATGCAAGTGTCATTGGGAGTAGCAAGTTACCTGCTGGAAAGCCAGCAGGTGGCTTTGTCAAGTTGCAAACTAACAATCACCAAGGACCCAAGTTTACTTTGGGTTCTAAGGTTAAGTAATTTGTTTTGCAGGTGAATCCAAGTGGCCATACCCCTACATGGTACTTGGATAGTGGATGTTCCAGACACATGACTGGAACTAGGGGACTACTGAAGGACTACATTCCAATCAAAAATGGTCCAAAGGTGACCTTTGGTGGTTCTGAAAAAGGAATCATCAAAGGGTTTGGTAACATTTCCTCAAACTTAGTTACCATTACTCATGTGGCTTATGTTAAAGGGTTGAAACACAACCTCATTAGTATAAGTCAATTAAGTGATGTAGGGTATGACATCTCATTTGTTAAAAATGGCTGTCATATCAAGAGGTCAAGTGATCAAGAGATCATTTTGACAGGTTATAGGAAGAGAAATGTCTATTGTTTAGACATTATGGTTGAGAACAATAGTTCTCCAGTTTGTCTTGTAGCTGATGAGATAGTCTCTCAATGTGTCAAATGGCACAAGAGGCTTGCTCATCTTAATTACAAGACTATTGGCAAACTCTTTAGTAAAGAGTTAGTGAGGAATGGTCCTCAAGTTAAGTGTGTCAAAGATGGCATTTGCTCAGCTTGTCAAAAGGGCAAGCAGACTAAATCCACCTTTAGAAGCTTGGACAACAAAGATGCTGTGAGGTGTTTATACCTCTTGCATATGGATCTATTTGGTCCAATGCCAGTTCACAGCTTAGGTAGGAAGGTCTATACCTTTGTAGTTGTTGATGACTACTCAAGGTTTTCCTGGGTGTTCTTCTTAAAGCAGAAATCTGAAACACCTAGTGTCTTCTATAGTTTTGTTAAGCAAATTCAGAATGAATTGAACTGTACAGTGGTCAAAATTAGAAGTGACCATGGTACTGAGTTTCAGTCTGAAAGCATGACAAAGCTGTGTGAAGACTATGGGATATTTCAAGAATTCTCTTCACCTAGAACACCTCAGCAAAATGGCATTGCTGAAAGGAAAAATAGGACCTTGATAGAGGCTGGTAGAACCCTATTAAGTGATTCATCACTAGCAGAGTATTTCTGGGCTGAAGTAGTTAACACTGCATGTCATGTGATAAATAGGGCTACCATCACTAAAAGGTTAAACAAGACCCCCTATGAAGTTGTGAAAGGCAGGAAACCAAATCTATCCTATTTCAGGATCTTTGGTTGCAAATGCTTCATACTTAACAATGGAAAGTCTTACCTAACTAAGTTTGCTGCCAAGTCCCAAGAGGGAGTGTTTGTTGGGTACAGCAATAATAGTAAGGCTTATAGAGTCTACAACTTGACTACTCAAGTTGTAGAGGAGTCTGTGCATGTAGTTTTTGATGAGACACAACTAATTAACAATGAGTTGTCTAGCAATGTATGCAGCCCCACAGGTCTTACTAAGAAGATGGACAAGCTAACCATAGAAGATGTACCTGCTGCAAGACAGCAAGTAGAAGAAGATGGCTTATGTCCAGGGGGAGAACTACATGTACCAGGAGCTGAAGAAGTACAAGGAACTCAGCATGATGAAGATGCTGAAGAAGTACAACCAGAAGTAAGGATGCCTCCAGCCAACAGGCATCTAAGAGATCATCCAGTAGAGTTGATTATTGGAGATCCAAGACAAGGAGTTCAGACAAGGAGCAGAAATCAGAATGCTGTAGTATATTCAAGTTTTCTGTCTCAAATAGAACCAAAGAAATTTGAAGAAGCTATACAAGATCCACAGTGGACTGAAGCTATGCAAGAAGAACTTAATCAGTTCAAAAGGTGCAAGGTTTGGGAGCTGGTTCCAAAGCCTAAAGACCACAATGTTATAGGAACTAAGTGGATCTACAGAAATAAGTTAGATGAACAAGGGGTCATCATAAAGAATAAAGCAAGACTGGTTGCAAAAGGATATAGGCAAGAAGAAGGTATTGATTTTGATCAAACCTTTGCCCCAGTAGCCAGACTGGAGGCCATAAGGATGTTCTTGGCCTATGCAACCTATCAAGGATTCAAGGTATACCAAATGGATGTCAAGTCAGCATTCCTAAATGGTAATTTGAAAGAAGAAGTCTATGTGGAGCAGCCTGCAGGTTTTGTTGATCCAACTTTACCTCATTATGTGTATAGACTTAGGAAAGCATTATATGGGTTAAAACAAGCACCTAGAGCTTGGTATGAAACCCTATCTAGTTTCCTCATTGAGAACAAGTTCTCAAGGGGGAAAATAGATAAGACTCTATTCCTTAGGGAATCTAGAGGCAAAGTAATACTTGTCCAAATATATGTAGATGACATTATATTTGGGTCTACTGAAAGTAGCCTTTGCAAAAAGTTTGCAAAGCTTATGCAAAGTCAATTTGAGATGAGTAGTATGGGAGAACTAAAGTTTTTCTTGGGTCTCCAAGTTAAACAGACTGGAAGTGGTCTATCCATATGTCAGTCCAAGTTCACCCTAGAACTCATAAGGAAGTATGGTATGGATTCATCCAGTACCATGAAGACTCCTATGGGGTCAAGTATGTCTCTAAGCAAGGATGATGCAGGGAAACCTGTAGATGAAACCTTGTATAGAGGGATAGTTGGCTCCCTACTATACTTGACTGCAAGTAGGCCTGACATTATGTATGCTACATGTGTTTGTGCCAGGTATCAAGCCTGCCCTAAAGAGTCTCACTTGACTGCAGTCAAGAGAATCTTGAGATATCTAAAGGGCACACCTTATCTAGGCCTCTGGTACCCTAGGAATGGAGATTTTGATCTAACAGGCTATTCAGATGCAGACTTTGCAGGATGCAAAGAAGATAGAAAGAGCACTACTGGATCCTGTCAATTCCTAGGTGGAAGACTCATTTCATGGAGCAGTAAGAAGCAAACCAGTGTGGCTATTTCCACAGCTGAGTCAGAATATGTAGCTGCAGGAAGTTGCTGTGCTCAACTTCTGTGGATTCAACATCAGTTAGAAGACTATGGATTTCAGGTAAGTAGAACTCCACTTTACTGTGATTCTACTAGTGCTATTTCAATAGCTAACAATCCTGTATCACATAGTAGAACTAAACATATTGAGATCAAATATCACTTTCTTAGAGAGCATGTAGAAAGAAATGATATTGCACTTGAATATGTTAGAACTGATAATCAGATAGCTGATATGTTCACTAAGCCCTTAGAAGAAGCTAAGTTCAATAGGTTCAAAATTGAACTAGGAATGATAAACTTAGACTAAGTTTACAGAACTAAAAATTGGCTAAGTAAAAAGGTGTCGACACATAGACAAGTCTATGTCGACACAGAATAGTAAGTGTCGACACTTCAGGAAAATGGTGTCGACACATCTAGGAAGTTGGTGTCGACACTTCAGAATCTTAGTGTCGACACATGTCGAGTAGGTGTCGACACATCCAATAAGGTGTCGACACTTAAGTTTTACTCAGAATTTTCTAAGTAAAGTCTCGACTACATGTCGAGTAGTGTGGTGTCGACACTTAACCAAGTGTCGACACATAAAATCTGTTGACTAAATTTGTGTCGACACATGAGTGTCGAGACATTATAAGTCAGTGTCGACACTTATTGACAGTGTCGACACATCTTTAGTAATCCATCCCGCCTGTTTGTCTTCAAACCAGAAAGGTATAAATAGGATTATGTCTTTGTTTGTCGACACGCTTTCAAAAGTTTCGAGACCAAAACTCTTGTGTCGACATTTCTCTCTTCTCAAGACTAAATCTTCAAACCCTAATGGCTCCCAAGCTCGAGGAGAATGTTAACGAAGGGTATGAGCTCGTGCGAGGTGCTTTTGACGATGGCGATCAAGAAATCAAGTCGGTGGTAACCCTAGTCACCGATTCAGGATTGGAGTTCTTGGTTTCAGAACCAACCAAGATATGGAAGAAGGAAGTTATCGAATTTCTTACTGGAGCTTCTGTAGATGACTCAGGCTATAGAATTAAGTCAAGGGTGCATGGCACCAAGGTCAAGATTTCACCCAAGTCTTTGAGAAAGGTACTTCAGCTACCTAAAGTTCAAGAAGAAGAGGAAGTGACCACATCTAAGACCAGAGAAGCACTTACCTGGTGTGGTCTAGATCCTAAGATGAAAATAGGTTCAGTTTTCAACAGGAAGGGAATGAATAATCAAGGCAAATTCCTGTCTGAAGTTGTAGGCAAAGTTATACTAAGCAAACCAGGAGGACATGACAGGGTGTCAGCCTCTATGTTCAGTATTATGACCAGAATCATCTTCAACCTCAAAACAGACTGGTCTAAGATTGTATTTGAGAAAGTGAAGGAAAGTCTGAAGAAGCCCAATCTGGGCAGGATACTAAGTCTCTACCTGGCTGGATCAATTCCAGAGGTAATGAGCACTGCTGCTGGAGCTAAAATCAACCACATGAGAAGGATGGACATGAGAATCTTCTCCAGGTGGGAAAGGGTGTTGTCAAAGGAATTGACCACCCCTGAGAAACAAGTTACTAAGAAAGATTCTCCTCCCAGGAAGAAAAGAAAAACTGCTGTTGTGACACAAGTGTCCTCAAGCAGTTCTGAGAGTGAAGAACAGGTGGTGTTTACACCTGATGAGCAAGAGGAGGAGATAGTAAAAAAGACCCCTGCTGGTCAAGATGTGGCTGAGATTCAGGGGGAGCTGCCTCACACTAGCCCCATCCCTAGGGATCCAAGCCAGGGGGAGCTTCCAGGTGTAGCAGAACCATCTACACTGGAGAGTGAGCAAGCCACCATCCTCATCCAAGAGGTACTTGTTGACCTTAATACTTTCAATTTTTCTATAATAAATTCTGATTTGTCTGATGACCATCAGCAAAATCAGCAAGCAACTCAAGAACCAGATGTTGTTCTCCAAGACACTTCTGTTGTAGCTGATGAACACAGTACATCTCCTGCACAGTCACCCCCAGAATATACAATGGAAGATCTATTTCTGAATTTAGATCAAGAAGATTTTGACATGGACAAGACTGCTGCTGATGAAGAGAAGAGTGCTGCTATTAAGGGGGAGAACTTGGAAGTACAGGAAGAGCCTATAAGGCTAGATACTGAGAAGGCACAAGATGTGCAAACTGAAAAACCATCAAGCCCTAAGGATAGGGTGGATATAGCCAGTACTTTAGAGTCTGAGGATGATGAAGCTGAGCAAGATAAGAAGAAGCAGTTCTTTGTTTTCAAAAGAAGGAGCCAGAGCTACAAGAAGGCTCTACAAACTGTTGCTCAACACTCCTTGGTCCAACAAGCTCCATCAACTGATTACAGTGCTCTACTGCTTGCAATGCAAATCAAGATGGATGAACAAAGGAAGGCTATAGAAACTTATATTGATGAAGGGCACAAGGCACTTCAATCGGATCTGGCACAGGACATCAAGTCAATAAGGTTTGAAATGAACCTTAATAAAAAGGAGATGACTGACTGTTTTCAAAAGGGTGCTAATGCAGTGGTTTATCTGGCAACCCATCAAGAGACAATAAAGACTCAAGTGGATGATATAGCACTAAAGCAAGGCTATGTGCTGGAGAATCAATTGAGGATGAATGATAATTTGACTGCATCTCACAATGCAATAGTCACTGAACTCAAGAATAAGTCAGATGAACCTTCAACATCCACTGCTGCTGCCAAGGCTGAATTTGATAAAGTATTTCAGGAAGAAATTGCTGCTGTCAAGAATGCAATCAACGATTCACAGAAGGTCATTTCTGAACAGCTTACAAAGCTTAGACCTTATTTTAAGGAAGGAATCAGGTACTTGGACAGTCAGATAAGATTCCAAAAGGATGATGTAAGAGACCATGTTGCACAAGAAGTCATAAAGGGAGAGAGGGTGTTAGTCAAAGCTAGCTCTGACCATGCCAAATGGATTTCTAATTCCATCAGAGCTACACTGGGCTATCCTCCCCTGTGTGATGATGACAATGTAGCTGAATCTGGTATTCAAAGTGCATATCTTGGAGGTGAGCAACAGGAAGTAGCTCAGGTGATCTATCCACCTCCAGATTTTGAAATGGTTCATGCTGATGTAAGCACAATGTATAGTCCAACTGCTGGCAAGCCTAATATTGTTCTGGAAAAGGTTGTTCAACCTATTACAGCAGCTATGCAAGAGGCTTTGGACAAAGAAGAAGAGACTAGGCTATCAAAGAAGAAGTTCAGGGAACTTGCTGAGCAAAAACCAGATTTTGAACAGTGGAGCCCTACTTCTAGGAACATCATTCTCACAGCCTGGAAAGCAGCCAAGGACAATGCACATGAGAGGAACAAGTGGTTCTCAGAGGCAGAATGGAGGAAGCATGAGAGTAGGCAGGAAGCCATTGTCCAACATAGAAGGAAGGCTAAGTTAGGAAAGCTACCTCCTACAGCTGTGGAGCCTAGCAAGTACTTTCCTAAGCCCTATCATTACTTTGAGAGGCAAAAAATCAAGGCTGAAGAACAGAAGAAGAAGGACTCCAAAGGGAAGAAGACTGCTGAAGCTGAGCCTGCTGCTGCTGCTGCTGTAAAGGCCAAAGTGCAAGCTGGAAAAGGCATAGTCATAAAAGAACCAGAGCAGAATTAGACTAAGATTAAACTGAAGAATGTTGTAATCTGTTACATCAAACATTTTGTGTAAATCATTGAAAATGTATTAACAACAATGTTTGAACAATTTTTGTTAAATAAATTTCATGATTATTCAGATGAATGTGTCTAATTCTTGTTTGTTCTGTAATGCTGAATGAGTATACATGTGTGCTTTATTACATGTTTAAGTTTAACTCTGTTGACATATACCTGTTTTACATCATTTTATGATTTTTAATTATAAGTGGTGTATATCATTGACTAAGGGTTATGACTTCTCCAAATAGGGGGAGATTGTTGGGTACATTGGTCAAATGTACCTGATTTGAAGAAGCCTCACCTAACTCAATGATATACATCATAATGTATTTGATGTGTGTTTGAGTTACTTGTGCAGGTTAGATATTCACTAGACTGAAGCTAAAAGTTTCTAAGTCCATGTGTCGACACTCAGAGGGAAAGTGTCGACACTTGAGAAAGATTGTGTCGACACCCAGACAAGCAGTGTCGACACTTGGAGTCATTGTGTCGACACCTGGGAAGAAGAGTCGACACCAGTCAGAAAGTGTCGACACTTGGAGCTGTGTCGACACTCAGTGTAGAAGAATGCAGAAAAGCTGTGTCGACACTTAGCAGAAGTGTCGACACCTAGAAGAGCTGAGTCAACACCAGAAAGTGTCGACACTTGGAGTTGTGTCGACACTCAGCAATAGTCTGCAGAATCTAAGTACAAGTGTCGACACTCAACACAATGTGTCGACACTATGCAGAAGAGTCAACACTTAAAGGAAGTGTCGACACCCAGCACAATGTGTCGACACTTGGCTAAAGACTCAGTATTTGAAGTAAGTGTCGACACTCAACACAATGTGTCGACACTATGCTGAAGAGTCAGTAGTTGAAGAAAGTGTCGACACTCAGCACAATGTGTCGACACTTAGCTAAAGACTCTACACTTGAAGAAAGTGTCGACACAAGGAGCTGTGTCGACACTTAGCAAAGAACAGAAAAGTTACAAAATATTCTAAGTACAAGTGTCGACACTAAGGGAATGTGTCGACACTCAGCTGAAGAAACAAAAGTGAAGACTTGTGTCGACACCAAGAAGCAGTGTCGACACTTGACAGTTTCAACACATGAAGATGTGTCGACACAAAGAACATGTGTCGACACTTAGAAGAATACAGTTAAAGAATGAAGAACAAGACTTGTGTCGACACTCAATTTCAGTGTCGACACATGCAGAAGAATCTGTGTCAAGACATACAAGGAATTGTGTCGACACCTTGTAGACTTGTGTCGACACTTACACAACATGTGTCGACACTTGGCCTATAAGTGTCGACACTTAAGAACAGAAAGTCTCGACACTATCTGACAGTTAGGGAATTTGAAGAAGTGACTGGTTGACATGATAGCTGCCGATCCAGCCGGTCTACATTAACTGTCAGAGATATCAGAAGTCTGTTATGAACCGGACCAGCCGGTTACCATGAAGGAAGCCTATAAATAGGCACCCATAGTTTACAGACCAAGATTGATGAAGTAATATAGAAGTGGTTGAAAAAGTTTTTGATAAAGAGAGTTCAGATCTTTGTAAAAGTGGTATATTGAGTATCAACACAAGAAGATCTTGCTGTGCATCGGCAGATCTAAGAAGTTGGAGAGAGAGAGCTCCATCCAAGAATTCAGTCTTTGGAACTAAGGCTGAGAAGAAGAATTCAGAGTCATCTGGATTTCAAGAAGCAGAGGTCAAGGAACAACTGCAGAAGATTCAGACTAATTCAGTTCTAATCAAGAAGCTTTGAAGGAAGCTAAGTCAGTTTGGATCTAACTGAGTTCTTCCAAGAACTCTTCAAGAATCTCTCAACTCCTCTCTTATTTTCTGAGTTGTAGAGTTAGCTATTGTACTTTCTATTTTAACTTGTAGGATCCATTGGATCTGAGAGAATTGTAAGCCTATATTATAAAGGCTGAGGGTAGGGCTTGGTTGCCTGAGTGTAGGAGTTGAAGAACTCTGAGTGTAGGCCTTAATTGGCTGAGTGTAGGCCTGGGTGGCTGAGTGTAGGCCTTTTGGCTGAGTGCAAGGCTTTGGGCCTGAGGTAGGAACCTAGTTGGGTTCTGAGTTAGTGGAGAAGTTTGGTCGAATCTAGTACACTGCTAGATAGACGAAGGGGGAAAGTGGATGTACCCAAAGATTGGGGAACCACTATAAATTAGTGTGTCTTCTGTGCTGTGCTGTGCTGTGGAATTACTGTTTATTTCTGTAATTGCTGTTAGTTGTAATAATCTGTGAAATAACTGTTGAGCTGCCAACAAAATTGCAAAAAGGTTTAGGTCACCTATTCACCCCCCCTCTAGGTGTTTAGGTACCATATCTTTCACAGACCTCCTGGACTGCAATCCGCTAGAACCAAAACGCCAGACCGCCCGGTCTCTATTCTGCAACACTCCCCCTCAAGCTGGAGCATATATGTCGATCATGCCCAGCTTGTTGCAAATATGATGAAAAGATGCGGATACCGACTTGGTGAAAATATCAGCCAACTCTTTATCGGAGGTGACAAACAGAGTACAATTTTATGCCTTTAGAATCTCTTCCCGAATAAAATGGTAGTCAACTTCGATGTGCTTAGTTCTCTCATGGAAGACCGGATTTTTAGAGATGTATATGGTGGCCTTTTTGTCACAAACCATAGGTAAAGGATAACTGTAGACCTCTCCTAAGTCAAGCATGAGAACCCATAACCACTTCAACTCATACGTGGTCGATGTCATACTTCTATATTCTGCTTTAGCACTGGAGCTGGAGATGACCGACTGTTTCTTGCTTTTCCAGATTACAAGAACCCCCCCCCCCCCCACAAAGGTGCAAAAACCTGACGTTGACTTGCGGTCTCCTTTGTCATCGGAATAGCTTGAATCGGAGTAAGCTTCAATCCTTAAATGTCCATTCTTTTGAAAGAGAAGTCCTTTACAAGGAGAAGATTTGATATACTCTAATATCCTCATGGCAGATTGTAGATGACACTCCCGAGGAGTTTGCATGAACTGCCTAACCTTGCCTACAACATATGCAATGTCGGATCTGGTCATCGTGAGATATATAAGTTTTCCAACCAATCGTCTGTACCTCATAGTATAAGAAAGAAGAGGAGAGTCATCCGTCCATGTTTTATCTTCTCCAATCTCCATGGGACATCGGGCAGGTTTAGTCCCAGTCAACCCTGCCTCTTTTAACAAGTCCATAGCGTATTTCCGTTGAGAGAGGAAAAGAGAATCGGGCTTCCGAGAAATTTCTATCCCCAAAAAGTATTTTGGAGAGCTCATATCCTTTGTAACAAGGTGTTGCCGAAGATGTTTCTTTGTCAAGATTATTCCAGCTTGGTCATATCCAGTAAGAATAATATCATCCACATATACTGCAAGCACCACTAGACCCAGAGAAGACTTACGAGTGAACAAAGTGGGATCAGCAGAACTTCTCGTAAAACCTACGGCCGCCACAATCCCGCTAAACTTGTCAAAACAAGCACGAGGACTTTGTTTTAGGCCATAGATAGTCTCCTTAAGCTGGCAAACCTGTGTCTCCCCCTGAGCAACATACCCTGGAGGTTGCTCCACATAAACATCTTCCTGAAGATCCCCATAAAGAAAGGCATTCTTGACATGCAGCTGCGAAATGGGCCAATTTCTATTGACAGCCACAGAGAGAAGGACCCTAATAGTGCTGAGACAAGCAACTGGAGAGAAGGTGTCAAAATAGTCAACTCCATAAGTCTAGGTAAAACCCTTGGCAACAAGTCGAGCCTTGTAACGATCCACACTACCATCGGGGAGGAACTTCACCACAAAGACCCAGCGACAGCCAACAACATCTATGCTGAATGGAGGAGGAACCAGGGTCCAGGAACCCCGTTCAGTTAGAGTAGCAACCTCTTCATCCATAGCAGCCTTGCAATGTGGAATGGTAAGGGCCTCCTTATAGGAACGAGGAGTGGAAGTGGAAGAGATATCCAGCACAAACTTCCTACGAGTAGGGGTGAGACGATCATATGAGACAACTGCAGCAAGCGGGTTCTGGGTACAAGCCCGAACCCCTTTGCGAAGGGCAATAGGGAGGTCCACGTCAGCAGGTTCCTCAACAACCGGAGCATCTGTGGTGGAGAGAGATGGCCCGAGAGGAGAAAGTGACGGCGGCGAAGAGGAGGTAGAGTGCGGAGGTGAAGAGGGAGGAGAATACGATGGAGATGGTGTAAGAGGAAATACCTCGGTAGGAGGGGATGTGATAGTGGTAGGTGGGAAACCATTGCTTGGGAGTGTGGAAAGAGGAGTGAAACTGGAATCCACAGGAAGAGTAGAGGAGGCATCAGAGAAATAAGGAGCATTCTCGAAGAAGGTAAAGTCCGCGAAGATGAACTACTTGCGAAGAATGGGGTCAAAACAACAGTAGCCTTTTTGAGCGATAGAACAGCCCAGAAAGACACATTTAGTGGACCGAGGGGAGAGTTTGTCGCGGGTGGCGGAGGGAGCATGCACAAAGGCTATGAATCCAAAGATTTGTAGAGGGAGAGGAAATGGTTCCTTGCCCGGATAAAGAATGGAGAAAGGGATTTGACCACGGAGAACGGTAGAGGGAATGTGATTGATGAGATAGCAAGCGATGAGAACAGCATAGCCCCAGTAAGAGCGAGGGACATGCATTTGTGTTAGCAGAGTGCAAGCGACATCAAGGAGGTGACTATTTTTGTTTTCCGCCACTCCATTTTGTTGGGAGGTGTAAACGCAACTGGTTTGATGAACAATCTCATGTTGTGTACAAAAAGAGGAAAAAGCTTGACTAAGATACTCTTTTGCATTATCAGAGGGTAAGATTTTAATGGAAACATCAAATTGAGTTTTAATTGAATGATAAAACGATGTCCATACCTCAAAACATTCAGAGGGGTCTCATAAGAGATACACCCAAGTACAGCGTGAAAAGTCATCAATGAAAGTAACAAAATAAGAACTACCCCGACCAACGGTAAGGGTAGGAGCAGGACCTCAGATGTTGGAGTGAACAAGATCAAACGGACGGGTAGAACCACGATCTTGCTTTGGTGGGAAGGAGGAGCGATGATGCTTGCCAAGTTGACATGCATCATAGTTAAGAGGAGGATGATGCGGAGGGAGGTGGGGCAAAAGCTGGCGAAGAAGCTGGGGAGGTGCATGACCAAGGCGAAGATGCCATCGGAGAAGATCTATAGAGGAGGAGGAGAAGGCGGATAGAGCAGAAGCGTTGTCGAGGAAGTAGAGGCCGCTGCTCTCAGTCCCAGTAGCAATCGTCCGCTGGGAGTCCGGATCCTGAAAAGAATAAGAGGTAGGAGTGAATGTGACGGAGCACCATCGTTGCTTGCATAAAGAGGTAACCGATAATAAATTACAAGGAAACTTGGGCACATAGAGGGTATCTGCCAGGCAGAGAGATGGAGTGACTTGAACCATTCACGTTCCATTGACCGGTGAGGGAGAGCCATCCGCAAATATGACCGGGGGCAACCGATCATATGTTTCTAGAAGAGAGAAACACTGAGGACTTCCTGTCATATGATTTATAGCACCAGAGTCGATCAGCCATCTGCCGCGAGTAACAACGTGGGCACTACCGGAAGAGGTGACCATCGTGGCGAAAAGCTTGGAGGAGGTGGAAGCCATTGAAGAGAAACCACGCGATAATAGCAAGTCGTGGCGACAACCACAAGTCACTGCGAAAAAACGACGGGGTCGCAATGAGAAGTGCGCGAGAAAGAAGTCGCACGGCTGAGCCAAGAAGAGAAGAGAGTCCCCAACCCGGGCGAACAACAAGCAGGTCGAGCGGCTACGAAGGCCGCAGCGGACAAGGAACATATTCTACAGCGGTCACGGTGACAACACACCAGCGGCAAGGAAGGTCACGACCAAGAAGCAGCGCAAAGCAGAGGGAAAGAAGTCGCACGGTCTGAGAGAAGGCCACCCGGGCAAGAGAAAGGGAAGACACGCAAACTTGGAGGAGTTTGCGAGAAAGGCTTGCGAACAGAGGAGAAGAACAAGTCACACGGCTAAATATTAGGCCGCGGCGACTAGCAAGCAGGAGCGGCTGGAAGGAAACAAGTCTCAATTACTTAGGAATAGGTTGAGGCGATTGGAGAGATCGGTTATAAGGGCCAGAGAGGTCGCCCAAATAAGGGAAAAACACGCGAACAGGGCGCGACAAGAGAAGAAGGAGATTGCGAGAACATGTCGCGAGAAGAGGAAGAAGCCGTGAGAACAAGTCACACAGACAAGATAAACCCTCGAAAATCAGGAGGAAAGGATTGAGGGCTCTGATACCATGTATGAACAGAAAAAGAGAGACTGGAAATTTGAATAACTGAAAACTTTATTATTCAAAAAAGGTGTTTATTACATGGTATTGCCTCCTTTTTATAGAATGGAGGAGATGAGAGAGATTACAATTGAACAATGTGGGACTAAAAAATTTTATGTACAAGCGGTTTAATCTAACTACAAGTCGCCAAGCCGCGCGGTTTGGGGCATGGACAAACCGCACGACAACCATCAGAGGAAGACACCAAGTCGCTACAGAGACCGCCATACCGCCCGAAAAGTCGCCAGGGAGAGATTGGCAGACCGCCCGGACTGCAATCTACCAGAACCAAACTGCCAGACCGCCTGGTCTCTATTCTGCAACACACTCCCAGTGTTGGAGTGGAAGTTTGAGGATATTGAGATGGACTTCATACATGGCCTTCCCCGATCGTGGATGGGAAACGATTCGATCTGGGTGATCATCGACCGGCTAACAAAGGTAGCCAGATTTATCCCGATCAGAAAGGATGGCTCGGTTGGTGTGCTGGTTCGGAAATTCGTGGAGCAGTTCATCCATTATCATGGCGTACCCAGGACGATTGTATCGGATCGGGATGGACAGTTTACGTCAAGGGAGCAGGATCAGTGCAGACTTTCTTAGGCACTTGGCTGACAATCAGTACAGCTTTTCATCCCAAGACCGACAGGAAGACGGAATGCAAAAATCGAACTTTGGAAGATCTACTGTAACTATGCATTCATGACTGTGGGGAGCCTTGGGAGAAGCTGTTGCCACTGATCGAGTTCTCATATAATAATAGCTACCAGTCCAGCATAGGGATGGCTCCTTATGAGGCCCTATACGGACGGAGGTGTAGGACTCCACTGTTGTGGATACAGGACGAGGATCTGAAGGCTTTAGGTTTGGAGTTTGTTGAGGACACCGAGGCTAAGGTGAGGCTGGTATGAGACAGGATGTTAGAGGCACAGAGCCGACAGGCTAAGTATTACGACGATCAGCATCGTCAGGTGGAGTTTCAGGTGGGAGACTGAGTATTTTTGAAGGTCCGACAGATGCATGGTGTTGGGTAAATTAGAAAATGTGTACCAGATTTGAAGAAGCCTCACCCTACTCAATGATATGCATCAAGGTGTATTTGATGTGTTTTGAGTTTATGTGTGCAGGTTAAGTAATTGCAGGAAATGCAGAAAAATTTCCAAGTCCATATATCAATACCTAGAGAAGCAGTGTCGACACTTATGAAGGCTTGTGTCGACACTGGAGAAAAGTTGTGTCGACATTTGGAGTAGAAAGTGTCGACACTTGGAAAGGCTGTGTCGACACCAGAAGAAACTGTGTCGACATATAGAGGCAGTGTCGACACAGAGAGAAGCAAAGTCGACATCAACTGTGTCGACACCAAAAGGCAGTGTCGACACACAGGAATACTTAGTCGACATCAAATGTGTCGACACCAAGAGGCAGTGTCGACACACAGAAGTATTTATCAACATCAATTGTGTCGACACACAGGACTTGTGTCGACACATAACAAAGCTTCAACAAAGTTAAAGTAAAGAAGTACTTGTGTCGACACAAAGGAGATGTGTCGACACTCAGCAAGCTTCAACAAAGTTAAAGTAAAAGAAGTACTTGTGTCGACACAAAGGAGAAGTGTCGACACTCAGCAAGTTTCAACAAAGTTAAAGAAAAGAAGGCTTGTGTCTGTTAAAATTCAACAAACCGCAGACGCCCCCTTGGATACCCTGTTGAAAACTCAACAAACCGAAGGAGGATACGCCCACTTATAATGTTGAAAGTTTTCCCGGATCGTGGAGTTAGCAGGGGTTATCTCAACAAAGCAGTAACAACCAGCAACACATGCAGCACAAGCTTCTTTATTGATCAAGAGCAGACTTCTTTACAAGGCGAGACATACATGGCGAGACATGCTTCACCAAAACCCAACACCGGGAGAGCAGAGACAGTTACAAAGACAAGAACAAAAACAAGCCGCGCGGACTCAATCAACAAGCCGCCGACCTACTGCTGTGGAGTCCGCTCAGTCCGTCAGGTCGCCAGACCGCAACCAAAGCCGCGCGGACTCACCCTTATTCCAATGCTTAGCTCTTCACCGCCGATCTGTAGGCCGCCTGACCGCGAGGTCGCCTAGCCGCCAGACCGCACAAGCTGCGCCACCGAATGGAACAGTCCGCCTGAAGCAGGCGCCTTCCCGAACCCCGAACCAAGTTGCCAAAGAGAAGACCGCCTGGTCGCTATTCGCGACCTGCTGTTTACCGCCTGTTGCTTAACCGCAGAGTCCGCACTGTCCCTGACCGCAATCAGAGCCAAATCCTGGCTTTCCAGCGCTATCCGCACAACCTGCACAGCACAACCGGGTCAACTCTCTATCCGCGCGGACACAAAGTCCAGACCGCAGCAACTTACGCGAGCTCAATTACTGTTCACTTACTTCGGTCTAGGTCCGTTTTTTCCTGATGTGACATGGGTCCTATTTATAGGCACGATGATGAGTATGGTCACCGCCCTAACTGATAGGATCACCGCCACATCCCGCAGCAAGAACAAGTGTGTCCGCCAGCCCGCGGACACACAATCCAGTTCGCCGCTCCTGTGCAGATAGCCAGTCCGCCCCAACTTCTCCAAGGCCGGACTCCAATATCCAGCCCGCCTTGCCGCCAGAGGCCAAGCCAGGACCACCACAGCCGGACTCCACAACAGCCGTGTCCGCCATTCTGCGGACAAGGCATCAGCCCGCAAAACCCGAGCCCGCAGCCTCGCCATCAAGGCACCTACCGGACTTAGCGGACACCCGGCTTCCGTCCGCATATCCCAAGTCCATTGCCTCATTGCCAAGGCACCTCCGGACTTAGCGGACACGCCAATCCAGTCCGCTAACAGCAGACTCCAGTCCGCAACTCCTGAGTCCATAACCTCGTCACAAGGCTAAACCGGACTCAGTGGACTCTGGCTCCAGTCCGCACGCTCCTGCACAAGCAATTCTCCAGTCCGCATCTCCCCAAGCTAGCAAACAAGGCAACAGCACTTCTACTACGCTTGGCGGACTGAGAAACCAGCCCGCGCTCCACTGCGCGATCTCCCCGAACTGAGCCAACCTGGACTTGGTTCAGATCACACCAAGTCCAGTCCGCTGGCCACAAGGGCCAGACCGCACTTACTGGCGGACACTGGATCTAGCCCGCCATACCGGGCGACCTCCAGTTTTTGTCCGCGCTGACCGGCGGTCTCCGCGACTTCCACTTGCCGCTTCACTAGAGCAAGACCAAGGCAACTGCCAAACCGGTCTGCCGAGCTCCAGTTCTTCAGTCCGCTTTATGCCGGACTCTGCGGATAGCATTCCTATCCGCCCGGTTACTTCCTGGGAGTCAACCTCCTGCTGAGCATACACTGGCCTGTCAGACCGCTGCTGCTGTCCGCGTAGTCCGCGCGAACAGACCGCCCAGGCCGCCACAGAGCAAACCGCCTGCAACATCCCTACCGACCTAGCAGTCCGCCAACCCTGTCCGCGTAGTCCGCGCGGATAGGTTTCCCAAGCCTTCCATTCACCCACTTTCACTTCACAGAATTCAACACTCCCCCTTGAAGTGAGAAGTGGTGAATAACTCCAGCAGCTCCCGTAACCTTGCACCTGGCCCTTCCGATAGCATCTACGAAGAGATGTCCAAGACATAGTCCTCGCCCCGCATATCATGGACCATGAGGGAGCCCTCCAGCATCTTCGAAAAGGAGTCATGCTTCCCTCTGCCTTCTTCAGCTTCAACCTCCACTCATGCATCACAGGAGTATCACCAACATCCTTGGACACAGAAGCCCAAGCCTTGTTATCTCTGACAGAAGTCACCTCTTCAGCCTTGGTGTCAACCACCTCCTTGATTCTAGTGGGTTCATCACAGCCAGAAGAACTTTGCTCGACCTGAGGGCTAGCAAAGAAACATGTGACCAAGTCCGCCGTGTTCCCTTCGCTATATCGAGCTGGTGGCTTACTGATCCTCTTCGATCTCCGAAGAACCTGATCATGGCTAACCACCTCCGCTGCTTTTGAACCAGCTCCGTTCCCGGGCAAACCCGGAACAATGCTCCCTTTGCTCCCTGAACAAGATGCCTCCTTACTGGAACTAAGAGCACCTGGAGCAACGCTCCCCCTGCTACCTGAACCAGAAGACTCCCCACTTGAACAAGAACTGCCTGGAACATCGCTCCCCTTGCTTCCTGAACCGGAAGCCTCCGCCTTCGAGCCAGAAGATCCTGGAGCATCGCTCCCCCTTCTTCCCGACTCTGACGCCTTTGCCCCGGAGCTAGAACAACCTGGAGCACCTGGTGACTCAGGCAACTCCACTTCCTTAGCAGCAGCCTCCTTCAGCCCACCATCTGACCTGCTTATTTCTAGCTCCACATAAGAGCTACCCCAATACGGCGTCAACTCATCAAAAACAATGTCTCTCGACACTATGAGTTTCTTCGTCGCAGTATCCATACACCTCCATCTTCTTCTCTGCTCATCATACCCAACAAAGACTAGCTTTGTCTTGAGAGCACCCGGAGAATGTATATAGCAGGTAGATCCAAACACCCGAAGGTGCTTCACTGAGGGCTTCACTCCGAACATCAGCTCATAAGGAGTCTTCACTATGATCGGACTAAGAGGCATCTGGTTGATGACATGAGTAACACAGGCAATTCCTTCCGCCCAAAGAGCCTTCAGAACACCTTTACTCTGAAGCCAACACTTGCAGGTCTCCGTTAACCAACGGATCATCCGAGCTGCAATACTACCCTATTGTGAAGTATGTCCACAAGAAAGCTCCATCCGGATCCCTTGCTTCCTGCAAAAGTGTGAGAACTCGGTTGAGCCAAACTCACCACCGATACTTGTCCTCAACACCTTGATCCTCCGGCCAAGCTGGCCTTCCACAAGCTTCTTGAACTCCACAAACAAGCGTACCATGTTGAACTTCTTCTTCATAAAGTATACCCAAGTATACCTAGAATAGTCATCAACCAATATCAGCATGAACCTGCTGCCTCCAAGACTGGCCGTGACGGTCGGTCCCACCAGAGCACAATGGACAACCGCCAATGGTGCATTACATCTGGATTGTGCTTTGTCAACCATGAAGCGATATGCTCCACTTTCCTGACATCCCGCACACCCCCGACCATCACCATAGGATGACAATCTAGGCAAGCCTCTTACGAGTCTTCTTTCCGCCATTGCTTTCAGCTTGTCCATCCCTACATGCCCCAGTCTTTCATGCCAGATAGCTGCACTATCACTGGCATTCATCCGATCAGCTCCAGAACTAGTTGATATCCCAACTACGTTCTTCTCCTTCCTCCCTACATGAGCTACGTTCGCCGAGAGCAATGTAACCTTGCACTCCTTCCGAAGATGACCTTGCTGCTTGCATTTATAGCACCGTGGTCCTTCCTTCCTCTTCCTATCATGCCTAGGAGAAACACTCCTTTCTTCCTGATATGAAGTAGAGGGACCATCTTCCGCAGCAATCTTCACCTCCTTCCTGAACAACCCATCAAGGGAAGTCCAGACCTCCGCAGCTGACCGACATCCACTGATGTGGTCCAAGAGCTCCGATGAGATCACCTGCTTGAGAATAGACTCCGCTTTCGCATTTGCCTCCTTCCAAGCTCTCATTGCCTCAGCATTGCCAGCAGTATCCTCTTGTCTTCCTGCTCCGCATACAACCTCCCAAAGGTCCTCGCCAAGAAGAAAGCTCTTCATACAGGATTTCCACCGTTCACATTTCGCCTCTGTAAGAAGATCAATTCCAAGACAACTTGCATCCTCCACTGCCATGGTGCGACCACTGGTTTCCTCTACAGAAGAGCAACTACTTCCATTGAGCACTTCTTGACCACTCCAACAACCTGGCTCTGATACCATGTTAAAATTCAACAAACCCCAGACGCCCCCTTGGATACCCTGTTGAAAACTCAACAAACCGAAGGAGGATACGCCCACTTATAATGTTGAAAGTTTTCCCGGATCGTGGAGTTAGCAGGGGTTATCTCAACAAAGCAGTAACAACCAGCAACACATGCAGCACAAGCTTCTTTATTGATCAAGAGCAGACTTCTTTACAAGGCGAGACATACATGGCGAGACATGCTTCACCAAAACCCAACACCGGGAGAGCAGAGACAGTTACAAAGACAAGAACAAAAACAAGCCGCGCGGACTCAATCAACAAGCCGCCGACCTACTGCTGTGGAGTCCGCTCAGTCCGCCAGGTCTCTAGACCGCAACCAAAGCCGCGCGGACTCACCCTTATTCCAATGCTTAGCTCTTCACCGCCGATCTGCAGGCCGCCTGACCGCGAGGTCGCCTAGCTGCCAGACCGCACAAGCTGCGCCACCGAATGGAACAGTCCGCCTGAAGCAGGCGCCTTCCCGAACCCCGAACCAAGTTGCCAAAGAGAAGACCGCCTGGTCGCTATCCGCGACTTGCTGTTTACCGCCTGTTGCTTAACCGCAGAGTCCGCACTGTCCCTGACCGCAATCAGAGCCAAGTCCTGGCTTTCCAGCACTATCCGCACAACCTACACAGCACAACCGGGTCAACTCTCTATCCGCGCGGACACAAAGTCCAGACCGCAGTAACTTACGCGAGCTCAATTACTGTTCACTTACTTCGGTCTAGGTTCGTTTTTTCCTGATGTGACATGGGTCCTATTTATAGGCACGATGATGAGTATGGTCACCGCCCTAACCGATAGGATCACCGCCACATCCCGCAGCAAGAACAAGTGTGTCCGCCAGCCCGCGGACACACAATCCAGTTCGCCGCTCCTGTGCAGATAGCCAGTCCGCCCCAGCTTCTCGAAGGCCGGACTCCAATATCCAGCCCGCCTTGCCGCCAGAGGCCAAGCCAGGACCACCACAGCCGGACTCCACAACAGCCTTGTCCGCCATTCTGCGGACAAGGCATCAGCCCGCAAAACCCGAGCCCGCAGCCTCGCCATCAAGGCACCTGCCGGACTCAGCGGACACCCGGCTTCCGTCCGCATATCCCAAGTCCATTGCCTCATTGCCAAGGCACCTCCGGACTTAGCGGACACGCCAATCCAGTCCGCTAACAGCAGACTCCAGTCCGCAACTCCTAAGTCCATAACCTCGTCACAAGGCTAAACCGGACTCAGCGGACTCTGGCTCCAGTCCGCACGCTCCTGCACAAGCAATTCTCCAGTCCGCATCTCCCCAAGCTAGCAAACAAGGCAATAGCACTTCTACTACGCTTGGCGGACTGAGAAACCAGCCCGCGCTCCACTACGCGATCTCCCCGGATTGAGCCAACCTGGACTTGGTTCAGATCACACCAAGTCCAGTCCGCTGGCCACAAGGGCCAGACCGCACTTACTGGCGGACACTGGATCTAGCCCGCCATACCGGGCGACCTCCAGTTTCTGTCCGCGCTGACCGGCGGTCTCCGCGACTTCCACTTGCCGCTTCACTAGAGCAAGACTAAGGCAACTGCCAAACCGGTCTGCCGAGCTCCAGTTCTTCAGTCCGCTTTATGCCGGACTCTGCGGATAGCATTCCTATCCGCCCGGTTACTTCCTGGGAGTCAACCGCCTGCTGAGCATACACTGTCCTATCAGACCGCTGCTGCTGTCCGCATAGTCCGCGCGAACAGACCGCCCAGGCCGCCACAGAGCAAACCGCCTGCAACATCCCTGCCGACCTAGCAGTCCGCCAACCCTGTCCGCGTAGTCCGCACGGATAGGTTTCCCAAGCCTTCCATTCACCCACTTTCACTTCACAGAATTCAACAGTGTTGACACACAGAATCAGTGTTGACACATTCTGAAGAAGCAGTGTCGAGAAGCTGTTACGACAATAAAAGAAGTTGTGTCGACACCACCAAGGCATGTGTCGACACTTAGTCCACTTGTGTCGACACTTAGTCTATTTGTGTCGACACATAATGAAGATAAGTATCGACACTTTCAAACAGAGACAGTGATTTCAAGAAGTGACTGGATGACTTGACAGCTGTCATTTCTAACCGGTCAACTATTACTGTCAGAGTTGTCAGAAGGTTGTTAGAAACCGGATCAGCTGGTTATCATGTAGAAAGACTATATAAACACTTTCTCCTTCAACAGAAAGTGATGATCAATCATTGAAGGATACAAATTCTGAGCAATACAGATAGAAGTAATTATACAGAAGATTTTCGACAGAAGATCTAGAAGAAGTTGGAGAGAGAGAGCTCCTTCCAAGAAGAGCAGTTGCTAAACCAGGCTGCCAAGAAAGATTCAAATTGTGATCTGAATCTCAATTCAGAAGCTGATTGAAGATCATCTTCTCAGGAGATTCAACCCTACTGAGTTCAGATTCAAGAAGCTTTGAAGAAAGCTAAGGGAGGTTGATCTTTGCCATCAAGTTCTTCCAAGAACTATTCAAGAAGCCATCCATCCCTTCTCTCTCTATCTGGGTGGTGGTAATAAACTTTGTTTAATCAAATTTCTGTAAGATCTATTATAGATCTGAGATGTAAGCCTATTTTATAAAGGTTGAGTGTAAGAGATTTAGTTCTCTGAGTGTAGGTCTTGTTGAAGACTGAGTGGTAGGGCTGTGAGCCTGAGGTGTAGGAAATTGTGATCTCTGAGTGTAGGCCTTATTGAAGGCTGAGGTAGGGCAGTTGGGCTGAGTTGTAGGAGTGTGGATACACTCTGAGTTGTAGGAGCCCTGTTGGGGTTCTGAGCTGTAAGATCTGAGGATCTGAGGTGAAGTGTAGAAGTTAGGCCGAATCTAGTACACTGCTAGATAGGCGAAGGGGGAAAGTGGATGTACCCAGACCTTGGGGAACCACTATAAAAATCTATGTGCACTCTGTGTTGAATTATTTCTATGATTGTTGTCTTGTGTAGTAGTAGAATTTGCAATTTCTGGTTAATTAACTAAACAGAGTTTCTGCCTTAAAAGCAAAAGAAAAAGTACACCTATTCACCCCCCCCCCTCTAGGTGGTTATGCACTAATTCTTTCAAGTGGTATCAGAGGGAGGTTCCTCAAATAAGGACTTAACAGTCAGAGTGAGATCCTTAAGGCAGATTCAAGAATCAAGAAAATGGGTTCAGGGAAAAATCAAAAGGAGCTAGGGTCTATGAAACTACCCATATGTAGAAAGGAGATATTTGGTATCTGGAAAAAAAGGATCAGGATGTTTATGGAGGCTTCTGATCCAAGGATCTATATTACAGTCAAGGAAGGTCCTTATGTTCCAATGAAGATATCAATTCTGGATGCAAACCAAAGGATCCCCAAGGATTATTCAGAGATGACCAAGGATGAGATCATCTTGGCCACTATGGATTAGAGAGCCCAGAACATCATAGTGAGTGTCATTGATGATGCAACCTTTCAGAATTTGATTCACTGCAAGACCTCCAAGGAAATGTGGGATACCTTAATAATCTATATGGAGGGATCTGAAGAAGTAAGACAAGATAGAAAATCTATGCTAAACCAAGAATATGAAAGTTTCAGACAAGGAAAGCCTGACTGTATCACTGAGTACTATAAAAAGTTCTATAGGATAGTGAATGAGTTGATGTCATATGGGAGAATCTTCAGTATTTATGAACTGAATGATAAATTCCTAAGATCCTTGACAAGGGATTGGGACACAAAGATTTGTGTCATTAGGGAAGTGGCAAAACTTGCAGATATCTCACCTCCAACATTGTTTGGAAGGCTGTTGTCATATGAGATGCAACTAATGGCAAGGAAAGAGGTAGAGAAAAGTGCAAAAGGTGAGCATAGAGAAAAATCTGTGGCCTTCAAGGTTGAAGCCACTAAGAAAAATAGGAGGATGTCTCCATCACCTCCTAAGATTGTTGCTGAAACTGCTTCAGAAAATTCAGACAACCAGAATTCAGACAGCAGTGACTCATATGAGGATTTTGCAGCATTTACTAGACAGTTTCAGAGATTTCTGAAGAAGAAGCAGTGGAAGACTAAGTCTTCCACATCTAAGCCTAAAGATGACTATTATCAAAAGAGGAAGTCATCCAGGAAAGACAGGAGCAAGTCTAAGCCAAACAAGTCTACAACATCAAAGATTGTTTGCTACTGCTATAATAGGCCTGGGCATGTAGTAGTTGAATGTCTAGATAAAAGAAAAGAGACTTCTGATAAAAAGAAGAGTCAACACCAGAGCAAGAAGGAGAAATCCTTTGTGGCTAAGATGGAGAAGACCTTGTCAGACCAATCATCCTCGGAGTCAGAATCTGAAGCTGAGGCCTACATTGGTCTATATGCAGCATATGATGAAGAAGAGTTTCTCCAGGTGCTGAACTCTATATATGAACAAGAAGACCATCAGTGCAAGGGGCTGATGGCAGTGTCAGAGGAAGACAAGTGTCAGGATCAGCCTGGTCCTAGTAAGGTACAATATCTTTCTAGAATTTCAGATTGCAGTACTAAGTCAGTGTCAGCAACATCTACATCAAGTGATGTGGATGGGTCTGACTCTGAAGGTGGTATTCATCAGCTGATAGATGAATATAGAGACTTGCTGCAGGCACTTAAGAAGAGCAAAAACCTGGCCAAATCCCAGGCTAAGGAAATTGCAAATCTTAAGTTGGATGCAGTAAATTCAGAGAAGTTGCTGGATCAAAAACTGAATGAGATAGCCAGACTGAAAAACATTACTGTTATTCAGATGGGTACTATCACATTCAAGAATGATCAGATTAGAAATCTGGAGATTAGACTTCAGAAAGAGAAAGAGATAGTAGCCAGTTTTTCTAAACCTAAATCTGTATTACCCATGATTGATGAGTTTGTACCTCATAAGGGTAAAGCTGGATTAGGGTTTAAGAAAACTGAATGGACTGCTAAGTCCAAATCTAAAGGCAAATCCCCAGCTCAAAAAAAGAAGCCTGCTGTAGACAATTCAGCTAGGGTTGTACCTAAGAAAAGGTACAACAAGTTTGAGTGTTGGTGTTGTGGCAAGGTAGGCCACTTTGCCTTAGATTGTTGGCACAATTCTAGTGTCAAGGAGAGTAGCAATCTGCCTGCTAGAAGATCTACAGGCAGATTTGTTAAAGTTCAGACTAACTTGCACCAAGGACCCAAAAGTTATTTGGGTTCTAAGGTTAAGTAATCTGTGTTGCAGGTGAGTCCAAGTTGTCATGCCCAAATATGGTACTTGTACAGTGGATGTTCCAGGCACATGACTGGAACAAGGGGGTTGCTGAAGTACTACACACCTATCATGGATGGCCCTAAAGTAACCTTTGGTGGTTTTGAAAAGGGAATCATTAAAGGATTTAGTAACATTTCTAGTAACCTAATTACTATCACTCAAGTGTCCTATATGAAAGGTTTGAAACACAACCTTATAAGCATAAGTCAGCTGAGTGATTTAGGATATGACATTTCATTTATTAAGAATGGATGTCATATCAAAAGGTCAAGCGATCAAAAGGTCATATTGACAGGATATAGAAAGAGAAATGTTTATTGTCTTAATTTTGAGTGTGAGAACAATGATTCTCCTATTTATCTTGTAGCTAATGAGAGAGTCTCACATTGTGTTAAATGCCACAAGAGGCTGGCTCATCTTAACTATAAGACTATTGGCCAATTCTTTAGCAAAGTGTTAGTGAGGAATGGTCCTCAAGTTAAGTGTATAAAGGATGGGATATGCTCAGCTTGTCAAAAAGGCAAGCAGACCAAATCCACCTTTCATAGCCTTGAAAACAAGGATTCAGTGAGGTGTCTATACCTCTTGCATATGGATCTATTTGATCCTATGCCAGTTCACAGTCTAGGTAGGAAGGTCTACACTTTTGTGGTGGTAGATGACTATTTTAGATATTCCTGGGTGTTCTTTCTAAGACAAAAATCTGAAACCCCAAGTGTCTTATATAGTTTTGTTAAACAAATTCAGAATGAGTTGGACAGTACAGTGGTCAAAATCAGAAGTGACCATGACACTGAATTTCAGTATGAAAGTATGACAAAACTGTGTGAAGAATTTGGGATTTTTCAAAAATTTTCCTCACCTAGAACACCTCAGCAAAATGGTATTGCTAAAAGGAAGAATAGAACATTGATAGAGGCTGGTAGAACTCTATTGAGTGACACTTCTCTCCCAGAATATTTCTGGGCTGAGGCAGTAAACACTGCATGTCATGTAATCAATAGGGCTACTATCACCAAGAGCTACAAAAGGACTCCCTATGAGATTGTGAAGGGCAGAAAACCAAACTTATCCTAGTTTAGGATCTTTGGTTGCAAGTGCTATATACTTAACAATGGTAAGTCTTATCTTACCAAGTTTGCTGCCAAATCCCAAGAGGGGATATTTATTGGGTACAACAACAATAGTAAGGCTTATAGAGTCTACAACTTGATTACTCAAGTGTTAGAAGAGTATGTACATGTAGTCTTTGATGAAACAAGACTGATTAACTGTGAGTTGCCAATTAGTGCTTATAGTTCTACATGTATAAATGAGAGAATGGACAAGCTTACCATTACAGAAGAATCAATTACAAATCAGGAATTGGAAAATGGTGGCTGCTATCCAGGGGGAGTACAAGACTCTCTAGATGCTAAAGAACACCAAGAGGTGCAGCTTAATGAAGAGGCTAGAGGTTTACAACCTGAAGATAGACTACCTCCAGCTAATAGACACTTAAAGGATCATCCAACAAATCAGATAATTGGTGATCCAAGACAAGGAGTGCAAACAAGAAGTAGGAATCTGAGCACAGTTCTTTGCTCCAGCTTCCTATCACAAGTGGAACCAAAGAAATTTGAAGAAGCTGTTCTAGACTCACATTGGATTGATGCCATTCAAGAGGAGCTGAATCAGTTCAGAAGATGCAAGGTCTGGAAGCTTGTTCCTAAACCAAAAGACCACAATATCATTGGAACAAAGTGGATCTTTAGGAACAAATTGGATGAGAATGGGATCATTGTGAAGAATAAAGCAAGACTTGTTGCAAAAGGATATAGGCAGGAAGAAGGTATTGACTTTGATCAAACCTTTTTCCCAGTAGCAAGACTGAAAACAATCAGAATGTTCCTTGCTTATGCAACATACCAAGGCTTTAAGGTATTTCAAATGGATGTAAAGTCAGCTTTTCTAAATGGAAATCTAAAGGAAGAAGTCTATGTAGAGCAGCCCTCAGGTTTTGTTGATCCTCTCAAACCTGATTATGTTTATAGACTTAGGAAAGCATTGTATGGGTTGAAATAAGCTCCAAGGGCATGGTATGAAACTCTGTCTAGTTTCCTCATTGAGAACAAATTCTCAAGGGGGAATAGACAAGACTCTATTCCTTAGGGAATCTAAAGGGAAGATAATCCTAGTCCAAATATATGTTGATGATATAATATTTGGGTCTACTGGAAGTAATCTTTGCAATAAGTTTGTAAAACTTATGCAATGAAAATTTGAAATGAGCAGTATGGGGGAACTTAAGTTCTTCTTGGGTCTCCAAGTAAGACAGACTGAAGATGGCTTGTTCATATCCAAGTCTAAGTTCACCATGGAGTTAATAAACAAGTATGGTATGGAATCATCCACTACCATGAGAACTCCTATGGGGTCTAGTGTGTCTCTTAGAAAAGATGATGTAGGGAAACCTGTAGATGAAACTTTGTATAGAGGGATAGTTGGCTCCCTTCTATATCTGACTGCTAGTAGACCAGATATCACGTATGCTACATGTGTCTGTGCTAGGTACCAAGCATGTCCTAAAGAATCTCATCTGACTGCAGTCAAAAAGATTTTGAGATATCTTAAGGACACACCTTATCTAGGCCTTTGGTACCCTAGGAATGGAGATTTTCTACTGACAGGCTATTCAGATCCAGATTTTGCAGGTTGCAAGGAAGATAGAAAAAGTACTACTGGCACCTGTCAATTTCTAGGTGGAAGACTAGTGTCTTGGAGCAGTAAGAAGCAGACCAGTGTGGCAATCACCACAGCTGAGTCAGAGTATGTGGCAGCAGGAAGTTGCTGTGCACAACTATTATGGATTCAGCACCAGCTAGAAGACTATGGTATTCAAGTAAGTAGAACACCTTTGCTTTGTGATTCTACAAGTGCAATTTCTATAGCTAATAATCCCGTCTCACATAGTAGGACTAAGTACATAGAAATTAGATACCATTTTCTTAGAGAACATGTAGAGAAAGAGGACATTTCACTAGAATATGTTAAAACTGATTATCAAATTGCTGATATGTTTACTAAGCCTCTAGATGAAACAAAATTCAATAAGTTTAAAATTGAATTGGGAATGTTGAACTTAGAATAGTTTAAAAAATTGGCTAAGTAAAATGGTGTCGACACAAGGAGTTGTCTGTGTCGACACATAGAAGTGGTGTCGACATTCCAGAAAATGATGTCGACACATCTAGAAAGTCTGTGTCAACACTTCAGAGAAATAGTGTCGACACATCCAGAGTAAGTATCGACACATACATAAGTGGTGTCGACACTTAGGTTCAATACAGATTTCGTCGAGTAGAGTTTCGACTAATTGTCGAGCGCAGATGTATAAGTGTCGACACATAAATTCTGTCGACTATATTAGTGTCGACACAAAGTAGTCAACACCATTGTCGAGACTTAAGTAGTCAGTGTCGACACTTTTCAACAGTGTCGACACATTTAGAGGATTATGACGCGCCTTTTCACCTTCGTTTTTAGAAAGGTATAAATAGGTCTTCAACATTGTTTGTCGACATGCTCTCAATAGTTTCGAGACCAAAACTTTGTGTCGACATCTCTCTTATCTCAAATCAAGATTTCTCAAAACCCTAATGGCGCTTAAGCTTGAAGAGAACGTAAATGAAGGATATGAGCTAGTACGCAATGCATTTGACAATGCGGAACCAGAAATTAAGGATGTTGTAACCCTAATTACTGAGAATGGGTTGGAGTATTTAGTTTCTGTGCCAACCAAGATTTGGAAGAAGGAAGTACTCGAATTCTATGGTGCAGCTACATTGGATTCAACTAGACTCAAAATCAAGTCTGCAGTTCATGGTGCGAAAGTTAAACTGACTATGAAGAGTTTAAGGAAAGTTCTACATCTACCTAGAACTCAAGAGGAAGAATATGTACCTGCTTTTAAGCTAAGGGAATCACTTCAGTGGTGTGGACTAGATTCCACCATGAAGATTGGCTCAGTATTTAACAGAAAAGGAATGAATATGCAAGGCAACTTCTTGTCTGAAGTGGTAGGAAAGGTGATTCTGTGCAATCCAGGTGGGCATGATAGGATATCAGCTCATATGTTCAGCTTAATGATAAGGATCATCTACAGACTAAACACTGACTGGTCAGTAGTGATTTTTGAAAAGATTAAGGAAAGTCTGAAGAAGCCCAATCTGGGTAGGATAATGAGTCTGTACTTAGCTGGAACCATTCCTGAAGTAATGGACCAAGCCGCTGCTTCTAAAATTTACCACATGAGGAGGATGGACATTAGGATTATCTCAAGATGGGATAGGGTCCTAACTAAGGACATGCCTGATGAGGAAAGGCAAGAAGTTCCAGAAAAATCAACAGCACAAGAAATTACTGCACAAGACCCTGCAGATGAAGATGCACAGAGGCAGGGGGAGCAACCATCTGCTAGCCCCAATCACCTGGATCCACTCCAGGGGGAGCCTCAACATGAGGAAGTGCCAACTCCCTTGGATAGTGATATGGCAACACAAACCATCCTTGAGGTAATCAGTGAAGTCAATCAATCCATTTTCAATATTGAGAATGAAATGCTAACTGAATCTTTAATTGATATTGATCAGACAACTCAGTTACACAGTCAACCACAAGATGTTATCTTGGAAGATACATCTATTACTCCAGAGATCACAGTGCCTCAAGTTACTACTCAACAAGAGTATACCTTAGAAGAGCTGTTTCCTGATATTGAGGGGGAGCATGCTGGTTTTGAGGTGGAGAAAACTGCTTTTGAGGGGGAGCAAGTAGACACTCATGAGGAGACTGTAAGAAATGAGAAAGAGCAAAGTAGAACTGAGACTGAGGAGCAAAGGACTCAGGGGGAGCTACCTAAGACTGCACAGGACTTACCTCCTAGTCCAAAGGATATCGTATATATAGCTAGTACCTCTGATTCAGAGGATGCAGCTGAAGCTCAAGTAAAGAAGAGGAAGCTTATGGTCTTCAAAAGGAGAAGCCAAAGCTATAAGAAAGCACTACAAACTGTTGCTCCACAGTCTGCCCCATCAATTGATTATAGTTCATTGTTAATATCTTTACAAGTGAAGTTGGATGAGCAAAGGATAGCAATGGAGAAGTATATGGATGAGACTCACAAAGATCTCCAATTCTCTTTGGCTGAAGATATAAAATCTATAAGATTTGAAGTGAATCAAAATAAAAAGAAAATGACTGATTGTTTTCATAAAGGGGGTAATTCAGTGGTTTTCCTTGCTACCCATCAAGAAAAGATAAAGACACAAGTTGATGATATAGCAGTGAAGCAGGGATATGTCTTAGAAAATCAGATTAGAATGAATGATAATCTGACTGCATCCCATAATGCCATTGTTACAGAATTAAAAAAAATTGCAACAGTCCAGCCTGCTGATAAGTCTAAAGCCAAACCAGAGTTTGATAAGGAAAAGTTTGATAAGGACTTCCAGGAAGAAATAGCTGCTGTAAAAACTACTATTACAGATTCTCAAATGACTATTTCTGGCTGCTGCTCAAGTTAAAGGGTTTTTTATAAGGATGGAATTAATTTTCTAGATGAACAGATCATATTTTAGAAGGATGATCTTAGAGATCATGTGGCTAGAGAAGTCATAAAGGGGGAGAGAGTACTAGTCAAAGTTGGATCTGATCATGCTAAATGTATTTCCAATAGCATCAGAGCCACACTTGGATATCCACCCCTGTGTGATGATGACAATGTGGCTGAATCTGGAATAAATCCTACTATTTTTGGAGGTGAGCAAGCTGAAGTTGCTCAAGTTATCCATCCTCCAGCAGATTTTGAGATGATACATCATGAAGTATACTCAATGTATAGCCCTCCAGAGGGTAATAAAAATATTATCATTAAGAAAGTAGATAAGCCTGTGCCAGAGGCAGTATTGAAAGAGCAAGAAGCTCTATTGTCAAAGAAGAGGTTCAGAGAACAGGCTGAGTTAAAGCCAGATTTTGAGCAGTGGAGCCCAACATCTAGGAATATCATCCTAACTGCTTGGAAAGCTACAAAGGATAATACCCTAGAGAGGGGCAAGTGGTACTCTGAACAAGAATGGAGAAAACATGAAGCCAGGTAAGAAGTTATTGTACAGTATAGAAGGAAGGCTAAACTTGGGAAGCTACCTCCTAATGCACAGGAGCCTAGCAAATATTTCCCAAAGCCTTATCATTATTTTGAAAGACAAAAGATAAGGGTTGAAGAGCTAAAGAAGAAAGATCAAAAGGGCAAGAAGCCAGTTGATGACACTGATGTTCCAGTTCAAGCCAAGATTCAATCTGGTTAGGGCATTGTCATCAAGGAGCCAAAGCAGCCTTAGATTAGATGTACTAGATTTTATCACATTGTAAAATTTAATGTCTAAAATCTATGTAAACTTTTATTAAAGAAACGTTTGTAGTTGAAGCAAAACATGATTAATTCTTGTTCTGTGTTAGCATTATTGTTATTCTGTGATGTTTTGTTTTATATGTTTTGTTTAAGTATTTACCCTGTCATATAATGTTGTTATACATCATAATGTGTATTTGTTATGAATGGTGTATATCATTGACTAAGGGTTATGACTTCTCCAAATAAGGGGAGTTTGTTGGGTACATTGGAAAATGTGTACCAGATTTGAAGAAGCCTCACCCTACTCAATGATATGCATCAAGGTGTATTTGATGTGTTTTGAGTTTATATGTGCAGGTTAAGTAATTGCAGGAAATGCAGAAAAATTTCTAAGTCCATATGTCGACACCTAGAGAAGCAGTGTCGACACTTATGAAGGCTTGTGTCGACACTGGAGAAAATCTGTGTCGACACTTGGAGTAGAAAGTGTCGACACTTGGAAAGGCTGTGTCGACACCAGAAGAAACTGTGTCGACATACAGAGGCAGTGTCGACACACAGAGAAGCAAAGTCGACATCAACTGTGGCGACACCAAAAGGCACTGTCGATACACAGGAATACTTAGTCGACATCAAATGTGTCGACACTAAGAGGCAATGTCGACACACGGAAGTATTTATCAACATCAACTGTGTCGACACACAGGACTTGTGTCGACACACAACAAAGCTTCAACAAAGTTAAAGTAAAGAAGTACTTTTGTCGACACAAATGAGATGTGTCGACACTCAGCAAGCTTCAACAAAGTTAAAGTAAAATAAGTACTTGTGTCAACACAAAGGAGATGTGTCGACACTCAGCAAGTTTCAACAAAGTTAAAGAAAAGAAGGCTTATGTCGACACACAGAATCAGTGTTGACACATTCTGAAGAAGTAGTGTCGAGAAGCTATTACAATAACAAAAGAAGTTGTGTCGACACCACCAAGGCATGTGTCAACACTTAGTCCACTTGTATCGACACTTAGTCTATTTGTGTCGACACATAATGAAGATCAGTCTCGACACTTTCAGACAGAGACAGTGATTTCAAGAAGTGACTAGATGACTTGACAGCTGCCATTTCTAACCAGTCAACTATTACTGTCAGAGCTGTCAGAAGGTTGTTAGAAACTGGATCGGCCGGTTACCATGGAGAAAGACTATATAAAGGCTTTCTCCTTCAACAGAAAGTGATGATCAATCATTGAAAGATAAAGATTCTGAGCAATACAGATAGAAGTAATAATATAAAAGATTTTCGACAGAAGATCTAGAAGAAGTTGGAGAGAGAGAGCTCCTTCCAAGAAGAGCAGTTGCTGAACCAGGTTGCCAAGAAAGATTCAGATTGTGATCTGAATTGTAAGTCAGAAGATGATTGAAGATCATCTTCTCAGGAGATTCAACCCTACTGAGTTCAGATTCAAGAAGCTTTGAAGAAAGCTAAGGGAGGTTGATCTCTGCCATCAAGTTCTTCCAAGAACTGTTCAAGAAGCCATCCATCCCTTCTCTCTCTATCTGGGTGGTGGCAAAAAACTTTGTTTAATCAAATTTCTGTAAGATCTATTATAGATCTGAGCTGTAAGCCTATTTTATAAAGGCTGAGTGTAAGAGATTTAGTTCTCTGAGTGTTGGTCTTGTTGAAGACTAAGTGGTAGGGCTGTGAGCTTGAGGTGTAGGAGATTGTGATTTTTGAGTGTAGGCCATGTTAAATGCTGAGGTAGGGCAGTTGGCCTGAGTTGTAGGAGTGTGGATACACTCTGAGTTGTAGGAGCCCTGTTGGGGTTCTGAGCTGTAAGATCTGAGGATCTAAGGTGAAGTGCAAAAGTTAGGCCGAATCTAGTACACTGTTAGATAGGCGAAGGGTGAAAGTGGATGTACCCAGACCTTGGGGAACCACTATAAAAATCTGTGTGCACTCTGAGTTGAATTATTTCGGTGATTGCTGTGTTGTATAGTAGTAGAATTTGTAATTTCTGGTTAATTAACTAAACAGAGTTTCTGCCTTAAAAGCAAAAGAAAAAGTACACCTATTCACCCCCCCATCTAGGTAGTTATGCACTAATTCTTTCACATGGGGTTTCACGGGTACATGGTCGGAAGAAGAAGCTTAGCTCAAGATATATGGGGCCTTATAGGATGTTGGAGCGTATCGGTCCTTTATCATACAGGCTGGAGCTGCCACCGGAGCTGGCGAGTCTGCACGACGTGTTCCATATATCCTCTCTTAGGAGGCTCTACTACGCCCAGAGCAGCAAATTACGGCCACGGATGGTCTGGTAGCATCTGATCGGTCAGTTCCCTTGGAACCGGTCCGGATTAACGACAAGGGAATACGAGTCTTGCGCCGCAAGAAGGTTCTATTGGTCAAGGTCCTGTGGAGGAATCATGGGCGAGAGGAGCACACATGGGAGCCTCAGTACTTGATGCAACAAAGGTACCCGGAGCTTTTCAGTCAGGTTTTACTCACAACCTCTCGCGATGTTACAATTTACCTTTCATACTTGAAACCCCGTAGGCCTAACTAGAATCTCGAGGATGAAATTTTTTGTTTATATATTGGGATTTGTAACATCTCTCAAACAACTAGACCCCTAGGTGAAGGATCAAGCGCATACCCAACTGCACCAAAAGCCCGGGTTGTTGGAGAGGGTGCTACTTAATTTCTTAAATAAGTAGCCAAGCGCCACGGGTCAAGTGAAGGAACGCCGAACCCAACAATCCACCCCCCCCGGCATCCTACATAACCCGTCGGCTCAGAGGTGGAGTTACCACATGGCCCACATGGCTCAGAGGTGGGTTTACCACATGGCCCACACCGCTCAGAGGTGGGGTTACCACATGTCCATAGTTCCACGGCTCAGAGGTGGGGTCACCACAAGTCCACGGTTGCCTGACCCGCCGGACCCACACAGGTAGAAGGGATAAATCAGGATTTAATAGCGCTCCCCCGGTCATGAACCCGTAACCTCCCTCTGATACCAATTGAAAGTGTGAGTTAGATCTGATATACTCTAGAGGGGGGGTGAATAGAGTATGGTGCTTGCTAAAAACTTTTACAACAGTTGTTGTATTCTTATGTGAACAGGAAAGCAAATAATAAAGAGTAAATCTAATCACAGAAACTATCTAATCACAGAGCAACCTAGTCACAAACCACAGTCAGAAACAAAAGAAACACAAGCAACCAGAAGACACAAGGAGCTATAGTGGTTCCCCAATCAACCTGGGGACATCCACTCTTCTACCAACCTAGGTAGGAATCCACTGCAGGATGAGTTGATCAGGTGTCCTGGGCACCAATGAGCTTTTGATAAGGTGCTCAAAAACCAAACTAGATTTTTTGATCAGGTGTCTTGCCACCAATGAGCTTTTGATAAGGTGCTCAAAAACCACACACAAACTTTTGAAGGGAGTTTGAAAAACCCTTTACAGCAGAGAGAGAGAGGGATAAAAAGATCTTCTCTGTCAATAGTCAGAGTGAAGATTGTGGATATTGTCAAAGCTCCCCCTGTGATCTGTAGTTGTTCAGGAAGTGAAGCTTTGCAGTAGGGTGATAGTCCTTCAGAAAATTGATCTCCAGCAAATGATGATTTCAGCAACAGCTGAAATGTGAGGTGTCTGGAGTCTTGAATGATGATGGCCTTGAACACTTGAATCAAAAGAGATCTGAAGATTTCAGTTTGTTGATATCCTTTTGGTGTTGGTGTTCTTGTATGAATCTTTGAGACTAAGGATGTCTGCAACTCTTTATCTTTCTCTTGTGTGTTTGTTGTTGTAAGAGTTGTTGCAGAAGAAGTTTTTGCAGAGAATGAATATTGCAGAATATGTGTCTCTCCTTGTTCTTTTTTTTTTGGTTCTGAAAAATCTCATCTTTTATTCTCTTGATGTCTGAATAGAAATGATCCACTGTCAAGAGAGCCATTGGCCTGTCATAAATGACTTCCTTAACTGTAATTGTCTTCTGGAGGAAAGTCCAATAAAACATTCCTTGATAATTCCTTGAAACTTGCTCCAGATTAAATGATAAACGACTACAAGATCTCTGAATTAAATGCTGACAATAATTCCACAGCTGTCCAAATTTGAATTTTGAAAAACGTTGAACTCTTCAAAAAAAAACGTCGAACTGAGCTCCACTATCATCGAACTGAGCTCGGAGATTTGGACTTGGACAGAAATAAAGATCGTCGATCTGAGCTCAACTATCGTCGAACTGAGATCAGAGATAGAAAAATAAACTGGAGTCAAGATCGTCGATTTGAGCTCGACGATCGTCGAAAGGAGTTCGACGACTTGTTGAAGTTGAGCTCAGCTATCATCAAATGGAGTTTGACGATCCGTCGAAGTGAGCTCAACGATCGTCGATTGGAGTTCGACGATTCGTCGTACTGAGCTCGACAAAATGACTTAGTTTCCAGACTGAAAAACGTTGGTCTTGAGGGCAGCTTCCAAACCTAAGTACTAACCCTTAGACTCAATTCTACTTGACCTTTAGATCTATACAATGAGGTCAAAACAAGTTTCCTAAGAGACATAGTGATCCTGACCCAAATTAGTAATAGGGTGTTCCAACAATCTCCCCCTATTTGGGTTAGGATTACTATTTACAGATATTGAAAAAATTAAGAATATACACAGCAACAATATAACAACAAAATAATGTAGAAATACAGACACAATCTCAGATAGATCAGAAAACAGAATATATTGTCACCTTACAGAATTACTGCTTTTCTTTGCTCTTTATAAGTTTAATTTCTCTATTTGGATTAAGAGCTTCCTTCTTTGATCTTCTGTCATCAGCTGCACCTAGAGATGTTTGTTGTTTTGGCCTTGGTACTACAGCTTCAGGGTGCAGCTTCATGTAGCTTTCAGAATCAAAGAACTTGCTGGAGGAGTATCTTTCCAGTTCCTTTTTCCTTTGTTCAGATAAAGTAGTAATGCTGGAGGTGTCTTTGCCTTGCTCTCTGGCTTTCTTGATCTGGTCCAGAGCAGCTAACTCTTGCATCCTGGCTGTCCATGAAGTTGGATTGTTCTCTGGATCCTCAAAAGGCACTGGAGGCTCATATCTGTTAGAGGGATTGTTTGGAGGAGCTCTAGAGGAGACTAATTCTTTTAGTTTGTAGGGAAATGGACCTGAAGTAGTATCAGATGAACCTGGTCCTTCCCTTGAGTAAGGATGCTGTCTGGAATAACCTTTTGAATAAACTTGAAGTTCTCTTTGGTTTCCTCTGTAGTTTCCTCTCCTTGACTGACAGCCTCTGGATTGGCTTCCCCTATGTTGAGATCTTCCTTGAGGCTGATAGGGGGTTTGACTTCTGGCAGAGGGATGAGATGCAGAGCTACCACTTGCACCTGCACCAGGTGAAGGAGTAGGAGGAGGAGGATGATGGAACTGAGAGGAACCTTTGTCATACTTTATCTTCTTTTTCATAGACTTTAATTGATTCTTGGAATATTGCATCCAGTGTTCTATTATAGGGCAGTCATGCAGAATATAGTAGGGAATATCATTTGTATCTTTTAATTTTTCTGGTGGAACTCTTTTCATAGCTTTGCTTCTTGCTTTTCTTTTTCTTGCAATAGTAGCAGAAGAATCATCTGAATCAGTTCTGAACTGATCACTTTCTGAGCTTTGTTCATCATATAATGCATCAATCTTTTTCAGATAATCTTTCTGTTGTTGGGATTGAGCAGATGTAACAGTAGTGACAGCAATTGTAGCAGCAGCAGTAGATAAAGCAGATACAGAACTTTCAGGAGCAACACTCTCAGAAGATACAGCAGTAGTAGTAACAGCAGTAACTAGGGCAGCATCAGATTCAGAGGTAATAGTTTCAGAAACAATACTTTCAGATACAATAGTTTCAGTAACAGCAATATCATCAGCAATGACAGCAGGATCAAAATCATATGCCTCTGTCATATGTATATCCTTATAAACTAAATCATCAGCAGTATCAGAACTTTCAGACACAACAACAGTAGCAGAATCATCAATAACAGCAGTAGGGGCAGCAGCAACAGAACCAGCAGGGGCAGCAGCAGAAAGGCACTTTATAAAAGAATTAATGAGACTGGTGTCACAGCTGGAAAAGGGCACAATGGCCTTGGAGAGATCCTCAGATTGCTGGACTGCAGTGCTCTCTGGAAGACAGCTGAAATATATTGAATCAAAATCTGATAATAAAGATCTGAGATCCATTGAGAAAACAGCAACTTGTGTTGTTGAGGCTGGAGCTTGAGTTGAAGTAACAACATCTTGAACTGAGGAAATGGCAGCAACAGACAATCTAACATCTTCATGAGGCATCTCCCCCTGCCTAGATTCAGAGATAGCTGGATCAAGGAACCCAAAGGAAGGGATTTCCTGAGGAGGAATGATGGAGCAAATCCTGGCAGATATGTCTGCAACTGACTTTAAAAGAGGAGCCAAGGAGGTCTCCAACAAGAGGGACAGCCTGGGAGCTATCAGCTCAAAAAGTCTGTCTGCTAAGGCTGGAATATCTACATGCTCAATAGGGACTTGAGCAGAGGTAGAGACTGAAGGTGGAGCAGCTGTAGATGTTGGTGGAGAGCTGGTGTATGGGGGAAAGGAAGGTTGAGGTGTGGGGATTGTTGAAATGGAAGATAGTGGAATGGAAATAGAAGGTGTGAAGGAGGGTTGAGAAATTATGTCTTGCAGTAGCTGTTGATATGATGTGGATGAAGAGGGTAGATCAGGAGGGGATGAAGGTGAATCATCCATAAAGGAATCATCTATCAGATTGAAGGATGGAATGTGAGATGATGTGTCAAGATCTGATTGATGGTATTGATGTAGAGGATGGAATAGTTCTTTTATTAGAGGTGGAGGTGGTGAAACTGAAGTTGGAGAAGGGGTTGAAATTATGATGGTGGATGAAATTTGAATGGTGGAGGTGACTGGTGGAGATGAAATAAGAGGTGGAGGAGGAGGAGAAGCAGCAGGCAAGTCTTCTACAGGGGCAAAGACTTGAGGGGGAGAGACTGTAACAGTCCTTGTGCCTGAAGTTGCAGCTGCAGAGGGCCTGTTGGGCTTCACAATTTGTCTGTCTCACTTGCCAAACAGGGCACAGGAGAGCCTCTTGGAGGCATTAATGTGCATCCCATTTGATACTAGCAGAGCAGGGCATCTGTTTTGAAGAAACAGCCCTAGTATCCTTCCATAATTCACAAAGTTCTTATTTAGCTTCTTCTTAATCAGATAAAAGAAAATCTCTCCCCAGTTTAATTGTTTCTTATCTACAAGAGCACCCATCAAGCATAGCTGATACCTGGAGATGGTATCATGGGCTGAATGCTTGGCCAAAAGCACTTTTCCCACAACATCAGCTAAGAACCTGTACTCAACAGCCAAATTCTTTTTCAGCAGCTTACTAGGGTTTGCATCAGAATGACCCATTCTATCAAGCATAGTAGAAAATTCTTCTCCAGACATTTCAATAGAATCTCTTCCAGAATTTAATCCAAAAATCTCTGTCAGAATAGCAGGTGTAAGAGGTACCTGGGTTCCAGAAATTGATCCAATCACTGTATTTTGATCCTATTTATGGGCAGTATATACCCACTCCTTGATTTCATCAGCATCCAATTTGATTCTGGTGGACATGATGGCAACAAGCTTTTGTTCCTTGAACAGTTCTAGAATATCTTGGAAAATCTGATCACTGGTGCTGAAAGAATCCATATCAATATCGAATCCTGCATCAAATTTCATGGCGGCCAGAACGGCGACGGAGACGGCCATGGTTTCCTGCAAAAAAAAAACAACCAAATGACCAAGTGTAGAGAGGTTTGGAGGGAAAGAGAAAATTTGCAGAGAGATTGAAAACGCAAAAGGAGAACGACGGCCGAAAAATGAATTTTATATTAGGGTTCGACGCAGAAAAAGAAAGATCGTTGAACTCAATTCGACGATCGGGGCTTCTAAAGGAATCTGAAAGGTCTTCAATATCGTCTATCTCCGTTCGATGATATTGGAGAGCGTCGAGCTTCGTTCGACGATAGTTCAGAAAACAAAATCGTCGAGCGCCAATCGACGATCGTTGAGCTGGAGAGATAGTTGAGCACTATCTGAGAAGCGCTAAACTCTGGTCGACGACTTCGGAAAGAGTCGATCTCCGTTTGACGATAGGGGGGAAATCGTCGAGCGCAGTTCAGAGACCAGAAACACTCTAGACACTAGAAAAATTGAGAAGTTTGTCTAGTCTTGGTCATTTTTAGAGTTTTAAAATTTTGGAGATTATTTTAAACTTCCTCCATCTAACATTCCTAACTGATTTAGGAAGAAGGTGTGTTTCTTTTCATCCAAGGGTTTGGTGAAAATATCTCCCCTTTGCAAATCAGTTGGGATATATTGAAGTTCAATTTTATTTTTCTCGACATTATCCCTGAAAAATTAATGCCTAATTTCTATGTGTTTTGTCCTACTATGGAGGACTGGATTTTGAGCTATAGAAATAGCACTGGTATTATCACAAAAGATTTTAGACTTCTCTAAGTTGTAGCCATAGACTAGGAGTTGGTTTTGAATCCACAATATTTGTGAACAACAACTACCTGCAGCCATATATTCAGCTTCAGCAGTTGAAGTTGACACAGATGTTTGTTTCTTGCAAAACCAAGAGACAAGTCTGTCACCAAGAAATTGACAAGTTCCACAGGTGCTTTTCCTATCAATTCTGCATCCAGCATAATCAGCATCAGAAAATCCAGTTAAGTCAAATGTTGAATCTTTTGGATACCAGAGTCCTAGATTTGGACAACTTTTAACATACCTGAGAATCCTTTTAACTAATGTTAGGTGTGACTCTCTAGGGCTCACTTGGAATCTAGCACATATGCATGTAGCAAATATTATGTCAGGTCTACTAGCTGTAAGGTACAGTAAAGAGCCAATCATTGCTCTATATATTGTCTGATCAACAGGTTTCCCATGTTCATCAGCATCCAATACAACATTAGTAGGCATAGGTATTTTCATACAAGATGCTTCAGACATACCAAATTTCTTAACCAATTTTTTTGCATACTTGGTTTGAGAAATGAATATGCCTTCAGCATGTTGTTTGACTTGCAATCCTAGAAAGAAGGATAGCTCACTCATGCTACTCATTTCAAATTTAGAATACATTACATTGGAGAACCTTCTGCACAAATTTGAATCAGTAGAACCAAAGATAATATCATCTACATAGATTTGTACTAGTAGGGTATGGGACTTATGGGTTCTAATAAAAAGAGTTTGGTCTACTCTACCCCTTATAAATTCATTTTTCAGGAGAAAGCATGCTAGGGTCTCATACCATGCTCTAGGAGCTTGCTTGAGACCATATAATGCTTTATTCAGCTTAAAAACATAGTCAGGATGAGTTGGAGAGATAAAACCTAGAGGTTGTCTAACATAGACTTCTTCTTTGATGTCTCCATTGAGAAAAGCACTCTTTACATCCATCTGGTACACTTTGAAACCTTTGTGTGCTGCATATGCTAAGAAGATTCTAATAGCCTCCAACCTTGCAACTGGTGCAAAAGTCTGGTCATAGTCTATGCCTTCTTCTTGAGAGTACCCTTGAGCAACTTGTCTTGCCTTGTTCCTTACAATTACTCCTTGTATATCCAATTTGTTTCTGAACACCCACTTTGTTCCAACAATGGAGTGATCCCTAGGCCTTGGTACTAGTTCCCAAACTTTGTTCCTTTCAAATTAATGCATCTCTTCTTGCATTGCAATGATCCGGTGTGGATCTTGCTCAGCATCTTGAATGGATTGAGGTTCAATTTGAGAAAGGAAGCAAGTGTGCAATAGGTTTTGGTTGACCTGATTTCTGGTTTGCACACCAGCTGAGATGTCTCTAATTACTTGGTAAATTGGATGGTCTCTTAATGTTACTAAATCAACAGGGGGTGTTGATTGTTCACCAACCTGTGTTGTTGTTTCCTCTTGTGGTACAACAACTGGCTCTTCAAGAAGTTTCTCTTCAAGGTGTTGATTGTCTTCTTCATCTTCACTACTTTCCTCTTTTTGAATGATTTGTAATCTGTCCAAGTCTTCAGCAAGAGAATGTACCTGCAAAGGTTCTATGGTAGAAGTGTTCTTCTCCTTGAAAGACATGTTAGTTTCATCAAAAGATATGTGAACAGATTCTTCAATTTTAAGAGTTGATTTAATATATACCCTATAAGCCTTACTGATCATGGAGTATCCCAGAAACACTCCTTCATCAGCTTTGGCTTGAAATTTTGCTAAATACTTCTTGTCATTATTGTGTATATAGCAGATACAACCAAAAATTCTAAAATAATTTATTTTAGGTTTCTTCCCTTTGAGTAATTCATAGGGAGTCTTTCCCTTCAGTTTATGTATTAAACTTCTGTTTAGCACATAGTTGGAGGTGTTCACTGCCTCTGCCCAAAAAGATAGAGGAAGTTGAGCATCTGACAACAATGTAGTGGCAGATTCAATAAGGGTTCTATTTTTCCTTTCAGCTACCCCATTTTGTTGAGGAGTTCTAGGAGCTGAGAAAGTGTGTCTGATCCCTTCACTTTGACAGAACTCTTGCATAAGAAGAGAATCAAACTCTGTCTCATGATCACTTCTGATCAGGACAATGTGAGTATTGAACTCAATCTGTATGCATTTGAGAAACTCTGTCAAACACTTAAAGTTATCAGACTTCTTCCTCAGAAAGAACACCCATGTGAATCTAGAGAAGTCATCTACAACTACTAAAGTATGAGATTTCCCTCCTAAGCTTTGTACTGTAATGGGTCCAAAAAGATCCATGTGTAACAGATACAAAATCCTAGGTGAATCACTCTTATTAAGTGACTTGAAACTATTTTTAGTTTGCTTACATAATTGACAAGCCTTGCAGAGTCCTTCCTTCTTGTAGGGGCCAGAAGGTAGTCCTCTAACAAGGTTGTTCTTAGATAGCCTAGCAATGGTTCTAAGGTTTATATGCCCTAGTCTCTTATGCCATAATACATTAGGTCTACTAACAGAGTTAAACAGGCAAATATCTACTTTAGTTGAAAGAAAGTCTACTAAATAGATGTTACCTTTCCTTTTACCTGTCAACACAGTTGTGTTGTCCTCTGACTTGATCTTGCATAAGGCTTTGCTGAAAGTCACCTGGTAGCCTTCATCACATAGCTGACTGATACTGATCAAATTGTGCTTCAGTCCTTCCACATAGGCTACCTTCTTGAATGTGACTGTGCCAATTTGAACTGCACCATATCCTTTTGTCAGTCCAAAGTTTGAATCACCAAATATGACTTTGGGTCCAAGCTTGGCTTTAAAGGATGTGACATTGACCTTGCTTCCTGTCATGTGCTTTGAGCACACACTATCCAAATACCATTGTTGTTTTGATGTTGGATAGGTCTTCACCTGCACATAAAATAATTCACTTGTTTTTAACCCAGTTTACCTTGGGCCTAGGTTGATAACCTTTAAATTCAGAAATAAATGACATCCCTGGTTGACTCTTATAACCTTCAGGATGATATCTCCTTATAGGTATTATCCATTCAGTATAAGGGTTAAATCTTTTGGATGAAGGACCCCTAGGATTGGATTTTGATTTACCCTTGAAAGAATTTTCAAAGCACTGATCTCTATTCAACGATCGTGGAGCTGCGTTCGACGATCTTGGGTCAGATCGTCGAGCTCCATTCGACGGTCGACTGTGGTAGAGTTCAGGAATTAGAGATCGTCGACCTGAGTTCGATGATTTTTCCTAAGATCGTCGATCTGCGTTCGGCGATCGTCGAGCTCCGTTCGACGATTTCTGCTGGAACTTGGTTTTCTTAGGCAGATCAGAATTTTTCCTTGCTACCTCTACAACTCTCTTCCCTTTATCAGAGATAAATTTAATTGGGGTTGTTAGAACTATAGGTTGGCTGGATGAAGCACCCAAGCCCAGTGTACTATTGAATCTGGAGTTCACAGTGCTTGTGATGTCCATTAGCTTGATGCTTCTCCCATTAAGGGATTCTTCAAGCTTTTTGGCCTCTGATAGCTCACTTTTCAGTGAAGCTATCTGCTCCCTACAGCACTCCAACTCCTCAGAGAGTTTGAGGTTTTCTGATTTTAAGGAAATGTGTTCAGACACTTGATTTCTGAGAGAGATAATTTCATTCTCAGATTTTAATAAGTCTAAGCACAGTGTTTTAAATTCATACTTAAAGTCCTCAGAATTGAAATCAAATGAGTCTATTACCTGGTCTTCTTCAGGTTGAGTCTCTGAGTCTGACTCTGACTCTTCTGCATCTGAATTGTGTTGAGAGGCATTGATTGCCATCATGCAGAACTCCTTCTCTTCAGCATCATCTTCGTCATCACTTGAGCTGGATGAAGCTTCTGATTCCTCTTCAGTCTCACTCCAAGATTCAGCAACAAATCCCTTCCTTGTGTGTTTGTTCTTGCTTGAGGAGGGTTTGCCATTGCTATTCTTCTTGAATTCCTTATCTTTTCTTCTTTCTCTCTTATCCTTTATATCCTTGTTTTTGTTCTCTGGACAGTCAAGCACAATGTGGCCTGGTTTCCTGCAACCAAAGCAAATAATTTCTTTATTATTTGATTTATCATACCTTGGCTTGTCATGATCTTTGTATGATCTCTTCCTGAAGTCCTTTCTGGCCATCTTGTAAAATCTTTTGGCCAGCAGACTAAGCAACTCATCATTGTTGAAACCAGAACCCGACTTCCTGTGGAGCTCGCCCTTGGGGAAAGGGGTGGTCTCGCGGCTACTTCGCTCCTGCAAGGAAAAACAACAAGACAAGGAGAAACAGACCCAAGGGCTCGGCAGGGAGGTCCCACCACAAACCCGGAAGATCTCAGAGCGCTTCCCCTCCTTAGCCTGAAGCCGAGCTAAGGTACCCTCAGAAAGCACTTAAAGATTTTGGGGAGAAGAGCACAGGAAGAACCTGCTTTCTGGGGTACCCCTTGGGTCCTATTTATAGTTTTTGAAATCCGGACTGCCAATAACCAAAACAGCTGACCTGAAATAATCAGAAAACCCCCGGCTGGGTCTGCCAACAGCCAAACTCCGTTGTTCTGAAGGGCTATGGGCAGACCAGCAGGGGTAAAACAGTAAAAGGCACGTCTGACACCCGGGCGAGCTGGGAGCTCTGGCCACCTCGGCGTGCTCTGCTCGCACGCTGCTGCCGAACTCCACTGCGAGGGCGCGAGTTGCAGCCCGCTCGGCGAGTGCCGAGCTCGGGGTCGCCGATCGACGATCTCTGGCCGACGGATGCCGAGCTCAGCCTCGCCCCTGTCGTCTGCCGAGCTCTCCTGCTGCTCCCAGCCTGATCTGCTCGCCCCCTGGTGACCTTGCTCGCCGGACACGGGGTTGTACACAATCCCCGCTCTTTTCGAGCTTGTCAAAAAGCTCGGAAAGAAACATCCAACCTGAAGTGTGCGGCGAGCTCCGGCTGGCGAGTTGGAGGGAATCTTCTGGTGGGGGCCACCTGCGGCTATATATATGCACCTGCTCTGCTGCCTGGCTCTTGCCATTCCCCCTACTGCCTTGCCAAGATGCCCCTTCCCAAGGAGATTCAAGAGCGCATAGACCGAGCTCGCCAGGCTTCCGCGGCTCGCATTGCCGCGCTGACGGCGGTCCCCGCGAAAGTTCCTCAAATTGATTCTGTCGAGCCGAGCTCAAAGAGGACAAAGCCATTCCCCGAGGCGGCCGAGCCCATCTTCCACGACCTGAGGGCCACCATGGCTCGCGAGACCGGCTCTTCTACTCGAACTATTCCAGAGAATGACAGGGAGGTCGTTGTAGTTGGCGACGATCAGGGCGGCCTACCAGATGGCGAGGGCACCGCGCCGCGGGTCCCCACGCCGCGAGGCGAGGTCGCGCTCGCCAATTCGCGACTCTCGGCACCGGACAGCCATCCCAGGGATCCGCCGCTCCTCTTCGGGATCCTGCCTGTGAGCTCACAGAGGCCAGCTTCACCACTGGGCTCCCCTCCGCGGCAAATTGACGCGGCCGCCGGGGGAGGTCTGGGGTCCATTCCCATCCCGGGCTTCGAGTTCATCTCGCCGGGAGCTCGCGGCCTAGGTCGCGGGAAGGACCTGAGATTCGTCCCCCCCCCCCCCCCCGCGTCTCCTTTGAGCTGCCGAGCTCTTCAGGTCAGCCTCGCTCAACCCTGTGCTTCACAAGCTTTTGCTCTGCTGACATGTCTTTACAGCTCTTCCCAGTCAATCGGCTGCCGAGGAGTCCTCGCGGGCAGCCTACCACTCTCCCCTCCCGTCTCCGAGCTAGATGGACTCTTACTTGGGTCCGGAGGTGGATCAGGGCGAGCTGTCGAGGAGGGAGGTCAAGCTCCTCAAGAAGCTGGTGTGCGGACTGCGCGAGGTGCAAGGAGTCAACGAGACGCTGCAGCGCGACTACGCGCGTCTTGCTGAGGAGGTGCGCCTCGGCCGAGCTGGCGAGTTGATGTCTCCCTCCCGACTCCTGGATGAGATAGACGGCGGTCTCTTGGTTGCGCAAAGGAATTCGGGGAGGATCCGCGAGTTACTCCGCGCGCGGCAGCTTGGGGGGCGGGGGTCGCGAGGCCGGGGTAGGTAAGTCTGCGGGCTCCCCTGCCGAGCCGACCGACGCTCGCATCCCGGTGCCCTCCCTGCTTGCGCGCCCTGTTTTCTGTTCTGAACTTTCCCTTTCTGTGATGAATAACTCTTAGAACATTCTTAATTATGTTATTTAAATAAAAAGCCGTAATGTTTGACTTAGCCTTAGTTGGGATGCGTCAGAAGTCGGCGAGCTGGGGTGGCGAGCTGGGGTGGCGAGCTGGGGTGTCGAGCTGCGCCGATGTGACAGCCTGCCTCAGATTCCTTTTCCTATAAATAGCCCCCCCCCCCTCACCTACCCCCGTACTGCCTATATTGCTCTGCCTTCTTTTCCTTGCTTTTTCCTTTCCTTGCTCGCGCTGCGCTTCTTCTTTGCGATCATGGGCAAGACCAACCCGGACGCCGATGGCCGCTCCAAATGCGCGCAACACTTCGCAGATTACTGCTTCTTCGACGGCCACACCAGCGAGGAGGAGCTCGCAGAATTCATAGCCCTGTATGTGTCGCCGGGCTTTGAGGCACGCAGGCCGGGGTCGGGCGAGGCCATTAACACATTTTACGAGAACGAGCTCGCCTTCCCCATCTCGCACTTCGAGGTGGGGCTGTGACTTCCCTTATGGCCGGAGATCCGGCAGATCCTGAAATACTACGGGGCCGTCCCCGCGCAGCTGAATTCAAACGCCATCACCATGATGGTGGCGTTCGCGAGCTACCTCCGGCGGGAGAGGATCGAGTTCAACCTGATGGTGTTCAGGAAACTCTTCTCCTATAAGCCGACGACGGACGGGGTCGCCTACTTCGGCGGCTCCTTGATCAAAGTTCGCAAGATCGCGAACAAGCACCATACCTGGATGACCAAGATCGCCTTCATCAAGGGCGATCTCGGCAACATCCGCTACTCGCCGCAACAAAAAGGCGAGGAGGTGTACCGCCCGCCGGCCGTGTCCAACAACGACGCCGAGCTCCACAAATTCTTCCTCCACAAAGATTTCGAGGTCGCCTTCCTGCGGAGTGGCCTCGACGCGCTCCCCCCGGTTCTGACCGGCGAAGGTATGCCCTCCTCATCTTGCCGAGCTCGCCTACTCGCCGAGCTCGACACATCATCATATCTGGAATCCCTAACCTTTCCAAGTGTTTTTCTGCAGGGGAGCGAATAATCCCCGCGAACCCGCCGTTTGCGGACCCGGGGCTTGATACTGACCCTCTTGCCCGCGAGAGGGCGGCGGCGGCGGCGTGCCGAGATGAGGCGGCCCTCTCGCAGCCCTCTTCCGGCAAGAGGCGATCTGAGGATGCGGGGTTGAACCCGCCATCCGGCCCCCGTCAGATGAAAAAGATGCGGAGAGCCCTGCTGGCTCCGCGGGGGCAACAACAACAACAACATCAGTCCAGCCCCAAGTACATCAACTCGTCGGAGACTCCTCCCGACGCATCACCGGAGAGCCCGCTGAAGGAGACGACCAGCAAGGGCCGAAAGGGTGGCAAGGGCCCTTCTTCCTCGGCTGCGATCTCCCCTCCTCCTTCGGCGAAGAGGGCTGCCCGCGAGCGCGCGCCGCCGAAGCAGCACCCCCTCTTCAACTTCAGCGCGCGCTGGAAGGATTCTGCGGGCGAGCCCGTGCTGCAGTGGGACGAGATCGCTCATCGAGTCTCCGTCTCCACTCTGCACCCGTCCTGGCACGACCGCGAGCCCGCCACCGGTCACGCCTACGCCCTCGGCTTCGGCCTTTATGGCCGGGAGGATGCCGGGGCCTACAAGAGGACGACCCTCCGGTAGCTCGGCCATGAGGGTCTGCAGTCCCACCTGCGGACTCTGGAGCTGCACCACATGCTGGCACGCCGCAGCTTCGCCCTCAGCCACCAGCTCGAAAAGGCCGAGCAGGCTCCCGACCTCGCCAAGGAGCAGGTCGCCGATCAGGCGAGGCGGCTCGGCATCGCTGATAGTCTTCTCGCCCAGACTGCTGGCGTGCTGGTAAGTTTTACGCACCGCTCTCTTTTACTTGGAAAGCTTTGTGCTGCTGCTAAATGGGCTTTTCTCCAGGATGACGGGGCGGCGGGCGAGCTCCAGGCTCGCAACACTGAGCTGCGAGAGGAGGTTAGCCGGCTGCGCGCGCAACTGGCCGCGGATGCCGACGTGCTGGCGAGCTCCAGGCTCACAACGCCGAGCTAGGGGAGGAGAACGGCCGCCTGCGCGCGCGCCTTGGTGAGCTGGAGGGCGCGAATGCGAAGTTGAAGGGGGAGATCCAGCACCTTCTCGGCGAGGTGCGTCGTCAGGCGGAGATCTTCTTCCCGTCGCACAACATCGATCCCACACTCCCCTACAAGAGCCCGCGTATCTTCGGCGAGGCCGACCTCGTCGAGAGACTGCAGATCAACTCAATCCAGACCGCCAAGTGCACCCTCGCGATGATGAAGGACTCCGGGGTGCTGGTGGAAGGATGCGGGGTGATCTCTGCTCGGGACCTGATGCCGAGTCTGTTTCCGGCGACGCCGCCCAGCGAGAAGGAAGATAGCCTGGACGCAATGTTCGGGAAGAGCTTCCAGGACCATTCGGGCGACGGCGAGGACCAGTCCGACGGAGGGGGCGAGGCCAGCTGATAGCCTTGTATTTTTTTCTTTTTTCTTTCTTTCCTTTTTTGACTACTCGCCCTGGCGAGCTCCCTGTTCATTTGTGAATAATCAATGAAAGTTTTTTGATCATACCGGTGCTCCTTTACTATGCTTGTTGTGTTATGAATGTATGCGAGTGCTTCCTCCCGCGACCTCGCAGGGACAAGTTCCGTGAGTAGAGTGATTATGAGAGCGCGCACGCGAGCGAGACGCGCTTGGGGTGTTCGTCGAGCCCCAAACGATTTCGCGGTGAGTCGCTCTCCGCCCTCATCGCGCCACTATTGCTTGCACGCGAGCCACCCAGGTTGTGCCCGTCGAAGGGGGAAAATTTTGAAGTGTAATGGGCCAGGGAGGCGAGATCCCCTGGTCCGGCTTGCCTTCCTTTGGCAAGGCCCGGGCTTGCGGCCTACTCGCCAATGCCGAGCTGGAGATGACGAGCCCAAACACGCCCATGCAGAGCCCTTCAGCCCGGCCTGCCTTCTTGACTGTGCCGAGCTGAGTTTGCCGAGCCCGAGCTCATCCTGGCAGGACCCTTCCCCTTGGCTCCCTACCACAGACTGGCCTGCACCTGATGACTTTAAGGCCGACATCATCGAGTGACTCCCAGCCCTGCCAGCTAGGTGAGAGCCTGACGGCGGGATCTACTCGGGGTCCATTACCACCACCATCGAGTGACTTCCAGCCCTGCCAGCTAGGTGAGAGCCTGACAGCGGGATCTGCTCGAGGCCAAGGATGACACCGAGTGACTTCCAGCCCTGCCAGCTAGCTGAGAGCCTGACATCGGGATCTGCTCGGGGTCCATTACTACCGCCATCGAGTGACTTCCAGCCCTGCCAGCTAGGTGAGAGCCTGACAGCGGGATCTGCTCGAGGCCAAGGATGACACCGAGTGACTTCCAGCCCTGTCAGCTAGGTGAGAGCCTGACAGCGGGATCTGCTCGGGGTCCATTACTACCGCAATCGAGTGACTTCCAGCCCTGCCAGCTAGGTGAGAGCCTGAGAGCGGGATCTGCTCGAGGCCAAGGATGACACCGAGTGACTTCCAGCCCTGTCAACTAGGTGAGAGCCTGACAGCGGGATCTGCTCGGGGTCCATTACTACCGCCATCGAGTGACTTCCAGCCCTGCCAGCTAGGTGAGAGCCTGACAGCAGGATCTGCTCGAGGCCAAGGATGACACCGAGTGACTTCCAGCCCTGCCAGCTAGGTGAGAGCCTGACAGCGGGATCTGCTCGGGGTCCATTACTATCTCCATCGAGTGACTTCCAGCCCTGCCAGCTAGGTGAGAGCCTGACAGCGGGATCTGCTCGAGGCCAAGGATGACACCGAGTGACTTCCAGCCCTGTCAGCTAAGTGAGAGCCTGACAGCGGGATCTGCTCGGGGTCCATTACTACCGCCATCGAGTGACTTCCAGCCCTGCCAGCTAGGTGAGAGCCTGACAGTGGGATCTGCTCGAGGCCAAGGATGACACCGAGTGACTTCCAGCCCCGCCAGCTAGGTGAGAGCCTGACAGCGGGATCTGCTCGGGGTCCATTACTACCGCCATCGAGTGACTTCCAGCCCTGCCAGCTAGGTGAGAGCCTGACAACAGGATCTGCTCGAGGCCAAGGATGACACCGAGTGACTTCCAGCCCTGCCAGCTAGGTGAGAGCCTGACAGCGGGATCTGCTCGGGGTCCAAAACACATTACATTCTATCATGCAGGCTAGTTACAACATTATCAGCGGACTTGAAGAAATTTATTATAATCAAAGTGCTGCTTACATGTTTCAGGGGAAAAATCGTTTGAGGTCGTCACCACTCCAGGTGAGACTCAGGGTCTCGCCCTCTACATTTTGGAGTCGGTAGCCCCCTGACCCCAAGGCTACCTTTACAACGAATGGTCCCTCCCAGCTGGGATTGAGCTTCCATACGGATGCCGACCTCCCTGCCGCATCCACTTTCTTCAGCACCAAGTCCCCTTCCACGAACTGCTTGACCCTGACATTCTAGTCAAAGTACTTGGCCATTCTTCTTTTTACTTCCTCCTGTCAGATAGCGGAAAGGTCCCTAACCTCTTCCACCATGTCAAGGGAGAGCCTCAGTTCCTCCTCATTCTCTGCTTGCCATTCCTCACGGCCCTCTTTGGCCGCCACGACTCGTGGTGTTTGGACTTCGAACTCTATGGGGAGCACTGCCTCGCACCCGTGGGAGAGTTTGAAGGGTGTCTCTCCCGTAGCCATGTTGGGGGTGGTCCTTAGGGCCCAAAGAACCGCAGGGAGCTGCTCCACCCAGCTCCCCCTCAGATTCTCCACCTTCTTCTTGAGGAGGTTGACGATGATCTTGTTTGCGGCCTCCACCTACCCGTTACTCCTGGGGTGATGGACCGAGGCGAACCTGAGATCGATCCCAAGCTGTTCGCAGAAGCTGGTGAACTCGGCACTGGCGAACTGGGGCCCGTTGTCCGTGACGATGGCCTGCGGCAGCCCATGGCGACAGATGATCTCCCCCCAAACAAAATTCCTGATCACCTGAGAGGTCACCTTGGCCAACGCCTTCACCTCCATCCACTTCGAGAAGTAGTCAATCATCACTAGGAGGAACCTTCTCTGGCCGCTGGCTTGGGGAAACGGCCCAACCAAATCCATTCCCCAGATTGCGAAGGGCCATGGGGCCGTGATACTACGGAGCCGCTGGGCCGGCTGTAGCTGGAGAGGGGCAAACATTTGGCACTTATGACATCTCCTTGCGAATTCTGCAGCGTCTCGGCCGAGGGTGGGCCAGAAATACCCTTGCCTGACTATCCTCCCTTCCAGGGTCCGACTCCCGGAGTGGCTCCCACATTCCCCGGAGTGGACTTCCTCCAAGATCCTCCGTACTTCACCCTCGGTCACGCAGCTGGCTAGCATCCCCGAGAGGGTCTTCCGGTATAGCTGCCCGTCCCGGAGGAGGTAATAGGCTGACTAGTGCCTTAGTTTCTTCTTATCTACCCCCTCTGGATATTCCCCTGTGGAGAGGAAGACCACGACTGGATCCATCCATGAAGCTTGCTGATCGATTTCCATGAGCTCCCCTTCCTCGATGGAGGGACGGAACAGGTCGGTGATTGTTCCCCCCACCTGGGGACCATGCTTTGCTAGTTGATCGACTTGTTCATTCTCTTCCCTGGTCACGTGTCGGATGGTGAAAGTTTGAAAAGTGCCAATGATCCCCTTGACCTCGGCCAAGTACGATCGCAGGGTGGGCTCCCTTGCCTCAAACTCCCCGTTAATCTGAGAAGCCACTACCATGGAGTTAGTGAGGACCTCCACATCTGATACCCCCAGCTCCCTGGCCAGGCGCAGCCCTGCTATCACGGCCTCGTACTCGGCCTGGTTGTTGGTAATGGGAAAGTGCACCACCACTGTTTGCTCAATACGAGTCCCTTGAGGGCTTTCTAGGATCACCCCTACTCCTAGGGAATGCCTCCCCGAGGCGCCATCCACCCTCACCTTCCAAGGGGTCGGGCGGGTGAGTTCTTCCTCCGCCACTTCAACCACGTAGTCGGCTAGGAAGTCGGCCATTGCCTGAGCCTTGATTGAGAGCCGCGGGACGAAGGAGACATCGAACTCGCTCAGCTCCACCGACCACTTGGCCAGCCGGCCTGAATGCTCCACCCCCTCGAAGACGTTGCGGAGAGGGTGGTCGGTCACCACCCGGATTGAGTGTGGCTGGAAGTAAGGTCGCAGCCTCCGAGCCGAGATGATTAGGGCGAACGCATGCTTCTCCAAGATCGGATACCGGAGCTCGGCCTTCCTCAGGACCCGGCTCACGTAATAAATAGGGAGCTGCCTCTTCCCTTCTTCACGAACCAAGACGAAGCTCAAGGCCTCTGCCCCGACCCCGAGATATAGGAACAGGTCCTCCCCCTCCTTCGGCCCTTGGAGCAGCGGGGCCTGTGTCAACTGCACCTTGAGGGCCTGGAACGCCTCCTCGCATTCCTTGGTCTATTCGAACCTCTGACCTCCCCTCAGTGTTTTGAAGAAGGGGGAGCACTTCTCCCCTGCACGAGAAAGGAAGCGACTCAGCCCTGCTAGCTTCCCTGTCAACCGTTGGACCTCCTTTGTATTCCGCGGGGACCTCAGCTCCAGGATAGCCTTGACCTTGTCTGGATTCGGCTCGACCCCCGCGGGGGTAAGGAGATGCCCCAAAAACTTCCCCCGGCTGGCCCCAAAAACACACTTAAGGGGATTCAGCCGCATCTTGTATTTGCGCAGGGTGGCGAAGGTCTCCTCCAGGTCCCGGAGGTGGGAGTCCACATCCTGGCTCTTGATCATGAGGTCATCTACATACACCTCCAAATTCCTTCCCCTTTGCTCCTTGAAGACCCGGTCCATCATTTTCTGGTAGGTAGCCCCAGCATTTTTCAGCCCAAAGGGCATCATCTTGTAGCAGTAGCATCCATCCCCGGTGATGAATGAGACATCCTTGATGTCTGGGGGGTGCATCCTGATCTGATGGTAACCTGAAAAAGCATCCAAAAAACTCATTACAGAAAAACCGATGGCTAAGTCAACCAGCGCGTCGATCCTAGGCAAGGGGTAACAATCCTTAGGACAAGCTTTATTAAGTAAGGAAAAGTCGATACACATCCTCCATCGGCCATCCCCCTTTTTAACCATAACCACGTTGGAGACCCAGCCGGGGTACTGAATCTCAGACACGAAGCCTGCCTTGAGGAGTTTCGCCACCTCTTCCCGGATGGGTTCCACCAGCTTGTCCGCGGTGGACCTCTTCTTCTGCTGAACGGGGCGTGTTCCCGGGTCCAGGTTGAGGCGGTGGCAAGCCACATCCGCGTCAACCCCCGGCATCTCCGCAGCATTCCAGGCGAAGATGTCCACGTTCTTCTGGATGCACTCCAGCATCCTGCCTTGGTCCTCCGGGGTCAGCCCTCCGCTGACGCGAACCTTCTCCATCCTTCCTCCCCGGGTGAGCACCTCCAGCTCCACCACTTCCTCTACCGCCTCCAGCCTGGGCCGCTCCCCCCATCCTTCTGCGTCCCCTTCCTCCGGAACGGGGGCCTCTACCTCCATCTCTCCTCCCACGGCCCTTACTTCGGCCACCTCCTCCAGATCTCCTCCTGTCGCCTTCTCCACACAGTCCTCCACTCCCAGCTCTCCCCCTCCTGCTTCCTGCTCGACCTCTTCCATCCTCCGTCCCATCTCCTCGGCTCCCTCCTGCCAAGAGATGGTGTTCACCACAGTGACGTAACACTCCCGCGCCACCTTTGGGTCCCCCCTGACCCTGACCTGGACCCCCTCAGCGTTGAACTTCAAACACTGGTGGTAAGACGAGGGGACGTAGCGGAAGGCGCTGATGAGAGGCCTCCCGAAGATGGCGTTGTACCTGCTGGGGGCGTCCACAATGACAAACTTGCAGTTTCGGGACTGCCCCCCCAGGGTGACATGGAGTCCAACTCCTCCCTCTACTTCCTTCCTTTCTCCTGAAAATCCGAACAAGGGGCCATCTGAGGCCAGCACCCTCTTTGCCTCCACCTTCATCGCGTTGAACGCCATTTTGAAGACGACGTTGACGGAGCTCCCGTTATCCACGAGGATCCGAGAGACGGTGAAGTTCTCGATGGCCGCCTTGATGACCAGCGCATCACAGAATGGATCCTCGTGGTCTGGCAGATCACTCCTGGATAAGGTGATCCTCTCCTCCGGTGGTGGGGTTTGGGATGTAGAGGCGACGCTCCGCCGGTACATGGTGTGGAGGCTTGCCTTGCGGGAAGCCTCGATCCCTACTCCCCCGTGGATCACCCCGATCCCTCCTCGGGTCCCCACATCCACCCGGTCTTCACAGCGATCCTCCTCCGCCCGAGGCAGGACCTCCTCGATCCTCACTTCCTGCCGCGCCTCCTGCTATTGCTGCTGCCGCTCCCTGTTCCCCCTCATCTCCAAGAATTCCGGGCATGTGGCTGTTGCATGCCCCTCTTCCTGATGGAAGTCGTAATAGGGCAGCTCCACCCTGACCTCCCTCCTTCTCCTCCTCCACACTCCTCTCCTGGCCCCCAAGGCTATGGTCATGGCCTCCTCTTGATCGGGGAGCCGGGGCCTCTGGCCCTGCCCCCAGCCTGGGGGGTGGAATTGGTCTTGCCTCCCCTGAAAGTGACCCCTTCCGAAGTTCCCTCACTATGGCCCGTGCCCCTGCCACTCTGGCGTCCAGCCTAACCGACGGTCGGGCTCCCGACGCTCCCACCCCGGCCGCTGTGGCCCTTGAAGCTGCCTCTGCTCCCTCTGCCTTGGTTCCCCTCTTCTCTGCTCTTGTGCCTTCACTCCTCTTGACTCTTTCTCTTCCTCTGTGGCCCACCTGGCCAGTTTCCTTGCAAATTCTGGGTTCGACGCCTCCCCGTCGACCTCTCTCGCCGCCCTCTCCATCAACTCCTCGTAGGAGAGGGGGGGGGAACTCTCTTCAGCTCCATTCGGAAGAAACCCTGCTGCAGGCCCAGGGTAAAGGCCATCATCAGACTATGGCTCGACATCTCCTGGACTTGAGTAACCTCCTCCTGAAATCGGTCCACGTAGCTCCCCAACGTCTCGTTCACCCCCTGCTTTATGTGGAACAAAGACTCGGACTCCTTCTTCCTCTTCTTCGAAGTGGTGAATCTCAGCATGAATCCTCGGCGCAGGTCCTCGAAGCAGTAGATGGAGCTGGCCGGTAGCTGGTGGAACCACTCTCTCGCCTTTTCTCGGAGGGTGATGGCGAAGAGCCGGCACTTGAATCCGTCCGACATCTGACGGATGGAGACCACGTCCTCGAACCATTGGACATGCTGGACCGGGTCTCCCTTCCCAGTATAATAGGACATCTCAGGCTCCCTGAACCCATCTGGAACTGGAGCTGAAGAGACTAGCTCGCTGAAAGGGCTCCCTCCCCCCACTAGGCGAGCTGGCGAGTCTCGCGAGCCCAGCTCGCCGAAGCGACCTCAGCCTGCCGAGCCGGGGAAGAGCTCGCGCCCGGGGAGCTCTCACCCTCGGCCTTCCTCGGCCACTTCCTTCCCAGCTCGCCTGCCGGGAGCGTCCTCGCCCAATGAGGGGGCGACCGCGATCTGGTTTGCCGGAGTCGAGCACTCGGCCCGCGTGCCGAGTGCGAACTTAACCAGATTCAGCACCTCGTTTCTGAAGTCTTCGAACATTCCCACCGTTGCGAGAGGCGGGGGGGGGGGGGGGCGAGCTCGACCTGTCGGATCCTTGTCCCGTCATTGAGCTCGCGAAAACTTTTCTGCGCTAACCACTGTCCACGCTCACCGCACCAAAATGTTGAAACCGGAACCCGGCTTCCTGTGGAGCTCGCCTTTGGGGAAAGGGGTGGTCTCGCGCCTACTTCGCTCCTGCAAGGAAAAACAACAAGACAAGGAGAAACAGACCCAAGGGCTCGGCAGGGAGGTCCCACCACAAACCCGGAAGATCTCAGAGCGCTTCCCCTCCTTAGCCTGAAGCCGAGCTAAGGTACCCTCAGAAAGCACTTAAAGATTTTGGGGAGAAGAGCACAGGAAGAACCTGCTTTCTGGGGTACCCCTTGGGTCCTATTTATAGTTTTTGAAATCCGGACTGCCAATAACCAAAACAGCTTACCTGAAATTACTAGAAAACCCCCGGCTGGGTCTGCCAACAGCCAAACTCCGCTGTTCTGAAGGGCTATGGGCAGACCAGCAGGGGTAAAACAGTATAAGGCACGTCTGACACCCGGGCGAGCTGGGAACTCTGGCCACCTCGGCGTGCTCTGCTCGCACGCTGCTGCTGAACTCCGCTGCGAGGGCGCGAGTTGCAGCCCGCTCGGCGAGTGCCGATCTCGGGGTCGCCGATCGACGATCTCTGGCCGACGGATGCCGAGCTCAGCCTCACCCCTGCCGTCTGCCGAGCTCGCCTGCTGCTCCCATCCTGATCTGCTCGCCCCCTGGTGACCTTGCTCGCCGGACACGGGGTTGTACAATCATTGTCTGTGACCTTGTCTTCAAGCTGATCTTCAGTGGCTTTAAAAGCTATTGTCTTTTCCTTTCTTGTGGCTGGTGAGACAGCCTTCTGCTCTTCTTCTCTATTCTTAATGAGCAGCTCATAAGACTTGAGCTTGCCCAAGAGAGCTTCTGTTGTAATCTCATTCAGACTTTTGGCATCCTTGATTGGCCAGATTCTTGAGTCCCAAGTGCTTGGGAAGCACATTAGGATTTTGTCATTTAGCTCAGTCAATGAGATCTTTTTATCCAGAGTCTTCAGTTCATTGACTATCAGACTGAGTCTGTTATACATTTCAGCTACTGACTCAGCTTCTCCTTTCTTGAAATTCTCATATTGGGATATGAGGTGGGATCTCTTGTCCTTTATTTCATCAGCTGATCCTGAGACTATTTCAGATAGCTTGCCCCAGATCTCCTTTGCTGAGTTGCATTCAGCTACCTTTTGGAAAATGTCATCAGACATAGTCTGGGCTAAGATGTTCATAGCCTTTGCATCTGCTACCTTCCACTTCTTGATCTCTGCATCTATTCCTGAGGGAGGTGGAACAGCATTTGTGCTTGTGTTCTCTGGAGGTCTTGGAACACTGTCAAAACAGAATTAAAAATGTCCTCATCAATAGAATTCATGTAGAGTCTAATCCTTGCCTTCCAAAGTGCAAACTTGGATAGATTGCACACTGGAGGTCTGGTGTTAGCATAATCTTTGTTTTGGGCCATGATTTGTCAAGAAATAATTCTAATAACAAAATCAAAACAAGCAGATCTAACTAAGGATCTTTGGGTTCAGGTGTTAGCCTGTGCAACCACCAAGGTGTGGTATGTTTAACCAACCTCGCTCTGATACCAATTGAAGGATCAAGCGCATACCCAACTGCACCAAAAGCCCGGACTGTTGGAGAGGGCGCTACTTAATTTCTTAAATAAGTAGCAAAGCTCCACGGGTCAAGTGAAGGAATGCCGGACCCAACACTAGGGGTGGTTTTGTCATGACTAGGTCATGACAAAACCATAGGGAGCCCAAGAAGACCAAGTGGACTTGGGAATAAAGGTGATTGTGATGAATGGACTGCAAATAGTAGATTCCTAAACCCTAGTTTAGGATGACCTTGTGGCTTCACCATGACTCTAAGATCCCACCATGATCTCACCAATCTATTGGAAGGTCCATTAGATCCCTAAGGGTCCATTGGAGTCTACCTAATGTGTCCAAGTTGACCTAGAACCACCCTAGGCCTAAATTGGACAAAGTGCCCTAACTAAGGGTTAAGTGACCATCAAGATGCCCAACCAACCCTACCCAAGTACTTATAGACTTTAGGGGAGGCCCATGGGTCACCAAGGACCCATTGGGGTCAACCCTAGTGGCTAATTTGACCAAAGTCAACTCATGGGTCAAAGTGGTCAAACTAGCCTAAATGGCTAACTCAAGCCCAATCTAAGTGGGCTAGGCCCAAACAAGTGTGGCCCATTGGTCTAGGAGGTGGAAAGGCACATTTTGGGCCCACCAAATTCAGAGTTTGGTGACTAGGAGAGAGAGAGAGAGGAAGTTACCCAAATTTGGAGGAGAGAGAAAGTAAGAGCTTAATGGCCATCATGGCCATGAAGGCTCCATAACCCCTCCTTTTGATGGTGCTTTAACTCCTTGGAGGCATGGGAGAAGTTTTCAGGAGTTGGCCGGCTAGTGGGGTGGCTCAGCACATCAATTTTGGTGAAACCGAAAACTCACCCTTATGTGCATTAATGGTGCCTTGATGAATTCGGGAGTTACAAGCCACCTCTCCCCAATTCCTACATTAGAAACCTTCACCAGGGCAAGGGCAAGATTTTCCCCCGATTACATTTCAGTTTCAGTGGAGTTGGTGTGGAGGTTGCAGAGAAGACCAAATCGGCGGCCGAAAATGGCAAGGAGGCACAACACCCATTCTCATGCTGCAATTCAGGTCCTCCCCTTCCCCTCTTCTTATGGGTAGATCGTAGGAATCATTTAGAATGGGAATCAGGCTAAATTGAGCCCGATCGAAGTTTGTAATTTCCTAGTTTTTCCGCATTTTTCATCTTATCGGGATCGCCGGAAATGGCCCCTCCGGCGGTCGTGCCGCCGGCTGGCAATAGCCACCACCTCGACGGAGGTGGTGGAGGCGGTGGCTAGCCAGGGAGGTGGTCGGGTAGCCGGATGGCCAGCTGTGGCGCCTGGAAGAAGCTCTAGGACGGGAGAATCGGGGTCGTCGGCTCGATGAAGAAGACGAGTCCCGCGCCGTTGGATCGTGCGTTTAGATCTGTGCTGATCATCATTTTAGATTAATATAAATAAGATAGTTTTTTATATTTCTGTCACACAAACTGCAGTACTTCGAAATAAATGTTAAAATACCTAGAGGCTTTGTATGAGAAAATGTCCAACATGAAAGTTGTAGCCCTAGGGGTTAGCTATAATTAAAAATTGACTTCACCAAATTTGGTTAAGTTGTCTGACCACAGCACCAAAAATGGTGCAACCTATACATATTGGTGACCAGACACAAAAATTAATCCCCACCCTTAACCACTCACCCAAATGTCTTGAAATTTATAGAATAGGCTTTTCATAACCTTCCCCTAATACTGTCCAAAAATTAGAATTTTTGGACATAAATTTTCTATAGTTTTATGAAAAACTTAATAATCTTAGGGTAAATTAATTAGGTGCCCTAACGACCTCCAAACCCACCCAAATTTTGGGGAGTTATCCTTGGGATCATCAGGAGCCTGTGTAAAAATTTGCACTCTATTTAAAGGTGATTTTGTTAGGAAATGGGCAAACCATAGCCTTGCCCCAAAAGGGGTATTTAGGTCAAAAGTGCACTTGTGTGTTTAGGTGGCCAAAACACCTTAACATAGGTTGAAATTTGGGCCACTAACTTGGCATGACTTTTAACACCCTCATATGGGATATGGGGTGGTTTGGGATTGAATTGCCTTAGGTCACCGGTTCAAACCCTATGTTAGGACCTTGGGAGTTTGAGAAGGGCATGTCGTCAAATGCCCTTGTATGGACTTGAAATTTGGTAGGGATGGTACTAGGGTAGCTAAAGTCCTCTAGTAAAAATCTTAGAGGATTTGGAGATAGGTAGGCGCCTCAAAACCCTAACCCTAGTTTAGGGCATAACACTTGTACATGTAAGACAAGCCACCTAAATTTAAGGAAAAGCCATGAAATTTTGGTAGTGTTGTCATAGGGTTGGTATGAGTCCTTGGAAATTTTAATGGGAATTTTGAAGCAATTATTTTGGTACTTCCTTTGTTATGCAAGTGTTAGCCCTTATTTCATTCATTATTATTTTTGACCTCCCTGGCCATAGGAAATTTGTGTAATTTGGGAATAGGTAGTTTTGGGTTAATAACTTCACACATGAATTTTATTACAATTTGTAGATGCATATTTACAGTACTTACTTCACAAGCTCTTAAAAATGGAAACTTGTTCAATATTTTATTCAGAGCTCATTATTTGTTGAGAAATTGTGAAACTTGATCAGTGTGATTCTAGGTCAACATGCTATGCTGGAGATTTTGTTACAATTTTTAAATGAATAATTTCTGTACTTAGTGCATTAAATTACCAATTTGGATTATTGTTCAAAATTAGTTTTACAGTTCTTTGTTCATTAGAAAAGTATGAAACCTGGCCTAGAGTGTTTATTATTCATTATGTACATGTTTGGAGTTTCTCAGAATTTTTGGAAGTATTCTTGATGTACTTGTCTCGTAAAAATGATTAATGTAGGTTATATTTAAAATTAGGGTTAGATGCATAAACCTTGCTAAGAAATTGGGAGACTTTGGATTCTATGTTAAATTGTCATCTTATATTTATCATAAATTTTGTGAAGAATTTGCATGTAAGAAATGGGTACTTTATGTTCAAACTTGGGTTTTTGGATTACTAGAAAACTTAAATAAATTATCAGATAATATAGGAAAATTATGAATTTCTGGATTTAGGCAAAACATATCATGATAGACCCCCAATAATTATTATAGGGATATTGGATGATTATTTTGAGTACCTCCCATTGTATACTTCATATAGCTTAGGATGGTCTGCATTTAGTAAAACTGCAGAAATGATGATATGGTGTAAAATCAACCCAGAGAGCTGGGATGTTGGTGTGTTGATCTGGTAAGTGAAGTGAGTTCATCATCGGGAGTTGTGATGAGGAGTGGGTGGTTGACTATTGTTAAGAGGTGCTCGGGGATGACGAAACATCGTCTTCCCCGTGGAGAGAGAGAAAGAGTCAAAACACATTAGGATTAGGTCCACAGTAATACTAAGGGATCGAGAATCGGGTATTAACAAATAATAATAAGTGCCTTGCGAAAGGGAGCTTTGGGCTTCAGCCCATCGTAGTTCCTAGTTCCCTTTGAGAGCACTTCTCGGGGTATGCTGGGGGCAGTCCTGGGCTAACCTAAACTGTAGGTAAAACTTAAATGCATGAGTAACTAGCATAACTAAGGTTTGACTTTCAGTCACCTCGATGCCTCAGGATGTTAGGTGGGCTCACTCGGGCTGTACGCTCGGTGGATTTAGTGATGGGCAGGTTAGCTCAGCGAGCTTTGGCTCGGTTGATGTTTGTGACGGACGGGATGGTCCGGAGAGCTTTGGCCCGATAGCTGATACATAAGTTTCATGTGCATAAAGTATAAGGTGGTTGGTATTTGGAATTGGAGGGTCGATGCATCGATGCCAATACGTTGACTCGGCAAGTGTGGTTTAGCACTTGGCCAAATAAAGTCTGGTGTGCCAGCCGGCAAGAGTACGCAGGTGATCCGCTTAGTGCACCAGCGTTGAGGCGTAGGATAGGTCTGACTGTTAGTGCAATTACCGGTTTAGAGGAGGGTGAGGCCAACCCACCGCTTCTGTTTGCCACTACGGAGGTATCCTGGGAGGTTCGGCTCCAGAATGGGGGAACTACAGGTCTGTGTTCACATAGTCGAGTGGGTGAGTTGCATTTGCACGTTCACATAATGGCATAATTGCATTTCATAACATTACCATTGCATATAACCCTAACACCTATTGTATAAGTGGTATGGGACGCTTTATACAATAGGCCCTGCAAAATGACCCCTTAGTTTATAAGTTCGTGCAAGCATGCTTATAAGTTAAGGTTTTTATTCAGTAAATATATATGTATGCTTGCTAGAAAACCGACACCCTATCATATAAATTGGTATGAGACGTTTTATATGATATGAGCCTTGCAAAAGATCCCTTGACATATGTGTTTTCTTATAAGTTAAGGTTACTTTTTCTTGTTCAGTATTTCTTATCTTCATTCTGTGTTATACACTATAGAACTGCTAGATTAGTTTCGCTACCACCTGCTTATATTTGTTATTCTCCACTTTCATGTCCTCTACTTTCCTCCTCCCCGCTCGGTGCATAGGATCCATGGGGGAATGGGCGGGGGATGATAGAACTTAGTCTTTTAGACTAACAGTTTTCGAACCACATCATTTTAGGGGACCGTGGATCCCAGCATGGAGGAGCAGCCGCAGAGGTCAGCACATTTGGAGATGAGCCAATCTAGTACCGGAGTTCAGACCGCAGGGACTGCGAGTCCTGATCGCTAGTAGTTATTTTAGTTTTGATTCTGCGATGAGCGATATGTAGTGAGGACACTGATGTACTGGACATGAGCCGTTTTAGTACTTTTATTATATCTGTGGACACTCCCTTCGTGGAGATTATTTGCTATTTATGTGACGTTTTTGGACTTGCCTTTTATTATTTTGCTACTATTGTGATCGATTTGGCCGGCAGGATCGGTGTTCTGTAGTGATGACCTTCCCGGGCATGAAGGTATCACCGCAAAGCGGCGGTTCTGGGCCTAAGACCCCGGTGTTTGAAAAGAAAAAAATGGGTGGGGGGGGGTCTTACATTGAGTGTGCATGCCTATTATTTGCTTGGTTGGAGATGTGCTTCTTGTAGGTGATTTTGTCTGGGCCGTGGGCTTATTGATCAAGTTTAAAGACAATCTTCTGGTATGCTCATCTTATGAGCATTGGGTAACTTCTCCCCTTATCTCATTTTGATTTTAACTTCAACATATTTTGTTGTGCTTCTTAGCTTAAGTCTGCGGGAGAGCTTGTCGATGTTACCTTTGCACATGCACTTCATTTGCATACCAGTAGCTATTTTTATTTTATTTGTTTAGTTCATTGCATTGCTCATCGTTGCACCCACATGAGCGCATACTTAACATTTTGCGTATGGTGAGTTAAACTTATTTCTTTCATTAGATTTAGGAAAATTACCTTGCTAACATAGGATTGTGAGACGGGGTAAAATGTTGATCTTGCTGTGCTCCCATTCGAGTGCTCCTGTCTCATGTAGAAATTAGAGTAGAATTAATTTTTCTACATGCTTTTAGTTTTATATTTTTCTAATTGCGTAAATTCTTTTTATTATACTCAAAAATTGTTGAATCCGGTGTGACTCTGACGGTAGCTTAGGGATGTGTGTAGACAGCCGTTATATTCATATTGCTCGAGTCGGAAGGATGGATAGTCTTTCTCGTTGGCTAATAACTTGCCCTAAGCTACTATCGAAGCATTGGTGCATGGTTAGTTAAGCGTGAGCATGATGGAGGCCATCATTTTGGCCAGGTTGAGCTTTGTACCGATTCCTAACATCTTATCCTCGCTAGCCCTGTTGTGCCTACCCCTCCTTTATTTCACCTCCACTTTTATTTCACCAAAGCCTAGTAACTGACCCTAGTCGTACACGCAAGTCTAGCTTTACTGTTTTCTAATTTCAGGATGGGGGTGTTGATGCGGTGTTGTTCTTTGTGAATTTTGTGGTTGTGCTCCCATGAATTTATTTTCTGGAATTATGTAAAAGAAAAAGTAGAATGAGGAAGAAAATTTATAAAAAAAAAATTTGAAAAAGAAAGAAAAAGAGAAAGGAAAAGTATAATTGAAAATCTGATTTGAGTTAATATATTTTTTGGAGTAGGCGGTACGCACACCCGTATTTTAAAAATTAAGTCTGGGGGTGTGGTGTACCCGCGTGTTTTATGGGTAGCGGATAGACTCTTTTTGTGCTAGCTCAGTTGGGTTTTGTGCGTAGCCTTCATTTTTGTCCTTGATTACCTCGCCTTAACCCAAGCCCATTACTACCCGAAGTCCTACAGACTCACGCTTAAAGCAAACTAGTGTCGTGGAGACAGTGCGAACGGGCAAGCATATGGTCACCGACATTGGTGGATTCCTTTGGAGGTTGTCACGAATCCCGATCTATGGCAATACTCGCCTTAGCAGTTAGTCTATTTTCTCCCTATGTGTGACCGGAGGATTCACCGCGATTCTGTTTTTTGAGTAGTCATAGAATTTTTGTTACGCAGGCTGAAAAGTATAAATTATTTTGTATGCTTAGAAATTTTCTCTACTATATTCTTACGCCCACGAGCGTGCGGCTTCGCATGGTACTCCGGATCATAATTACTGTGTTAGTTAGCTCTTTTTCTAGTCTGCAAGGATCTTCTTTGCTCGGGACGTGCAAATAGGTAAGTCTGGGGGTGTGATGAGTCCCATTTTTATAGGGTTTTACGGACTCATCTGGGCTGGTTTTCATGACTTTGCACTTCACTTTTCGGTTGTTTTCATTAATATTTTGTTCCTACTGTGTTTCACATTTAGTGCACTTTTCTAGCATGTGGGTGCGCAATTGCGCATTCAATTGCTTGGGGTATTTAATTGTTGCTCCCTAGGGCTCGTTCCAGTAGTTTTTATTGCATTTTGTTGATTGCTGGAGGGTCCTCCTTTGTGAGTTTTTATTGTGTGCAGGTGGTCAGTTTTCCCCACTTCAAAATTCTGAATTTTGGAAAATGCATGGTTTGTGTGTTTTCTTGGCGCATGATTTGTTTCCGTCGTGCGTTTTCTACATATTATTTTGGAAGATTGACCAGCCCGTGTGATTGCTTCACGCACGGTTTCTTCAGAACCGTGTGCGAAGGAAACGCACGGTTTTCCTGTAGCCTTCTGGTTTTACTTTGTTCTGTAGTTGGTCGTGCGTCTTCTTCACGCACGGGCGGAAGCACCCGTGCGCGTGTAAGACGCACGATTACACCTGGTTACCTGCAATTTCAGCACTCTATCGCTACCCGTGCGAATTACTTCACGCATGGTGCGCGAAGGAAATGCATGGGTCAACGCTTCTTCTTCTTCAGGCATTTTCTGGATATTAATATCGCACGGTTCACACACGGTCGTGCACCAGACCGTGCATGACATTTTCTTCTAACTTTTACTATTTAAGTCACAGATTTCTTCTAGACCGTGACATATTCGTTTTCCCCCGCCATTTCCTCCCCTTTGAGCATGAACTCGTCCCTTCAGCCATCTTTTTTTCCTACTCCTTGGAGGGTTGATCCGACCAACCATTCTCCTCCAAAGAGCTTGCTAAAGCTTTATCTCCGACCGCCATCGCCATTGCCGACCTCCAAGCTACTGTTTCAGTTCTTAGTTGCAGAACTTGGGAAGTATTTCACTCTGATCTGAATCAGGGACCACAACACGAAGAAGACGGGTGTGAAGAAGGAAGTGCCACCCCTTCGGGATCCCGGATACCTTCCAAAGACCAAGTTGGACGAGGCTCGACAACCCTGCTTCTAGCCATGAATCTTGGAGAGCCTTCGAGTGCTTGGTTGTGTTTCACCCCCTCTTTTCTTAGATTTGCTTTAACCTGAACTTGTGCCAGTACGCTTGAGGTTTAATAACCATATTTTGCTCATAGTCTTGCTATGATTTTTTGTGGTGATTTCTTGATCATGATGTATGTTAATGAGCTTCATATTTGTTAGAGAAAGTTGTGTTTGAGCCGTTCTAGCGACTGCTAGAAGTGCGCGATGTGAAGAGGTGTTTACGACCCTCGATAATTTGTTCGTCTTCGCTATTACTATTTGGAGTAATTCCCCTGGCGATGCGGTGACGGCGACCCGCACTAGATTATTACTGCTTAGTGTACGAAACCCAAAATCAAATCCCTCGTTTTTACTTAGCACTTTCATTCTTTTCTCTGAAAGCTGAATCAATGCTCCCTACTTGCACTCTGCGTGAGATTGATACTTGGGGAAGCTACTCCTCCCTTTTATTACTTGGCTGTGAACGGTAATCTTACCACCAGCGCATCACCGGCAGAATAGGCGTCTTGTGGTGTAGACCAACACGTGATTGGTGCCACCGCAAGGCGGCTGTTCTGGGCATGAGACTCCCCTCATGTCGTGTTCTGTGTTCTGGGTGGGGGGGGGTCTTACAAATAGTATCAGAGTCGCGACAATCCTGCAATGAAGAAGTCATCGAACCATGGTGCCACCCCCGTTTGGATAGTCACTTTGAGGGCAAACTAACTTAGCGGAAGCAGTGGTGTGCCCATATGTAATTCATACTAAGCATGTCCAACCCTTACCTTATGATTAGCCAACCTAACACTATATAGTTTTATACCCTGCGTATAGGCCCCAGCGCAAGTAGAGCCAGTAGGGTGTACTCCCGCCCCTTCCGTACCTACTCAGTTCCAACAATCAGAATTTGGGCAGATGCTCACGACCATCCTAGCCGCCTTTAGGTCACAACTGATCCCAGTGCAGCAACAGGCTCCGAGCTCAAACTGGTTGAGCACTTTTCGGGCTCTCTCTCCTCCTGCCTACCTCGGGATAGAGTCGGTCGTGCGCACAGAAGAATGGCTCGATACAGTGCAAGTGCTATTGGCCGGAATCCGCTGCCCAGCCAGCATGGCTGTAACGTTGGCAGTGTCTATCCTAGAACTGCACGCCAAGAGGTGGTGGAAGTCCCTCATGGGCTCCATCTTTCAAGGGCGAGTTTATACAAAGATTAGCTGGAGCGAGTTCTCAGGAGTCTTTTTAGAGCACTTCATTCCCTCGTCTGCTCGAGATGAACTCAAAAAGAGATTTTTACTGCGGAAGCAAGGATCGAAGTTGGTTACGGAGTATCAACGAGAGTTCCAACATCTCGCGAGATTTGCTGACTCATATAACTTGGATGACAAAGGATACACTAAGCACTTCTACAAAGGGTTGTGGGACCCCCTGAGGCAGGCCATTTTATTTATAGCGGGCTCCTTCTTGGCGGAAATAATTGACATGGCGAAGAGGCTAGAAGTAGACCATTTGGGAAGTGGTAAGAGACCTACTGAGGGTGTGATGGAAGTTGGCCCGAGCAACAGAAGGAGACATGACTACAGAGGAGGAACAGGGCATCAAAGAGGTGGCAGACATTTCCACATGATTTTTAGAATAGAGCACTAGGTTCCACAACCGCAAGCATTACCTCCACCTCTACAGCTTCAACAGTTTTAGCAATCCGAGGGGCGGTATGAGCGAGTGTGCTTCCAATGCAACCAATCGGGCGACATCCGACGTTATTGCCCGTAGCTGTTTGGGAATGCTCCTCCTGTTTTCCCTCCGGCAGCTCCGCGAGGACGGGGAAATATGCGTGGTCGAGGACGAGGACCATGAGGAGGAAACCTCGGTCCTGCTCGGAATCAGGTGTTCGCGCAGGACATGGTGCAGGAGCGGAACCCCGAGGAGGTGATTGCAGGTATGTTATAGTTAATTAACACATTTTCAGTAATAATCTTAAGTTGCTAATAGGTATAGCTTTGAGTTTTTGCTATTGATACTTAGGCACCATAATGCTTGGTGGGAAACTGGCCTATACGTTATTCGATATCGGTGCATCGCACTCATTTGTGTCGACGGACTTTGTGAATGACTTAGAAGGAATGCAATACTTCACTGGTATTGCTCGTAGAGTACGCCTCCCATATGGCTCTGAGATGACTGCAACTGCCAAGTGCGACTTGGAGGTTCTCCTTGGATGAAAGACCTTTGATACCCCGACCATAGTTTTGAGGATGCCGGAATTCGACCTTATTCTGGGGATGACATGGTTGGATTGGCACTATGCAAGAATTGACTGTGTGGAGAAGCAAATTCACTTGATACATGAGGACACTGAAGTCATCTTTCAAGGTATAAAATTCGCACCTCATTTGTTATTATTTTCGATTCAGGCCTTGAAAGCTCACATGAGTGGGGAAGAAGTCTGCAAGATATGTTTCGAACTGAAATGGATGAAAATAAATATCAAGGATGTGTGAGTAGTGCGTGACTTTCCTGAGGTATTTCTTGAGAAATTGTCGGTATTACCCCCGCATAGAGAGGTGGATTTTCAAATTAAGCTAGTACCGGGTGCCAAGCCCGTCTCCAGGACCCCTTACCGAATGGCCACGAAGAAACTCATAGAGTTTAGAGTTCAGTTGCACGAACTGGTGGAATCACGGTTTGTTCGCCCCAGCTCATCCACTTGGGGAGCCCCTGTTCTGTTCGTTAAGAAGAAGGATGGAACCTTACGATTATGCATAGACTAACGAGAACACAACCAACTGACGGTACGGAACACCTATCCGCAACAATTAGTAGGAGCGCATTGGTTTTCCAAGTTGGATTTGCACTCGGGGTACTATCAGTTGAGGATACAAGAGGAGGACATTCAGAAAACAGTTTTTAGCTCAAGGTATGGTTTGTACGAGTTCACCGTGATGCCATTTGGGCTCACAAATGCCCCTTCAACTTTCATGAGTTTGATGAACAAAGTGTTCGAGCCTTATCTAGATATCTTCGTCGTTATTTTCATCGATGACATTTTGGTCTACTCAAAGATAGAGGAAGAGCATGTCGAACATCTGACCTTGGTACTGAGGAAGCTAAAAGAGCATGCCCAGTTTGCAACTTCAGCAAGTGTGAATTCTGGCTCCAAGAAGTTGCCTTCTTGGGCCATTTGATCAGTGGGGCTGGACTTACGGTGGATCCGGCCAAAGTACGTGTCATGAAGGAATGGTCGCTCTTGATATCAGCGGTCGATGTGCGGAGTTTACTTGGACTTACCGGGTATTATCGCAAGTTTGTAAAAGGGTTCTCAAAGATTGCCCTTCCTCTTACTACCCTGACGAAGAAAGGTGTGTCATACGAGTGGACACCACAGTGTGAAGCTGCATTCCAAGAACTGAAAGATAGACTTACCTCCGACCCCATCCTAGCACTTCTGTTTGGAAAGGAAGGATTTCAAGTTTACACGGATGCATCTTATCAAGGGATGGGAGCGGTACTGATGCAGCACGGTCAGGTGATTGCTTACGACTCAAGGTAACTAAAGAAGCATGAACTCAACTATCCAGTTCAGGATTTAGAATTGGGGCAGTGGTATTCGCCCTGGAAGTTTGGAGACACTACCTATATGATGTCCATTACGAGATTTTTTCGAACAACAAAAATCTAAAGTATGTTCACACTCAGAAGGAACTGAATTTGAGGCAGCGGTGCTGGTTGGAGTTTTTGTACGATTATGAGTTCACCTTGAACTACCACCCCAGAAAAGCAAACTCGGTGGCTAATGTATTGAGCATAAAAGTGCCAGACTCGAGTTTTGAGTCCCGGTTGATGAGTATGGAATTAGCTCGAATGCTCGAGGAAATGGAGATAACTCTGGTGTATAAAGTTCCTTCGAAAAAGTATACGGAGTACTTGGCGACCATGAGTATAGTCTGTGAAATTCGGGACCGAATCCGGGCGGATCAAGGAAAAGATGCTGCTCTAGCCCTCGTGATTAAGTCAGTTGTGTAACGCCCCCACTCGTCACATGGAATATAGCGGTGGGTCCGGTCGGGGCCCCACGCCATATTTCACAGACAAGCGGTGGAATTATGTGTGGAAATCAAAATCTACTCATACCATAACTCAAAACATTCTAGCACAGCATTTTAAGTTAGATGAACTCAGCTCAATGAATGTCCACTAATATACAAACTCCATATTTATATATCAAAATCAGGAATGTATACAACACACACACCAATGGCCTTGTGGCCTTACAGGTTCCTCTAAACACAAATGTACATTTCATACATCGACACACAGGCCGGCCACACATGAAATCCACACAAATGTACATTTCATACATCGGCACGCAGGCCGGCCACACATGAAATTCAACCACGCTTCGCACAGCCTTCAAGGGCCTTAAGCAGCAAGCCTTCATTCCGCTCAAATCAATTCAATCACCAGCACCTGCAAATAGCCATCCACACAAGAGCGGTAAACAAAGTAACGGTCAGCATTAGCTGAATTTCCCCAATTGAACTTTGCGGCTCTTACACTTCCAAATTATACAATCGAGGTAGCGTCCGGGATGCAGATGACTCGGCCACTGCTTTCCCCTTTTCTTCATAAGATGCACCTGTCTTTTTTTCACTCCCTGAAGGGGCATTCCAACAAAATTTAGCTATGTGTCCTTGCTTCCCACAATTATAACATATACGTGTATCAACCCGTCCTTGCCCATAGGTAGCTCCCGACAAGATAGTCGACAGAGCTGATTCAGCAGGCCTGAATCTTTTCTTCTCTCGTCTTCTAAACTCTGATTGCTATGACTCGGGCACTTTGAAATCTTGCTTCTCCACTGCCAATCTCTTCTTCTCTTGTACCCGCTTCAAGTCCTTCTCCAACTCCCGGGCCGTATTGACCAATGCTTGGAAGCCTTGGTTCACTGAACTCGGGAGTACTAACCTCAATTCATCCCACAGGCCATCATAAAATTGATTTGTCTTTCGTGTTTCCTCCACGAAGGTAGACCACGCATAACTCCCTAGTCTGGTAAACTCATGCAGGTACGTATCAATATCAATCTCACCCTGCACCAGATGTTGAAACTCATTCTCCCTCGCAATATGCTGCGACACTGGCAAATACTTGGAGAGAAACAATCTGGAGAATTAATCAATTGAGACCTCTGCTAATTCTTGACCTGCCAAGTGATACACTTCCATTTCATTCCACCATAATCTCGCATCTCCTTCTAGCAGAAAAGTGGCTAAGGTCACTTTCTACTCCTCCACATTCCTGATTGCTGTCAAGATTCTCTTCACTCTAGCAAGGCAATCTTCTGCCCGTGTTGGGGAAGTCGACCCACCAAACGTAGGTGGATGAAACTCCATAAAGTGCTTCAATGACTGATGACGCGGGTGTCAAGATTCTCTTCACTCTAGCAAGCCAATCTTCCGCCCGCATTAAGAAATTGTCTTATCATGGATAGAAGAGCACATTTAGGATTTCCTATCATTCCTTGTAATAAGCTATCTATTTATTCTTTCATTTTTCTAATGCAGGTAATGACAACCAATGGAACTAAAAGTCTTGGAGCAAACAGAGGAGTTCACGGAGTCAACATGGCTGATGACTAGACAAAAATTGGGCGTATACGGGTAGGCACACGCCCGTGTCCCTACCCATGTCCTATGTGGGCTGGAATTGAAGTAACTGGAAGAATGAGTCAGAGAACCACACGGGAAGGAACACGCCTGTGTGCCTACCTGTGTCCATTCGACCTCGACTGCTAACCAACCCGTATCTGAAGAACATGAAGAACAACACGGCCATGTTAGTACCCATGTCATTTAACACAGCCAACTACCAGACACCCCTGTTCGTGTGGAACTGTCGTAGAACCGTCAACACGGCCTGACACAAGGCCATGTTGGAACCCGTGTACGATACAGTTTGCTAGGAGACTATAAAAAACCTGTAGAAAAATTAGAAAGGACTTTTGGATCATTTTCATTGAAGAACTTCTGGAGCACGAGGGTTGAGCATCCGAGAGGAGGATTTGAAGGGTATTTTTGTATGCATTTAATATTTCTTGTATCCCTCTTAATCTCTCCTTTCTCTTGGTGATTAAACTCTATTTATCTTTTATTTTGCATGAACTCTAATTTGAACAATTTGTTAATCATGTATCGTATTGTTTTCATCGAATTTGTGGTATTTTATTCGTATGTAGGCTTACAAACAAAGAGTTTTATCCTAATTATGAATTGCTTATTTGTTCTACATGAATTGCAAATCTCTAGATTGAGAAATTGGATGTTTGTGATGATATTTACATGTTCATATTTTGGTGTTAGATCTCTTTGTAATTCAAATTTCATGATCGAGAGATATGTTGTTTGGATAATTGGAATACGAATAAATGAATTCATGGTATTTTAGAGATAGGATTTCATGAATTTATGTAGTATATAAGGTACTTCTGTTAATGCAAATTTGAGTGTTGTAAATTGTTCGAGAGAAAATTTACTAACTTAGGTTTAGATTTTGAATTGCTCGAGAGAGAATTCGATAGATGTTTACCCTTTACAATACAACAAATTTGATTGTCTTATTATTTCATGATTATATAGAATTGAGTTAATGAATGAGTATTTTCATGTAATTGCTCATAAGCTTTCGACTTTTTATCATCTTTAATCCTTCAATGTTTATTTATCCAAATATTCATAGTTAGGTTAATTTAGATTAGAAATCGATTTTAATTATAGGTACGATAATAAAGTGAGGGTGAATACGAGTACTTGAAAGGACCCCGTGGAATACGACACGAGATGTAGATTTCTCCTATACTATGATTGATAGGTGCACTTGCCTGAAAATTAAATCAGTCTAGCTTATGCCCATCTACATAGTTTATACTAGAGTGTAGAATGAATCCGCATCAAGTTATTACTTGTTAGCAAAAGAATTCATCAAGTTTTTGGCGCAGTTGCTGGGGAAACGATTTCAATATTTTGAAAGCCTAAACTTTATTAATCTACCAATTTTTTTTATTAATATATAATTTTAAATTAGTTTATGGAATAATTATATCACTTAATCTCTATTTTGTAGTATGTTAGTCTATGACCAGGTGTAGAAATTCTGGGCTAGCACCATTTCATCCTCACCGAGAGCGAATTATTCATAACATCAACCAAAGGGACGTGAGAGTTAATACCATAGACATTTCAAACAAACTATTAGAAGAAGAAACAGTTAACCAAGGAGAGAATCATCCAAAAAATTTGGACACCATGGCCAACCAGAATGAGCAAACTATGACTGACTTTGCTAGACCTAATCTCCAAGGAACTGGGTCAAGCATCGTTAGACCACCAATAGTCACCAATAACTTCGAATTGAAGCCTAGTGTTATACAGATGGTTCAACAGTATGTCCAGTATGATGGCTTGCAAGATGAGGATCCTAACACCCACTTGGCCGGATTCCTGGAGATATGTGACACATTCAAGATCAGTGGTGTTTCCAACGATGCCATTCAATTAAGATTGTTTCCATTCTCGTTAAGGCATAAGGCGAAGCAGTGGTTGAATTCATTACCTAGAGGGTCGATTACTACTTGAGATATGATGGTTGAGAAGTTTTTGATGAAGTATTTCCCACCGACAAATACTGCAAAGCTAAGGAATGACATCTCTACGTTTATGCAATTGGAATTTGAATCATTGTACGACACATGGGAACGATTCAAGGACCTTTTGAGGAGATGTCCCCACCATGCTCTACCTTCATGTCTTCAGATTCAGACGTTCTATAATGGTCTCAATCCGGCCACTAAATAGATGATTGATGCGGCTAGTGGAGGCAGTTCAAATAATAAGACACCTGAAGCGGCTCAGCAGTTGATAGAAGATATGGTGATGAACAACTACCAATGGACTACCGTAAGACAAAATCCTAGTAAGACCGCAGGAATTTATGAAGTGGATGTTGTCACTGCCTTAGCCATTCAAGTGGAGAAGCTTCACCAAAAGATGGACAACCTTGCCTTAGCATCACCTTCCATGGCACCTCAACAATGGGACCCTTCATGTAGTGGAATGCCTAGTTGTAAACCTTCAGTACAAGAGCATGTTGACTATATGGGCAATAATATTAGACCTCCTTTCAACCAATCAAACAACCCATATAGTTCTACATACAATCCTGGATGGAGGAACCACCCCAATCTCTCATGGGGAGGACAAGGTAATCAAGGGAAACAACCTATGTTTGGACAACAACAACAACCGGAACCAAGGAAGCCTACATTGGAAGATGTTCTTACCAAGTTCATGCAAACTACCGATGTAGCCTTCCGGAATCAAGAGGGCTCGATTCGGAATTTGGAGAATCAGATTGGACAGCTTGTAAGGATGGTTTCTGAAAGGCAACAAGGAACACTTCCAAGAAATACTGAGACAAATCCTAGGGAGCATGCTAAAGCCATTCAATTGAGGAGCAGAAAGGAGTTACAAGACCCAAGGATTACGAAGGAAGCACCCCAAGTGGAGTCTAGCGGTGAAGGACGAAGCGAGATGAACGTGACGCCGATGGAGTATTAACAAGCAGTACCATACCCAGCAAAGCTTAACAAGGAGCACATGGATGCGTAGTATGGTAAATTTTTATCTATGTTTAAACAATTACCTGTCAATTTACCTTTTTCTGAAATTATTCAAATGCCTAAGTATGCGAAATTTCTTAAGGATTTAATTTCTAATAAAAGAAAAATAAAGGAATTATCTTTAGAAAACTTAGTGAAGAATGTTCTGCTATTTTGCAAAATAAATTACCACAAAAACCTAAGGATCCTGGTTCATTTTCAATTCCATGTTTAATCGGTGATTTGTAAGTAAATAAAGCTTTAGCGAATTTAGGAGCTAGTATAAATTTAATGCCTTATATACTATATTTGAAACTAGGTCTAGGAGAACTTAGTGCGACTAGAATGAGTATTCAACTAGCAGATCGATCGGTTAAGTATCCTAGAGGATAGTGGAGGATGTATTGGTTAAGGTAGATAAGTTTATATTTCCTGCTGATTTTGTTATTCTAGATATGGATGAAAATATCGAAGTACCTCTTATATTTGGTCGTCCATTTTAGCTATATCTAGAGCGCTTATTGATGTTTTTGATGGTAAATTAGTCTTGAGAGTAGGGGAAGATGAAGTCACTTTTCAAATTGGCAATACTATGAAACAATCTTTAGATAATGATGATTATTGTTATTTTTCTCATGGTGTTGATAATTTTATGACTTCTATGCATTCCAATTATTATTATAAAGATCCTTTAGAAATTTGCATTACTAATTGTTATCTAGAAGAAGAAAAAAATAAAGATATTGTTGAATATTTATTTTTTTCTAGATAATAGTGTTGCGATGAATAGAACGACTGAATATAGTTTGAGTACTTAAGGAGATCATGAAGCTCTTAAGAATAATACTAAGAATCCACCAATAGTAGAACTAAAGAAATTACCGGATCATCTTGAGTATGCATTCTTAGGAACTAATTCTTCTTACCCAATTATTATCTCTTCTACTCTTTCTAATACTGAAAAAGATAAATTAATAACTGTGCTTAAGAAATGTAGAGGTGCAATAGCATGACAAATATCTGATATAAAGTGTATTAATCCTAGTTTTTGCACACACAAAATCCTTTTGGAAGAAAACTATAAATCTTCTATTCAACCGCAACGTAGGCTAAACCCGAATATGAAAGAGGTAGTTAAGGCGGAGATTGTTAAGTTATTAGATGCTGGTATTATATATCCTATTTCGGATAGTTCATGGGTTAGTCTTGTACAAGTCGTTCCTAAGAAGGGTGGTCTAACAGTGGTAGCTAACGATAAGAATGAGTTAATTCCTACGCGAATGGTAACAAGTTGCCATGTCTGTATTGACTATAGGAAGTTAAACGATGCTACTAGGAAGGACCATTTCCCTCTCCCTTTCATTGACCAAATATTAGAACGTTTGTCAGGACATTCTTATTATTATTTTCTAGATGGACTTTCTGGATACTTTCAAATTCCTATACCACCAGAAGACCAGGAGAAAACAACATTCACCTGCCCATTTGGTACCTTTGCATATGTATGCCTTTCAGGTTATGTAATGCACCCTCCACCTTTCAAAGGTGCATGCTAGCCATCTTTAATGAATATGTTGAAGATATCATGGAAGTGTTTATGGATGATTTTTCTATTTTTGGCCATTCGTTTGATTTTTGTTTGAATAATTTAGAAAAAGTTCTTAGGAGGTGTGATAAGACTAACCTACCACTTTGTTGGGAGAAGTGTCATTTCATGGTCAAAGAAGGGTTAGTACTTGGCCATAAAATCTTAAGCCAAGGAATCCAAGTAGATAGAGCAAAAATTGAGACCATAGAAAAGTTACCACCACCAACCACCGTTAAGGCAGTGAGAAGTTTCTTAGGACATGCGGGATTTTATCGTCGGTTTATTAAGGACTTCTCTAAAATAGCTAAACCACTTACTAGGCTGTTAGAAAAAGACACACCTTTCATTTTTGAAGAAGAGTGTCTACATTCCTTTTAGTTCTTAAAAGAGAGGTTAATTAATTCTCCTATTATGATCGCGCCTAATTTTAGTCAACCATTCGAGATCATGTGTGATGCTAGCAGTTTTGCAGTAGGAGTTGTTTTAGGACAACGCCGAAACAAATACTTTCACCCTATATACTATGCTAGCAAAACACTTAATACTGCGCAGGAGAATTATACAACTACAGAAAAAGAACTTCTAGCAGTGGTATTTTCCTTTGATAAATTTAGATCTTATTTAACATTGTCTAAAGTGGTAGTATATACCGATGACTCTACCCTAAGATATTTATTATACAAGGCAGAAGCCAAGCCTCATTTAATCCGTTGGGTTCTTTTATTACAAGAATTTCATTTAGAAATTATGGATAAACGAGGAGCAGAAAACTTAGTGGCAGACCATATTTTCGTTTAGAAAATCCACTATGATCAATGTTATATGAATCTGAAATTTCTGATACATTTCCAGAGGAATCGCTATTTGCCATATCTACACATATACATCTTGAGTATCCATGGTTTGCGGATTATGCAAACTATCTTGGAGCTAAGATCCTTCCAAAATAATTTTCATATCAGCAGAAAAAGAAAATTTTCACTTACTTGAAATATTACTTTTGGGAGAACCCATTTCTTTTCCGGATATGTGCAGATTCTGTTATACGAATTGGTGTATCAGCGGAGGAAGGTTGGAAAATTTTGGAGCAGTGTCATTCAGGCCCTGCCGGTGGTCACTATGGATCAAATCGCTCGGTAAAAAAGGTTCTTGATTCCGGTTTTTATTGGCCCCTTCTATTCAGGGATGCCCAAAGGTATGTGCTTTCATGTGATTCTTGTCAGAAAGCAGGTAATATTTCTAAATTACATGAAATGCCACAAAAATTTATTCTTGAATGTGAAGTATTCGATGTGTGGGGGATTGATTTTATGGGAAAATTTCAAGTTTCTTTTGCGAATAAATATATTTTAGTTGCTGTAGATTATGTATCGAAGTGGGTTGAAGCTCAAGCTTTGCCTACTAATGATAGTAGGGTAGTAGTCTGATTTTTAAAGTCCTTATTTGCACGATTTTGCACAACATGTGCACTTATTAGCGACAGGGGTTCACATTTCTGTAATTTATAGTTAGATAAAGTATTACAAAAATATGGAGTTACACATAGGATAGCCACTCCTTATCATCCGCAAACTAGTGGCCAAGTTGAAGTTTCCAATAGAGAGCTTAAGAGGATCCTAGAAAAATCTATAGAAGGGAATAGGAATTAATTGTCTAAAAAACTTAACAATTATTTGTGGGCATATTGGACTGCCTTCAAAACACCTATAGGGACCACCCATTTTAGATTAGTCTATGGTAAATCTTGTCACCTGCCTATAGAATTAGAACACAAGTCGTATTGGGCAATGCGTTCTTTGAATTTTGACACCAATTCTATAGGGGAGAAACGTAAACTTCAACTTAACGAGTTAGATGAGTGGAGAACCATGGCCTATGAGAACTCCCGGATTTATTAGGAGACGACCAAGCTATTTCATGACCGTCACCTTCGCAAACCCAAGACATTCCAAAAAGGTGACCAAGTCCTCCTTTTCAATTCCCGTCTTCGTTTATTCCCAGGGAAGTTAAGGTCTAAATGGTCCGGACCCTTCAACGTTAAAGAAGTCTTTCCCTACGGTACTGTCGAACTTACCCACCCTGAGAAGGGAGATTTTAAAGTTAACGGACACCGACTAAAGCCTTATTATGCTGAGCTTCCTAAAGACTTCGCTCGTCAAGAGACCTGCCTTTGTCTAGATTAGGATTATATAAAATGTAGTAATGTTCCTAAGTTATAAAAATTTTTAGTATAAGTATAGTTAGGTTTTAAGAAAAAACTTTTTTGTAATAAATTTCACTTAGGAAGAAGTCGATAGTCAAAAGAGACACGGGTAACCACAGGCCCATGTGGGTTGCCGTGTGCTCAACACAGCCTTAGACCCAGCAGTGTCATTTAAAATCTGGAGTAGGAAGGATTCAACTCCAGAACCACATGGGTGTACAGACACCCGTGTGCATGCCCGTGTGACTCTACACGGGTCATCACCTAGCCGTTTGCTGCGCCGTATCGCTGGTCGACAAATTATTTCCCGAGAAGCACACGGGGCGACACCCGGCCGTGTTTTGTGTCGTGTCGCTGGATACTACCCAACAAGGACACGCTTATCCGCCCACCCGTGCTATAACCTGTGTGCTTTTTAATGCGCTGTGCCAGATCAGACACTGGACAAAACACGGTTGTGTTGTTGACCGTGTCCGCCTGACAAGATGCCCTCCCGTGATCTTGACCACATGTCCCGAGGCACCCCGTGTTCCACACCGGTTTAGATTCCCTAACACGGGTGCAAACACAGCCATGTGTGCACCCGCATTCGTATCCTTTAAATGGAGGTTGTGTGTTGTTCATCTTCATCCCCTTCCCCTGGTTTCCCAGCATCAGTCCTGTACAAGTTTTTGCCTCCAGGTCCAGTTGAATTTTCTCCTTCAACTTGCGCAGCTTCATGTCCGACATTCGTCTTCTTTCACCTAGGTAACATTTTGTTTCCATTTTTATTCATCTTCTTCTTCATCTCCACTTTTATTTCCAAATCCTTCTCCACCAATTTGTTTTCATTTTAAAACAGAAAAAAATCTTTCTATTTTACCGCAGAACATGTCGTTTGGACGAGCCCAAGGCGGTCACCATCGTCGACCGGAGCTCCAGGCTCTATCTACTGAGAGGCGCGACACTACTGCGCCACTAGTGTTCACAGATCCGGCACACGTCACCCGCTACAACCGCCTCCAATCAAAGAAATATCAAGATATCCGCACAATTGATTGGAGCGTCCTCGAAGAGATAAATTTAGCGGGGGATGTCAGGGAGTTAATATCTGTAGCGGGTTCAGAGCAGTTCTTTGCGATAGAGGAATTATGCTTTAAGGAACTCACACTAGAGTTCCTATCGACTTTTTACTTAAATCTTAGGCCCAATCTCAATGATTCTGCTCACACGCACGCGGGGTCATTTCCTTTCGAGTAGGGGGCACTTTTTATGCACTTACTCTTCTACAGTTCACCCAATACCTAGGGGTGTATGAGGAATCGTTCCTCTTTAGTGCCGCCTACCCCGAGCTCCATTTCGACCTCCCATCTCGTGACCTTGCCGACAATATCTGGTCCGGGCTTTCTTTTGACACTAGACCCTATGAGGCCAAGAGATCTAAGGCCTCCAAGTTGGATTCTCCCGCCCTCCACTACATTCATCATTTACTAAGCCATACCTTGAGCGGCCGGGGTGAAATCTCCGGCGTTGTTGGTCGGCAGGACGTGTTATACCTTTATAGCATGTCGTCTCGTAATCCCCTCCCGGTTTCATGCTCGCCCAGTACATCCTTCACCAGGCCGACAACTCCCGAATAGGGTCTATTTGCATAGCACCCTATATTACACGGCTGGTGAAGAGCATGAGCATTTTATCATCCCTCCCCCCGATGATGGTGATCGCGAAGACCGTGCCGATTACGATGGCCAGTCTTAGATCCCTCCACCTCGTCACTGCCCGTCAGGGCCGGGGAGGCATTATTTATTCACTTGCGAGGTGTGGACAACACGTACAGGACGACGCTGACGACGAGCTGGATCCAGACCTCGATGAGCCGCTGGTGCCTCCGTTCCATTCTACTTATGATCAAGGAGAGTCTTCTACTGCTCCCTATCCAGCTCGTTCACTGTATTCGCGGGAGTTCCGGTGCTTCTCCGACACCGAGCTCTCGACGCGCTTACAGCGTACCGAGGAGGCGCAGACGCAGACTGCAGATCTCCTTATTCAGATCAGGGACCACTTGGTGATCGCTCGAAGAGAGTCGGCAGATCCTGGCCAACCACACTTCCCCGACGACCAAACCGACCAGCCGCCCTACGTTTGACCTGTATTTGTGTCTTGTAGCATTTCTTTTTATCTGTGTATTATAGTATTTCTTTATATCAGTGTATTTCAGATATTATATATGATTTCATGTCATCTCCTGTTTCCTTCATGTGATCTTCTATTTTCATGATTGCCGTTTTTTTAATATTAGTGAAATTACTCTTTTAGCACTTTACATTGCAATGCGGACAATGCAAATTTTCAGTCTGCGGGTGGATGTTCTTCCATTTTATAATTGTTGTGATAGACATGGTTATAATTGATTATAATTTTACTATCATAATACTCAAGTTTGTTATACCCCCCTCAAAAAAAAAGAACTAAATTTTTTTTTGGTTTTTGTTACTCTTATAAGCTCTCATGTATTCATTCATTTGGCTTTATAACTATCTAATTTAACTTCGCGCACTGATTAAAATGAATTGATGTAGACTCATTGAGTGTTCAACTCTGTTGATTTGTAATTAAGTATAGAAATTCATTAGCCTAATTTCCTTTATATAATTTATTGTTAAGGTTAATCCTCTATATTATTAACTATCAATCACTCTGTTTTAGAAATTTTAATTATCTATAATAAAGTGAGTCAATGAGTGTAATATTTTTATAATTTGGTATTAGGGAATTAAAATGAAAAATACTCTCAATTGATGCCTAGAACTTACACTCTAGCAATCCTCAAAACTTTTGCATAGGTTAATTAGTAAGGGCAGAAATGACTTAGGCCTCCTTTTGGATAGTTTGAACCTTGCAAACCCAAAACCTTAAACATTAGACCCTTGCACACCCAAATTGGACCTAATCCCTATCCTTTTGGCACTCTACTATTAAAACTCATCAAGGCCAAATCTGTACCTATTAGCACACTTATCATTGATACCTTCTTGGAATGAATTTGTTCATAGTGATACGTGACCTGAGTGCATGTATACTTGCACCCACTTGGAATGGTCCCTACTATGGACCCATGAAAAGAAAAGACATAGTGATATGTATCCTGAGTGTGTGTATACTTGCACCCACTCAGAATGATCCCTACTATGACCCCTTGGTTAAGAAAAAAGAATATAGAGTTTCCTTCAAAAATGTGGGAAGTATAATCATTGCAAAGTCTGGGGGTGCTTTTATAACATTGATGTATGTTAAGGTATTAACAAAACAAAAGCCTCAATTGTGATTTAGGTGTGAAAGAAAAGAAACAAAAATCCATCAAATTTATCTTTGATTACCCCACCTGTAATCGCCTATCCTAAGCCAAAAAAAAGAGTTACACCATAATACAAGTCCTAAGTATCCGAGCTTACTAATTCTAACTAGTGTCGTTGAGAGGGTGTAAAAAGGGTAAGCTCATGACTATCATTATCGGTACTTATAAGTTTTGAAATACTAATAAGTATCTTATTGAGATTGTTATTTTCACCTCACATTTGTCATAGATGACTATACTTTTATTTCTAAGAAAGAGTGAAAGATAGTTAAAAGATATATTGGAGGAATTTTAAGATAAATATACACTTAGAAACGTTTGATAAACTATTTCTTATACAATTACATCATCAACGTTCTCTTTAAATTCATAGTTACCAGTGTGCGGAGGCAAAATTATTTATTGGTAACCCAAGTATTTGAATTAGTTTGCTTAGGGACAAGCAAACATCTAAGTTGTGGAGCAACTCAGACCTCTGGTGTTGATTACTTCAACACCCTCTCTCCCGTTGCTCGTCTCAGCACCATTCGGGTCCTTCTCTCTGTTACTATCAATAGTGATTGGCCCATTTCGCAGCTGGATGTTAAGAATGCTTTTCTCTACGGTGATCTGTAGGAAGATGTTTGCATGAATCAACCTCCTGGATTTGTTTCTCGGAGGGAGACACGAGTATGCCGACAAAGGAAGTCTATCTATGGCCTGAAGTAGAGCCTCGTGCCTGGTTTGACAAGTTTTGCAGCATTGTTGCGGCCATTGGTTTTGCAAGAAGTTCAGCCGATCAGTCCTTGTTCATTCGGAAAACCGCCTCTAGTATGGTAGTTCTTGCGATTTATGTTGATGACATTCTTCTTACTGGCGATGACCTGGATGGGGGTAACTTTGACAAAGAAACACCTCTGTCAACACTTGGTCATAAAGGATATGGGCTCCCCGAAATACTTTCTGGGGATTGAAATCTCTAGGAAGCCTAACTCCATGGTCCTTTCTCAACGGAAGTATGCTCTTGATCTTCTAAAGGAGGTAGGATTGACTGGTGCTAAACCTGCCCATTGTCCCATGGCTGCTGGAGAAGACAAAACTTGGACAGATGACTCACCTCTTCTATCCAATCTTACGAGGTACTAGCGTCTGTTTGGCAAACTCATTTATCTCACGGTAACCAGACCCGATATTTCTTATGCCATTGGCAAGGTGAGCCAGTTCATGCAAGCTCCTATGGAGTGTCATCTATAATCTGCCCTTAGGATATTGGAGAATATTAAAGCAGCACCAGGGAAAGGACTCCTTTTTTAGAAGAATGGTCACTTAAGGGTTGAAGCATACTCAGATTCGATCTATGCTGATGACAAAGGTTGCCACAAGTCAACATCAGTTTTCTGCATATTTGTTGGAGGCAATCTTGTGAGTTGGAAGAGCAAGAAAAATTTTGTGGTCTCCAGGTCTTGTGCAGAAGCGGAATATCGCAGTATGGCGTCGAACACGTGTGAGTTGAAATGGTTACGGGCTATCATGCTTGACTTAGGAGAGGTCTACAACTATCGTCTTCCTATGTTCTGTGACAACAAGGCCGCGATATACATCACAAAAAATCCGATCTTTCATGAGAGAACAAAACACATAGATGAAGACTGTCATTTTATTCGGGAAGAGATCTTGAAGAAGCAGATTTGTACTTCATTCATCACTTCCGACAACAAGTTGGCAGACGTCTTCACAAAGCCGGTGTCCGCTTCTTTTTTCCACATTTGCGACAAGCTGGGCATGATTGATATCTATGCTCCAGCTTGAGGGGGAGTGTTGCAGTATGAAGGTCACGTGATCTGTTGTTGTTTGGAGATCGGGCGGTCTGGCTGTTTATCCTAGCCATCCTGTCTGCCGGGCTATTGTTGTTTGCTATCTCAGCGGTCTGGTGGTTTGTCTCAGTCGACTTGGAGACCGACGGTCTAGCTGTCTCCTATGGCGGCTTGCTCTCTGTGGCGCTTGTTCTCTCCTCCTGTTGGTTGTCGAGTGGTTAGCCGGCTTGTCTAACCGTACGACCTGTCTAGATTGTCTATTTGTAAAGCCGCATATACTTATAAATTTTTAGTCCCACTTTGCTTAATTGTAATCTCTCTCATCTCCTCCATTCTATAAAAGGGAGGCTATACCATTGTAATTTATACCTTTTTGGATAATAAAGTTTACATTACTCTAAAGTTTCGGTCTACTTTTCTTATTTGCACAGAATTAGAGTCTTCAACCTTTCCCACACATCAAATGCAGTTTGTGGACTGGTTTCATGAGGAGAAGTGGATTTATGTGGGTGAATAAGGGAGGAGAAATTCTGGATGTTATTAGAAAGTTTGGTTGAAGGAAGAAGACGAACCGATGTCATCCGATCTGCTTTAAGATGCGTGCAGAAATCTGTTTTCTGCGTGCAGTAACCTTCGAGGCCATTTTTAGACACGATGCGGCCAGATCTGGGCTTTCGACTAAACATGTATGTTATAGACCGTGAATATACCTTTCTAATGAGTGATTAAACAACTTCATCGGATTCCTTTAGCCTCGGGAGTCCCCGTTTGAAATTGATGTATAGTAATTATTCCTGCACATGTAATTCTCGTGTTTGTTTTGTATCGGCTTTGTGTTTGGTAGGTAGATTGTAGTACGTTAACGTTAATGTTTTGTTGAAATATAGTCCACAAGTAGTTGTGATAAATCATGTTAATAATATTTGTTGGATAGATCCCTAATGATCAAATGGTGTAGAAAAGTGTACTTTATCGAGGTGATGTGGTTGAGGTTAGAGAATGAATGGATTGACGAGTTGTCATGGTAGGAATGATTTAAATATGTGAAATAATGAGGACGTACTTGACAGTTGTAATGTGTTGAATAATGATGAGTTTGGCTTGAACATGCTGTATATAACTGATAATGACTATTATGAAAAAATGTTTGTGGTCTTTAGATGATGGATGTGTGAAGTATCCTTACGTTGATAATGAAACCTTAAGTACCTTAGGGAATGAGTTGTGAAAGGTTGTAGGTGAGGGTGTTTGACCACACTAGTTTGGTAATGCTGAGAAGAGACATAAGTGGACGGTTGGGCTTGGTCCTTGGTGTTCATTCCCGAGGCTCCTTCCGTGCCAAGTGGACGATTGGGCTTGGTCCTCATGTTTTTTCCGATGCTCCTTCTATGCCACGATGATGTGAAATTGCATGCAGTGTGAGTCGACATGTGGTGTCATAATCCTGGGTTAAGCATAGTGTGGCAGGTATTTGGGCTCACTAGTCGTCACACCGACGGGAGCTGACAGATATACTTTGGGCGGTTGGGCATGGTCCTCGGTGTTCATTCTCGGGGCTCCTTACATGCCAAGTGGACGGTTGGACTTGGTCCTCATGCTTTTTCTGAGGCTCCTTCTGGGTCACAACATAGGCCAGTTCGGGGCTTGGTTCTCGGTGCACATCTACCCGAGACTCCCGCTGAGCAATAGTATGCTTGTGAGACCCGCTGTTATGTTCTTAGCATTGAGGCGTACAGAGGCTTAGGCCAGGTAGTGTGGATGCCAGCCTAGTAGTGGAGATGGCCGCTCTACTGACACCGCCTGGCCGCAATGGTTAACTCCTGACAGGTTAGCTACCTGCTCAAAAAGTGGGAACTTCAAGTCTGTGTCGACATAGCAGTTGCATGTGCATGATCATGGGTGAGTCATTGCATTGCATTCATGTCATTATATTACATTGCATACACAAGATCCTCCTCGTATTAGTTTTGTATGGGCACTCTTATACGATGAGTTACTTTACTGTTGAGCTGATCCTCAACTTATATGTCTGTATGGGCATTCGTATCAGTTAAGTTACTTTCTGATATAACCTTATATTTTACATATAATACCGTAGATGATAGAACTGCTAGAGTAGAATGTTTACTCATTTATTATGTTACTGATGTACTTGACATTGCTCACTCTATACCACTTGGTTGTACTACTATTTTATATTTATATATTATATCCTTGTTCTTCTCTCCGCCCGGTGTCGAGGAGCCGTCGGGGGAGCAGATGTGAAGCCACTTAATCTTTATGACTAATGGTTACTACGTCTTCCTTTTTAGGAGGAAACCCCACAGACCGGGCAGCAGTAGGACAGCCAGGCCAGGATGATAGGGCCTGAAGGGACCGTGCCTTCGATGTCGTCAGTGACCGATGTGAGTTGAGAGATTCATGATGTAGCCCTTTGGGCAAGTTGCACTCATACTCTGATACTATAGAAGCTTGCTGAAGCTTCTTATATTTGATGTACTTTATTTGGACTTTTATTGCTTATGTATGAATTTGACTTTGAATTCATGTTGTTGGTTGGGTTGGCATTGGATGATATTGTTTATGGCCGGCATAATAGGCGTCTTGTGGTGCAGACCAACACGTGCATTGGTGCCACCGCAATGCGGATGATCTTGGCATGCGACTCCCCTCATGCCGTGTTTTGTGTTCCAGTTGGGGGGTCTTATATACACGGTGTGAATTCTCCCCGCAACACTTGATCTTCGTGGTGTTACGCTAATGACAACGGTTCTAAGGGAGGACCCAGCTGAACTCGGCGATGTTTCCTGGTGTTAGTTATCCTTTGTATTTGTTCAGGAGACAGAAAACAGAAAGCACTTGAAAAAGTGTTAGTAAGGGACCTTTGATCAATAATAGCTTTTGAAAAGTTTACGTATGGAAAAAAAAGGACAAGGTTAAAGAATAGAACCATTTGAGATCATCCTCGCTCAATGTGTGATACATCTTACTCTTTATAAATGGGGACTCCTTATATCACCTGGGCAGGTTCCAGGTGAGCTCCTTCTCTATCATCAACTGCTTTTTATTGGGAAGAAGTTACAGGTGATGCAGATGATAAAACGGGAGGACTGATTTCAGTCGTGTTGACTGTGCCAAGGTAACACTCCCGAGCTTGACTTGGGTCGCTCCTGAACCTGCATGATTTGCCTCTACACGGGATCTCCGAAATGGGAAAGTGGTAGCGATTTCGCCATGTGAGCTCGATTTTATGTCGCAGTAATTACTGTATTCTTGGAAGTGTTTCCTAAAGCCTTCACTGGCATATCCATTAGGACGAAATCGACGAAAGGAAAACACTGGGTTAACATTTAAACGGAGTTGAATTTGCATGATCCGAGTTCACAGAATGAGCTCAAATGGGTTCACCCAGTTTACTAGTGGATGGACAACTCCGGGAGCTTTCTGAAATGGTATTGTGCGCGGAAATCGGACGGTCTGACCAAAAGTAATGGTCGTTTGAAGGGCCTTGCATTTGGAAACTAAGACGCGCCTTTCTTTTGATTTCCTGCTCATCACCTCTGAAGGATCTCATGGTCGTGTGCCCGTTCTGTTGATTCTAAAAATTTCGCCCAGCCCGCTTGGGCGGTACCCTCGAGCCCGCATTCTTAGAGAGAGCATGTTCATTGTAGGTATAAATGGGCATTCATGCAGGCGTGCGGGAAAAATTGGGCGCACCACGAGGAATTCCCAGGAGGTCACCCATCCTAGTACTACTCTCGCCCAAGCATGATTAATTGCATAGTTCTGATGGGATCCGATGCTCAAGTTATGGTATGGTCACACACTTCAGAATAGTCCAACACATTTTATTTAAGCCAAGCTCTCGAACGCGTGATCTTTCAGTTTGCGGGATCCATTTCCATTCGGATTAAGCCACTTTTTCGACTCAATATTTTACGTGTGGCAATGTCCGGGTTGCTTCGCCACGGCCTCTACGCGGGACCTACAAAATGGGAAAGTGGCCGCGATTTCGCAACGTGAGCGTGAAGTTATGTCACGGTCATTACTTTATTCTACGATCTTTCCCGAAGCCTTCGCTGACATATCCATTAGGACGAAATTGACGAAAGGAAAACACTGGAATAACCATTAAATGAAGTTGAATATGCATGATTTGTTGTTGCCGAACAAGATGGAATGGGTTCACCCGGTTCGCTACTGGATGAAAAACTTCGAGAGCTTTCCGAAATGGTATTGTGCGTGGAAATCAGACGATCTGATCAAAATATATTGTCGTTTGAAGGGACATTCAATTGGAAACTAAAACACGCCTTTCTTTTGATTTCCTGCTCATCACCTTGGAAGGATGTTAAGGCCGATTGCCCAATCTGTTGATTCCAAACATTTTGCCTAACCCGCGTGGCAAGTACCCTTGGGCTCGCGTTCATAGAGAAAGCGCGTTTGTCGAACGTATAAAGGGGCATTAAATGCAGGCGAGCGACAAATAATGGGTGAAACACGAGGACTTCCCAGGAGGTCACCCATCCCAGTACTTCTCTCGCCCAAACGCGCTTAACTGAGGAGTTCTGATGGGATCTAGTAATCAAGTGTTGGTATGGTCCCACACGTTGGAATAGTCCGACACAATTTAATTAAGCCAAGCTCCCTGACGCACGATCTTTTGGTTTGAGGGCTCGGTTTCCATTCAGATTATGCAATTTTGGCAGCTCAATTTTTACGTGCGGCAACAACCGGGTCACCATGCCGCTACCTCTACGCGAGATCTCCGAAATGGGAAAGTGGCACTGTTTTCTCCGCAAGAGAGCGAAGTTCTGTCACGGTCATTTCTATATTCTTGGAAGAGTTTCCCAAAGCCTTCGCAGGCTTATCTATTTGGACGAAGTGACTAACAGAAAACACTGGGATAACAATTAAACGGAGTTAGATATGGGTAATATGACGTCATAGAGTGAGCTCGAACGGGTTCACTAGTGGATGGACAACACCGGGAGCATTCCGAAATGGTATTGTGCGAGAAAATCGGACGGTCTGATCAAAAGTTATGGCCGTTTGAAGGGCATTGCATTTGGAATCTAAGATTTCCTGCTCATCGCTTATGAAGGATGTTAAGGTCGTGTCCCCGTTTTATTGATTCCGAAAATTCCGCCGAACCCACGTAGGCGGTACCCTGCGGCGCGTGTTCATAGATAGAGAGAGCGCTCGTCGTAGGTATAAATGGGCATTCATACAGCCGCACAACAAAAAATGGGTGCAACCCGAGGACTTCCTAAGAGGTAAGCCATCACAGTACTACTCTTGCCCAAGCACGCTTAACTGCGGAGTTCTCTTGGGATCAGGTGCTCAAGTGCTGGTATGGTCACACATGTTGGAATAGTCCGACACATTTTATTTAAGCCAAGCACCCCGACATGCGATCTTTCGGTTTGCGAGATCCATTTTTATTCGTATTATGCAATTTTGGCAGCCTAATTTTTACGTGCAGCAACGGCTGGGTCTCCACGACGCTGCCTCTATGCAGGATCTCTGAAATGGGAAAGTGGCAACGATTTCACAGCATGAGTGTGCAGTTATGTTGTTGTCATTACTGTATTCTTGGAAGTGTTTCCTGAAGCCTTCACTATCATATCCATTAGGACGAAAGTGACGAACGGGAAACACTGGGATAACCTTTAAACGGAGTTGAATATGTATGATCTGAGGTTGCAGAATGAGTTCGAACTGGATCACCATATTTGCCAGTTGGTGGAGAACTCCGGGAGCTTTTCGAAATGGTATCGTACGCGTAAATCAGACTGTCTGATCAAATGTTATGGCTGTTTGAAGGACCTTGCATTTGCAAACTAAGACGCTCCTTTCTTTTGATTTCCTGCTCATCGCCTGCGAAGAATGTTGAGGCCGCGTGCCCATTCTGTTGATTCCGAAAATTCCGCCCATCTTGCGTGGGCGGTACCCTCAGGCCTGCATTCGTAGAGTGAGCACGCTCGTCGTAGGTAAAATTGGGTGCAACACGAGTACTTCCGAAGATGTCACTCATCCCAGTACTACTCTCGCCTAAGCATGCTTAATAGCAGAATTATATTGGGATCTGGTGCTCAAGTGCTGGTATGCTCACATAGGTTGGAATAGTCCGACACATTTTATTTAAGCCAAGCTCCCAGACGCGTGATCTTTTGGTTTGCGGGCTCCCTTTCTCTTCGGATTAAGCAATTTTGGCGGCTCAATTTTTTATGCGCGGCAACGGCCGGGTCGTCACGCCGCCGCCTCTACGGGGGTTCTTTGGAATGGGAAAGTGGCGGCAATTTCGCCGCGTTAGCACGAAGTTATGTCACGGTCATTACTGTATTCTTGGAAGTGTTTCCCAAAGCCTTCAGTGGCATATTCAATATGACAAAATCAATAAAAGGAAAATACTGGGATAACCTTTAAATGGATTTGAATATGCATGATATGAGGTCATAGAACGAGCTCGAATGGGTTCACCCTATTCTCTAGTGGATGGAAACACCTAGAGAATTCCGAAATTGTATTTTGCGTGAAAATCAGACGATCTAATCAAAAGTTATGGTTGTTTGAAGGGCCTTGCATTTGGAAACTAAGATGTGCCTTTCTTCTGATTTCCTGCACATCACCTGCGAAGGATGTTAAGACCTCGTGCCCATTCTATTGATTCATAAAAATCCACCCAGCCCACGTGGTCGGTGCCTTGGGCTGACGTTCTTATAGAGAACACATTCGCGACAGGCATAAATGGGCGTTCATGCAGCTGAGCGACAAAAAATGGGTGCAACATGAGGACTTCCCGAGAGGTCACCCATCCCAGTACTACTCTCGCCCAGGCACGCTTAACTGTGGAGTTCCGAAGGGATCCGGTGTCTAAGTGCTGGTATGGTCGCACATGTTGGAATAGTCCGGGACATTTTATTTAAGCCAAGCCTCCCGACGCGCGGTCTTTCAGTTTGAGGGCTCCGTTTCCATTCGGATTATGCAATTTTGCCTGCTCAAAATTTCACGCGCAACAACGGTCGGTTCGCCATGCCACCGCATCTACGCATGATCTTCGAAATGGGAAGTGGCTGTATTTTCGCCTCGTGAGCATGAAGTTATGTCACGGTCATTACAGTATTCGTGGAAGTGTTTCCCGAAGCTTTCGCTAGCATATCTATTAAAATGAAATTAGCGAAAGGAAAACACTGAGATAACCTTTAAATGGAGTGGAATATGCGTGACCTAAGGTCGCGGATCAAGATCGAATTGTTTCACCCTATTCGCTAGTGGATGGACAACTCCGGGAGCTTTCCGAAATGGTATTGTGCGTGAAAATTGGACGGTCTAATCAAAATTTATGGCCATTTAAAGGGACATGCATTTAGAAACTAAGACACGTCTTTCTTCTGATTTCCTGCTCATCTCCTGCAAAGGATGTTAAGGCAGCGTGCACGTTCTGTTGGTTTCAAAAACTCCGCCCAGCCCTTGTCGGCGCTCATGCAGCCGGGAGGCAAAACGTTGGTGCAACACGAGGACTTCCCAGGAGGTCACCCATCCCAGTACTACTCTCGCACAAGAACGCTTAACTGCGGAGTTCTGATGGGATCCGATGCTTAAGTGCTGGTATGGTCGCATATGTTGGAATATTCCGGGACATTTTATTTAAGCCAAGCCTCCCGACGCGCGGTCTTTCGGTTTGAGGGCTCCGTTTCCATTCGGATTAAGCAATTTTGGCGGCTCAAAATTTTACGCGCAACAACGGACGGTTCGCAATGCCACCGTCTCTGTACGGGATCTTCAAAATGGGGAAGTGGCAGTGATTTCACCGCGTGAGCGCGAAGTTATGTCGTGGTCATTACGGTATTCTTGGAAGTGTTTCCCGAAGCTTTCGCTAGCAAATCCATTAAAATGAAATTGACGAAAGGAAAACACTGAGATAACCTTTAAATGGAGTGGAATATGCATGACCTAGGTCGTGGATCAAGATCGAATTGTTTCACCCAATTCTCCAGTGGATGGACAACTTCGGGAGATTTCCGAAATGGTATTGTGCGTGAAAATTGGATGGTCTGATCAAAATTTATGGCCATTTAAAGGAACTTGCATTTGGAAACAAAGATGCGCCTTTCTTGTGATTTCATGCTCATCGCCTGAAAAGGATGTTAAGGCAGCGTGTCCATTCTTTTGGTTTCAAAAACTCTCGCCTAAGCAAAGGATGTTAAGGCAGCGTTCCGAAATTGGTGTAACACGAGGACTTCCCAGGAGGTCACCCATCCCAGTACTACTCTCGCCTAAGCACGCTTATCTACACTGTTATGATGGGATCCAGTGCTCTAGTGCTGATATGGTCGTACACGTTGCAATAGTCCAGCACATTTTATTTAAGCCAAGCTCCCTGACGCTCAATCATTCAGTATGTTGTCTCCCTTTCCTTTCAGATTAAGCAATTTTGGAGGCTCTAATTTTTTTTCGCTGCAACGGCCAGGTCGCCACGCAGCCGCCTCTACGCGCGAACTCCGAATGGTGAAGTCACGGCCATTTTCCAGCATGAGCACAAAGTTATGTCATGGTCATTACTGTATTCTTAGTAGTGTTTCCCGAAGGCTTTGCTGGTATATCCATTAGGATGAAATTGACAAAAGCAAAAAATGGATAACCTTTAAATGAAGTTGAATATGTGCGATCTGAGGCCGCGAAACGAGCTTGAATGGGTTCACACTGTTCCCCAGAGGATGGACAAATCCGGGAGCTTTTCGAAATGGTATAGAGCCCGAAATTCGGACGGTCTGATCAAAAAGTTATGGCCGTTTGAAGGGCCTTGCATTTAAAAACAAAGACTCGCCTTTCTTTTGATTTCATGCTCATCTCCTGTGAAGTATGTTAAGGTCGAATGTCCATTCTATTGATTCCAAAAATTCCCACTAGCCCACGTGGGCAGTATCCTCGGGCCCTCGTTCATAGATGGAGCGCGTTCGCCGCAGGTAAAAACGTTCGTTCATGAAATCGAGTGGCAAAAAATGGGCGCAACACGAGGGCTTCCCAGGAGGTCACCCATCCCAGTACTACTCTCACACAAGTACGCTTAACTACAGAGTTCTGATGGGAGCCAGTTGTCTTGTGCTAGTACAGTCACTGAAAGTCTTTAGTTTCAAAGGTAGCTAAATCTCTAGAGGAGGATGAATAGGGTTTTGGTCTTTTTGATTTCTCTTCATACTTGAGTGTGTCCAATTAGCTTTGTAAGCTTGCTTTCATGACAATCATAGATGGCACACAAGGTTCATAGTGGTTTCACATATTATGGGTGCGGCCAGTGTCCCTCCCACCTTTCTAACAGCTTGTTAGACAAGGCACTTATCCAATCTCGGTTCATAAGAGCTTACAATAATTTCCCGCAGGACCACTCAGTCTCCTCCAAGACTTACAGCATAGGCACAATGGCCTACATCTCAGTGATCCAAAGATAACTTATCTCAGACCCAAAGTCCCCACAACTCAAAATGGGAATACAGCCCTACCTCAGAGAGAATGAATCTCTTATAGCCCAGGCACAAAGGTCCTACCTAAGATCCAAAGTTGGATCCTACCTCAGACCTAAAGGTCCTACACTTAGAGAGAATGACTCTCCTACCTCATGCTCAAAAGCCCTACCTATGATCCAAACTGGATCATACACTCAGTCCAAAGCCCTACCTCAAGTGCACATGCCCTACCTCAGATTCTCAATAGAATCTTACCACTCAGCTTTTATAGTTTGAGGCTTATAACTCAGATCCAAAAGGATCCTACAGGAAGAAAGTGGGTTGGTGATGTGATTTGACACGAGAAATTTCTCTATGCCAAACTTCCTGGACTGAGAAAGTCTCAGCCCTACCTTCTTCACAGCAACAAGAAACTGATCTTCAGATTGACTTGGCTTGTGTTGGAAGTGTTGTAGTTAGGGTTGGCCCTTGCTGCTTCTTGGGCTAAGCTAAACTCAGACCTATCTACATGTTCTCAGCACCAGAAATTGTTCTTCTAAAATAACCTGTTGGAACTGAGAAGTAACAACAGTTTTCCTTGCTGCTACCTGAGCTGAGAAAATCACAGACTCAACTTCTTCTTAGCAACAAGAGTGTTGATCATCAATAAGTAGTTGCTTGTGTTGGAAGTGACTTGCAGAACTCTGCTCTGATTCTCCTTCCCTTCCTAGACTGAACCAGAAGTTCAATCCTATCTTATTCTCAGCTCCAGAAGCTGATCTTCAGGATTATACTTGGTTGAGCTGAGAAGACACTGATCTGACCTGTCTGAAGTTATCAGACTTGCCCTACTATAGCTACGGTAAACCCTTACAGCTACCTCTTTCTCTCTCAGAATTAATTCTAACCATGTTGGTTGTAGTGAATATGACCACAACTACCTCTATTGAGCTTTCAGATGCAGCATCTAGGTTATGACCTTTGCTGCCTCATCTTCTTCAGAGATTACCACTAAAATTGCTGGTGTAGATGAAAATGGCACCAGCTATCTAGGATTGGCTTCCCGATTAGCTGCCACTAGGTTAGACCTATTGCATCATCTTCACAGAAAATGTCTCTGAACTTGCAGTAGCACATGGAAATCGCTACAGCTAACTCTAGAACATTAGATTAGCGACTTGGACTTGTTGTTCAAAGCTCTACAATAATGTCCGAGGAAGAAGATGAAGTCCATAGCTTTTTCCAAAAGTTAATCTCTTTGTTCTGAACTCCACCTCTTCTATTCTGCCGAAAAATGACTATTTTGACCCGTGGGCCTCACTGAAGTTGACAACTGTAACTTTATATTTTACAGAAAAAGTCATCTTGTAGACATGCGGCGCCATTTGTCATGTACCGTAGCCATCCTGGCACATTTTGAATTTTGTTGCCTTTTGCTGACGTCGGCATCTGTGGACTTAGTTAAATTCAAGCTCTTTAGTACATACGTTGAGTGAGCAATCATCACTCAATGCCAAAACACTTTGTCAGATTTTCTATCATTAGGCGTTGAGTGAGTAAGAATGACTCAATGCCAAAACACTTAGATAGATTTTCTGTCACTATGCGTTGAGTGAGTAAGCTTGACTCAACGCCAAAATACTTATACAAATTTTCTGTCACTTGGTTTTGAGCGAGTAAGCTTGACAAAATGCAAAAACACAGACAAATTTTCTGCCACTAGGCATTGAGTGAGTAAGCTTGACTCAAAGACAAAACACTTAGACAGATTTTTCTATCACTAGGCATTGAGTGAGTAAGCTTGACTCAATGTCAAAGCACTTAGACAGATTTTTTGTCAATTCTTTCCGTGAGCTTTTAGTGAACACGACGGTTTCTTCTCTGGTGTTGAGTGAGCATTCATCACTCAATGCCATATAGACTTTCGTAATCTTAACTGCTTAGGCGTCGAGTGAGCCTTCATCACTCGATGCTTCTGGACATGACCAGATTTCATTACTGTCAAAGATAAAGCTTTGACATCACATGATGCCTTTGCTATATTTTTTGGATGCCTTCTGTTATATGGCGTTGAGTGAGTTGTATTCACTCAACGCCTGTGAACTTGGTCGATTTTTCTTCTTGCCAATGCAGAAGCTTGACAACACACGACGCTTCTTGGCATCTAGTGTTGAGTGAGCTTGCTTCCCTCAATGCCTGTGGACTTAACCACATTTCTTTGCATCTGGCATTGAGTGAGCTGTCCTCTCTCAATGCTTGTGGACTTAAACGGTTTTTTTGTCTCTCCACCTACCTACCTTGTGACCACCTGTCACCATCACTTAGACAACTTGTCTAACCTTGTTCCAAGGAAGATCCTGCACATGATGACATTAACCAACATCAAATACAACTACGCACTTAGTTCTGTGGGTGATGCCTCTTCAAATCAAGTGTAGGGAACATTGAGTGCAATATTCCCAACAATCTCCCCCAATTTGAAGAAGGCAGAACACCCGACAATAATAAAAAGAATTATCATTAAAAACATATTAATATAATGCAGCCGTAAGCTTTGTCTGGTACATCTGCTAGCTTATGCTACATGAATTACCAGAATATCAATTCAATATACTCCATTTAACTGCAGTGACTCAACATGCCAAGTCAATGCATTCTCATACCACTTGAATAATTACTCAAATAATATGGACTCTCCTTTAAACCACTTAATACTTAAATGTAGCACCACTAGAAGCACTTACCTCATAATATGCACTGACTCAATCATGGCTCAACATGTATTCATTGCATTCCTCATACTACCTGAATATGTCCCAGTAATATGAACGGACTCAACATGACCTAGTCTTGTCAAGTATTGCTTCGACATCTCCAATCTCTCCCATTCGAAGTATTGCCACACCTCCCCCCTTTCTCGCTTCTTCAATAGGCATATATCAATTGAGGGAGGTGATAGGATAATGTACAAGAGAATTTATTTCTCTATCCTAGCCAAAGTCCCATATTGATACTGTTGAAATTTGTGAAGTGGAAGTGGTTGACGGGACAGGCCGGGCGGCCTGGGCGGATAGCTTTGGCGGACTAGGCGGACTGGTCGGACTGTGATGTGCGGCCTGGTGAAAAGTCTAGTGAAAAGCCGGCTGTCTTCTGAGAGGGTTGTTGCATGGAGTCCGTGGACTGTGCGGCCTGGTATCTGCGGATAGGACGTTGACTTTGGTTTAGCCAAGGAGCGGCCTGAGCGGATAGAGGCTTGCGGACTGGTGCATTGCTCAGTGGCCGCGGGTGCAAGCTTGTGCTGATAGGTGGTTTGGCTCATGTCCGCGGGAAGCTTGCGGACTGGTGTGTTCGCGGTGTGGGATGTTGCGGACTGTGCTTAGAGCTTGGCTGAGGCCTTGTCGAGCTCTGGTGGCACAGCAGGTGCTTTGTTGTGGAGGTCTTTGGCGGACTGGATTATGAAGTTCGGGAGATGGCTGCTGCATTGGGCAGGAGTGCGAGGAACATGCGGACTGCTGGCAGTGTGTGCTAAGGTGTTTGGCGGACGGGAGTTTGAGTTCGCCATGCTCGCATTTGCCTTTGATGGTTTTGGACTTGGTCACACTCTGTGCCAAGACCATGGTGTCCGCCGTATCCGTCAAGTCCGCTGTGACCGGGCGGACTGTTGTTGTCTGCCTTTGGTCGTGGACTTGTGGCGGATTGAGGTGTGAGTCTTGCGGACTGCCTCGGGTTGGTGCGGACAGCCATTGAAGGGGGTTGTTGTCCTGCAGTGGTTGGAGTTTTGTAGGCTGATGCCTTGTCCGCATCGCTTGGGCGGACTGGAAAGGGTTCGCCAATGTTGCCTTGCTCCTGGCGGTTTTCCTTGGTATCCGGCTAAGTACTTGCGGACTCGGCGGACAGTGTTTTGCTATCGCGCGGGCTGGGGCGGTGTCTCTATCTCTAGGGAGGTGACCACACTCCTCACCTCGCATATAAATAGGACTCCCCTGGCAGGTCTACAGTAACTTGAGTGAACAGTAAGTTGGGTTGGGCAAGGAGCTGCGGTCTGAGTTTGTCTGTCCACGCAGATTGATTCAGTGCTGACGTTTGCTGTATGCAGGTCGCGCGGGTTGCTTCAAGGAGCCAGGAGTTTGGCTGTGACTTCGGTCAAGTACTTGGAAGTGTGCGGTCTCTGCGGACTCAGCAGGAGGTAGCTCTGCGGCTTGTCAGTTCTGTTTCATCTTTGCCAGCTTCAATAACCTGTCCGCCGGCTTCAGGCGGGTAGGGGGTGTTCCTCAGTTCAGCTTCAGTAGGAGACGAATAACGGTGTGTCCGCGCGGCCTCGCGGCTTCGGCGGACTCCGTGTTATTCAGCGGATTGCAGCTAAGTTCGAGCGATCTCAGCGGACTCGGCGACCTCGGCGGTCTCGGCGGACTCCGGTGCTGTCCGCCCGGCTTGTTTTTTGGTGCTTTCTGTGTACAGCTGTTATACTAGCAAAATCATGTCTCGCTATGCATGCCTCGTGTTGTAAAGAAGTGAATGAATAACAGACCTGCTTGTGCTTCCATTGTTTGTTGGGATTTACCTTTGTTCCTTGGTTTTTCGCTGGTTCAACGTGAGAACTGGGTAGTTCCGAAGATATTAATTTGGCGTTTGGGCTATCTTGCTGACCACGTTGAGAAAATTTAACATGGTATCAGAGGGAGGTTCAGTTGCGTGAGCGGAAGTCAGCCAGTGTTGTTACTCAGTGATTGAGTGGTGATCAACCTGTGTTGTTGCTCGGAGCTTCTGAAAGTTTGCCAACAGGTGTTACAATGGAAGGGAGTTTTGCAAGAGGTCTGGGTATTGAACTCTTAATGCCGACTAACTTCAAGAAGTGGAAGTCGTGCATGAAGAGTTATCTTCTTGGCGAGGAGCTGTGGGAAGTCGTCGGTGGTGACGACAGGCAGGAAGTCACTACTGCTTTCGGTACTGCTGAGCAGGTTAGGCTCTGGAGAAGAACAAATGCTAAGGCCGAGTTCATTCTGAAGAGAGCCGTGTCTCCGGAACTATTTGATCACATCGTTGGATGTGAGTCGGCTGCTGATATTTGGACAACCATTGATGAGTTGTTCAATAGGAAGAATGTGGCGCGGCTTCAGTTCCTGGAGAATGAGTTGGCCAGGGCAACTCAGGGAGACATTTCCATCTCCAAGTACTTCTTAAAGATGAAGAACTTGTGTGCTGAGATGTTGGCACTGGATTCGGATGAGCCTATCTCTGAGGCAAAGATGAAAAGGCACATTATCCGCGGCTTGCGGAAGGAGTATGTGGCCTTTATGACATCTGTTCAAGGGTGGGCTACTCAGCCGTCTTTGCTGAAGCTGGAGAATCTGCTTGCGTCACAGGAGAGCTTGGCAAGGCAGATTGCTGGAGTGAACATGAATCAGGAAGGCAGCGAAGCTCTCTTCTCAGGCAAGAAGAAAGGATGGGAAGGGAAGAAGAAGAAGAAGGTGCAGGCCGCTGGTGAGAAGGAGACTTCAACTTCATATCCACCGGAGAGGAGCAATTCTCCTAAGGACTGGAAGAAGAACTTGAAGTGCTACCGGTGTCATCAGCGAGGGCACTTCAAGCAGGACTGCAAGGTCAAACTGCAGCCTGGGCATGCTGCGGGAAAGGAGGAGGCTTGCTCGAGAAGTGAAGAAGCAGAATGGGGCGGAGCTTTCATGACGGGCACTTGTGTCCGGGCCTTGTCTGCTGAGGACTTCAACAGCGAGTGGATCGTGGACTCCGGGTGTGGTCATCACCTCACCGGAGACAAATCGAAGTTCACCTCCATGCAGGCTTACTCAGGTAATGAAGCTATTATCACTGCTGATAATACTGTTTATGCAGTAGAGAAAGAGGGGGTCGTGTCTTTGGGTAGTGATCAGGGGACACTCACGTTAAGGAGTGTGTATCACATGCTGGGCATGAAGAAGAACCTCTTCTCGGTGACCAATGCGGTGGATGCTGGTTATCACGTTCTGTTTGGGACAACAGACGTGAGGTTCCTTCGCAACGTATCAGTGGTGAAGGCTGATGTTGCTCATGTAGGGAGGAGGGTGAAGAACTTGTTTGTTCTTGCCACCATTTCTTACGTTGATAGAATGAGGGCCAATGATAGCGCTGCTATCTGGCATGAGAGGATGGGGCATGTTGGCATGGACAAGCTGAAGGCGATGGCGAGTAGAAGTCTGGTGAAAGGGTTGCCGAAGTTGTCCTCCTTTGGTGATGGGCATGTTTGTGCGGGCTGTCAATACGGCAAGGCACATCACCTTCTGTTTGATAAATCACAAACAAGGAGCAAGAAACCACTGGAGTGCATTCATGGCGACTTGATGGGACCGACGATTACTGCCAGCCTTGGTGGAAGCAGATACATGCTTGTCTTGGTTGATGACTACTCAAGGTATACTTGGGTGTACTTCTTAAAGGAGAAGTCGGAAGTCTTCCGGTTGTTTGTGGAGTTTAAGGAGTTGGTAGAAGGTCGGCTTGGCTTGAAGATTAAGAAGTTTAGAACTGATAACGAGGGTGAGTTTGTCTCCTCCGAGTTTTCTAACCTCTGCAAGAAGAACGGGATCCAACGGGAGCTTACTTGTGCTCACACTCCACAATAAAATGGGGTAGCAGAGCGGAAGATCCGTCATCTGACGGAGACTTGCAAATGCTGGCTTCATGCGAAAGATATCCCAAGGTCCTTTTGGGCGGCGGGGATGTCTTGTGCTGCTTATGTCATCAACCGGATGCCACTCAGCCCTATCAACATGAAGACTCCTATTGAGCTGTTGCTGAAGGAGAAGCCGAGTGTGGGACACCTTCGGTTGTTCGGTTCAACTTGCTACGTGCATGTCCCGGATGCTTCACGGACAAAGCTGGATGCGAAGGCAAGGAAGCTTGTCTTTGTTGGCTACGATGAGCGGAAGAAGGGATGGAAATGCATGGACCCTGTGACGAAGAAGTTCGTGGTATCAAGAGACGTTGTCTTTGACGAGCTGACGTCATATGGAGGTGGCTCGGTTGAGCTAACCGGAAGTAGCAAGGTTGATGAAGCACCGGTGGCGGCTGCTGAAGGCTTGGAAGAGGAGCTTGTTGTTTCACCAGCAGCTCCTGTTGCTTCTAACTCCGAGGCTGAGCCTTCTGGCTCAGGAAGCAGGGGGAGCACTGCTCAATGCTTGCCCCAGGTAGGAGTGGAGCAAGAAGAAGCAACAGAAGCAGTGAGCAAGGAGCCGTTTCTTCGGAGATCGAAGAGGGTGGTTAGGCCACCGGCTCGGTAGAGTGATGGGAATGCAGTAAGCTTTGTCTCCTGCTTCTTTGCAGGTCCTCTGGATGAGCGAAAGCCTGCAAACTTCAACGAAGCCACTGGAGTGAAGGAGTGGGAAGGTGTCATGAAGGAAGAGATTGATGCTCTGAAGAAGAATGAAACCTAGGACCTTGTGCCCAAGGTTGGTGGCATTACTCTGGTTACTTGCAAGTGGGTATACAAGTTGAAGAAGAAGGCTGATGGGAGCATTGATCGATTCAAGGCTCGCCTGGTCGCTAGAGGATTCTCACAGCAGTATGGAGAAGACTATGAGGAGACATTCAGTCCAGTTGCGAAGATGACTTCAGCAAGAGTGGTGATCGCCTTGGATGCTAGCAAGGGATGGAGGTTGTGGCAACTCGATGTGAAGAATGCCTTTCTTTACGGAGAGATTGACAAGGATATCTTCATGGATCAGCCGCTTGGTTTTGTCTCTGAAAAGCATCCGAACTATGTCTGTAAACTCAGGAAGGCTCTCTATGGGTTGAAGAAATCTCCTAGAGCTTGGTATGGGAAGATTGCAGAGTACTTGCAATTCTGTGGATACCTTGCTTCTAACTCGGATTCAAGCTTGTTCGTCCAGAAGAAGGGGGAGCTACAAGTCTTGGTCCTGCTGTATGTGGATGATATGATCATCACAGGGAACTCAAAGGGGGAAGTAGCAATGCTCAGGGCTGAGCTTGTTATACGCTTCGAGATGAAAGACTTGGGAGAGTTGCATCACTTTCTCGGTCTTGAAGTGGAGAGGAAGGAGTGCGGGGTTCTCATTTGCCAGAAGTATGCTGATCGCATTGTGAAGCGGTTCGGCATGGGCGAAGGGAAGAAGTGCTCTACTCCACTGGAACCTGGGCTGAAGCTTCGACGGGATGAGGGAAGGATTCTCCTTGATCCCTTGGTGTTCAGGGCTCTTATTGGGAGCTTGATTTACCTGACGATTACAAGGCCGGACATTGCTTATGTTGTTGGCCGAGTAAGTCGGTATATGGCTGAACCAAGGCAATCTCATCTAGTGGAAGCGAAGAGTATTCTGAAGTATGTCAAGGCTTCTTCTGACATGGGACTCCTCTATAGAAGGGACTCGGAGTTTGCGTTGCTTGGGTACACGGATGCTGACTATGGCAGTGATTCGGATGATCGGAGGTCTACTTCAGGTTATGTGTTCACTTGCGGTTCAGCTAGCATCTCGTGGTGTAGCAAGAAGCAGGACTCGGTGTCGGTTTCAACCACGGAGGCGGAGTATAAGGCTTCGGCCTTGGCTGCTCGGGAAGTTGTTTGGTTGCGGAGGCTTATAGAGGATGTTCATGAAGAAGTGCAAGGGCCTACTTTTCTCCGGGGTGACAATGAGAGTGCTCTCAAACTGGTAAACAATCCAGCGTATCACGCCAGGACCAAGCATATAGAGATTGATCACCATTTCATCAGGGAGAAGGTGTTGGAAGGATCTCTGCTGGTCGAGCATGTTCAGAGTGAAGATAATCTTGCTGACATCTTCACGAAGCCACTGTCGAAGGGGCCCTTTGAGCGATTGCGCAGCTTGCTGGGCTTGGTCACCACTTCCCACTTCAAGGGGGAGTGTTGAAATTTGTGAAGTGGAAGTGGTTGACGGGACAGGCCGGGGGGCCTGGGCGGACAGCTTTGGCGGACTAGGCGAACTGGGCGGACTATGATGTGCGGCCTGGTGGAAAGTCTAGTGAAAAGCTGGCTGTCTTCTGAGCGGGTTGTTGCATGGAGTCTGCGGACTGTGCGGCCTGGTATCTTCGGATAGGACGTTGGCTTTGGTTTAGCCAAGGAGCAGCCTGAGCGGATAGAGGCTTGCGAACTGGTGCATTGCTCAGTGACCGTGGGTGCAAGCTTGTGCTGATAGGTGGTTTGGCTCATGTCCGCGGGAAGCTTGTGGACTGGTGTGTCCGCGGTGTGGGCTGTTGCGGACTGTGCTTATAGCTTGGCTGAGGCCTTGTCGAGCTCTGGTGGCACAGCAGGTGCTTTGCTGTGGAGGTCTTTGGCGGACTGGATTATGAAGTCCGGGAGATGGCTGCTGCGTTGGATAGGAGTGCGAGGAACTTGCGGACTGTTGGCGGTCTGTGCTAAGGTGTTTGGCGGATGGGAGTTTGAGTTCGCCATGCTCACATTGGCCTTTGATGGTTTTGGACTTGGTCACACTCTGTGCCAAGACCATGGTGTCCGTCATATCCGTCAAGTCCGCTGTGACCGGGCGGACTGTTGCTGTCTTCCTTTGGTCGTGGACTTGTGGCAGATTGAGGTGTGAGTCTTGCGGACTGCCTCGGGTTGGTGTGGACAGCCATTGAAGGGGGTTGTTGTCCTGTAATGGCTAGAGTTTTGCGGGCTGATGCCTTGTCCGCATCGCTTCGGTGGACTGGAAAGGGTTCGCCAATGTTGCCTTGCTCCTGGCGGTTTTCCTTGGTATCCGGCTAAGTCCTTGCGGACTCGGCGGACGGTGTTTTGCTATCGCGCGGGCTGGGGCGGTGTCTCTATCTCTAGGGCGGTGACCACACTCCTCACCTCGCCTATAAATAGGACCCCCCTGGCAGGTCTACAGTAACTTAAGTGAACAGTAAGTTGGGTTGGGCAAGAAGCTGCGGTCTGAGTTTGTCTGTCCGTGCGGATTGATTCAGTGCTGACGTTTGCTGTGTGCAGGTCGCGCGGGTTGCTTCAAGGAGCCAGGAGTTTGGCTGTGACTTCGGTCAAGTACTTGGAAGTGTACGGTCTCTGCGGACTCAGCAGGAGGTCGCTCTGCGGCTTGTCAGTTCTATTTCATCTTTGCCAGCTTCAATAACCTGTCCGCCGGCTTCAGGCGTGTAGGGGGTGTTCCTCAATTCAGCTTCAGCAGGAGACGAATAACGGTGTGTCCGCGCGGCCTCGCGGCTTCGGCGGACTCCGTGTTATTCGGCGGATTGCAGCTAAGTTCGGGCGATCTCAGCGGACTCGGCGACCTCGGCGACCTCGGCGGTCTCGGCGGACTCCGGTGCTGTCCGCCCGGCTTGTTTTTTTGGTGCTTTCTGTGTATAGCTGTTATACTTGCGAAATCATGTCTCGCTATGTATGCCTCGTGTTGTAAAGAAGTGAATGAATAACAGACCTGCTTGTGCTTCCATTGTTTGTTGGGATTTACCTTTGTTCCTTAGTTTTCTGCTAGTTCAACGTGAGAAATGGGTAGTTCCGAAGATATTAATTTGGCGTTTGGGCTATCTTGCTGACCACGTTGAGAAAATTTAACAGATACGATTAAGGAAATTAGCCTAATGATCAAACCACTTGATTTTAGGTCATACATTTTATGTTGATACGCTGATACAATACATCACTACATCACTTGAGCTAGCTGCTAACATAGTTCCACCTGAGCCAATCCACTCCATATACCACTTAAAGCTTCTATAGAATGGAGTTGTAGTAAGGGAGGTGTTGGCTTTTCCTCTTGAACTGCAGTAGTATATCTTTACAGCAGTACAGTGATTGCATAGCAGCACCCATCCACAAGGGTAGATTTCCCCCTCAAACTGTGCATTGTCCTAAGGACCTGTTGATCAGCTGTGATGATCCTTGATCCACTACAGCTACTTGCTGCCTCTTAACACGAAGCCTTGTTCCTGCAACATCTGGATTAACTGAGGCCAGACAACTTGAAGAATCCCTAAATGGGAGAAGTATCAAGCTGATGGACATCACAAGCATGGTGAATGTCAGGCTTAATGGCAAGCTGGGCTTAGGTGCTTCATCAAGCCAACCCCCACTGATTCAGAAGAATATTTTAACAACTCTAATAAAAGTTGTTTCAGAAAAGGGCAAGGAAAAGATAGATAATAGTAATGTCAAACAAATAGATTTAAAACAAAAGAAAAAAAAAAGAGAAAGAATAAGAAAAATCTTAACCATAACAATGTTCAACAGATTTCTTCGAACTCAGATCGACGAAATGTGTACAGTTCGTCGAACTCAAGTCGACAAACTCAGAACGCAAATGTCTATTATAATTATTCTCTGAACTGCGATCGACGAAACAAGTATGGTTCGTCGACCCGAGATCGACGATTTTGGGGCCCAGAGAATGAATACTTTCATTCTCTGAGTGGAGCTCGACGAACTCATCCCCATTCGTCGACCTCAGATCGACAAACTTACCAGAATTCGTCAAACCCAGTTCATTATAACAGAAACTTTGATTCCTATAGAACCTTTAATCAACCAGGACAGTATGTTAATCCATTCACCCTGTGGATATTTCCACCTAGAAGATTTCACCCCTTAGGTTATAAAAATCAACCAGAATACACATACATTTCCACCTTTAATTATGTAAATAAACAAGGACCCAAGGTAACCTGGGTCAAGAATAGCTAATCTGTTTTATTGTAGCTGAAAGACTATCCCACCACAGAGCAATAGTGGTATCTGGATAGTGGTTGTTCAAAGTATATGACTGGAAACAAAGGCAACTTAATCAACTATAAGTCAAAGCTAGGACCCAAAGTAATATTTGGTGATTCAAATTGTGGCCAGACTGAAGGATATGGAAAGGTCAAAATTGGAGCAGTCATCTTCAGGAATGTAGCTTATGTAAGTGGACTGAAGCACAACCTTATATTCATAAGTCAATTATATGATGAAAGATTTCTGGTATCATTTAACAAAACTTCATGTATTATTACTTCTGTAGATAACCAAGCAGTATTAACTGGTACTAGAGTAGGAAATATCTATGTAGTTAATTTTAAGTCAGCTAAAACTAAAATATGCCTGTTTAACCAAACTAGTAATAATAATGATCTTTGGCATAGGAGATTAGGACATGTAAACCTGAAAAACATTGCTAAACTCTCTAGGGACAACCTTGTTAGAGGATTGCTTTCTTGCCCCTATAAGGAGGAAAGCCTTTGCAGGGCTTGTCAGTTAGGCAAGAAAACCTTAGTAGTTGTTGATGACTTCTCAAGCTTCACTTAGGTGTTCTTCTTGAGAAACATGTCAGATATATTCAAGGTTCCTACAGCTTTTTATTAAGAGCATAAGGATTGAGTACTTTACACTAGTTGCATTGATCAGAAGTTATCATGGTACTGAGTTTGAGTCTTTTCCCATACAAGAATTATTTGAGAAGGAAGGTATCAGGCATAGTTTCTCTGCTCCTAGAACTCCTCAACAAAATGGGGTAGCTGAAAGGAAAACCTTGCCCCTATCCTTTTGTGCAGAGGCTGTGAGCACATCAAACTATGTACTGAATAGAAGTTTGATACACAAACTTAAGGGCAACACCCCCTATAATCTACTCAAAGGGAAGAAACCTAAAGTAGATTATTTTAGAGTCTTTGGTTGCATTTGTTACATTCATAACAACAATAAGAAACACATTAGAAAGTTTGAAACCAAGGCTGAAATATGAATTTTTCTTGGATATTCCCAAGTAAGCAAGGCTTATAGGGTATACAATAAATCATCTATGAAAATGGAAGAGTCTATTCATATTTCTTTTGATGAGACGAACATGTTTTATAAGGAGAAGATTCCTTCTACAAATGAAAACTTGCAGGAACCGCATCTGTGTGAGAAGTTGGATGAATTGACCCTCACCAATAAGGATGTTGCACATCCTTCTCCACAAGTTGCTGAAGATAGTGAAGATGATGACACTGAACTCAGTGAAGTGCCAATAACAGCTATAATTCCACAAGAGGAATTAATTTCCCAAGCAGTTGCTCAACCAACTCCTACTAAATTAGTCACACTTAGAGGTCACCCTGTATCTCAAGTGATTGGAGACATATCAGTAGGTTTGCAGACAAGGCATCAACTCCACTAGGATATGATGCATTCCTGCTTCATATCTCAAACTGATCCCTAATCCATTAAATATACTGAGCAAGATGCACACTGGATTATTGCAAAGTAAGAGGAGCTCAACCAATTTGAGAGATGTAGAGTTTGAGATTTAGTTTCATGACCCAAACAATACCCAGTCATTGGAACTAAATGGGTATTTAGAAATAAACTAGATGCTCAAGGTCTTATCATAAGGAACAATACAAGATTAGTTGCTCAAGGATATAGAAAAGAGGAAGGCATAAACTATGACCAAACATTTGACCTTGTTGCAAGGATATAAGAAATAAGGATATTTCTAGCTTATGCAGCCTACAAGAAGTTCACAGTATACCAAAAGGATGTCAAGAGTGCATTCCTAAATGGTGAACTCAAAGAAGAGGTCTATGTCGAACAACCACCAGGTTTTATTTCTCCTACTCATCCCTCTTATGTTTTCAAATTACATAAGACTCTCTATGGTCTAAAGCAAGCTCCAAGAGCTTGGTATGAAACCTTAGCTAGCTTTCTCATAGAGCATAACTTTTCTAGAGGCATAGTAGATAGGACTTTATTTATAAAGCATCATCATGATAAAATCTTGTTAGTATAAATATATGTAATTGACATTATATTTGGTTCTACTGATTCCAAACTATGCAAAAGGTTCTCCAACCTTATGCATTCCAAGTTTGAAATGAGTAGCATGAGTGAGCTATCCTACTTCCTTGGCCTCCAAGTGAAGCAGTCACCTAATGCCATCTTCTTATCCCAATCAAAATATGCTAAGGAACTGATAAAAAGGTTTGGGATGGTTGATGCTTCTGCTAAGAAAACATCTATGGCTATAAATGTTGTGATTGATTCTGATGAACATGAGAAACCTGTAGATCAGAAATTATATAGGGCCATTGTTGGATCCATGTTATATCTTACGGCAAGTAGATCAGACATTATGTTTGCTACATGTCTTTGTGCTAGGTTCCAGGTGAACCCTAAAGAATCTCACCTTATTTTCTTAAAAAGAATTTTGAGATATATAAAGAGTTGCCCAAATTTAGGACTCTGTTATACAACTGAGTCAGAATTTGAGTTGACTGGATAGTCAGATGCTGACTTTGCCGGATATAGAGTGGACAGAAAGATTACATCAGGGACATGTCAGTTCCTTGGTGATATGCTAGTGTCTTGGTTTTGCAAGAAGCAAACATCTGTATCTACTTTAATAGAAGAAGCTGAGTATATTGCAGCTGGCAGTTATTGTTCACAGATGCTGTGGATTCAGAACTAACTCCTAGATTATGGTGTCAACTTAAATAATTCAACTATACTCTGTAATAATACCAGTGTAATTTCTATTGCACAGAGTCCAGTGCATCATAGTAGAACTAAGCATATAGTTGTAAGACATCATTTCATTAGAGAGTGTGTTGACAAAAGGAAAATTAATCTCACCTTTATCTTTAATGATTTGCAAAAGGAAGATATCCTCACCAAACCCTTGGATGAGAAGAAACATCTGTTCTTTATGAATCAACTACGTATGATAAATGGAGATGCATTAATTTAACTTTCTGTCTGTGGTCGAAGAATTTGCCATAGTTCGTCGAACGGGGATCGACGAACTGAGAAAAGTTCTTGAGAAAATTTGTCGACCTGATATCGACGAACTCTCTATGTGTGAAGTTCTATTCGTCGAACGGAGATCGATGATATTGCTTCAGAAAAATTTTCATTGACCTGAGAACGACGAAAACGTTTCCCTTCTTCAGACTGAGATTGACGAAATTTTTTGTCAATAAAATATTTCGTCGAACTCTGATCGAAGAATTTTGTTTATTTCGGAGGACGGAATCTGCCGCTTAACATTTTGAAAACCATATAACTAGGTTTTCTTCGAGCTTCATCCCGCGCTTTCTGTTCCCCTTACACTTGATCTTTCTATTTCCTTTTGCAGGCGATCAATGGAGATTCCGGCGAGCTCTCTTGCGGCAATGAAATTTTACATGGGATTCGATATAGATTTTGAATCATTTCAACATTCCGATCAAATTTTCCTGGATATACTAAAATTATTTGAGGAACAACAGTTAAAGAACCTCATGACAACCAGAATAAAGACAGCTGCTACTAAAATAAGAGATTGGGTGTTCACTTCCTCTACTGCAAATGCCGACACGATGACAGGCACAATATCTAGTAACCAAGTTTCTTTATCCCCCGCAGTCTTAACTAAAATTTTTGGTTTGATGAATGGTGAAGAAGATATAGAGATTGATAGTTCTGACTTTGGAGACATGCTGAACAAAATAGGTAATGTTTGAGAGAACACTAATAAGTTATTAAAGAAAAATTTGTCTTTTGAATACAAATTCTTCGCCGATGTGGCGGGCATGGTATTGCTATGAAATCATACTGCTCATGATTATATTACCATGCAACAATTTCTGGTAATGTGTGCAGTACTAAATAAGAAACCAGTAAATCGGCCAAGGATTCTGTTTGACTTGATAAAGAAGAAGAATACTAAGAAAGAAGTATGTTTTGGTAGAATTCTGGGCATTTTCCTACAGGAAAAGGCAGCTAAATCTTTGGTCTCCCAGACCTTATTCATTAATGCTTCCAAAAGGCTTACATGTGCCTTATTTGGATGGTGGGAGAGGACAATCCCAAAGCCATCCAAGGCTTCAACCTCTTCCAGAACTTTTGAGGATATAAGAGCTGTAAGAGCTGATCCCCCACCCCTAGAAGTTTTCCCCTCCACCACAATTCCATCCACCTAGATTCCAACACCTCCATCTCAAGAACCTACACCTCCACAAATTTCAATTCCCTCATCAACCCTCCAACAACCATCCTTATCTCCAACTCATACTCCAACACCAAAACAATCTCCTAAACATCAACCAACACCAGCTCCATCTCCAGAGCATACCACACCACCTCAATCCTCACTTCCTCCTCATCTTGCTAACATTCCCCCTCCATAACCTCTCATCCATTCCATCTTTTGATATGCTACCATCTCCATTCAATACTCCATCACCTCATGATGTGCCCATCATAGACACCACTGCTTTCCATTCATCATCCATCCTCCATCCTTCTGTATCAACTCAGACATCCTCTGAGTTTATGCAAATGGATTCCCCTTCACTTCCCTCCCTTTTAGAACTCATCACTCCCCTTATCTCAAAACTTATAGCAGAGGCCATTAAACCTCTTGTTGATTCTATTGTATCCCTATCTACCCTCATTTCTGCTGCCCCCACTACTCCTTCTTCTGGGGCCTGGCTTCAGGACCCAATGAAACCAGGCATGGGGAGATATTCAATGAAGAACCTCTAGTCTCCTCTCATCCAGCAGTAGCAGAAGCAGCATGAGTAGTTTTGCAGTCAGGTGAGCTAGCAAATGCAGATACAGATGCATATGTAAATATGTTTACAGAAGTTGAGACAGCAGCTGATGTTGATATGCTTTATATAGATGAGCAAGTTGACTTGCCAGAAATTTTTACTATTGGTGATTGCCTTGTCAATCCCACAGTAGATAGTTAGAATTTGTTAAATTCTTTTGACACTGCTTATTTGAATTATCTTCCAGAAGTCTGCCTAGAGCAATCTATGGTTATAGTTTGTTATACTTCACCAATAACCCCTAAAGTTATTACTCAACTAAGGCAAGTTTTGTAGGACCAGAAATTTCAGAAGAACATGTGACTGAGAATGTTTTTGAACAAGTCTCTACTCCAGAGCAAAAAGCTCTTTCCCATCCTACTTATAAAATGGATGATAGTCCTTTACCAAACCTGGATGACATCATCCTTGCAGATATTGAAGAAGAAAATAAAACAATTTCTGAAAGCTTTGTCGTGCCAGAAAATTCAGAATCTCAAGTGCTACCTCAAGTTGAAAAGCAAATCTCAAAGGAAGGCTTGAAGGAAATTGATGCTATGTATGACAACCCTCCAGAATCCTCTGATGAAGATAATGATGATGAATATTTTGATGAATCTAATGATTCTAAAGCCAATAAGAAGATTGCTTAGAAAAGGAGGATTGTTACAAAGGCTGCTCCCAAATCAAATCCTACACATGACACTCCCTACTATAATCTACAAAAGATTACTCCTTACCCAGGGATGTCTTCATGGATGGGGTTGTCAAAGAATGAGCAGAAAGAAAGGAAGAAGAGAAGAAGGTACATGTCTCCTCCTAAGTACTTCAAGAATGACTCTCCTCCTCCTCCATCAGCTAGGGCCTCTAGAAGTATTACTCATGGATCATCACCTATTACCAAGACCTATCAGAGACAATCCAAGCCAAGACCACAAGGAAGCAGTCAGCATCAATCCTCTCAGAGAAAGTCTCCTGCTATAGATAATAAAAGTAATTTAGCTTCTCCTGATATTTCAAAGAAGGACTCAAGTCCTAAAGTGTCAGAATCTCCACCTATTCCTTTTGTAGATCCAGAACAGGAAACAACTGCAAAAATGGCCAGATTTAAAGAGTTTGTCGGACTTTCTATGTTCAATAAAGCTAAAGCTGAAGGAAAAGATCCATTAAAGTACTCTATAATGTCTTTTTATAGAAAAGAAGAGCTCAAGAGGTATGCAAAAGCTAATAAATTTTTCAATGTAGATGACTATATGAATCTGCATCCTGAAGCAGTAGTTCCAAGGGCCACCTCATGCACTACAATTAGAGCATCAGACATGACAATATCCAAAAGAGAAGCTGCAAATCCAAATAGAGAGATTATATTCAGACAACCCTCTGAAAAATCTGCAAAAGCAGATGAAGAGAAGTCAAAGAAGAACAAATATCTAGTATGTTTAGTTTTTATTTTCTGAACTCTATATGTTAATCATGAAGCACTTATGTACATATATGTCGGATGCTTTATTTTCAGCCTAATATATTTTTATTCTGCTTTGTGAATATTTTTTTTGTTTGTATTAGTGACCTCACTAAAATAGGGGGAGATTGTTGGATCCCTAATTTGAATTTGGTCTAGGTTCACTAACTAGGATGAGTTTGACCTATATTGTATAGTCAGGGTCAAGTCTATGAGTCCTAGAGTTTAGGCTAAGTCATTAGGTTCAGCCTTCATGGACCAGCTAGCAGAGGACCTCAGTAGACTGAGACTTAGAAGAATTTAGAGTTCAAAATTTTTAGTTCGAAATTCTTCGAACTCAGCTTGACGATTGTCGATCGCAGATCGATGAACTCAGAGTTATTTCTCTGAGTTGAGCTCGATGATATTTGAGCTCAGGTCGACGATCTCTTCATTCAGACAGATTCTCTGCTCGACAAACTTAAAGCGCAGATTTGGCATGTTATTTCCAGAATGCAGTTCGCTGAGCTCAGGTCGACGAACAGGAATTATCAGCTCGATAAACATGGAACTCCAGTCGACGAATTCTATTTAGAGCTCGATGAATTTTATCCCAAGCCAGACTTAGAAGTTTTCCTTATTTCTGTCTTTATTTCTTATATTATTTAGTAGTAATTCTCCGAGTAATTAATGCTAATATTCTCAAGAATATAATCGTTATTGGTAGCATTAATTATGGTCTTCATCCGGGTTAATTACTTGCTCATTATAATGGGACAATTGGGGAAACTCATTAAAGGATATATTCCAGCCATTTCATTCTCCAGAATCAATCAGCAATTAATGCTTGGAATTCAAATTTCAAAGTAGAATTTTGATAGCAGAATATAAAAGAGATTTTCTCTTTTCAAACCAACAGAGACTCGACATCAGACAAGCAGTCGTAACACAAGAGAATATAGAGATACAGATAAATACAGAAGAACATCTGCTTCTTCTCAGTTCTGAAAACATTCAGTTTCCTTTTGTTCTTTCTGAAGACTGAAGAAGAACAACCATCAAATATCAAGAGTCTTATTCAACTTCTACTCCAGGAATATTCAAGGACAAGAAATTTGAATCAGTAAGAAAGTTCCTGGATTTCAACAAGACAAGGCTGAAGACCTACACCATGAGCAAGGCTCCAAGCTTTCTGAACCATTCTTATTTTAGAAGGAGCTTTGACAACAGAAATCCACAAGTCTACTCTGTTGTATTGAAAAAAGAGAAGACACCAGCAACTCTCTCAACCTCTTGTAAAAGGGTTTATTAACTCCCTTCAAAAATTTATTATTGGTTTTTGGGCACCTGATCAAAAGCCTAAAGGGTTTTGAGATCTCCCTGTAAATAGATCTTGTGGTGGCAGTCACCTGATAAAAAAACCTGAAAGTAGAAGAGTGGATGTACCCAGTTTGGGGAACCACTATAAAATTCTTGTGTTGTCTGCGTGTGACCATTTCTTTTTGTTCTTGTTGTACTGTGATAGTGTAGTGTAGCTTTGTTTGCATTTCCTTTTATACTACTTTATTATCACCTATTTTACTCTAATAAATCCTAAAATAGCCAAAAAGTTTTAAGTTACTCTATTCACCCCCCCCCCCTCTAAAGTAATCAGATCTATCCCCTATCTTTTAAAGTCCTTTTTGAGCAACCTCCCTCTGATACCACTTGAAAGGCTTTAGTTTCAGCGATTGCTAAATCACCTAGAGGGCGGGAGGGGGGTGAATAGGTTTTTGGTCTCTTTTGATTTCTCTTCTTGCTTGAGTGTGTTCAGTTAGCTTTGTAATCTTGCTTTCAAGATAATCATAGAAGACACAAAAGGTTTATAGTGGTTCCCCAGATTATGGGTATGCACACTGTCTCTCCCACCTTTCTAACAACTTGTTAGACAAGACACTTCTCCAATCTAGACTCCTAAGAGATTATAACACGATCCTGCAGGACACCTCAGTCTCCTCCAAGACATAAAGCTCAGGCACAAAGCCCTACATCTTAATGATCCAAAGATCACATACCTCAGGCCCAATGGCCCTACAACTTAGATTGGGAGTACAACCCTACCTCAGAGAGAATGACTCTGTTACCGCTCAGGTAGAAAGGCCCTAGCTAAGATCCAAAACTGCATCCGACCTCAGACCTAAAGGTCATACACTCAGAGAGAATGACTATCCTACCTTAGGCTTAAAAGCGCTACCTCAGATCCAAACTGGATCCTACACTCAAGATAAAGCCCTACCTAAGGCACACATGCCTTATCTCAGATTCTCAATAGAATCCTACCACTCAGCCTTTTATAATTTCAGTCTTATAACTGAGATACAAAAGGATCCTACATGATTAAATTGATTTAGGGATGTGATTTCACACAAGAGAAATTTATGTGCCTAACTTCCTGGACTGAGAAAGTCTCTACCCTACCTAATTCACAGAAATAAGAAAGTGATCTTCATATTGACTTGGCTTGTGCTGGAAGTACTGCAGCTAGGGTTGGCCCTTTACTGCTTCTTGAGCTGAGATAAACTCAGCCCTATCTACTTATTCTCAGCACCAGAAGTTGTTCTTTAGAAATAACCTACTGGAATTGAGAAGTATCTAAAATTTGCCATACTACTACCTGAGCTACAAAAATCCCAGCCCCAACTTCTTCTCAGCAATAAGAGTGTTGATCTTCAATAAGCAGTTGCTTGTGCTAGAAGTAACTTGCAGAACTCTGCTCTGCTTATCCTTTCCTTCCTGGACTAAACTAGAAGCTCAGTCCTATCTTCTTCTCAGCTCTAGAAGTTAATCTTTAGTATTAGACTTGGTTGAGCTGAGAAGGCACTGATTTGACTTATCTGAAGTTAACAAACTTCACTAATTGCAGCTAGGGTAGACCCTTTGCTGCTACCTCTTTCTCTCTCAGAATTTATTATAACCTTGTTGTTGGTGGTGAAGATGGAAACAACTACCTTTGTTGAGCTTTCAGATGCAGCAGCTAAGTTACGACCTTTCCTGCCTCTTCTTCTTTAGAGATTACCTCTAACCTTGCTGCTGTAGATGAAAATGGCACCAACTATATAGGATCGGCTTCCCGATCAGCTGCAACTAGGTTAAATCTGCTGAATCTTCTTCTTCAAAGAAAATGTCCCTGAACTTGTTGTAGCAAATGGAAATCCCTACAACTAACTCTAGAACATTAGATCAGTGACTTGGACTTGTTCTTCAAAGCTCTGCAACAATGGCCGAGGAAGAAGATGAAGTCCAGAGCTTTTTCCAAAAGTTAATCTCTTCATTCCAAACTCATCCTTTTATATTTCGCCGATCAACGACTATTTTGACGTGTGGGCCCCACTAAAGTCAACAGTTGTAACTTTATCTTTTACAGGAAAAAATGATCTTGTAGACATGCAACGCTATTTGTCCTATATCGTAGCCATCCAGCCACATTTTGAATTTTGTTGACTTTGTGGACTTTTGCTGACGTCAGCATCTGTGGACTTATTCAAATTCAAGCTCTTTAGTATAGACGTTGTGTGAGCAACCATCACTCAATGCCAAAACACATAGACAGATTTTCTGTCACGAGGCATTGAGTGAGTAATCTTGACTCAACGTCAAAACACATAGACAGATATTCTGTCACTAGGCGTTGAGTGAGTAAGTTTGACTCAACGCCAAAATACTTATATAGATTTTCAATCACTAGGCATTGAATGAGCAAGCTTGACTCAATGACAAAACACATACAGATTTTCTGTCACTAGGCATTGAGTGAGTAAGCTTGACTCAACCCCAAAATACTTAGATAGATTTTCTATCACTCGGCATTGAGTGAGTAAGCTTGACTCAACGCCAAAGCACTTAGATAGATTTTTTGTTCATTCTTTCCTTGAGCTTTGAGTAAACACGACGCTTTCTTCTCTAGGGTTGAGTGAGCCTTCATCACTCAACATCATCAAGACTTTCGTAGTCTTAACTCCTTAGGAGTAAAGTGAGCCTTCATCATTCGACGCTTCTGGACTTGACCAGATTTCATAAATGTCAAAGACAAAGCTTTGACATCATATGGCGCCTTTGTTGTATTCACTCGATGCCTTCTGGTAAATGACATTGAGTGAGTTGTATTCACTCAACGCTTGTGGACTTGGTCGATTTTTCTGCCTGCCAATGTAGAAGCTTGACAACACACGACAGATCTTGGAATTTAACATTGAGTGAGCTTGCTTCACTCAATGTCGGTGCACTTAACCACATTTCTTTACATCTGGTGTTGAGTGAGTTGTCCACACTCAATGCCTATGAACTTAGACAGATTTTCTATCTCTCCACCTAACTACCTTATGACCACCTGTCACCATCACTTAGACAACTTGTCTAACCTTGTTCCAAGGAACATCTTGCACATGATGAGCTTAACCAACATAAAATACAATTATGCTCGTAGTGTTGTGGGTGATGCAACTTCAAATCAAGTCTAGGGAACATTGATGGCAATATTCCCTACAGTCGTACACGTTGGAATAGTCAGGCACATTTTATTTATGCCAACTCCCCGACGCACGGACTTTCGGTTTGCGGGCTCTGTTTCCATTCAGATTAAGCAATTTTGGCGTCACTAATTTTTACGCAAGTCAACGATCGGGTAGCAACACCGCCGCCTCTACGTGGGTTCTCCGAAATGGGGAAGTGGTGACAATTTTGGTGCGTGAGCGCGAAGTTATTTCGCGGTCATTACAGTATTCTTGAAAGAGTTTCCTCGTGGAGACGACGGTTCCCAACATGATGACGACGACGACGGTATGCATACGGAATATTTTTCTCCGCCTCCAGTCAAAGACTTACGGTGCCATGGTGATCTTGTGGAGCGACGCTACAATCTCCGCCCTCGGGGCAAGACTACAACTTAATTTTTATTTTAATTTATTTGCTATTTTATGAGCTTGTTTATTTCATCTATTGTTTAAAACTATGGTGTGTGTGTGTTATTTTTTTATATTTTGGCTGCATGTAACCAAACCCTTGGATGTAAACCTATATAAGGCCATGATATGTGTATTTTCATTGGAAGTTGAATGAATGTGAAATTGAGAAGCCCTAGTCCTCCTCCTCCTCTTGAAATTCGGCCAGCACTAGCCTAGCCGACCCTCCTCCTTCTCCCTCCCTCACTCTCTCGGCCAAGCCCTCCCCTTCTCTACAAACCGCCACATTTACTCTCTCCAACACCCTCTCTCTCACTCTCGGCCAAGTCCTCTCCACCCGAGCCCCCTTTACACAACCCAAGCCGGCTGGCAACCCAAATCCCAAGGTCGATCCATCCCTTCAAGGAGAAATCCCAACCCCCACTCCCTTGTAGATTGGGCCAAGTGTTTGTAATAAGCTTTCGTGGATCTCGGCCAAGGCGTGAAGCGACGAAGGAGTATGAGTTTCCTCTCTCTCCGGGGTAACTCTGGCGGAACCGCGGAAGAGCGATTCAAGATAGATAATCAAAATCATCTATTCTAGTTTGAGTAACAAAAATCTCTACCTTTGTGTGATTCCTTCCCTAGATAATTTTGTGGTGGATATTCTTGGCATAGGATTTAGAATCGTTGAATTTTCGTGGTTTCCTCGATTGTTTTGTGTTCATCTTAATTGAATTAATTTTTGAAAAGGCTTGGCGAACCTCGTAACTTTTTTTTGGGAGAGATCTACCTTTTCTCGAATCGTACTTTTTGTAGATCTCTTTTGGTACAACCTTCGCTCGCTCCTACCGAGTGGGTCCTTTTAGCCCGAAAGGATATTGGCTTATCACCTCTATTCGATCTGAAGCGGTTTGGCTACCTGTACGTTAGCATTAAAGTGATAATATTGCTTGGAGTGTGTGTGGTGAAGAAATTTGTGCGAGTCAAACTTCGAATCGTAGAGAGACAAACGTGTTAATCCGTAGATCTCCCGGTCTCGATGCTTAGTCCTGCATCAATTTGGTATCATAGCCAGGTTCACGTCAATTTCTTAATTGGCACCCTCCTCTTGGTTCTTGCACATCGGCACGCACTCTTCTTGCTCGTTTTCGTGTCAAAATTTTTTTAAAAAATATTTCCGGGTCTGCCAATAGCGGCCTAAAATTCATATTTTTAGCAAAATAAATTTTTTTTAAAAAAAATCTCCTTTTTATTTCCAGTAAGAAAAACCAAAAAAAAATTTACCCTAGCCTTTAAGTGGGAATAATTACATCTGTGGTGTTTCTTTGAGTCAGTTTTTTTCATTTTTGCATGCGCACTAGATTGGGCACTGAATATTCCCCATCTTCCTCCCAAATGGAGGACGAGCGGGAAGCGGATCACATTCCCGCAGCGATTGAGGTCCTCATTAAGGAGTTCATCAATCAATTGACGGAGATTAGGGAAATGCTTCATGAATTAAGAATGAATCGAGCGGCTCCCCAAAATCAAGCCGCCAATCCGCTTGATAAAGGGAATAATAATCAAAACAACAAATATAACAACGAGTGAGCCCCACGTGCACCGTATGAGTTTGACATTACTAGAGCCGTCCGGGTCAAACCCCCCATCTTATGAGGGAATGGGTGGACCCCAAGTCTTCCTGGACTGGGTGATGGAAATCGAATGCTACTTTGAGTGGCAAAATTTGACGGACGCGGATAAGGTGCGAGTGGCGCGAATGAAGTTGCTAGGTAGGGCAAAGATTTTTTGGTTGAATGAGGAACGTCGTCTGTGGGCTGACAATGGTGACTTACTTATTGGTTGGGCAGGCATGGAGGCCATGTTGATGGACCAGTACGTCCCGTCGTACCATCGAACGCGGATGTTTGATGATTTGGCCACCCTTAAGCAAGGGAGTCGGTCGGTCTCGGAATACATGAGTCTTTTTAAGTACATGATGGTTAGGTGCGGTGCAAGAGAGATGCCCAAAATCACCCTTTCTAAATTTCACAAGGGGTTAAACCCCGACATCCAGGGTAAGCTATTGCGTTATGGTCACACCGACCTCAACACCACTTTCAATGTTGCGCTAGATATCAAAAAGCACAACATTTTTAAGAATAAGTCTCGTTCGTATCAGAAAGGCAAGTCCATATTAGGACCGCCTCCCACCTCTACCGATAAGGATAAGGGCAAGTTCTGGTCCACCGACTCAAACTCCATAGTAGTGACTGCCAGGAATATTAGAAACCCCACAGGTGAGAGAGTTCCTATAGGAAGAGTAAACAAAACGAATGTGAGTTGCTTCGCATATGGGGTTCAATGTCACTACGCTAGTGAATGTCCGACTAAGCCCAAGCCCTTAGCCCTGTTAGATTCCACATGTACGTCAGATGACCTTATCTATGAGGCTGGAGACGATAGCGAGTCAGAAGGAGTGCCTAGTGATATGGAGGACGAGCCTCACATGATGGTCATGCGGTGTATTGTAGCGACTCCACGGGCGTTAGATGACTGGAATAGGAGGAATATTTTTTCGTTGTATTTTATGAGTGAGGAGAAATGGTCTAGGTTGATCATAGATAGTGGAAGTTGTATGAACGTCATTTCTGAAGCTACGGTGACCCGCATGTCTTTAGTTACTGATTTGCACCCTCACCCTTATAAGGTGGCATGGGTAGATAAGTGATCCCTACAAGTGTCAAAGCGTTGTTTGGTACCCCTTGCCATCAAAGCTTATTCTGAAAAGATTTGGTGCGATGTCATCCTTATGGATGCTTTTCACGTTTGATTAGGTCGTCCATGGCTTTATGATCATGATATTACCCACTTTGGTCGAGCTAACACTTATGAATTTAAATTTAATGGCAAGACCATAATTCTAAAACACACTCCGCCTAAGGATCCTTTGGTCCCCTCTAAGGATACGATTGTAAGACCCCCCCCCCTTTTCTTTTAAAACACCGATGTCTTAGGACCAGAACCGCTACTTTGCGGTGACACCTTTGCACCTGGGAAGGTCATCACTACAAAACGCCGATCCTGCTAGCCAAATCGATCACAATTGTAGCAAATAGTGAGAAACAAGACCACAAATATCACATATATATAGTAAATAATCTCCACGAAGGGAGTGTCCATAGATGTAATAAAAGTACTAAAAACATGGGCTTATGCCCATTACATCAAGTCCTCACTAGATATCTCTCATCGCGGAAGCAAAATACTATAACTACTAATGATCAGGACTCACAGTCCCTGCTGTCTGAACTCCGGTACTAGACTGCCCCATCTCCAAGCGTGCTGACCTCCGGGCTGCTCCTCCATGCTGGGCTCCACGGTCCCCTTAATGATGTGGTTTGAAAACCGTTAGTCTAAAAGACTAAGTCCAATCATCCCCCACCCCTTCCCCCATGGCTCCTAGGCACCGAGCGGGGAGAAGGAAAGGAGAGGACATGAAAGTGGAGTATAACAAATAAGCAGATGGCTGTGGAACTAACCTAGCAGTTCTATATTATATATGGTAGTAATAGAGGTATGAAAAACTGAACAAGAAAAGCAACCTTAACTTATATGAAAACACATAAGCCAAGAGATCTTTTGCAAGGCTCCTATCGTATAAAAAGTCTAATACCAATTTATACGATAGGGTGTCAGTTTTCTAACAAGCATATATATATATTTAATAAATAAAAACCTTAACTTATAAGCACGCTCATGCGAACTTATAAACCAAGGGGTCGTTTTGCAGGGCTCCTATCGTATAAAAAGTCTCATACCAATTTATACGATAAGGTGTCGGTTTTTTAACATACATATATATATACTAAATAAAAACCTTAACTTATAAGCACGCTCGCGCGAACTTATAAACCAAGGGGTCGTTTTGCAGGGCCTATTATATAAGCTACCCATTCCACTTATACAATAGGTGTCGGGGTTATATGCAATGATTATGCTATGAAACACAATTATGTCATGATGTGAGCATGCAAGTGCAACTCACCCACTCGACTCTGTGTACACAGACCTTTAGTTCCCCCTTTCTAGAGCCGAACCTCCTAGGATACCTCCGTAGTGGCAAACGGAAGCGGTGGGTTGGGCCTCGCCCACCTCTAAACCGGTAATTGCACTACCAGTCAGACATATCGTATGCCTTAACGCTGGTGCAATAAGCGGAGCTCCTACGTACTCTTGCCGGCTGGCGCACCAGACTTATTTGGCAAAGTGCTAACCACACTCGCCGAGTCAACGTGTTGGAGTCGGTGTATCCACCCTCCAACATCGAAGACAAACCAACTTATACTTTATGCACATGCAACCTTATGTATCAGCACCGAGCTAAAGCTCCCCAGACCAAACCGTCCGTCACAACAATAACCGAGCCAAAGCTCGTCGGGCCAACCTGCCCATCACAAACAACAACTAAGCCAAAGCTTGTCGGGCCAACTTGCCCATCACCAAAACCACTGGGCCTACTGCCCGAGTGACCCAACCTATCTCCCCAAAACATCGAGGTGTGTGAACGTGAAACCCTATATTTATTAGTTACTCTTGCATTCCAGTTTTGCCTACAATTTAGGTTTAGCCCAGGACTGCCCAAGGTATTCCACGTGAAGGGCTCTCGAGGGCACTAGGAGCTATGATGGGATTACGCCCAAAGCTCCCTTTCGCAGGTCACTTACTTTTATTGGTTGCTAACCATCTCCCACCCCTTAAATGTTATATTGGATATAACTCTAGTGTATTTGAAAAGTCCTCTCCTGCGAGAAAGACGATCTTTTGTTGATCCCGAGCACCACCTAACTCTAACCAATCCAACCCTCTACTTATCCTACTTCCGATGATGAACTCATTTTTTTTATTTATCCAAACCAGCAAACCACTAATCCCAACTTATGTGCCCAAATTTATACTCCAATAAAATTTCTACATATTTTACTATACGTGGACCACTTAAGCTATATGACCCGTAAAATGGGAAGTACATAAAATAGTCACCCAGTACTCCTATAATAATTTTGGAAGGCAATTATGAGCTTTGTGGCCTAACTCCAAAATTTCACAATTTTCCTATTTATCTAATAATTTATTTAATTATTCTAGCAACCAAAAATCCCAATATTTGAACATGAAGTCCCAATTTCAGATAGGACAATATTCCACCAAATTTATGTTAAATACTATATGAATATTGAACTTAAAATCCAAGGTTTCCCAATTTTTCAGCAAGATTTAGGCCCCTAATTTTAATTTTAAGTATATCCCATAATAAATTATTTTAAGAGATAAGTATAGCAATAATACTTCCAAAAATTCAGATAAAATTCAAGAATGATTGTAAGGACATATAAATACTCTAGATCAAGTTTCATAATTTAACATTGAATAATAAACTCTATACTTGATTTTCTCATAATATTCCAAGTTAATGGGTTAATGAACAAAGTATAACAATTATCCATCTAACAATTCCAAATAAATTCTCATATGCGCATAATGAACTAGGAAGACTACTAATAAAGTTTCATAATTTTTGCAACAAGTATTGAGCTCTGTAAAAATTATTTAGCAAGTTCACAAATTTATGAGCTTGTGAAGTAGGTACCCTAATTATGTATTCAAAAATACTATTAAAATTCACATATGAAAAATATAGTCTAAAACTCCCTCCGCCAAATTTTCAAGACCTTCCAATGGGCAGTGGGATTATAATGTCCAAATGATTAATTAGGGTAATCCCATGAGTTACAAAGGAAGTGCTAAGAACAGTGTTCCATAATTAACAATTAAATTACCAGAGGCTCAATCTATCCCTATGAACACATTACCCAAATTTCATTATTGTTCGAGGAGTTTTACTAACCTATTCTAGCACTACAATATTTTTATCCTAGACTAGGGTTAGGGTTTTGTCGGCCCTACCCTTTCCAAAATCCCCTAAGATGTTTACCAGAGGGTTTTATCTACCCTAGCACCCTCCCTTCAAAATTTCAAGTTCTTTCAAGGTGTTTTGGCCTCGTGCCCTTCAGAAGGCACAAAAGTCCTTCCTTAGGGTTTGGTCTTAGATCTTTTGGCAAATCAATTCCAATCTAACCCATCTATCATGGGAAGGTGCAAAATGCCATGCCAAGCCAGTGGCACCAATTACAACCTCTGTTGAGGTGATTTGGTCACTCAAAACCCAAAGTGCACTTTTGACCAAAATACCTTTTTTAGGTCAAGGCTAGGGTTTGCAAGATTTCAGTCCAAATCACTTTCAAATGTGATGAAATTTTAACCAGAGCTTTATAATGACCCGAAGCACCACTCACAAAAAGTTGGGTGAGTTTGGAGGTCATTCGGCCTTTAAATTAATTTACCCTAGAGAAATTAAATAATTTCCAAAACTATAGAAAAATTATCCACAAAAATTCTCATTTTTTGGCAGGACTATATATAGTCAAGGGTGACTCCCTGCCAAAATTTCAAATCATTTAGACCAAAGATGAAGTGTGGGCACCCATTTCAATTTCTGCCTAGCCCTAGTTGTAGACCCCACCAAAATGAGTGCCCTGGTCAAACTAGGCACTGAAATTGTTTCAAATTAATTTTGCTATACAATGGACTCTCCAGGCTACAATTTTTATGTTGACCACATTCTGCGAAATAGCCTCTAAGTACTTTTAAAAATAAAAAACATTAATTACATAAAGTGTGACAGAAATCATTAAAATGCATATATAAACCTATAGTTTAAAATCAAATCTGCACAAATCTTGGCGCGCCTTGGACGACATCCCGTCGTCTTCCACCTCTAGCTGATGGCCTGGATTTATCCCGCCTGGAGCTCCTTCCAGCTGCTGCCACCGGCGATCCGGCCACCTCCTCGGCCGGCCACCGCCACCACCACCTCCGTTGAGTTGGTGGCTGTCGCCAGGAAGCAGCACAGCCGCCGGAGAGCCCTATTCCTGCGAACCCGACAGTTGTATTTTAGCGGAAAAACCAGGAAAATTTCACATTGGATCGGGCTCAATTGAGCCCGAACCTTGTCCCTAATGATTGCTATGAACTACCCATGGAAGAAGGAGTGGAGGAGGACCTGTGTGGGTGGCTGTAGCCTTGCCGATCGTCGGATTGTCATGGTCGTGGTGGTGGTGGTCGAATTTCTATAACAACACAGTGAAACTCCTTGGCTCCTTCAGGTAAAGGGTGGAACTGACTCCTTGGAGTCCAGTGAAGCTTTTAAGAAGAAGAAATGGGGTGTTAGGTGGTTGTAGGATGCATTGCCATTATTGGTCCTTAGTCAAAGTTGGCGGCCATGGTAGGTGGGGGATGAGGCATGGCTCAAACCAGTCAAAACCAGCTCGTTGAACTCCCCTTGTCCTGGTGAAATGAATGGGAGGTTGGGGAAGGGGAAGGATGAGCCCAAGGTCTTGCCCCCATTACTCTCTTCTCTTTCTCTCTCTTTACTTTGGAAATTTTTATCTCTCCTACTCACCAAGCTGAAATTTGACTCCTACCTAACCCAATGGCAACCCACATGTTCATTTCATCCATCAAAGCAGGGTTAGCCCAAGTGAATTGGGCTTGAGCTTGAGTAAGCCCATTTGGGCTAGCTTGACCTAAACCTTGACTAAGGTTCACCTCGGTCAATTTGGTCTTTGAGGTTGCCCCTAATGGGTCCTTGGTGACCCATTGGCCTCCCCTAAGGTCTAGGTGGGGTTGACTTGGCCCTTTGGAGGTCACTTGACCCTTAATCCGGGCACTTTGACCATTTTCAGGCTAGAGTTGACTTGGTTCAACTTAGCCTTTTTGGTTGACCCCAATGGGTCTTTGGTGACCCATTAGCCTCTCACTAGGGTTAGGAAAGTATGTGTGGGGTCCACTTGGCTAAGGGAACTTCAATTGGCCCTGTGTAGGTCAGTTTGACCCTATGTAGGTCATGTTGACCCATTTAGGGCTAGAGTTGACTTTGGTCAACTCAACCACTTGGGTTGACCCCAATGAGTCCTAGGTGACCCATTGACCTCACTCTATGGTTAGGAGGACATGAGTGGGATCCACTTGGCTAAAGGAAGGTCAGTTGACCCTATGTAGGTCAGGTTGACACATTTAGGATTAGAGTTGACTTTCGTAAACTTAACCACTTGGACTGCCCTCCAAGGGTCCTTAATGACCCATTGATCCCACTTTAGGTCTAGGAAGTCCCTGGTATGGTTAGTTGTGCTTTACTATGGCACACTGTTGTTAGTTAGGGCACCTTGCCCAATTTAGGCCTAGAGTGGTTCTAGGTCAACTTGGCAACCCTAAGTTGACTTCAATGGACCATTAGGGCTTTAATGGACCTTACAATGGGTTGATGAGACCATGGTGGGGTATTGAAGTTTTGGTGAACCCCCATGGTCATCTTAAACTAGGGTTCAGAAATTTACTATGTGCATACCATAGTGGTCTCACCCATATTCCTAGGTTCATTTGGCCTTCTTGGGCTTCCTAGGGTTTTGTCATGACCTAATCATGACAAAACCACTCCTAGGGGTCGAGTTGTTTGAGGGATGTTACAATGATTGACCCGGTCGAAAAGAAGGTGTTAAGTCTGATAGGCAAGAAGGAATTTGCTCGTAACACCTTTATGGATGGTGTCATATATGCTTTAGTTTGTTTGCAGGCTAAGGAAGATGCGACATCTTTTGAGAGTTTACCACCGGTTTTGAGGAAGCTCTTAGATGAGTTTTTGGATGTGTATCCTGACGAGCTACAGTCCGAGTTACCTCCCATGCGGGACATCAAACATACGATAGATTTCATCCCGGGTTCCTCTTTGCCCAACCTTCCTCACTATAGGTTAAATCCCTCCGCTCACTTAGAATTACACACCCAAATTTCTGATTTATTGTAAAAGGGTTTCATTCGTCATAGTAAGAGTCCATGTGTCGTACCCGCCTTGCTTGCTCCCAAGAAAGACGGCTCTTGGAGGATGTGTGTGGATAGTAGAGCCATTAATAAAATTACTGTTAAATATCGCTTTCCCATCCCTCGCTTGGACGATTTATTGGACATGTTAGCAGTTGCCACGATTTTCTCGAAATTAGATCTTAAAAGTGGCTACCATCAGATCCAAATTAGGGAAGGTGATGAGTGGAAGACGGTTTTTAAATCCAAGGAAGGGCTCTACGAGTGGTTAGTTATGCCATTTGGGCTCTCCAATGCCCCGTGCACATTTTCTAGGATGATGACCCACGTCTTCCAATCTTATATGGGAAAATTCATCGTAGTGTATTTTGATGATATTCTTGTTTTTAGTACTTCTACGAGTGATCATGAGTCACATTTGAAGATTATCCTTGCCATGTTGAGATCGAAAAAATTATTCGTTAACATTAAAAAGTGTACTTTTCATGTGTCGTCTGTAGAGTTCCTTGGTTATATCGTAAGTTTGGAAGGCATACAGTAGACCCTAAGAAGGTCCAGGCAATTAAGGACTGGCCGGAGCCCGCCAATATTCGGGATGTTCGGAGTTTTCACGGTCTAGCTACGTTTTATCGCCGATTTATTAGAGACTTTAGTAGTATCATGGCCCCCATTATAGAATGCATGAAAAAAGGTGATTTTACTTGGACGAAATCGGCCTCTAAGGCGTTTCAATTAATTAAATCATGCATGTCGGAAGCTCCCCTTTTGATATTACCAGATTTTACTAAGGTTTTTGAGCTATCTTGTGTCGCGTCTGGAGTTGGTGTTGGTGGTGTATTGATTTAGGATGGTCACGCAATTGGATACTTCAGTGTGAAACTCGCGGGGCCAAAATTGAATTATTCTAACTATGACCGAGTTTTATGCGGTTATTAGGTGCCTCCAACATTGGCGACATTACTTACTTCCAAAAGAATTTGTTACTTTATCCGATCATGAGGCTTTAAGATTTATCAACTCCCAAACTAAAGTGAGCCCAAGACATGCCAAATGGGTCTCCTATCTTCAGGAGTACACATTTATCATAAAACACCTTAAGGGAACTCTCAACCGCGTAGCTGACGCTCTTAGTCATGTATATTTATTATTGTCTATGCTAGAAGTAAAGGTGATTGGGTTCGATGGAATTAAGGATGAGTATGTCCATAGTCCGGATTTCAAGGACGTCTATCTCTTCGCTCACGACAACTCCCCATGACCATTTCGTCCTTTTATATTCGTTACGGTTATCTATTCAATCATTCAGAGTTGTGTATTCCACGTTCGTCCCTACGTCACTTCATCGTGTGGGAATTGCATAGCGGTGGGTTGGGTGGACATTTTGGTCGTGACAACCATTGCTCTAGTCGAGGACAAGTTTTATTGGCCCGGTCTTAAGTCAACGGTTAATAAAATAGTTTGTAGTTGTCGAGCATGCCAATTAGTCAAGGGCAACAAAACTAATGTGGGACTTTATACCCCTCTTCTGATTCCTTCCATTCCCTAGGAAGACGTTAGTATGGATTTTATCCTAGGCCTTCCCGTCACGTTTAGACATCATGATTCTATTTTGGTCGCAGTAGATCGATTTTCCCAAATGGCTTATTTTATTGCGTGTAATAAAACCAATGATGCATCACATGTTACTAAATTATATTTTAAGGAAGTAGTTGGCCGTCGGGGCATTCCAAAATCGATAGTGACCGATAGAGATGTGAAATTTACTAGTTATTTTTGGAAGACCTTGTGGAGGATTATGGGCACCAAACTTTTGTTTTCTTCGGCCTACTATCCACAGACGGATAGGCAAACGGAAGTGGTAAACAGAAGTTTAGGTACTTTTCCACGATGCCTTTTGGGAGACCACAAGGGTACATGGGACCTTATCCTTCCTCATGCTCAGTTAGCGTATAATAATTCCAAAAAACTGGTTTGTCACACAATGAGATCGTGCATGGTTATAAAGCACCAGTGCCACTTGACTTGATTCTGTTACCGCCATCTTATAAATCAAGTCAATTTGCACAGGATTTTTCCTCTCATATTCATAATTTGCATAAGCACATAAATGAAACGCTAACCACACAATACGTATCTTAACAAGTTCATGCTAATGTACATTAAAGAGAAACTCACTTTAAGGTTGATCATTTAGTCTTGGTGCGCCTCGTCCCTGAACGGATGCCTTCGGGCACTATAAAAAAGTTGGCGAATCAGCGAACTGGTACTTTTCGGATCTTAAAGAAGTGAGGAGAAAATACATATCTTTTGGAGTCACCCACTGATTGGGGTATTTCCCATATTTTTAATGTTTCTGATTTAACGCCGTATGTTTCTCCACCACTAGATTTATCTAACTGTTCATTTAGCTCCACTACATTTTCTAATGGGTTGGGGGGTGAGCTTGTTTCTGGATCGCTCTCTCCATCGGTCTCCAATGGAGGTACGTTGGTATTTGATGAAGAAAAGTTTCCTCCTTTATTGCCTAATGCTTTTCCCAGGTTTCCCAGGACACACTTACTGCCATACAGGATCATCAAGGATGAAGTGCTTTCCTCTCTAGATGGTGATGTTTGCCGCTACTTGATTCGTTGGCGTGATCGTCCGGCCTCCGATGACTCTTGGCTTCCGGAATCGGAGGTGGTTCTTTTAGATGATGCTCTTCTACGACGGTACCTTCAGTACAACTCATCAGTGATGAGTACTTTTGAGCGGGGGAGGATTGATGGAGACGACGGCCCCCAACATGATGAAGACGGCAACGGTCTGCATACAGTAGGTTTTTCTTCGCCTCCAGTCAAAGACTTACGGCACCGTGGTGATCTTGTGGAGCGACGCTACAATCTCCGCCCTCGGCGCAAGACTACAACTTAATTTTTTTTAATTTATTTGTTATTTTTATGAGCTTGTTTATTTCATCTATTGTTTAAAACTAGGGTGTGTGTGTTATTTTTTCATATTTGGGTTGCATGTAGCCAAACCCTTGGATGTAAGCCTATATAAGGCCATGATGTGTGTATTTTCATTGGAAGTTAAATGAATGATAAATTGAGAAACCATAGACCTCCTCCTCCTCTTGAAATTCGGCCATCCCTAGCTTTGCCGCCCCACCTCCTCCTTCTCCCTCCCTCACTCTCTCGGCTAAGCCCTCCCCTTCTCTACAAACAGCCACCTTTCCTCTCCCAACCCCCTCTCTCTCACTCTCGGCCAAGTCCTCTCCACCCGAGCCCCCTTTCCATAACCCAAGCCATCCGGCCACCCAAATCCCAAGGCCGATCCGCCCCTTCAAGGAGAAATCCCGACCCCCACTCCCTTGGAGATTGGGCCAAGTGTTTGTAACAAGCTTTCGTGGATCTCGGCAAAGGCATGAAGCGACGAAGGAGGATGAGTTTCCTCTCTCTCCGGCGTAACTCCGGCGGAACAGTGGAAGAGCGATTCAAGTTAGATAATCGGAATCATCTATTCCAGTTTGGGTAACGAAAATATCTACCTTTGTGTGATTCCTTCCCTAGATAATTTTGTGGTGGATATTCTTGGCATTGGATTTAGAATCGTTGAATTTTCGTGGTTTCTTCGATTTCTTTGTGTTCATCTTAATTGAATTAATTTTCGAAAAGCCTTGGCGAACCTCATAAATTTTTGTTGGGAGAGATCTACCTTTTCTCGAATCGTACTTTTGGTGTATCTCTTTTGGTACAACCTTCGCTCGCTCGAACCGGGTGGGTCCTTTTAGCCGGAAAAGATATTGTTTTAACGCCACTATTCGATCCTAAGCGGTTTGGCTACCCGTAAGTTAGCATTAAAGTGATAATATTGCTTGGAGTGTGCGTGGTGAAGAAATTTGTTCGAGTGAAACTTCGAATCATAGAGAGACAAACGTGTTAATCTGTAGATCTCCCGGTGTCGACGCTTAGGCCTGCAACATTTCCTGAAGCCTTCACAAGCATATCATTAATATTAAATTGATGAATGGCAAACACTGGGATAACATTTAAATGAAGTTGAATATGCGAGATCTGAGTTCGCGTAACGAGCTCGAACGGGTTAACCCTATTCTTCAGTCGATGGACCACTCCGGGAGATTTCTGAATTGGAATTGTGATCAAAAATCGGACAGTCTGATCAAAAGTTATGGTCGTTTGAAGGGCATTGCATTAGGAAGCTAAAACACACTTTTCTTCTTATTTCCTGCTCATCGCCTGCTAAGAATGTTAAGTCCGCGTGCCCATTCTGTTAGTTCTGAAAATTCTGCCCAGCTCGGGTGGGCGGTACAATCAGGCCTGCATTTGTAGAGGGAGGGCGTTCGCTGCATGAAAAAATGGGCGTTCATGCACTCGAGCGGCATGAACATGGGTGCAACACGAGAACTTCCCAGGACTTCACCCATCCAAGTACTACTCTCGCCCAGGCATGCTTAACTGCGGAGTTCTGATGGGATGTGGTGCTCTAGTGCAGGTATTGTCGCACACATTGGAATAGTCCAGCATATTTTACTTAAGCCAAGCTCCCCGATGCACGATCTTTTAGTTTCCGGGCTCTGTTTCCATTTGGATTAAGCAATTTTTGCGGCTCCATTTTTTATGCACGACAACGGCCGGGTCACCACGCCCCCGCCTCTACGCGGGATCTCCGAATTGGGGAAATGGCGGTGATTTCGCCACATGAGCGCGAAGTTATGTTGCGGTTATTACTATATTATTGGAAGTGTTTCCTGAAGCGTTTGCTGGTATATCCATTAGGACGAAATTGACGAAAGGAAAAAACTGGGATAACCTTTAAACGAATTTGAATAAGTGCAATCTGAGGTCACAGAATGACCTCGAATGAGTTCCCTCGGATAGACAATGGATGGAAAACTCATGGAGCTTTACGAAATGGTATTGTGCGGGAAAATCTGATGATCTGATCAAAATTTATGGTTGTTTGAAGACCCTTGCATTTCGAAACTAAGACGCTCCTTTCTTCTGATTTCCTGCTCATCGCCTGAGAAGGATGGTAATGCCACATGCCTGTTCTATTGGTTCTAAAAATTCCGCCCAACCCACGTGGCCGGTATCCTCGGACCTCCATTCATAGAGAGAGCGCATTTGCCGCGGGGAAAAATGGGCGTTCATGCAGTCGAGCGGTAAAATGGGTGCAACATGAGGAGTTCCAAGGAGGTTGGTCACCCATCACAGTACTACTCTCACCCAAGCACTCCTAACTGTGAAGTTCTGATGGTATCTGGTGCTCAAGTGTTGGTATGGTTGCATATGTTGGAATAGTTCTAGACATTTTATTTAAGCCAAGCTCCCCGACATCAGATCTTTCGGTTTGCGGGCTCCGTTTCCATTCGGATAAGTAATTTTGGAGGCTCAAAATTTTATGTGCAGTAACGGTCGGGCCGCCAGGCCGCCGCCTCCATGTGGGATCTCCGAAATGGGGAAGTAGCGGAAATTTTGTCGCTTGTGCGCGAAGTTATGTCCCGGTCATTACTATATTCTTGGAAGTATTACCTGAAGCCTTCGCTGGCATATCCATAAGTCAAAATTGACGAACGGAAAACCTGGGATAACCTTTAAATAGAGTTGAATATGCCCGATCTGAAGTCACGGAAAGAGCTGGAATGAGTTCACCCGGTTCGCCAGTGGATGGACAACTCCGGGAGTTTCTGAAATGGTATAGTGCCCGAAACTCAGACGGACTAATCAAAAGTTATGGTCGTTTGAAGGGTCTTGCATTTGGAAACTAAGATGCGCCTTTCTTCTGATTTCCTGCTCATCGCTTGTGAAGGATGTTAAGGGTGTGTGCCTGTTCTGTTGCTTCTGAAAAATCCGTCTAGCCCTCATGTGTGGTACCCACTGACCCACATTTATAGAGAGAGGGCATTCGCCGCAGGGAAAAATGGGCGATCATGCAGTCATGCGGCAAAAAATAGGTGCAACATGAGGACATCCCAGGAGGTTACCCATCCCAGTACTACTCTCACCCAAGCACTCTTTACTACTCTCGCGAAGCTACCTCCCAGCCTTTAGAAGTAAAGGGGAGTGAGGAGTAGTCATATTTATTGACCAATTCACAAAATTTCCCTTACTTCAGCATCTTTCCCATTAGTTAGCGAAGAGCCCGACAGTTTTCAGTTGGGTACCCTTTCTCCTTATGGAATTCGAAGAATGGGTCGTTTTTGGATCTTTGGGCTGCTGGCTCGTAAGGTCGTTTATAGCTGGGCTTGAATTTCATGACTTGAATCACTTCTTGCATAACCCTATCAATATCAGATTCTTATAAGATATCATCTTCCTGTTGTTAAATGGAAGTCGCTTACGGAGCTGGAGCTGGATATGCAGGTGGAATAGGTAGTTGCAATCATTGGTTTCAGAATTGATCTTGGCATGGGAAAATATGCTAACGGCGATGACAATTTCTTTCCTTCCATGCTCGAGGCTGGAAATCCTTTCGAGGACACTGATGAGTTGTAAATATACGTGTTTTTGTATACATTAAATAAGACGTATTAGTTTATTTTTGTTATTTTTAGTTGTTTTTCCTTAATAAATTGCTTCTTTTTTGTAAATATTTTCTAACTTAGAGTTATTTTTGTTTCCTGAATTTTTCATGAAAAAATGTCAAAAAATCAAAGTACATGCCCGTGTACTGTTGGTCAAGCCCGTGACCAGGGCATGATACGTCAAATTCCCGAGAAATGAACAATTTTTGAAGAAATAGCGTGACACGCCCATGTCACGCCCGTGTCACTTGAGTCGTGCCCGTGACCCATGCCCGTGACCATCCAGATCGACGTTTTTCGCTCGACATTCGTCGAGCCAACCCGACACGCCTAGAGTCACGCCCGTGACTCAGGCCGTGACTTCCACCACCTGGCCCGACAAACCACCGCCGACGACTTTCGACACAAACGGCGCCTAGTTCAACCTCCCCGACATGCCCACCGTCACGCCCGTGACCTGGGGCGTGACCGCCGCGATTTCCGCCGCAACGTCAAATCGCTGTCAAGTCACCGAAATCTGCTGCTTAATAGTGTCGACATGCCCACCATCACGCCCGTGAACTGGGGCGTGGCCGCCGCGATTTCAGCCGCCAAGTCAAATCTCAAGTCAAATCGTCAGCCGCCATTTGAATAGTACTGACACGCCCATGGTACACGCCCGTGATTTAGGGCGTCTACCATGAAATTTTTCCTATAAATTGACCCCTTCTGTTTTGAGCTGCTGTTCCAATTTTTTGAACCATTTTGTATAGGGGCCCGCTGTTAGATGAATTTCCAAGCTATGTAAAGTTACTTTTTCCCACTCTCTTATATTTGTTTTTAGACTTCTGTAACTCTCGTTTTAGCTTAATAAATGTTTAGATTTTTGTCTCTTTATGTGTTTTTGGAATGGATCTAAGCCTCTCTTATGCAATCTTATTTCTTTTATTTTGTTTTAGTATTATTTTTGTTCTCTTCTACGTGTGTGTGTGTGTATGACATTAATTTTCATGTTATTATACTTAGTTATTTCTTACTTAGTTTTGGTTAGACTTAGGCTTTTTCTAGCTTTTTATGCATTCCTATAAACCTGTAAAAGCGTTTTCAAAGTGGTTTTGATTTTTCACTTACATAAATTATCCTTTTAGGTAGTAAAACTTTTCGTCCTTTTTACTTAATTTTCACTTTTTAACCACTTTTGAGGAGTTATATTAACGTATATATGGTTGTTTTAATTTTTCAAACACTTCATTTTTGCTTTTATTTTCAAAAACTTTTTGCCCGTTTAAATTTTATTTCTTCATTTTATGCATTTCTACCGCATTCTATCGGTAGAAATGTATTCATTTCAATTTTTCGAGCACTTGCACTTTTCGTTTATTTGCAAACTTTTTGCTCCTTTAAATTTTATTTTCACTTTTTATTCATTTCTACCGCATTCCATCGGTAAAAATATAGTTGTTTTAATTTTTCGGTCACTTAGCTTTTCCTATTTTTTGTACGTGTGTGTGCGTGTATGAGTTAGTTTAAACTGCTTTCTTTCAATTCTATAGAGTGCGTGCGTGTGTTGCATCTATTTTCGCCTACTCATTAAGAGTTAAATGACGTGCTTTTATTTCCCGCCTACTCGTTTGAGTAGGACTTGTACGTGTGCATTTTCATTTTTGTTGTGTGTATGCGTATTTCAATTCAAATAGAGTGTGTTTACTTTCTGTAGAGTGGCTGTGTTTTAATTTTATGTCGAGTGCGTGAGTGTTAGCTTTTATTTTCCGCCTACTCGCTCGGAGTTAAATGGCTGGATTTTATTTACCGCCTACTCACTTGAGTTAAATGGTCGGTCTTTATTTTACTGTAATAATTTGAGATGGACATGCAATCGCATTTATTTTCTCCTACTCGTTTGAGTAGGACTTGCTTTCTTTTTCCCGCACACTCATTTGAGTCGGGACTTGCAGTTTTTTTGCTTTCATTTCAGTCCTACTTGTTTGAGTAGAACTTGCAAGTTACTGCTTTCCTTTTCCTGCTTTATTTTACTGCTTTAATTTTCTGCTTTTTCACCGCTGCCGTCCCCATTACGATGAGTGGCTAACCGTTCTTAGCCCTCAGTATCGAAGATCATTGGGATAGATAAAATAGATTAAAATAATTAAAGTTCCTTACTTTCTAATTAATTAAAATTACTTAAGATTTGCCTAGGGTTTACGACACATAGGACCACATAATCGATGTGTGGGCCCTATTTCCGTAGTCCATATGCTAGCTAGCCGAGAGGCCGTGCATATGGACCGATCACCCCTTGGCAAAGAGAGTTCTGTACTAACCCTCGAGAGAGGAGGCGCGCCAACTCTGCCGGATTGGGTTCCCCACCCAATAGCGGGGTTCTTAGCGTAATGCGGGCGTTAAGAGGAATCTTTTGTCGGACTAACGTTCGGTCGAATAGTATTAGCGTTCACGTGAGCGATAGCCCTATAGATAGGTGAGCTCATTCTAATAGAACCTCCACGGCCAAGTATCTGTCTTAATTAATTAGAAATTTAGGATCTCTTTTTTAAAGTATATTTTAGTTCAATTTTATTCGGTTCCATCGAGCTAAGCTCTTTATCGGCTCCACACTTTTTTAGGCTTTTATTTTCTGTTATTTTGTTTTTATATATATAAAATTACCCGACAAGTAATTATCGGTAAAATAATAGTCCCCTCAAGGGAATAATTAAAGGTCCTTACTTTCTAATTAATTAAAATTACTTAAGGTTTGCCTAGGGTTTACGACATGTAGGACCACATAATCGATGTGTGGGACCTATTTCCGTAGTCCATTTGCTAGCTAGCCGAGAGGCCGTGCATATGAACCGATCACCCTTGGCAAAGAGAGTTCCGCACTAACCCTCGAGAGAGGAGGCGCGCCAACTCTACCGGATTGGGTTCCCCACCCAATAGCGGGGTTCTTAGCGTAATGCGGGCGTTAAGAGGAATCCTTCATCGGACTAACGTTCGGTCGAATAGTCTTAGCGTTCAGGTGAGCGATAGCCCTATAGCTAGGTGAGCTCATTCTAGTGGAACCTCCACGGCCAAGTCTCTGCCTTAATTAATTAGAAATTTAGGAGCTCTTTTTATTAAAAGTCTATTTTAGTTCGAATTTAATTCTGCCTTTTGTTTATATATATTACCCGACAAGTAATTATCGGTAAAATAATAGTCCCCTCCAGGGAAGAGTAGAAATAATCGAACCGACCCCGAGAACAATACGACCTCGATATTCCACCTGGAATATCATGTATTACTCACGATAGGTGCACTTGCCTTCTTTCGTTAAAACTCGGTTTCACCTGTTTTATATCCAAATAATAAATCTGCGCGCCCCGCTTTTCTAAAATAAAACCGCTCGGGGCGCCGCGAGCTCGTAATAATTTTTGGAGTTTTAACCCGCATCAAGTTTTTGGCGCAGTTGCCGGGGAGATTTCGCGTCGTTATTTTAAACTCTGGAGACCTATTAATTTTACCTATTATATATTTAAAAAAATGGCCAACAAAAATTAAATTAATAATAAGTATTATTAATAAAAACTTAAAACAATATAAAAAAACTACTTCAAAAAAAACCAAAAACTTAAAAAGAATTATGTCATCCTAACTAACTAACAAACTCAAAATAAAAAACTTAACAACTAAAAAAATCCAAAAATCTAAAAAAAACTTAAAAACTAAAAATTCAAAAAATCTAAAAAAAACTAAAAAACTAAAAAATCCAAAAATCTAAAAAACTAAAAAAAAATCAGAAATAAAAAAAAACTTAAAAATTATAAAAATCCTAAAAATTAAATTCATAAAACCAACAAAAAAAACAACACAAAAACAAACAAAAAAAACCCTTAAAACTCAAAACTCTAAAAATCTAAAAAATCTAAAAACCTAAAAAAAACATCACCCAAAAAAAATTTCTCTTATATATTTTGTTCTTTTATAAAAAAAACAAAACAACAACAAATTTTTTTTACCCAAGAAAATAATAATAATAATAAACACTCACAATAAATCAAAACTTTTTTTTTGTCTCTTAGACACGTCAAAGACTTGTGCCCAATAGGGGATCGCTTATATATCCCACTCACAGTTAAGACGTTAGCTTACGAGTCACTTACACATTTGCCCCTCGACCGCCCGCACACTTTAAGCCAAGTTTATTTTTTTCTTTTTTTTGTTATATTTTTGCTATTTCTTTTTCATAATGCAGGGTACCATATGTGTCACCCCGAACTCGTATAAGGGAAGCTTCTACCCTCTCTTTTACTTTTTGTGCATCTTTTATTTTGTAAATTATTGTTCCACATACTTAGCTTGCGACATTTGAGACAATGTTGGATTTAAGTATGGGGGTGTTTTCTTATTCTTCTATTTCTGCACTTTTACATTTTGCAATAATAACAAAAAATCATCAAAAATAAAAAAATTTTGCAAAACTTAAACTCTTCAAAAAAAAGTTGTTCTCCTTGTTTTTTATAAAGAAAAAAAAACTAAAACTATAAAACAAAAAAACAAAATTTTTTCTCCTTATTTTAGCATGCCCGCGCGTTCGACTCATCGAACCAACCACCTTAATAAGAGTCTGTTCGCGGGCCAATAACTAAAAAGTCAAAAAAAATTTGTTTACTTTGTAAAATATTTGTAAATAATTTGATACAAAAAAAACTAAAAAAACAAAAAAATTGAAAAATCAAAAATCCTAAAAAGATGGTAAACAAAAATTCAAAAAAAAAGATGATAATCAAAATTCCAAAAAAATGATAAAAACCACACAAATGAAAAATATTTTGTTAATTATTTAACAAAAAATCGAATATCTCAATTCTTAACCCTTTTCGCTCTCCAAAAATCTAGTTGCGAGTTAATTTATAAGCAAATTATTTTAATTCTTTGCTTACAATTCGTTTATTAATTGAAGATCGATAGATTTAGATATCTGTGGTTAAGTTTTAAAAATTTGTGTATCCTTTTTTTAATTTAAATAAGGTACCTGTTTTCAACACCACTTCTAATCTATCTATAGTTGCATATTTATTTTATTAAAATAACAATCTTAGATTTCAAGTTATGATAACTCCAAGCTTTTTTTTGAAATTTAGGAATGTTTAATTTATAAAGGTTGCTCTCAAAAGTTTTTTATTAAACCTAGTTTTATTTTTGAAAAAACCCTATCACCTTTTTTTTCATGTCATACTTGACATGATTTCGATCATTAAAAGATCCTATGTCAATGAGAATAAGATTTCGTTCCGTAAACATAGGCATCCAATATTTGAAAAGAATATATGTTATGGAGTAAGAGGATAAAATTCATTACTCATACACATATACATTGGATTATTATGAAGATGTTAAAAAATATATTATGTTATGGAAAATAAGACTTCGTTTTCCTAACATCAACACTCAAACCAAAAAATTTCATTAGAGCTTCAAGCGAAAAAATATACCCTCGCCTCTAAACCAAAGCTTTCTTCATATACCACGATATCCCCCTCCGCCAAATTCAAAAAAATTCTAGATTTATTTTTAAAATCTTTTTGAGAGCATAATTTGTAAAATAAATTATTTTCTTTAATTCTTACAAGCTTAAGTTTTCATAAATCTAATCTATTTTGTTTACCTAACAAATAAAATTTTTTGCGATCTATTTGATTTTATCGAGAAGTTTTTAGCTGAAAGTCTTCCTTTATTTAAATTTTTGGCATAATTTAGGATTTAACTCTTATACCCCGGATATTTATTTAGATCCTTCTTTCGATTAAGTCAAGCAGTAGATAAACTTAGAATTTCCTTAATTCATTATAAGTTCATCTCCAACTTTTGCTCTGGAATAGCAAAAGCTTAAGTATGGGGGTATTTGATGAGTTGTAAATATACGTGTTTTTATATACATTAAATAAGACGTATTAGTTTCTTTTTGTTATTTTTAGTTGTTTTTCCTTAATAAGTTGCTTCCTTTTTTTAAATATTTTCTAACTTAGAGTTATTTTTGTTTCCTGAATTTTTTAGGAAAAATTGTCAAAAAATCAATGTACACGCCCGTGTATAGTTGGTCACGCCCGTGACCAGGGCGTGATACGTCAAATTCCCAAGAAATGAATAATTTTTGAAGAAATAGCATGACACGCCCATGTCATGCCCGTATCACCCGAGTCACGCCCGTGACCAATCCCCGTGACCATCCAGATCGATGTTTTTCGCTCGACGTTCGTCGAGCCAACCCGACACGCCTAGAGTCACGCCCGTGACCTAGGGCGTGACTTCCACAACTTGGCCCGACAAACTGCCACCGACGACTTTCGACGCAAACGGCGCCTAGGTCAACCTCCCCGACACGCCCACCGTCACTCCCGTGACCTGGGGTGTGACCGCCGCGATTTCTGCCGCAACGTTAAATCGTCGTCAAGTCACCGAAATCTGATGCTTAATAGTGTTGACATGCCCACCATCACACCCATGACTTGGGGCGAGACCGTCGCGATTTCAGCCGCCAAGTCAAATCTCAAGTCAAATCATCGGCCGCCATTTGAATAGTACTGACACGCCCATGGTACATGCCCGTGATTTAGGGCGTGTACCATGAAATTTTTATAGATGTTTTGAGCTGCTGTTCCAATTTTTTGAACCATTTTATATAGGGGCCAGCTATTAGATGAATTTCCAAGCTATGTAAAGTTACTTTCTCCCCCTCTCTTATATTTGTTTTTAGCCTTCTGTAACTCTCATTTTAGCTTAATAAATGTTTAGATTTTTGTCTCTTTATGTGGTTTTGGAATGGATCTAAGCCTCTCTTATGCAATCCTATTTCTTTTATTTTGTTTTAACATTATTTTAGTTCTTCTACGTGTGTGTGTGTGTGAGATTAATTTTCATGTTATTATACTTAGTTATTTCTTACTTAGTTTTGGTTAGACTTAGGCTTTTTCTAGCTTTTTATGCATTCCTATAAACCTGTAAAAGCGTTTTCAAAGTGGTTTTGATTTTTCACTAACCTAAATTATCCTTTTAGGTCGTAAAAATTTTCGTCCTTTTTACTTAATTTTCACTTTTTAGCCACTTTTGCGGAGTTATAGGAACGTATATATATTCGTTTTAATTTTCCAAACACTTCATTTTTGCTTTTATTTTCAAAACCATTTTGCCCGTTTAAATTTTATTTCTTCATTTTATGCATTTCTACTGTATTCTATCGGTAGAAATGTATTCATTTCAATTTTTCGAGCACTTGCACTTTTCGTTTATTTGCAAACTTTTCTGCTCCTTTAAATTTTATTTTAACTTTTTATTCATTTCTACCGCATTCCATCGGTAAAAATGTAGTTGTTTTAATTTTTCGGTCACTTAGCTTTTCTTATTTTTTGTGTACGTGTGTGTGCGTGTATGAGTTAGTTTAAACTGATTTCTTTCAATTTTGTAGAGTGCGTGCGTGTGTTAGATCTATTTTCTCCTACTTGTTAAGGTTTAAATGGCGTGCTTTTATTTCCCGCCTACTCGTTTGAGTAGGACTTATACGTATGTGTTTTCATTTCTATTGTGTGTGTGCGTATTTCAATTCCAGTAGAGTGTGTTTACTTTCTGTAGTGTGGGTGTGTTTTAATTTTATGTTGAGTGCGTGAGTGTTAGCTTTTATTTTCCGCCTACTCGCTAAGAGTTAAATGGCTAGATTTTATTTACACTCCCTTGAGTTAAATGGTCGGTCTTTATTTTACTGTAATAATTTGAGATGGACATGTAATCACATTTATTTTCTCCTACTCGTTTGAGTAGGACTTGCTTTCTTTTTCCCGCCCACTCATTTGAGCCGGGACTTGCAATTTTTCTGCTTTCATTTCAGTCCTACTCGTTTGAGTAGAACTTGCAATTTAATGCTTTCCTTTTCCTGCTTTATTTTACTGCTTTAATTTTCTACTTTTTCACCGCTGCCATCCCCATTCTGATGAGTGACTAACCGTTCTTATCCCTCAGTATCGAAGAGCATTTTGACAGATAAAATAGCTTAAAATAATTAAAGGTCCTTACTTTATAATTGATTAAAATTACTTAAGGTTTGCCTAGGGTTTACGACGCATCGGACCACATAATCGATGTGTGGGCCCTATTTCCGTAGTCCATATGCTAGCTAGCCGAGAGGCCGTGCATATGGACCGATCACCGCTTGGCAAAGAGAGTGCCGCAGTAACCCTCGAGAGAGGAGGCGCGGCAACTCTACCGGATTGGGTTCCCCACCCAATAGCGGGGATCTTAGCATAATGCGGGCATTAAGAGGAATCCTTTGTCAGACTAACGTTCGGTCGAATAGTCTTAGCGTTCAGGTGAGCGATAGCACTATAGCTAAGTGAGCTCATTCTAGTGGAACCTCCACGGCCAAGTCTTCGCCTAAATTAATTACAAAATTAGGATCTCTTTTTATTTAAAGTATATTTTAGTTCAATTTTATTCGGTTCCATCGAGCTAAGGTCTTCATCGGCTCCACCCTTTTTTTATGCTTTTATTTTCTGCCTTTTTATTTTTATATATATATAATTACCCGACAAGTAATTATCGGTAAAATAATAGTCCCCTCCAGGGAATAATTAAAGGTCCTTACTTTCTAATTAATTAACATTACTTAAGGTTTGCCTAGGGTTTACGACGTGTAGGACCACATAATCGATGTATGGGCCCTATTTCCGTAGTCCATATGCTAGCTAGCCGAGAGGCCGTGCATATGGACCGATCACCCCTTGGCAAAGAGAGTCCACACTAACCCTCGAGAGAGGAGGCGCGCCAACTCTACCGGATTGGGTTCCCCACCCAATAGCAGGGTTCTTAGCGTAATGCGGGCGTTAAGAGGAATCCTTCGTCGGACTAACGTTCGGTCGAATAGACTTAGCGTTCAGGTGAGCGATAGCCCTATAGCTAGGTGAGCTCATTTTAGTGGAACCTCCACGGCCAAGTCTCCGCCTTAATTAATTAGAAATTTAGGAGCTCTTTTTATTAAAAGTCTATTTTAGTTCGAATTTAATTCGGTGTCATCGAGCTAAGCTCTTTATAGACTCCACCTTCATTATGCTTTTATTTTCTGCCTTTTGTTTATATATATTACCCGACAAGTAATTATCAGTAAAATAATAGTCCCCTCCAAGGAAGAGTAGAAATAATCGAACCGACCCCGAGAATAATACGATCTCGATATTTCACCCGGAATATCCTGTACTACTCACAATAGGTGCACTTGCCTCCTTTCGTTAAAACTCGATTTCACCTGTTTTATATCCAAATAATAAATTCGCGCGCCCTGCTTTTCTTAAATAAAACCGCCCGGGGCGCCGCGAGCTCGTAATAATTTTTGGAGTTTTAACCCGCATCAGATACCTTGAAGGTTTCGATGTAAGAGAAGAATTTTTCTCTGGGACGAGCCTTGAGACATAACTAGGATTACTATTTTTTCCCCAAATGTACATGTTGGTTAGACTGATGATGTCATGATACATCCTCGGCATTTAGATGTTAGCTTCAAACTTGAGCATTCCATCCCTTAATCCACTAATCGGGGCAAATTTGTATAATTCTGGATCAACGTTAAGGATTTCCAAAATTTCTTTTTGGAAACGATATACGAAATAAGCCCAAGTCATATTCTCTCGTTGTTTGATCTTAAATAGTGCTTCTGGACCGTTTTTTCTCTTTGTAGAAGTGAGAAATCTAAGTAGAAAATCTCTTCTTAGATCCACAAAGGGTGCAATAGATTGAGGATGTAGTCCATAGAACCACTCCCTAGCTTGTACATCAAAGGATTTTACAAGGAGTTTGCACTTGGTAGCATCTGTAAGCATCATCAAGGCAACGACTATCTTAAAAGCTTGTAGATGTGCTATTTGGTCAGACTCTTCGTGAAAAAATTGCTTTCAAGATACCTTAAACACCTAGAGGTGGTGAATAGGTTCAATTCTTTTTATTCAGCCAGATAATGTAAATTACTTGTTAGACAACCTTAGCAATATTTATCACAACACAGTTCACAGCCTAGATTTAAACAAAACAACAACACAAAAGACACACAGTTTTATAGTGGTTCCCCAAGTGATGGGTACATCCACTTTCCCCCTTCGTCTATCTAGCAGTGTACTAGATTCGGCCTAACTCCCTTCTTTCTTCTCAGATCCTCAGATCTTACAATTGAGAACCTTGAAAGGTCCCTACAGCTCAGACTTCAGCAAGTCCTACAACTCAGATTCTTCTAGAGAACCCTACCTCAGAGTGAGGCCACACACCTACAACTCAGGCAATTAAGCCATACCCCAGCCTTTTCCCAGGCCTACAACTCAGTGAAATGATTACCCTACCTCAGGCACTCAGACCTACCTCAACCTTTATAAATTTAGGCTTGAAACTCAGAGAGTTAACTCTCCTACACTGAGATCTATAGAAGATCCTACAGAGAAATTGATTAAAAAACAAATAGAACCTTCACCTAGGTAGAGAGAGAAAAGGGTTGAAGGTTTCTTCGTCAATTCTTGATAGATATGACTGCTTTAGATCGAACCTGTATTAGCCTCTTCAAAGCTTCTTGAATTTAACAAAGTAAGGTTCATCTTCTTAGAGATTATCTTCAATAAGCTTCCTTCTTCTATTCAGATATGGCTCTAAATTCTTCTGGCAGACTTGTTCAGGATCTTCCCTTAGAGACTTGTTGATTTTTGGATGAAGACTTCTCTTCTTTTTAGTTGTTGGTTGTCTCTTCTTGTTCATTGCCATTTGTTGATAGAACAGGTCTTTATATAGACCCAATCTGAGGTTACCGGCTGATCCGGTTCCTAACGGCCTTCTGACAGCTCTGACAGATGTAACTGCTTTGTTGGTTATGACAGTTGTCAAGTCTCTAGTCATGACATCTGATACTTCATTGAACTTTAACTCAGCGGCAAAGTGTCGGGACAATTCTTCAAATGTGTCGACACAAATAGATCATGTGTCGACACAATCCTTGGTGATGTCGACACAGCTCACATAATGTCGACACAGCTCTTCTTTTTCTTCTTGACACAGCTTCTGTGGAATGTGTCGACACAAGTCCTGTTTGTCGACACAACAGCTTCTAGTCTTGAAAAAAGTTGATGTCGACAGAATTCTGGAGTTTGTCGACAGAAGTCCTGTGTGTCGACACAAGTGTTGTCGACAGAATTCTGGAATGTGTCGACACAAGTCCTTGTCGACATAGTTTTTGTCGACAGATTTTCTGTGTGTCGACACAAGTCCTGTGTGTCGACACAATCTGACTCCTGGTGTCAACACAACACTTACCAAGTGTCGACACAATTTTTGTTAAGTGTCGACACTTATACTTAGAAATTTTTCTGCATTTCCTTAACCTGCACATTGAAACTCAACATAACATCAAATACACATTGATGAATATCATTGAGTTAGGTGAGGCTTCTCTAAATCTGGTGCACATTTTCCAATGTACCCAACAATCTCCCCCTATTTGGAGAAGTCATAACCCTTAGTCAATTATATATATCACTTTATAATAAAACACAGATTATGATGTATAAAGGATTATTTAGTCAGGGTAACATATAGACAAAACCAGCATATTCTATCATCACAAAACATAATAAAATATAGTGAACATGAATCAATGTTTTGTTGAAGTACAAAAGTTTTTGAACAACAGATTACATAGATTTTAAAACACAAGATTACATAGTTCTAAAATCTATTCAATCTATTCTAGGACTAATTAGGCTCCTTGATGAAAATGTCTTTACCAGACTGAATCCTTGCTTGTATATTGGCTTCAGTGTCTTCAGCTGACTTCTTTCTTTTAAGATGATTTTTCTTGAGTTCTTCAGCCTTAACCTTTTGCCATTCAAAATAATCATAAGGCTTTGGAAAGTTCTTGCTAGGCTCCACAGAAGTAGCAGGTATCTTCCCAGATTTGAGATCTCTTCTAAATTGATGTATGGCATCTTGCCATTTCTGAAACTTGCTCCATTCATGTTCAGAGTACCACTTGCTCCTAGCATGCATGTTGTCTTTATCTGCTTGCCAGGCAGTGAGAATAATGTTTTTGGAGGTGGGGCTCCATCTTTCAAAATCAGGCTTTAATTCAGCCTGCTCTCTAAACCTTTTCTTAGAAAGTTGAGCTTCTTGCTCTCTTTTCAAAGCAGCTTCAGACATCTCAACCTCCTCAATAATCACATTCTGAACATCCTGTGAAGGACTGTACATTTGTTGTATTGCAGAGTGAATGCCCTCAAAATCAGCAGGTGGATAAATAATTTGAGCTACTACCTGCTGAACCCCTTCATTGTGAGCAGGTTGAATTCCGGATTCAACAGTGTTATCATCATCACACAGGGGAGGATAACCAAGAGTTACTCTGATTGCATTAGTTATCCATTTAGCATGTTCAAAGCCTGCATTGACTAACACTCTCTCCCCCTTTATGACTTCTCGTTCAACATGGTCTCTTAGATCATCCTTTTGAAAACTTATCTGATTAGCTAGATAATTTGTTCCTTCTTTGTAGAATGATCTGAACTTCAGCAGCTGATCAGCAATTATCTTTTGGGAAGCTTGGATAGCAGTGCTAATGTCAGTCAAATTTGCTTTGAGTTGTTTATCAAACTCAGTCTTTTCTTTAGCAAAGTTTGCAATGAAAGCAATTGTTGTATTCTTAAGCTCTGTTACAATAACATTGTGTGATTCTGTCAGATTGTCATTCATTCTGATTTAATTTTCAAAAACGTAGCCTTGTTTCACACTATGTCATCTATTTGAGTTTTGGCTTCCACTTGTTCTTTTATTAAATATACTATAGCATTACCTCCCTTATGGAAGCAATCTGTCATTTCCTTTTTATGTATATTGACCTCAAATCTGATGGATTTAATATCTTATGCCAACTGAAGTTGCAATTCTTTATTGCTCTCATCAACATATTTTTTTAGGGCTTGTCTTTGTTCATCTAACTTTACTAGCAGTTGCACCAGTAGTGAACGGAAATCATTGGAGCTGGAGTTTGTGGGACAGTCTGTAAGGCTTTCTTATAGCCAAAGCTTCTCTTCCTTAGCTCCATAAGCTTTCTCTTCTTTGCCCTAGAGGCATCTTCATCTTCTGAGGACTCAGATGAGCTTGCTATGTCCACTAGATCTTTTGGACTAGATGCTATAATGGGCATCTTCTGCTCAGTCCTTAGCAGCTCCCCCTCAGTTCTTGCATCTAATAAATTAGGAAAAAGTTCTTCTAAAGTAACTTCTTGTTGCATTTGTACTGGAGGTATAACTGTCTCTTTAGTAGATGGTTCTCCTTCAAATTCAAATGTTTCTTCCCTGGTAATGACATCTCCAGGTATATTGTCTTGATTATTCTGTTCAACAACATTCATATGCACATTCAGTGTATCATTTTCGGTAATTATAACAGCTTGATTTATATCCAGTAGTATCTCAATTATAGATTGTGTAGCTGCTTCATTGTCTAGTGAAGCTGTGTGGACAGGTGGTTGTTGCTCATGAGCTCCCCCTGAGGGTAATGCCTCTTGTTGAGCTGAAACTGGAGAAAGCTCATTGGCTCCCCCTTGATTAAGCTCTGCCGGGAATTGAGCCAGTTGGATGTTGATTGCAGGAATCTGCTCCCCCTGCACCTGACTATTAGTCTCAGTTTCTTGTGCAGGACATTTGTTAGTCCTTTCAGCTCCTTCTTCATCTGAGCTGAAAACAACCATTTCTTCTGAATCACTGGAAGATTCAGTGGTCTTAGAAGCTGTTTTCTTCTTTTTTCTGAATCTGTTGTGATTGTTTCTGAGGGGTAGAAACATCTTTGGTCAGAACTCTATCCCATCCTGATAGTATTTTCAAATCCATTCTTTTCATATGATTGATCTTAGATCCTGCAATCTAATTCATTACTTCAGGAATATTCTCAGCCAGATATAAACTCAGGATTCTACCGAGATTGGGTTTCTTAAGACTTTCTTTGATTTTGTCAAAAATAATAGCAGACCAATTTGTTTTCACCTTGAATACAATTCTGGTCATCAAATTGAACATGTAGGCTTAAATCCTATCATGTCCCCTTGACTTGCATAAAATAACTTTCCTTATAATTTCAGAAAGAAATTTACCCTGGGAATTCATACCCTTCCTATTCATTAAGGATCCAATCTTGGTTGTGGGATCTATGCCACAACATTGGAGTGCTTCTCTTGTCATGGAAGATGTTATTTCATCTTCTTCTTTAACCCTGGGTAGCTGAAATGTTTTATTTAAACTCTTCTGAGTGAGTTTGACCTTGGTTCCTTTTACAGATGACTTAATTTTTACCCCCTTTGAATCCAGAGATGTCGTCGTGTAGAATTCAAGAAATTTCTTTTTCCATATCCTTGTAGGTTCTGAGACCAAATACTCCAATCCATTTTCTGTGATTAGGGTAATCACATCTTTGATTTCTCTAGATCCACTAGCAAATGCATCGCGAACTAGTTCATAGCCCTCGTTAATGTTTTCTTCCAGCTTTGGCGCCATTAGGGATGAGAGAGATTTGAAGAGAAGAGAGATGAAGGTCTGTCGACACAAAGGTTTGGTCTCAAGAATTTGGAGAGCATAGTCGACAGGGTTTTACTTCCACCTATTTATATGTTTGTAAACAAAGAAGGTCAAAAGGCGGGTTGAAATACTCTTATTGTGTCGATACTGTTGGGATTGTGCCGACACAGACTATGAAATTCTCGACAGAGGATTTTATTGTAATACTATATGTCGACACCATTTGCGATGTGTCAACACAACAACCTTAAGAGTATACACTACATTCTGCATGTCGATACATACGACTGTATGTGTCGACACCAATATCTAAGTGTCAGGAGAGCTATGTGTCGACACAAAATTCTATGTGTCGATACAATCTTCTTGATATGACGACAGAATTTTCCTTATGTGTTGACACAAACTACTAAGTGTCGACACAGATGTCTTTATGTGTCGACACAAATTTAGTTAGTCAAATTTGTCATTCTTATTCTAAGTTCAGCATGCCTAATTCAATTTTAAAATAATTGAATTTAGTTTCAACCAGTGGTTTGGTGAACATGTCTGCAATTTGAAAATTAGTATTGACAAATTCTAAACATATATCTTCCTTTTCAACATGATCTCTAAGGAAATGAAATCTTATTTCTATGTGCTTAGTTCTGCTATGAGAACCAGGATTTCTAGCAATAGAAATGACACTGGTAGAATCACAAAATAATGGAGTTCTACTTACCTAAATGTCATAATCTTCAAGGTGATGTTGTATCCATAACAGCTGAGCACACCAACTGCCTGCAGCAACATATTCAGACTCAGCAGTGGAAATAGCCACACTTATCTGCTTTTTGCTGCTCCATGACACCAATCGTCCACCTAAAAACTAACATGTGCCAGTTGTACTTTTCCCGTCTTCTTTGCATCCTGCAAAGTATGCATTTGAATACCCAGTTAGTAGAAAATCTCTATTCTTAGGGTACCAAAGGCCAAGATTTGGTGTTCCCTTAAGATATCTCAAAATTCTTTTGACTGTAGTATAATGAGATTCTTTAGGGCAGGCTTGATACCTAGCACAGACACATGTAGCATACATGATGTCTGGTCTTCTAGCAGTTAAGTATGAAAGGGAGCCAATTATCCCTCTATACAAAGACTCATCTACAGATTTCCCTGCATCATCTTTGCATATAGGCATACTTGACCCCATTGGAGTTCCCATGCTGGAGGCAGACTCCATACCATATTTATTAATCAACTCCTTGGTGAACTTAGACAGGGATATGGACAAGCCATCATCAGTCTGTCTAACTTGGAGTCCCAAGAAGAATTTCAGCTCACCCATGCTGCTCATCTCAAACTTCCCTTGCATAAGTTTACCAAACTTTCTACAAAGGTTGTTTTCTATTGATCCAAATATAATGTCATCAATATATATCTAGACTAGGATCATCTTGCCTTTTGATTCCCTAACGAATAGAGTTTTGTCTATTTTCTCCCTTGAGAATTTGTTCTCAATGAGGAATGTAGATAATGTTTCATTCTAAGCCCTAGGGGCTTGTTTTAAACCATATAGTGCTTTCTTAAGCCTATACACATAATTAGGATAGAGTGGATCTACAAAACCTGAGGGTTGTTCAACATAGACTTCCTCTTTTAAGTTACCATTCAGAAATGCTGACTTTACATCCATCTGAAAAACTTTGAACCCTTGATAAGCTGCAAAGGCAAGGAACAGTCTTATTGCTTCCAACCTTGCTACTGGGGTAAATGTTTGGTCAAAATCTATTCCTTCTTCCTGTTTGTATCTCTTTGCCACTAGTCTTGCTTTATTCTTAACTATAATGCCACTTTCATCAAGTTTGTTCATGTAGATCCACTTAGTCCCTATGACATTGTGAATCTTTGGTGTAGGAACCAACTTCCAGACTTTGCATCTTCTGAATTGATTCATCTCTTCCTGCATGGAATCAATCCAATTTGGGTCTTGTATGGCTTCTTCAAATTTCTTGGGTTCCATCTGGGATAGGAAATTTGAGCAAAGGACTGTGTTCATGTTCTTTCTCCTTTTCTGAACACCATGACTTGGATCTCCAATAATTTGGTGTACTGGATGATCTTTTAAATGTCTTATTGCTGGAGAAAATCTATCTACACCTTGATTTTGTCCAATCACCTCACCATGTTGTACTTCATTGTCCTCTTCATCAGCTTGTGGGTCCTGTACTCCCCATGGATAGCATCCATCATTTTCTTCATCCTGCCTTCCAGGTTGGTCTTCACTAATGGTTAGCTTATCCATCTTTTCCTTCAGACCTGTAGTGCTACAAGAAAAATTAGACAGCTCATAGTTTATTAGTTTAGTTTCATCAAAAACTACATGTACAGACTCTTCTACAACTTGAGTAGTCAAGTTGTAGGCTCTGTATGCCCTACTGCTGTTGTTGTACCCAACAAATATACCTTCTTGGGATTTGGCAGCAAACTTAGTTAAATAGTGCTTGCCATTATTAAGAACAAAACACTTGCTACCAAAGATACTAAAATAGGATATGTTTGGTTTTCTGTCTTTCATAATCTCATAGGGTGTCTTTTTGTGGCTTTTAGTGATGGATGCTCTATTGAGAACATGACATGCAGTGTTTACTGCCTCAGCCCAAAAATATTCTGGGAGAGAAGTGTCAGATAGTAGTGTTCTACCAGCCTCAATAAGAGTCCTATTCTTTCTTTTAGCAATACCATTCTACTGAGGAGTTCTTGGTGAGGAGAACTCTTGATGAATCCCTAATTCTTCACAAAACCTTGTCATGCATTCAGACAGAAATTCAGTTCCATGATCACTTCTGATTTTGACCACTAAATTATTAAGTTCATTCTGAATTTGCCTAACAAAGCTATGGAAAACAGTTGGGGTTTCAGATTTCTGCCTCAGAAAGAAAACCCATGTAAATCTAGAATAGTCATCCGCAACCACAAATGTGTAGACTTTCCTACCTAGACTATGAATTGGCATAGGACCAAATAGATCCATATGCAGGAGGTACAAACACCTCACTGAGTCTTTGGTATCAAGACTATGGAAGGAGGTTTTGGTATGTTTGCCTTTTTGACAAGCTGAACATACACCCTACTGGATGCACTTGACCTGAGGACCGTTCCTCACTAACTCCATACTATAGAGTTGGCCTATTGACTTGTAGTTCAGGTGAGCCAGTCTCTTATGCCATTTGACACAATGAGAAGCTTTCTCATCTACAACTAGACAAATAGGAAAGTTCTTATTCTCACAATCAAAGTTGAGACAATAAACATTTCCTTTTCTATAACCTGACAAGATGACCTCTTGATCACTTGTCCTTCTAATTTGACAGCCATTCCTAGTAAAAGATATGTCATAACCAAGATCACTCAGTTGGCTTATGCTTATTAAGTTATGTTTCAAACCTTTCACATAAGCCACTTGGGTGATATTGATGGAACTATTGGAAATGTTACCAAACCCTTTGATGACCCCATTTTCAGATCAACCAAAGATCACTTTGAGTCCATTCTCTGTGCGAGAGTAATCCTTCAGCATCCATCTTGTTCTAGTCATGTGCCTGGAACATCCACTGTCCAAGTACCATATTGGGGTATGGCACTTGGACTCAACTGCATCAAATAAATTACTTAACCTTAGAACCCCAATAATTATTGGGTTGTAGGTTCAGGTTAGACTGAAAATTGACATGCTTGCCTGCAGCCTTTCTGACAGGTAAGCTGGCATTCTTCCTGACAGTAGTGTTGTGCCAACAATCAATGGCATATTGGCCCACTTTGCCACAACACCAGCACACATATCTATTGTATCTTCTTTTAGGTACAGTCCTAACAACATTGTTGTCAGTAGACCTTAAAACTGTGGGTACAGTGGTCCTTTTCTTGAGTGTTAGGGCTGATGCATCAAACATTGATGATTCCTGAAGATCATAATGTGTTTGTACATGGGCTGCCCTATTGGCATTGACACCCTTGTCATTCAGATTTTCAGGCTTACTGTGACCATGTGTAATTCCATGATCATACATGTTAGTAGTCTGCATCACTTTCCTGAACGCAATAGGGGGTTTGAAGGCTAGTGGCTGAACTGGGGCTTTGCCTTTTCCTTTAGAATTAGCTGCCCTAGTTCTTCCCTTGAAGCCTAATCATGTCTTACCCTTTTGGAGAATGAAGTCATCAATTAAGGGTAAGACTGACTTTGGCATTGAGAACTTAGCCACAAGTTCCTTCTCTCTTTGAAGTCTGACTTCCAGACTCTTGATTTGATAATTTTTGAATGTAATTGTACCCATCTGAATAAAAGCTATATTTTTCAGTTTGACAACTTCATTCATCTTCAGATCCAGCATTTTTTATGAATCTGATACAACCAGTTTAAGGGATGTAATTTCCTTAGCCTGGTTTTTGATAAGGTTTCTACTTCTCTTAAGTTCTTGTAACAGATCACCAAACTCATCAATAAGTTGATAAACATCCCCTTCAGATTCTGAACCATCCACATCTCTTGATGTAGATGCTTCTAATTCTGATCTAATATAATAATCAGAAACTGTAGATCGGTTGTTTACCTTGCTGGGACCAGGCTGATCCTGGCATTGATCTTCCTCAGTCAAAGACATCAGCCCTCTGTAGTGATGATCTTCAGTCCCTTTCATTGAGTCCAGCATTTGTAAGAACTCAGATTCTACTGAATCCTATTAAGTAGTAAACAATCCTATATAAGCTTTAGCTTCTGTCTCTTCTCCTGAATCTGATGATGAGGAATCAGTCCAGCTTTTCTGCTTCTTTGCAACCAAGGATCTCTCCTTCTTGTCTTTATTTTGCTGCTTCTTTTTATCTTTATATTCCTTTCTTTTATCAGGACAATCAGCTATGACAAGCCTTGGCCTGTTGCAGCAATAACAAACAATTTTAGAAGAAATTTGTTTACCGGGATTAGATCCATACCTTTCATCCTTAGATGCTTTTTTCTTCTTGTAATAGTCATCCTTGGAGTAGGATGAAGATGGCTTTGTTCTCCATTTCTTCTTTTTCATGAACCTTTGAAACTGCCTTGTAAAGGCAGCAAAGTCTTCATCAGAGTTATGACTGTCTGAAGTGATGATGTCAGTATTTTTAGATTCAACTTCAGCCATTTTTCTGGGAGGAGAAGGTGACTTTCTCCTGCCCTTTCTTATAGCTTCAGCCTTAAAGACAACTGACTTTTCTCTGTATTCAGACTTATTGCTTTTCTCCTCCTCCTTTCTAGTAGTGAGCTGCATCTCATAGGATAACAGTTTTCCAAATAAGGTTGGTGGAGGTGTATCTATAAGCTTGGCCACCTCTCTGATGGCACATATTTTAGTATCCCAATCCTTGGTTAGCAATATGAGAAACTTGTCATTTATTTCATAAGTGATAAAGACTCTTCCATTGGTCATTAGCTCATTAATAATTCTGAAGAATTTCTTATAGCATTCAGCTATGATATCTGTCTTAGCTTGTCTAAAGCTTACATATTCTTGATTTAGCATGGACTTCCTATCGTCTCTCACTTCTTATGTTCCCTCCATGTAGACAATCAAAGTGTCCAACATCTCCTTGGAGGTTTTGCAATGAACCAGATTTTGGAATATAGAGTCATCTATGACACTCACAATTATGTTTTGTGCCCTCTTGTCTAAGGATGCCGGGATGATCTCTTCCTTAGTCATTTCTGAATAACTTTTAGGAGTCTTGAGATTAGCATCAAGAACTGATATGTTCATAGGAACAAATGGTCCTTCTAGAATTGTGATATAAATTCTTGGATCAGATGCTTCCATGAACAATCTGACCCTCTCTTTCCATATGCCAAAATTTTCTTTCCTACAGATAGGAAGCTTCATGGATCCAAGTTCCTTATAGATCCACTCAGACTGTTAAGTCTATTCTTGATGAACCTGGATATGATACCACTTGAAAGAATTAGTTTCAAGATACCTTAAACACCTAGAGGGGGGGTGAATAGGTTCAATTCTTTTTATTCAGGCAGATAATGTAAATTACTTGTTAGACAGCCTTAGCAATATTTATCACAACACAGTTCACAGCACAGATTTAAACAAAATAGCAACACAGAAGATACACAGTTTTATAGTGGTTCCCCAAGTGATGGGTATATCCACTTTCTCCCTTCACCTATCTAGCAGTGTACTAGATTCAGCCTAACTCCCTTCTTTCTTCTCAGATCCTCAGATCTTACAACTCAGAACCTTGAAAGGTCCCTACAGCTCAGACTTCAACAAGTCCTATAACTCAGATTCTTCCAGAGAACCCTACCTCAGAGAGAGTCCACACTCCTATAACTCAGGCAATTAAGCCCTACCTCAGTATTTTCCCAGGCCTACAACTCAGAGAAATGATTCCCCTACCTCAGACACTCAACCCTACCTCAACCTTTATAATTTTAGTCTTACAACTCAGAGAGTTAACTTTCCTACACTCAGATCTATAGAAGATCCTACAGAGAAATTGATTAAAAAATAAATAGAACCTTCACCCAGGTAGAGAGATAAAAGTGTTGAAGGTTTCTTGGTCAGTTCTTGATAGATCTGACTGCTTTAGATCCAACCTGTCTTAGCTTCTTCAAAGCTTCTTGAAATTGAACAAAGTAAGGTTGATCTTCTTAGAGATGATCTTCAATCAGCTTCCTTCTTCTATTCAGATGTGGCTCTGAATTCTTCTGGCAGACTTGTTCAGGATCTGCCCTTAGAGACTTATTGATTTTTGGATGAAGTCTTCTCTTCTTCTTAGTTGTTGGTTGTCTCTTCTTGTTCATTGTCGTTTGTTGATAGAATAGGTCTTTATATAGACCCCATCTGAGGTTACCGGCTGATCCGGTTCCTAATGGCCTTCTGACAGCTCTGACAGATGTAACTTCTTTGTTGGTTGTGACAGCTGTCAAGTGTCTAGTCATGACATCTGATACTTCATTGAACTTTAACTAAGCAGCAAAGTGTCGAGACAATTCTTCAAATGTGTCGACACAAATAGATCATGTTTCGACACAATCCTTGGTGATGTCGACACAGCTCACATAATGTCGACACAGCTCTTCATTTTCTTCTTGATACAGCTTCTGTGGAATGTGTAGACACTAGTCCTGTATGTCGACACAACAGCTTCTAGTCTTGACAAAGTTGATGTCGACAGAATTCTGGAGTATGTCGACACAAGTCCTGTGTGTCGACATAAGTGTTGTCGACAGAATTCTGGAATGTGTCGACACAAGTCCTTCTTTTCGACACAGTTGTTGTCGACAGATTTTCTCTGTGTCGACACAAGTCCTGTGTGTCGACACAATCTGACTCCTGGTGTCGACACAGCTCTTCCCAAGTGTCGACACAATTTTTTTCAAGTGTCGACACGTGTACTTAGAAACTTTTTCTGCATTTCCTTAACCTGCACATTGAAACTAAACAAAACATCAAATACACATTGATGAATATCATTGAGTTATTTGAGTCTTCTCCAAATCTGGTACACATTTTCCAATGTAACCAAAACTTCGGTATAGTTTGGTAATCTGGGTTCTCTGAAGTGAACCAGAGTTGGCTCTTGTCGAACAATTTCTATGAATGGGGACGGAACTTCCGGTTCCCCTAGAGCATAAAGAAATGGAAAATATGGATCGTAAGCAGTAGATGCAAAATAAGGTGGATAGAAAGGAAAAGTAGCTATTGGAGGAGAGATGGAAGGAGCTGGAGTGTAAGAATAACTTCCTTGAAAGTTCAACGCTATTGCTAGAGGGTAAGGATAACTTCCCTAAAAGTTCAAGGATCTTGTTGGACTTCCCTGGGTGGCTTCCCGGAAAAAGATATGACGAGCGACGAACTCGTCATCTTGTGACCGCAAAGGAGTTACGGATTGCCCTGGAGGGTAAGTTGTCGTATAGGTCGGTGGATATACAGGCGGGTAGACTTGCTGCTCAGCTGGCGGATAAGCTTGAGAACCAGCTAGGGGACAAGCTGGTGAGAAAACTTGCAGATTCTCTACTTCTGGTGCTGGATTGAATGGGTAACCGGCACTGGAGCGGGCTGCCCAACTAGTCGCTACGTAATAGTGGCTAAGGCATGGTTGATCGCCAAAAATGGCTGGGAGGCCTCCTTGCGATCTTGGTCACTTTCCCGATGTGACTGCTCAAGAGCTTCCTAGAGAGTATCTTCACTGGGACTTGATGGAACAAATTTTTTGGCACTTTGGCACTGTGACATCTCTTAAATGACGACTTCACTAACTAAAGAAAATCTAAAGGTCATGTATTTTAAGTTGATTCAAGAATTACGCCTCCGGGCTCTACAAGTAGAAAGGAGGGTGGAGGAAACTGTCAGATAGTCAGTTACTAGCGGTTAGGAGAAGCGATTAAGTTTGATAAGGAAAAGAAGAGAGAGAGAGGCTTCTTGCAGCGACAACACCATAATTTGTTGAAATTTCCGGATCTTGGAATGAGCGGGGGTTATCTCAACTAAAGTCAGTCACAACCAGAAACACATGCATCAACAAGAGACTTTTTTGATAACAGTAATCTTTTTACAAGGCAAGACATACATGGCGAGACATGCTTCACCAAAAACACCACAGGGAAAGCAGAGACAACTACAAATACAAGACAAGACAAGCAGTGCAGACTGAACAAGTAGCCGCCGGTTTTATAGCTGCACTAAGGAGTCCGCACAGACTGCCAGGTCGCTAGACCGCCAGGTCGCCAGACCGCAACCAAGCCACGCGGAATGCCCCTTATTCCAATGCTTAGCTCTATCCACAGATTTGCAAGCCGTCTAACCGCGAGGTCGCCTAGATGCCAGACCGCACAAGCTGTGAAGCTGAACTGAACAGGCCGCCTAAAGCAAGCGACTGATTGAACCCGTAAACAAGGTGCCAAAGAGAAGACTGTCTGGTTATTATCCGCGACCTGCTGTTTACCACCTGTTCCTTAACCGTAGAGTCCGCACTGTCACTGACCGTAATCAGAGCCAAGTCCTGGATTTCGAGCGCTATCTGCACAACTTGTACAACACAAACCGGTCAACTCAAACAACCCGCACAGATAACAAAAGTCAGACTGCATCAACTCATCATGGGCTCACTTACTATTCATTCGCTCTCTCAATCCTGATGTGACATGGGTCCTATTTATAGGCATGATGATGAGTGTGGTCATCGCCCTAGTTGATATTTACACAGCCTCATCCCGCAACAAGACAAGTCTCCACAAAACCGCGGATACACTCCTATTCGTCGTGACCTATGCAGGATAGCAAGTCCGCCTATGCTTCACCAAGGCCGGACACATCGCCAGTCCGCCTTGTCGCCAAAGGCCAAGCCAATACCACCACAACCGAACTCTGCAGCAACTTTATCCGCCTATCCGCGAACACAACACCGGTCTGCTTATCCTGAGTCCACATCCACACCAGCAGGGCAGCTGCCGGACTCAGCGGACACTGCTCCAATTCGCACGCCCTTGTGGACACAACTCCAGTTCGCATATCACCAAGCTCTCAACCAAAGCACACGATACTGCTGCCGAGCTCGGCAGTTTGAGAAGTAGTCCGCGCTTCACTGGGCGATCTTCCTGGACTGAGCCAAACCTGGACTTGGTTCAGAACTAACCAAGTCCACACCACTGGCCGCAAGGGCGAGTCCGCACTTACTGTCGGACACTAGAAATAGTTCACCAACCGGGCGAACTGCAGCACCTGTCCGCACTGACTGGCGACCTCCGAGGCTTCCACTTGCCTCTTCATCAGAGCAAGACCAAGGCTTCTGCCAAGCCGGCCTGCCAAGCTCTAGTCCAGTACGGTTCTTGCCAGACTCCGCGGATTGAGTATCTAACCGCCCGGTTACCTTCTAGGATCCAACTGCCTTTTGAGCATAAGCCGGCCTGGCATACCGCAACTACTGTTCACTTTCCGCCCAAGCCGCTAAAGAACAAGCCGTCTAGAACTGCCCTGCTTACCTGGCTGTCCACCAACCCTGTCTGCGTAGTCCATGCGCATAGGTTGTCCAAGTCCTCCAATCACCCACATTCACTTCACAATTTTCAACACTCCCCCTTGAAGTGAGAAGTGGTGAACAACTCCAGTAGCTCCTGTAACCTTGCACCTGGTCCCTCCGATAGCGCCTTCGAGGAGATCTCCAAGATATAGTCCCCGCCCTGCATATCCTGGACCATGAGGGATCCCTCCAGCATCTCCCAAACGGAGCCATGCTTCCCTCTGCCTTCTTCTTTAGCTTCGATGTCCACTTGTGCGTCACAGGAGTATCACTAACAACCTTTGGCACAAGGGCCCAAGCCTCGTCTCCTCTGAGAGTAGTCACCTCCTCAGCTATGGTGTCATCCACCTCCTTGACTCTAGTGGTGTCATCACAGCTAGAAGGTACTCGCTCGACCTGAGGTCTTGCAAGGAAACATGAGACCAACCTCACCGCGTTCCCTTCGCTATATCGAGCTGGTGGGTTGGTGATCCTGTTCGACCTCCGAAGAACCTGATCACGGCTAACCACCACCGCTGCTCCTCCTGAAATAGCTCTGTTCCCGGCCAAACCCGGAACAATGCTCCCCTTGCTTCCTGAACAAGAAGCCACCACACTGGAACCAGGAGCCCCTAGAGCAACGCTCCCCTTGCTACCTGAACAAGAAGCCTCCACTCTCGAACAAGAACTACCTGGAACATCGCTCCTCCTGTTCCCTAAACCGAAATTCTCCGTCTTCGAGCCAGAAGCACCTGGTGCATCTCTCCCCCTGCTTCCCGACCCTAACGCCTTTTCCCTAGAGGTAGAATGTCCTGGAGCTCCTGGTGACTCATGCAGCTCCAACTGATCCTTAGCAGCAGCCTCCTTCAGCCCACCATCTGACCTGCTTAGCTCTAGCTCCACACATGAGCTATCCCAATATTACGTCAGCTGATCAAAGAAAACGTCTCTCGATATGATGAACCTCTTTGTCGCAAGATCCATACACCTCCATCTTCTCTTCTGCTCATCATACCCAACAAAGACTAGCTTCGTCTTGAGAGCATTCAGAGCATATACGTAGCAGGTGGATCCAAACACCCATAGGTGTTTCATACTAGGATTCACCCCGAACATCAGCTCAACCGTAGTCTTCACAATGATCGGACTAAGAGGCAACCGATTGATGATATGTGCCGCACAGGCCATCCCTTCCGCCCAAATAGCCTTAGCAATGCCTTTGCACTGAAGCCAACACTTGTAGGTCTCGGTCAACAGATGGAGCATTCGAACTGTAACACCATCTTGCTGTGAAGTATGTCCATGAGACATCTCCCTTTGGATCCCATGCTTCTTGCAAAAGTTCGAGAACTCGGTTGAGCCGAACTCACCACCGATGCTTGTCCTCAACTTCTTTATCCGCAGGCCAAGATGGAACTCCACAAGCTTCTTGAACTCCACAAACATGCAGAACATGTTTGACTTCACCTTCATGAAGTATACCCAAGTATATCTCGAATGGTCATCAACTAATATCAGCATGTACCTGCTGCCTACAAGACCTGCGGTGACGGTCAGTCCAACCAGATCACAATGGATAACCTCCAAAGGTGATTTACATCTGGATTGTGCCTTATCAACTATAAAGCGAAAAGCTTCACCATGCATACATCCCGCGCAAGCTTGACTGTCGTCATAGGATGACCATCTAGGCAAGCCTCTTATGAGTCTTCTTACCGTCATTGCTTTCAGCTTTTCCATCCCTACATGCCCATGTCTTTCATGCCATATAGCTGCACTATCAATGGCCTTCATCCGATCAGCACCAGAACTTGTTGAAGAGCGAACCAAGTTCTGCTCCTAAACTCAACATGAGCTACGTTCACCGAGTGCAAGATAACCTTACACTCCTTCCAGAGATGACCCTGCTTCTTGTATCTATTGCACCTTGGTCCTTCCTTCCTTTTCCCATCACGCCCAGGAGAAACACTCCTCTCTTACTGATATGAAGTAAAAAGACCATCCTCCACATCAACCTTCATCTCCATTTTGAATAACCCATAAAGGGAAGTCCAAACCTTCGCAACTGACGGACATCCACCGATGTCGTCCAAGAGCTCCGATGAGATCACCTGCTTGAGAATAGACTCCACTATCGAATTTGTCTCCTTCCAAGCTCTAATCTCTTCAGCATTTCCAACAGTAACCTCTTGTCTTTCTGCTCCGCACACCACCTCCCAAATGTCCTCGCCAAGAAGAAAGCTCTCCATACAAGACTTCCACCTCTCAAAGTTCGTATATGTAAGGAGTTCAATTCCAAGACCACTTGCATCTTCAACATCCATGGTTCTACCACTGGTTTTCTCTTCACAAGAGAAACAACCACTTCAGTTGATCACTACTTATCTACTCCAACCTCCATCCTCTGATACCATGTTGAAATTTCCGGATCTTGGAATAAGCAGGGGTTATCTCAACTAAAGTTATTCACAACCAGAAACACATGCAGCAACAAGAGTCTTTATTGATAACAGAAATCTTCTTTACAAGGCGAGACATACATGGAGAGACATGCTTCACCAAAAACACCACAGGGAAAGCAGAGACAACTATAAATACAAGACAAGACAAGCCGAGCGGACTAAACAAGTAGCTGTCGGTTCTAGTACTACACTAAGGAGTCCGCAAAGACCGCCAGGTCAGCAGACCTCAACCAAGCCGTGGGGACTGCCCCTTATTCCAAAGCTTAGCTCTAGCCACCGATCTGCAAGCCGCATAACCGCGAGGTCGCCTAGCTACTAAACTGCACAAGCTGCGAAGCCGAACTGAACAGGATGCCTGAAGCAGGCGACTGATTGAACCCAGAAAAAGGTTGCCAAAGATAAGACGGTCTGGTCACTATCCGCGACATGTTGTTTACCGCTTGTTGCTTAACTGCAGAGTCCGTACTGTCCCTGACAACAATCAGAGTCAAGTCCTGGCTTTCCAGTGCTATTCGCACAACCTGCACAGCACAAACCGGTCAACTCAAACAACCCGTGTGGATACCAAAAGTCAGTCCTCATCAACTGATCACGGGCTCACTTACTGTTCATTCGCTCTCTCAATCCTGATGTGACATGGGTCTTATTTATAGGCACGATGAGGAGTGTGGTCACCACCCTAGTCGATAGGAACAACGCCACATCGCGCAGTAAGACAAGTCTCTGCAACACCGTGGATACACTCCAGTCCGTCGCGACCTGTGTAGGATAGCCAGTCCTCCTATGCTTCACCATGGCCGGACACATCGCCAGTCTGCCTTATCGCCAAAGGTCAAGCCAAGACCGCCACAGCCAAATTCTACAGCAACTTTGTCCACCTATCCACGGATACAGCTCCTGTCCGCTTATCTTGAGTCCACAGCCACGCCACCAAGACAACTGCCAGACTCAGTGGACACTGCTCCAGTTCGCTCGCCCTTGCGGACACAACTCAAGTCCGCATATCCCCAAGCTCGCAACCAAAGCACACGGTATTGCTGCTGAGCTCTCCGGACTGAGAAGCAGTCTGCGTTTCACTGGGCGATCTTCCCGGACAGAGCCAAATCTGGACTTGGTTCAGAACTAACCAAGTCCACAACAATGGCCGCAAGGGCCAGTCCGGACTTTCTGGCGGACACTGGAAACAGTCTGCCGCCCCGGCGAACTCCTGCACCTGTCCACACTGACTGGAGACCTCCGTGGCTTCCACTTGCCTCTTCACTAGAGCAAGACCAAGGCTTCTGCCAAGCCAGTCTACTAAGCTCTAATCCAGTCCTCTTCTTACCGGACTCCGTGGATAGATTATCTAACCGCCCGGTTACCTTCTGGGATCCAACTCCCTGCTGAGCATAAGCCGGCCTGGCAAACCGCGGCTACTGTTCGCTTAGTCAGCGTGAACAGACCGCCCAAGACGCCACAGAACAAGCCGTCTGCAACATCCCTGCAGACCTGGCTGTCCGCCAACCCTGTCCGCATAGTCCATGTGGATAGGTTGTCCAAGTCCTCCAATCACCCACTTTCACTTCACAATTGTCAACACTCCCCCCTTGAAGTGAGAAGTGGTGAACAAATCCAGCAGCTCTCGTAACCTTACACGTGGTCCCTCTGATATCTCCTTCGAGGAGATGTCTAAGACATAGTCCCCGCCCTGCATATCATGGACCATAAGGGATGCCTCCAGCATCTCCCAAACAGAGCCATGCTTCCCTCTACCTTCTTCTTCAGCTTCGACCTCCACTTCTCCGTCACAAGAGTATCACCAACAACGTTGGGCACAAGGTCCCAAGCCTCATATCCTCTGAGAGTAGTCACCTCCTCAGTTTTGGCGTCATCCACCTCCTTGACTCTAGTGGTGTCATCACAGCTAGAAGGTCCTCGCTCGACCTGAGGGCTTTCAAGGAAACATGAGACCAAGCTCACCGCGTTCCCTTCGCTATATTGAGCTGGTGGGTTATTCATCCTCTTCGACCTCCGAAGAACCTGATCGCAGCTAACCACCTCCGCTGCTCCTCTTAAACCAACTCCATTCCCGAGCAAACCCGGAACAATGCTCCCCTTGCTTCCTGAACAAGAAGCCACAACACTGGAACCAGGAGCACCTGGAGCAACGCTCCCCCTGCTACCAGAAGCATCCGCTCTCAAACAAGAACTACCTGGAACATCTCTCCTCCTGGTTCCTGAATCGGAAGCCTCTGTCTTCGAGCCAGAAGCACCTGGAGCATCGCTCCACGTGCTTCCCAACCCAGACGCCTTTGCCCCGGAGCTAGAACAACCTGGAGCTCCTGGTGACTCAGGCAACTCCAGCTGATCCTTAATAGCAGCCTCCTTCAGCCCACCATCTGACCTGCTCACCTCTAGATCCACACATAAGCTATCCCAATACGACGTCATCTCATCGAAGACAACGTCTCTCAACACGATGAACCTCTTCGTCGCAGGATCTGGTGTGTTGAATGACTATCAACTCGAAAAGGCAAGTGTACCAATCGAATTGTAGTACCAAAGTTATATTAAAACTCGGGGTTGTCAATTACTATTACTCACGCTTCTACTATTATCCTATCGTACAATTGTTGGTTGTTTGAGAAATTTTAAATTAAACTAAAGATAATATGAAAACTTCGTATAAAAAATAGCATTCGATCAAGATTCACCATGAAAAGAGATGAGAATGATAAAAAAATAAGTTTTAAAATTGTAAACCAAACTCGACCGTGACGGATCCAAAAATAAGAAATAATCTCGCTAGAGCATTAAATCTTCTAACTTATAGACGTTTTGACTGAAATCTCTTTGTAAATCAAAAAGTCCTAAAGTTACATTATCGAAGTGATCTGCACTATTGGATTTGACTCCAATCCGGAGGATTTACGTCGTTCTATCTCTAGGATTGTGTGCAACTCCTTCCTTCTTTGAGTAATCTTTCAAATCAACGAGTCTCTCGACTACTATGAAATGAGATCAAACTTCCTACTACCGTGTACTGGAAAAACGGAGTTGACACGAGAAAAATCAAAGAAGGATCAAGAATAATTTTGACAAAAAATAAAACTAAGAAGTAAAAGGAAATCTCATCTCATTTCATGGATCCTCATGATCGAATGCTAATGGCAAATTAGCTACGCATAGTTAAGAAAGAAACCACAAAAAATGAGGAAGAAAATAATTTTTCATTGATGAAAGAAAGAGGAGTACAAAATAATAAAAGAGACAAATTATGCTACCAAAAAAGGGGATTACACTAATAAAAAAACTTAACAACAACAAGTAAGAAAAGAACTCTCTCTTTAACTAGCACTCTCACTTGCTCTCCCAAAATCCAACTCTCCAAAGCTTGATGCAAGGGCTCCTTTTATAGATGAGGGGGAAGGTTCTAGAGGGAAGTGGATATGAAGAGGGAAAGGGGGTCCGGCCATGTATGGTGAAAGATGCATGTGTTGAAACCGAAAAACGGTCTCCTGTGGAGTTCACCCTTGGGGAAGGGGTGATCATGCACCTACATCGCTCCTGCAAGCAAAATAACAAGGGAAACAAGAAAGAACTGACTCAAGGGCTCGGCGGGGAGGACCCACCATACACCCGAAATATCTAAGAGTGCTTCCCCTCCTTAGCAAAAGGCCGAGCTAAGGTATCCTCGGAAAGAACTTGAGAAATGGAGCAAGTGGGCACTGGCAGCATGCTTTTTGGGGTACCGCTTGGGTCCTATTTATAGATTTCAAAATTTGAACTGCCAATAACCAAACTAAACTGACCTGAAATTACCAAAATACCCTTGGATGGGTCTGACAACAACCAAACTCCGCTGTTTTGAAGGGCTATGGGCAGACCTGTGGGGGCAAAATAGTAAAAAGTACCTCGTAGATCTGGGCGAGCTGTGGAGCCCAGCCACCCCTGAAGATCCGGCTCGCCTGCTGTTGTCGAGCTCCTTTGGGTGAGTGCGAGCTGGGACGGCGAGAGCGCCCATCAATCAGCTATCATTAGTCGATCTCGGCTCGACGAAACCTGGAATGAGCTCGATGAATGCCGAGCTTGGGGTTGGCGGGTGCCGAGCTCAGGCTTCTGATTTCCCTGCCGAGCTCGCCTGGCCTCAGAGCGATCTGCACTGCTGGGTCTGGTTCTTGTGGACCCTACTCGCTGGATACGGGGTTTTACATAATCCCCACTCTTTTTGAGCTTGGCAAAGCTCGGAAAGAAACATCCAACCCCAAGTGTTGGGTGAGTGCGGGGTGAGCCAGAGGGAATCTTCGTGTGGGGTCTACCTACGCCTATATAAATACACCTGCATACCTGCCTGACTCTTGTCATTCCCCTCGCTATAGCCTGGCAGCGATGCCGATCCCAAAGGAGATCCAAGAGCGCCTTAGCCGACCTCGCCAGGCCCCTTCTGCTCGCGTGGCCAACCAGACAGCGGTCCCAGCCGCTGTGCTGCAGTGTTGCTTGGCCGAGCCCGAATCTAAGAGGGTGAAATAGTTCCCTCAAGCTGCCGAGCCCATTAATGACGACCTAAGGACCACCTTGGAGCACGGGACTGACTCCTCCACTCTGTCTGGCCCTGACAAGCAAGAATGTTGTCGAAATCTGCGACAGCCCGGATAGCCAGCTTGATGGCATGGGGGGCGTCGTGCCGCGGGACACCACCCCTCGAGCCAAGACCACCCTTGGGGACTCGCAATTCATGACTCCGGAGAACCGTCCCCGGGACCCGTCCCCTCCCTTTGGGACCTTCGGGGTGAGCTCGCAGAAGTTGAACTCGCCGGAGCTCGCCCCCTTTCCTCAGCAAGCAGTTGTAACCACAGTGACGGGTGTGGAGACCATCCCCATCCCGGGATTCGAGCTTCTCTCACCGGGAATGCGCGGCCCAGGTCGTGCGAAGGACCTGAGGTTCGTCCCTCCCCGCATATCCTTTGAGTTGTCGAGCTCGTCAGGTAAATTTTTCCTAGATTCCTGTCACGTGTTTTTCCAGCACACCTCCCCTTGATGATGTTTTTGTCTCCACAGCTCCCCACAGCCAATCCGCCGCCGAGGAATCATCGCAGGCAACCCATTACTCCCCCATTCCCTCCTCGAGCTCGCTGCGCTCTTACCTAGGCCCTAAAGTGGAGCAAGGCGAGCTGACCAGGAGGGGGGTCAAGCTTTTCAAGAAACTGGTGTGCGGGCTGCGCTAGGTGCGGGAAGTCAACGAGGCACTACAGCGAGACTATGTTCGGCTTGCTGACGAAGTGTGAGGCGGTCAGGCGGCGAGTTGCTGTCTCCTTACCGGCTCCTGGACGAGATCGATGGGGGCCTTCTGGCAACGCAGCGAAACTCAGGTCGGATTCGCGAGTTCCTTCGCGCGCGGCAGTCCGGGGTACGGGGGCTGCGAGGCTGGGGTAGATAAAAGGCGGCTCCCTTGCCGAGCCGACCGGTACTCGCCTCCTTGTTCCCCCTGCTCGTGCGCCCTATTTTTTATTCTTTACTTGATTCCTTTAATAATCTGCGAACACTTTAAGGCTGGTACCTGATGTTTGAATAATAATATGTTTCCTTATATTTAGCTCGGCGTGGGGTGGGACGCATCAGAAGTCGGCGAGCTGGGGTGGTGAGCCGGGGTGGCGAGCTTGTCCAATTAGACGGCTTGCCCTTAGACATCTTTTTCTATAAATAGTGCCCCCCCCCCTCACCAACCCCGTTTTCCGTATTAACGGCTCATCTTCTATCTTTTCCTGTGCTTTTCTCTTTCTTACTCGCGCTCCACGCCTTCTTCTACGAGCATGGGCAAGACCAACCCTGACGCCGACGGCCGCACCAAGTGCGCCCAACACTTCACTGACTACTGCTTCTTTGAGGGACACACAAGCGAGGCCGAGATCGCTGAATTTGTTGGTGACCATGTGGCGCCAGGCTTCGAGGCGCGCCGACCGAGGTAGGGAGAGGCCATCAACACTTTTTATGATGACGAGCTCGACTTCCCCATCTCGCACTTTGAGGTGGGGCTGCGCCTCCCCCTCTGGCCGGAGATCATCCAGATTCTAAAATACTATGGCACGGTGCCTGCGTAGCTGAATTCAAACGCCATCGTCATGATGGTGGCATACGCGAGCTACCTCCACCGAGAGAGGATTGAGTTCAACCTAACGGTGTTCAGGAAGCTTTTCTCGTACAAGGCGACGGCGGATGGTGTTGCCTACTTTATGGGCTCGGTGAGCAAGGTTCGCGAGATCGCGAACAAGCACCACAATTGGATTACCAGGATCGCCTTCATCAAGGGCGATCTTGGCAACATCCCTTACTCCCCCCAGCAGAAGGGCGAGGAGGACTACCATCCTCCAGTCGTGTCCGGCAATGATGCCGACCTCCACAAGTACTTCCTCCACAAGGACTTTGAGGTCTCCTTCCTATGAAGGGGCCTCGACGCGCTCCGCCCCGTCCTTCCCGGCGAAGGTACTGTCTACTTTGCTGCTCAGCTTGCCATATTTGCCAACAAAATTTTTCTAAGTTTTCCAAGTTTTTTCTTGCAGGGGAGCGGCTAATCCCCGTGAACCTACCATTTGCAGACCCAGGATTGTACCCAAACCCTCTCGCTCGCGAGAAGGCAGTGGCGGCGGCCTGTCGGGACGAGGCGGTCATCTCCAAACCCTCCTCCAGCAAGAGGCGGCCTGAGGATGCAGCATCGAGCCCACCCCATCGCCAACAACTACCCAAAACGTTGAGGAAAACTGTGCCGGCTTCGCAGGGGAAACAACATCAACAACATCAATCCAGCCCTAAATACATGAGCTTGCCTGAAGTCATCCCTGACGCGTCGCCGGAGAGCCTGCTGAAGGAAATCACCAGCAAGGGGCGGAAGGGTGGCGAGACCTCTGTTCCTCCTGCGGCGAGCTCTCCACCTCCTTCGGCGAAGTGGACGGCTCGCGTGCTCGGCTTGCCGAAACAACATCCCCTCTTCAGATTTGTGGGCGGTGGAAAGACTCGGCGTGCGAGCCCATACTACAGTGGGACGAGCTGGCCCACCGGGTTTCCATCTCCACCCTTCACCCCTCCTAGAAAGACCGCGAGCCCGCCACCGGTCACTCTTATGCCCTCGGCTTCGGCCTCTATGGTCGGGAGGATGTCGAGGCCTACAAGGGCATGAACCTGCGGTAGTTCGGCCATGAGGGCCTGCAGGCCCACCTGAGCGCCATAGAGCTCCATCATATGTTGGTCCGCCATAGCTTCGGCCTCAACAACCAACTTCAAAAAGCCGAGCTGGCCCGCAACATCGCCAAAGACAAGTTCGTCGACCAGGCGAGGCAGCTCGGCATCGCTGAGGATCTTCTCGCCCAGGCCGCCGGCGGATTGGTAAGTATCAGGCTTCCTCTTCCCTCTTTTACTAAAAACATTTTGAGCCATTGTTAATGAATTTTCCTTTTTCATCAGGAAGCCAAGGCCGTCGGGGAGTTGCGGGCACGTAATTCCGAGCAGGGGGAGGAGATCGGCCTGCTGCGCGCCCGGTTTGCCGAGCTGGAGGGGGAGAATGTGAGGCTGAAGGAGGAGTATCAGAACCTCAGCCGCGAGGTCCTCCGCCAGGCGGAGATCTTCTTCCCGGCCAGCGACGCCAATCCTACCCTTCCCTTTAAGAGGCCGAGGATCTTTGGCGAGGCTGACCTTGCCGAGACGCTGCGGATCAACTCCATCCAGGCCGCCAAATGCACCACCCAGATGATGAAGGACACTGGAGTGCTAGTGGAGGGGTGCGAGGAGATCTCAGTCCGGGACCTGATGCCGAGCATGTTCCCGACGACGCCGCCCAGCGAGAAGGAGGACAACCTGGACGCACTCTTTGGGAAAAGCTTTCAGGACCCGTCCGGCGGAGGGGAGGAGGATCATTAGTCCGGCGATGGGGGGAAAGGGTTGATATTATGTTTTTCTTCATTTTTGGTAAACTCGTCGAGGCGAGCCTCCCCTATAACTATTGACGTTTAAAGAAATATAAACTTTTGATATAACTTTTGTCCCCTCTTTTTCTCTTCTTTTTCTTTGCATGTCCCCACTGTGCCCTGCTTGCTCGCGAACGCTTCCTTAAGCGATCTCGCGTAGATATATTTTGCGAGTAGGATATTTGTTATAGCTCGTTTGTGAGAATACACTCTGAAAGCTCGCCGATTCATGGGACTCGCCCCGGCTCGATTGCGAGCGGCCCATAACCTTATTAATATAAGACCAAATTTGCTAAATTTTTCCAAGTAAAACATAGTGGGGGGCGAGGTGTCCTAGCAGGATTCGCCTCACTTCGGTGAGGTCCAAGGGCCTGGCTTGCCAACCTTCTGCCGAGGCCGAGCTGAATTGGCGAGCCCAAACTTGCTTATGCCGAGCTCTCCTCTCTTATCCTTACAGGGTCCAAGCTTGTTAGGCACAACCTGGGGAGTGTAGGACTTCCCTGAGTGACATCCACCCCTGTCAGCTAGGTGAGAGCCTGACAGCGATATCTGCTCGGGGTCTAAGGATGACACCGAGTGACTTCCAGTCCTACCAGCTAGGTGAAATCCTGATAGCGAGATCTGCTCGGGGTCTAGAGGTTTACCCCCATCGAGTGACATCCAGCCCTGTCATCTAGGTGAGAGCCTGATAGAGGGATCTGCTCGGGGTGTAAGGATGACACCGAGTGACTTCCAGTCCTGCCAGCTAGGTGAGAGCCTGACAGCGAGATCTTCTCGGGGTCCGGAGGTTGACCCCATCAAGTGACATCCAGCCCTGTCAGCTAGGTGAGAGCCTGACAGCGGAATCTGCTCGGGGTCTAAGTATGACACTGAGTGACTTCTAGTCCTGCCAGCTTGGTGAGAGCCTGACAGTGGGATCTGCTCGTGGTCTGGAGGTTGAACCCATCGAGTAACATCCAGCCTTGTTAGCTATGTGAGAGCTTGTCAGCGGGATCTGCTCGGGGTCTAATGATGACACCGAGTGACTTCTAGCCCTGTCAGCTAGGTGAGAGCCTGACAGTAGGATCTGCTTGAGGTCTAGGGATGACACCGAATGACTTCCAGCACTGTCAGCTAGGTGAGTACCTGATAGTGGGATTTGCTCGGGGTCCAGGGATGACACCATCCAGTGACATCCAGCCCTGTCAGCTAGGTGAGAGCCTACAAACGGGATCTGCTCGGGGTCTAAGGATGACACCGGGTGACTTCAAGTCCTGCCAGCTAGGTGAGAGCCTGACATCAGGATCTGCTCGGGGTCCAGGGTTTGACACCATCAAGTGAAATCCAGCCCTATCAACTGGGTGAGAGCCTGATAGTGGGATCTGCTCGGGGTCTAAGCATGACACCGAGTAACTTCTAGCCCTGTCAGCTAGTTGAGAGCCTAACAGCGAGATCTGCTCGGGGTCTAAGGATGACACCGAGTGACTTCTAGTCCTGCAAGATAGGTGAGAGCCTGACAGCGGGATCTGCTCGGGGTCTGGAGGTTGACCCCATCGAGTGACATCCAGCCCTATCAGCTAGGTGAGAACCTGACACCAGGATCTGCTCGGGGTCTAAGGATGACACCGAGTGACTTCCAGTCCTGCCAGTTAGGTGAGAGCCTGACAGCGGGATCTGCTCGGGGTCCGGAGGTTGACCCCATCGTGTGACATCCAGCCCTGTCAGCTAGGTGAGAGCCTTTCAGCAGGATCTCGTCGGGGTCTAAGGATGACACCAAGTGACTTCCAGTCCTGCCAGCTAGGTGAGAGCCTGACAACGTGATCTACTCGGGGTCCAGGGGTTGACACCATCGAGTGACATCGAGCCCTGTCAGCTAGGTGAGAGCCTGACACTGGGATCAGCTTGGGGTCTAACGATGACCCCGAGTATCTTCCAGCCCTGTCAGCTAGGTGAGAGCCTGACAGCAGGATCTGCTCGGGGTCTAGGGGTTGACACCATCGAGTGACATCCAGCTTTGTCAGCTAGGTAAGAGCTTGTCAGCAGGATCAGCTCGGGGTCTAAGGATGACGCCGAGCGGCTTCCAGTGCTGTCAGCTAGGTGAGAGCCTGACAGCAGGATCTGCTCGGGGTCCAGGGGTTTACACCATCGAGTGACATCCAGCCCTATCAGCTAGGTGAGAGCCCGTCAGCGGGATCTGCTCGGGGTCTAAGGATGACACCGAGTGACTTCCAGTCCTGCTAGCTAGGTGAGAGCCTGACATTGGGATCTACTCGGGGTCCCGGGGTTGACACCATCTTGTGACATCCAGCCATGTCAGCTAGGTGAGATCCTAACAGCGGGATCTGCTCCGGGTCTAAGGATGACACCGAGTGACTTCCAGCCCTGTCAATTAGGTGAGAGCCTGACAATGGGATCTGCTCGGGGTCCAGGGGTTGACACCATCGAGTGACATCCAGCCCTATCAGCTAGGTGAGAGCCTGACAGTGGGATATGCTCGGGGTCTAAGGATGACACCAAGTGACTTCCAGACCTACCAACTAGGTGAGAGCCTGACAGCGGGATCTGATCGGGGTCCAGGGGTTGACACCATTGAGTGATATCCAGCCCTGTCAGCTAGGTGAGAGCCTAACAGCGGGATCTGCTCGGGGTCTATGGATGACACCAAGTGACTTCCAGCCCTATCAGATAGGTGAGAGCCTAACAACGGGATCTACATTGGGGTCTAAGTACACTTCACTTCTTCACGCAAACTTATTGTGACAGCACTGATGTGTTAAAAAACTATATTAAAAATCAAAGTACCACTTACATGTTTTATGGAAAAAATCACTTCAACTCATCACCACTCTAGGGGAGACTCAGGGTCTCGCCCTCCACATTTTGGATTCGGTACCCTCCTGATTTCAATGCCTCTTTTACATTGAATAGCCCTTCCCAGCCGTTATTGAGCTTCCCCACGGTTATCGACCTCCCTACTGGGTCCACCTTCTTCAGCACCAAGTCCCCCTCCATAAATTGTTTGACTCTGACATGCTTGTCAAAGTATTTAGCCATCCTCCTCTTCACCTCTTCCTATCGAACGGTGGAGAGGTCATGTAGCTTCTCCACTATGTCAAGGGAGAACCGCAGCTCTTCCTCGTTCTCAGCCTGTCATCCTTCCTACCTTCCCCGACCGCAACAACTCGAGGTGTTTGGACTTCAAATTCTACGGGGAGCACTGCCTCGCACCCATGAGAGATCTTGAAGGGGGTCTCTCTTGTAGCTGTGTTGGGGCTGGTCCTCAAGGCCCAGAGAACCGCAGGAATCTGCTCCACCCAGCTCCCCTTCAGATTTCCACTTTCTTCTTTAGGAGGTTAACAATGATTTTGTTCGCAGCCTCCACCTAACCGTTGCTCCTGGGGTGGTGGACCGAGGAGAACCTGAGGTTGATCCCAAACTGCTCGCAGAAACTAGTAAACTCCGCGTTGGCAAACTGGGGCCCATTATCTGTGACAATGGCCTGAGGCAGCCCATGGCGGCAGATGATCTCCCCCCAAACGAAGTTTCTGATCACCTAGGAAGTCACCTTGGATAGCGCCTTCACCTCCAACCACTTGGAGAAATAATCAATCATCACCAGTAGGAACCTTCTCTGCCCACTGGCCTGGGGGAACGACCCAACCAAATCCATCCCCCAAATGGCAAAGGGCCAGGGGCTGTGATACTCTTGAGTCGTTGAGCTGGCTGCAGCTGGAGGGTGGCAAATATCTGTCACTTGTAGCATCTTCTCGCAAATTCCGTGGCATTGCGTCCTAGGGTGGGCCAGAAGTACCCCTTCCTGACAATCCTCCCTTCTAGGGTCTGACTCCCGGAGTGGCTCCCACACTCCCCGGAGTGGACTTCTTCCAAGATTCTTTGTACTTCCCCCTCGGCCACGCAACAAGCCAACATCCCCAAGAGAGTCTTCCTGTACAACTGCCCGTCCCAGAGGAGGTAGTACGCCAATTTGTACAGGAGCTTCTTCTTGTCCACCCCCTCTGGATACTCTCCCATGGAAAGGAAGGTTGCGACCGAGTCCATCCACGAGGGCCGCTGATCTATCTCCATGAGCTCTCCCTCTTCGATGGAAGGGCGGAATAGGTCGGTGATGGTACACCCCACCCCAGGGCCATGCTTCGCTAGCTGATCGACATGTTCATTCTCCTCCCGGGGCACGTGCGGGATGGAAAAAGTTTGGAATGCGCCAATGACCCCCTTTACTTTGGCTAAGTATAGTCGTAGGGTAGGCTCTCTGGCCTCGAAATCCCCATTAATCTGGAAGCTACCACCATAGAATCAGTAAGGACCTCCATGTCCAACACCCCCAGATCCCTGATAATGCGCAGCCCTGCTATCACGACCTCATACTCGGCCTGATTGTTGGTGATGGGGAAGTGCGCCGCCACCGTTTGCTATATTCTAGTCCCTTGGGTGTAACGCCCCCGAATTTTTCGGCAATTATTTAAATCCTCATTTGGCGTTACGTTGGCGCATTTCCGGCTCGTGCCGTTGTTAGAGTACCTCGTTAGGTGTTCTTAGAGGTTATAGCCTGTTGTATGGTTTCCCCAGCTAGCCGGCGTCTGTTTTGGAGGCCCGGCTGAGCCTCTTAGGGAATCCTCGTGCTTTGGATTCGGGTGAGGTTAGCCCGAGTGTGTGTTCGTCGGAGGTTGTGTCCGACTTCGCCGATGTTTTCGTAGCCCGAGTGTTTAGCAACGGTGCGGATTTGTTCGGAATCCGAGAGCGTTAATTTTCATGTCGTTTCGACGGTGGCCTGTTAGCGGGTAGTCATTTTATTTTAGCATATACATATAATTACGCATTTTTGCATGCGAGTGATTTAGGCATGCCGGTGAATTAATGCATACGTGCACGTGCGTGCGTAGCTTTATAAAATATTATATTTACGTGCGTGTTTATGTGTGTGTGTGGGAGTAAATGTATTAATGTTCATATAGGTGTTAGTATATATGGGATAATATATGTATATATTGTAAATTAGTTAGTGATTGGTTAATAAGGGCAATTAGGGGCTGCCCTTAGGCTTGAGTCAATTAAAATTAGTATGGGGTTAATTATTAGTTAGGTCATAATTATATAGGAGAGTTAGTAAACTAGGATGATGAATATATATAAATATATATATATATATATATATATATATATATATATATATATATATATATATATATATATATATATATATATATATAAATATATATATACATATCTCATTAGGTTTAGAATTTCCCCCCCCCCCCCCAAACCGTCGGCCGCCTGCAGACCGAGCGGAAGACAGAAGTCGGGCGGAAGCCCCGCAACGCTCCGACCACCCATTCGCCGGCCTTTTCAGCCCGTATCTCCAGTTCGAGGCCGGATTCGGACTCCTCTAGGCTAGATCTGCGTTCCGAGGTAATTATTTTGGGATTTCACCATCCTTTGTTTTTCCGATCGGGGTTGGAGTTCTCGTTTTGTTTCCATGCTTGACCGCCCAGTTTTTGTCCAGTGTTTTCATAGGATTGTTGGTTGTGATCTTGTCCTATTGGGAAGACGTTGCTGGCCGAATTTCTCCTAAGATCTAGGCAAGTATTCCCTTGCCAAAGTAATTTTTTATGCTAGTTTTGTTGCTTGATTCATGAGTAGTCCCTTGTGTTGTCCTTTTATTTGTTTATACCCATAAAAAAAGAAAATCGGTGCAAGACCCCTCATGCTTTCTCTTTATATGTTGGCTGATTTTATCCTTCGGGAATGTGGTCTTATGGTTCTCTTTTATTTTTGCTTGCACTAGGAATCTTGCCCCGTTAGAATATAATCTAAGTGCCTTAATTTCAAGTTTTGTTCATTCATGAGGTATTTAATTGTTTGCGGTTTCTTTGGGTGTAAACCATTGATGTGATTTCATTATTATTAGTTGCAAGAATTTTGTTGTAGTTGCCCTTGGTTGTCCCAAAAAAAAAGGGAAGATCGGATTGGTATCGAAGCCACTGAAAGGGGAAACTAGATCTGATATACTCTAAAGGGGGGGTGAATAGAGTATATGGTGCTTTTTAAAATACAAAGAAAAACTTTTGCAAAGCTTTACAACAATTGTTGTAATGAGTGTAAGCAGGGAAGCAGAAATAAAACTAAGCTATGCAGAAACTAAGCACAAGAAAATCTAGGTCAGAAACAAAAAGAAAACATGCAGAACCAGATGACACAAGGAAATATAGTGGTTCCCCAACTTGGGTACATCCACTCTTCTACCACCCTAGGTAGGAATCCACTGCAGGATGAGTTGATCAGGTGTCCTGGGCACCAATGAGCTTTTGATAAGGTGCTCAAAAACCAAATCAGATTTTTTGATCAGGTGTCTTGCCACCAATGAGCTTTTGACAAGGTGCTCAAAAACCAGATTCAAACTTTTGAAGGGAGTTTGAAAAACCCTTTACAGAATGGGGGTGAGAGAGTGATGGCAGTCTTCTCTTTCTCAAGCAACTGAGAAGACTATGTGGATTCAGTGAAGTTGTCAAAGCTCCCCCTGAGTCCTTGAAATCTTCAGGAAGATGAGCTTTGCTGAGGGTGATAGGCCTTCAAAGATAGATCTCCAGCAAAAGATGATTTCAGCAAGCTGAAATGTTGAGTGTCTGGAGTCTTGAGATGATGTTGGCCTTGAACACTTGAGAGCTGAAGAGATCTGAAAAATGTTTGAAAGCTTGATCTCTTTTTGATGAGTGTTCTTCTGAATTCTTGTTGACAGAAGATTGAGAGAGTCTCTGTGTATTGAGTTGTGTCCTGTTCTTGTCAATCTCTATTCTCTTGTTCTTGTCTATCTTCTTGTCTGATTCAAAAACATTCTATCTTTTATTCTCTGAGTCTGAATAGAAAATTGCTCTGTCAAAGATAGCCGTTGGTCTGAATTAATTACAGCCTTAATTGCATAAAATGTTCTGAAGGAAAGTCCACTGAATTATTCCTTGAAAAATCCCTTGAAACTTGCTCCAGAAGTAAATGAAAATGGCTGGCAGATCTTCTGAATTAAATGCAGAATAACTTCTATCTGATTTGAATTTGAATCTGAAAGATAACTGGATTCGTCGAACTGAGCTCTGCTATCGTCGAGCTGAGCTCAGCGAACTGGAAAATGCAAGCAGCAAAGAAATCGTCGATCTGAGCTCAAAGATCGTCGAACTGAGCTCAGAGATAAGGATCCAGTGCAGAGTCAAAATCGTCGACCTGAGCTCAGCGATCGTCGAATGGAGTTCGACGATATTGAGAAGTTGAGCTCAGCGATCGTCGACCAGAGCTCGACGATATTATGAGGGTTGAGCTCAGCGATCGTCGAATGGAGCTCGACGATCTGTCAATAGTTGAGCTAGACGATCGTCGACCGGAGTTCGACGAAACGTCGTGCTGAGCTCGACGATTTGGACTTAGTCTCCAGAAAAACTTGGGTCTTCAGGGCAGCTTCCAAACCTAGACTCCTGATCCCTTAGACTCAATTCTAATTGACCTATTATCTATACAGAAGGTCAAAGCATAAATTCCTAGAGACATAGTGATCCTGACCCAAATTAGTAATAGGGTGTTCCAACAATCTCCCCCTATTTGGGTTAGGAAAACTATTTACAGACTTTGAAAAAACAAACAACATCATACAGTCAGAAAAACATAAAAACAACAATAACAAGACACAGAGCAGAACCATCACAGAGATATATATATGTATGTTATCCAGAAGGCAGTCAGAAAAACCAAAAGTTGTCACCTTACAGAGTTACTCCTTTTCTTTGCCTTTTACCATTTTAATTTCTCTGTTGGGATCTAAAGCTTGTTGTTTGGATCTGGTATCATCAGCTGCACCCAAATAAATTTGCTTTGAAGCCCTGGGAACCACTGCAGCTGGATGCAACTTCATGTATCTGTCTGCATCAAAGAACTTACTGGAGGCATATCTTTCTAGCTCTTTTTGCCTTTGCTCTGACATGGTAGAGATATTGGAAGTGTCTAGCCCTTGTTCTTTTGCTTTCTTTATCTGATCCAAAGCAGCCAGCTCTTTCATTCTTGCAGTCCAAGCCATAGGATTTTTCTCAGGGTCCTCAAATGGAACAGGTGGCTCATACCTGTTGGAAGAAGTATCTTGAGGAGTCCTGGCAGTCACAGTATCTTTGAGCTTATAGGGGAAAGGACCAGAAGATGTATCAGCAGAAACATGTCCTCCCCTAGAGTAAGGATGCTGCCTGGAGTGTCCTTTGGAGTAAACCTGAGTTTCTCTTTGGTTTCCCCTATATCCTCCCCTTCTAGAGTAAGACCCCCTAGACTGGCTTTCCCTTTGATATGTTCTTGCATGAGGTTGGTAGGGAGCCTGGCTTCTAGCAGGGCCTGATCTTGCAGAGCTGCCACCTGCACCTGCATCAGGTGGAGGTGGTGGAGGAGGATGAGGGTGCTTGGACTGAGAAGAATCTTTCTCATATTTCCTCTTCTTCTTCATAGCTTTTAACTGGTTCTTAGAGAATTGCATCCAATGCTCAGTGATTGGGCAATTGTGCAGAATATAGAAGGGGACATCATTGTCATCTCTGACTTTGGCAGGAGGAACTCTCTTCAAGGCCTTACTTCTTGCCTTTCTTTTCTTTGCAATTGTGGCAGATGAGTCATCAGAAGCAGTGTTATAATCCTCAGATTCAGAACTTTGTGCATCATACAAGGCATCAATCTTCTTCATCAAATCTTCTTTCAGTTTAACAGCAGCTGATGGGGCAGAAGATACAGAAGCAGGAGGAGCAACAGGAGCAGCAGCAGATGTAACTATAGGTACTGGAGCAGCAGATGTTACAACAGAGATTACTTCAGGAATGAGGGCAGCAGCAGCAGCTTCAGAAACAACAACTTCTACAGCAGGCTCAAAATCAACAGCCTCTGTCATCAAAACATCCTAGGATAAGGGCTCATCAGAAACAATTTCTTCAGCAGCAGATATAACTTCAGAGGTAGACTCAGCATTGTCTTCAGCAGCAGCAGCAGCAGTAACATCAGAAGCAGCAGTCACTGACAGAAGAAAATCAGAAATGATTTTGGGGTCACAGCAAGAGAAGGGCACTAGAGCCTTAGACAGATCTTCTGAGGGCTGGGCAGCAAGAACCTCTGGGGGCTGGACAGCATATGGCTCTGGGAGGCAGCTGAAGTAAGCAGTATCAAAAGTTGATAGCAAGGACCTTAGGTCTATTGCTAGTACTGGTGTAGCAGCAGCAGCAGAAACAGACACAGCAGCAGTAGTAGCAGAAACAACAGCAGGGGCAGCAACAGCAGCAACAGCTTCATAGGGCATCTGCCCCTGCCTGGATGCAGATACCTGTGCATCAAGGCACACTGCTGGGGGTGCTGCTAGAGGAGTAAGGAAAGAGGAAAGCCTGGCAGAGAGAGCTGCCACTGATTGTTGTAGAGGAGCTAAAGAGGCCTCCATGAGAAGAGAGAGCCTAGGTGCAAGGAGCTCATACAACTGATCAGCAAGGGCTGGGAGATCTACATGCTCAATGAGAGGAGCAGAGGTAGAGGGTTGAGGGATGGCTGAGGATGCTGGACATGTGGTCTTGGAAAGTTGTGGAGGAGGATGGGAAGTTTGGAGGAGAAGAGGGGGAATCATCCATGTAGGATTCATCCAAGAGAGTGAAGGATGGAAGGGATGGGGATGAGGTGACATCTGGTGGGGGATAGGAGAAAAGGGGGTGGAAGTGGTCTGCTGGAGGAGAGGAAATAGTTGCTGGGGATGGAATTGAGGTTGGAGAAGGGCTGGAGATTGTAATGGTGGATGAGGCTGGAGTGGTGGATGGAGCTGGAGGTAGGGTTGAGCTTGGAGGAGGAGAAGCAGCAGCACTAGCAGCAGGCAGGTCTTCTGCAGGGGCAGAGACCTGGGTTGGAGTGACTCTTAGAGTCCTAGTGCCTGAAGGGCCAGAAGAAGAGGGCCTGCTGGGCTTGGAGATTTGCCTGTCCCATTTCCCAAAAAGGGCACAGGTGAGTCTCTTGGAGGCATTGATGTGCACTCCAGAGGAGACTAGCAGGGTAGGACACTTAGCCTGGAGGAAGATTCCCAGTATTCTTCCATAATTCACAAAAGTCTTGTTTATCTTTTTCTTCAACAGATCAAAAAATACTTCTCCCCAGTTCAAGCTTTTTCTATCTACCAGAGCTCCCATAAGGCAGAGCTGATATCTGGAGATTGTGTCATGAGCGGAATGCTTGGCCAAGAGAACCTTGCCTACTACATCAGCCATAAACCTGTATTCCACAGACAGGTTCCTCTTAAACAGCTTGCTAGGGTTCCCCTCAGGATGACCCATCCTGGGTGCCACCAATAGAACCAACTATGGTATTGTTGTCAAGGTTGTGGGCAGTATATACCCATTCTTTAATCTCATCAGATGCAAGTTTGATTCTGGTTGTCATCAGGGCAGACAGTTGCTGATCTTTGAATAAGGTGAGAATATCCTGGAAGATTTGATTGGTTGTGTTGAAGGAGTCGAGATCGATGTCAAAGCCTGCATCAAATTTAATTGCAGAGAGTACAGCAACTGAAACGGCCATGGTACCTGCAAAAATCAACAGACAAAACGACCAAGGTAGAACTGTTTGGAGGGAAGAAAAGTTTGCAGAGAAATTGAAAGCGCAAGAGAGAACGACGGCGAAAAAAGAGTTTTATATTAGGGTTCGACGCAGAAAAGGAAAGATCGTTGAACTTAGTTCGACGATCGAGGCTTCTAAAGGAATCTGAAGAGACTCCAAAATCGTCGATCTCCGTTCGACGATCTGGAAAGGCGTCGAGCTCCGTTCGACGATCGTTCAGTGAACAAAATCGTCGAGCGCCGTTCGACGATCGTTGACCGAAGGAGACAGTTCATGCTGTCTGAGGGGCGCTGAACTCAGTTCGACGATTCTGGAAATCGTCGAACTCCGTTCGACGATCTGTGGGGAAATCGTCGAGCGCAGTTCAGAGATCAGAGAAATCCTAGACACTAAGGAAAATCAGAATTTTGCCTAGTCTTGGTCCATTTTTAGCTTTCAAAATCTTGAGTATTATTTGAGACTTCCTCCATCTAACATTCCTAACTGATTTAGGAAGAAGGTGTGTTTCTTTTCATCCAAGGGCTTGGTGAAAATATCTCCCCTTTGTAAATCAGTTGGGATATACTGCAATTCAATTTTATTCTTCTCAACATTATCCCTTAAGAAATGATGCCTAATCTCTATATGTTTTGTCCTACTATGGAGGACTGGATTTTGAGCTATGGAGATAGCACTTGTATTGTCACAAAAGATTTTTGACTTCTCTAAGTTGTAACCATAGTCTAGGAGTTGATTTTGAATCCACAGTATTTGTGAACAACAACTGCCTGCAGCCATATATTCAGCTTCAGCAGTTGAAGTTGACACAGATGTTTGTTTCTTGCAAAACCAAGAGACAAGTCTATCACCAAGGAACTGACAAGTTCCACTGGTGCTTTTCCTGTCAATTCTGCATCCAGCATAATCAGCATCAGAGAATCCAGTTAACTCAAATGCTGAATCTTTTGGATACCAGAGACCTAGATTTGGACAACTTTTAACATACCTAAGAATCCTTTTTACTAATGTGAGGTGTGACTCTCTAGGGCTAACTTGGAATCTAGCACATATACATGTAGCAAACATTATATCTGGTCTACTAGCTGTAAGATACAGTAAAGAGCCAATCATTGCTCTATATGTTGTCTGATCAACAGGTTTCCCATGTTCATCAGCATCCAGTACAGCATTGGTAGGCATGGGTGTTTTCATACAAGATGCCTCAGACATGCCAAATTTCTTAACCAGCTCATGAGCATATTTGGTTTGAGAAATAAAGATGCCTTCAGCATGTTGTTTGACTTGCAATCCTAGGAAGAAGGATAGCTCACCCATGCTACTCATCTCAAATTTAGAATGCATTAGGTTAGAAAACCTTCTGCACAATTTTGAGTCAGTAGAACCAAAAATGATATCGTCTACATAGATTTGTACTAGTAGGGTATGGGACTTATGGGTTCTAGTGAAAAGAGTTTGGTATACTCTACCCCTTATAAAACCATTTTCCAAAAGAAAGCGTGCTAGGGTCTCATACCATGCTCTAGGAGCTTGCTTGAGACCATATAATGCTTTATTTAGTCTAAAAACAAAATCAGGATGAGTTGGAGAGATAAAACCTGGAGGTTGTCTGACATAGACTTCCTCTTTGATGTCTCCATTTAAGAAGGCACTCTTGACATCCATCTGATAAACCTTGAAGCCTTTGTGAGCTGCATAAGCTAGAAAAATCCTGATGGCTTCCAATCTTGCAACAGTTGCAAAGGTCTGGTCGTAGTCAATTCCTTCTTCTTGAGAGTATCCTTGGGCAACTAGCCTTGCCTTGTTCCTTATTATTACTCCTTGATCATCCAGTTTGTTTCTGAATACCCATTTTATTCCAACAATGGAATGATCCTTAGGCTTGGGCACTAGTTCCCATACTTTGTTCCTCTCAAATTGATGCAACTCCTCTTGCATGGCAATGATCCAGTGTGGATCTTGCTCTGCATCTTGAATGGACTGAGGTTCAATTTGAGAAAGGAAGCAGGTGTGCAACAGGTTTTGGTTGACCTGATTTCTGGTTTGCACACCAGCTGAGATTTCTCCAATTATCTGGGAAATTGGATGGTCTCTTGATGTTACTAAATCAACAGGGGGTGTTGATCGTTCACCAACCTGTGTTGTTGTTTCATCTTGTGGTACAACAACTGGCTCTTCCGGTTGAGCTTCAATATGTTGAGCATTGCTTTCATCTTCACTACTTTCATCCTCTTGAGCAACCTATAGCTTGTTCATATCTTCAACTAGAGAGTGTTCCTGCAAAGGTTCTATGGTAGAATAAATCTTCTCCTTGAAAGACATGTTAGTTTCATCAAAAGAAACATGAACAGATTCCTCAATTTTCAATGATGATTTATTATAAACCCTATAGGCCTTGCTGATCATGGAGTATCCCAGAAACACTCCTTCTTCAGCTTTGGCTTGAAATTTTGCTAGATGTTTCTTATCATTATTGTGAATATAGCAAATGCAGCCAAAAATTTTGAAATAGTCAACTTTAGGTTTCTTCCCTTTGAGTAATTCATAGGGAGTCTTTCCCTTCAGTTTATGTATCAGGCTTCTGTTCAGCACATAGTTGGAGGTGTTCACTGCCTCTGCCTAGAAGAATAGAGGTAGGTGAGCATCTGACAACAATGTAGTGGCAGATTCAATAAGGGTTCTATTTTTCCTTTCAGCTACCCCATTTTGTTGAGGAGTTCTAGGAGCTGAGAAAGTATGCCTGATCCCTTCACTCTGACAGAACTCTTGCATAAGAAGAGAATCAAACTCTGTCCCATGATCACTTCTGATCAGGGCAATGTGAGTATTGAACTCAATCTTTATACATTTGAGAAACTCTGTCAGACACTTAAAGTTATCAGACTTCTTCCTTAGAAAGAACACCCAAGTGAATCTAGAGAAGTCATCTACAATCACCAAAGTGTAGGATTTCCCTCCTAGGCTTTGTACTGTGATGGGTCCAAATAGATCCATGTGTAACAGATACAGTATCCTAGGTGAATCACTCTTATTAAGTGACTTAAAACTGTTTTTAGTTTGCTTGCCTAATTGACAAGCCTTGCAGAGTCCTTCCTTCTTGTAGGGGCCAGAAGGTAGTCCTCTAACAAGATTGTCCTTGGATAGCCTAGCAATAGTTCTAAGGTTTAGGTGTCCTAGTCTCTTATGCCATAAAACATTTGGTCTATAAACTGAATTGAATAAACAGATATCTATAGAAGTTGAAAGAAAATCTACAAGGTAGATGTTACCTTTCCTTTTACCTGTCAACACAGTTGTGTTGTCCTCTGTCTTGATTTTGCATAAGGTTTTGCTGAAGGTCACCTGGTAGCCTTCATCACATAGCTGACTGATGCTGATTAGGTTGTGCTTCAGTCCTTCCACATATGCTACCTTCTTGAAGGTTACAGAACCAATCTGGACTTCTCCATATCCTTTAGTCTGTCCAAAGTTGGAGTCACCAAAGATAACTTTGGGTCCAAGCTTGGCTCTAAAGGAATTTAGGTTGTCCTTGTTCCCTGTCATGTGCTTAGAGCACCCACTATCCAAATACCATTGCTGGTTAGATGTTGGATAGGTCTTCACCTGCACATAAAGCGATTCACTTGTTTTTGACCCAGTTTACCTTGGGCCTAGGTTGATAACCTTTAAATTCAGAAATGAAAGACATCCCTGGCTGACTCTTATATCCTTCAGGATGATATCTCCTTGGAGGTAAAATCCATTCAGTATAAGGGTTAAATGTTTGGGATGAAGAACCCTCAGGATTCAATTTTGACTTGCCATTGAAAAAATTTCCAGAGCTCTGACCTCTGTTCGACGATCTTGGAGCTGAGTTCGACGATCTTGGGTTAGATCGTCGAGCTCCGTTCGACGGTCGACTATGGCTGAGGTCAGGTATATGGGATCGTCAACCAGCGTTCGACGATCTTGGCTTAGATCGTCGATCAGCGTTCGACGATTTGTCCTGAGATCGTCGAGCTGCGTTCGGCGATCGTCGATCTTCATTCGGCGATCGTCGATCTCCGTTCGACGATTTGTACTGGACTTTAGTTTTCTGAGGCAGATCAGAATTTTTCCTGGCAACCTCTACAACTCCCTTTCCCTTGTCAGAGATGAACTTGATAGGGGTTGTTAGAACAATAGGTTGGCTGGATGAGGCACCCAAGCCCAGTGTACTGTTGAATCTTGAGTTCACTGTGCTTGTGATGTCCATCAGCTTGATGCTTCTCCCATTGAGAGATTCTTCAAGCTTCTTGGCCTCAGAGAGTTCACTCTTCAGTGAAGCTATCTGTTCCCTATGGTTCTCCAACTCCTGAGAGAGCTTGAGGTTTTCTGATTTTAAACCACTTTGTTCAGATAATTGATTTCTGAGAGAGATGATCTCTTTCTCAGACTTTAGCAGGTCTAAACATAGTGCTTTAAATTCAAGTTTGAAATCTTCTGAAGTGAAATCAAAAGAGCTGATTACCTGATCTTCTTCAGGTTGTGTCTCTGAGTCTGACTCTGACTCCTCTTCCTCTGAGTTGTGTTGTGAGGCATTGATTGCCATCATGCAGAACTCCTTTTCCTCTGCATCATCCTCATCATCACTTGAGCTGGAAGAGGCCTCTGACTCCTCTTCAGTCTCACTCCAGGATTCAGCAACAAATCCTTTCCTTGTGTGCTTATTTCTGCTGGAGGAAGGTTTGCTATTTCCATTCCTTTTGGAGTCCTTCTCCTTTCTTCTTTCTTTTTGTCCCTTCTGTCCTTGTTCTTGTTTTCTGGACAGTCAGGAACCATATGCCCTGGTTTCCTGCAACCAAAGCAAATAATGTCTTTGCTATTGCCAATGGACTTGTCATACCTTGGCTTGTCCTGCTCCTTGTATGATCTTCTTCTGAAGTCCTTTCTGGCCATCTTATAGAATCTTTTGGCTAACAGGCTGAGAAGTTCATCATTGCCTGTACCTTTTTCTTCAGGCAGATCCTCAGCTGCCTTAAATGCTATAGTCTTCTCTTTCCTTGTGGCTGGAGAAGCAGCCTTCTGTTCTTCTTCTCTGTTCTTGATGAGTAGCTCATAAGATTTGAGCTTACCCAACAAGGCTTCAGTTGTGATCTCATTCAGGCTTCTGGCATCTTTAATTGGCCAGATTCTTGAATCCCAAGTGCTGGGGAAGCACATTAGGATCTTGTCATTAAGTTCTGTCAGTGAGATCTCTTTGTCTAATGTCCTCAGTTCACTGACAATTAGACTCAGTCTGTTGTACATTTCTCCCACTGACTCTGTTTCTCCCTTCTTGAAGTTCTCATATTGGGAGATGAGATGAGATCTTCTGTCCTTTTTCTCATCAGCTGAGCCTGAAACTATTTCTGAGAGCTTGTCCCAGATCTCGTTGGCTGAGTTGCATTCAGCTACTTTTTGAAAAATATCATCTGACATTGTTTGAGCTAGAATGTTCATTGCCTTGGCATCAGCTACTTTCCACTTTTTAATGTCAGCATCTGTTCCTGATGGAGGTGGAACAGCATTTGTGCTTGTGCTCTCTGGAGGTCTTGGACACACTGTCAAAACAGAGTTAAAAATGTCCTCGTCAATGGAATTCATGTAGAGTTTAATCCTTGCTTTCCAAAGTGCAAACTTTGACAGATTGCACACTGGAGGTCTGGTGCTTGCATAATCTTTGTTTTGGGCCATGATTTGTGCAAGCTAAATCTAATAATGAAATATAAAAGAATGATCTAGTTTGGGATCTTTGGGGTTCAGGTGTTAGCCTGTACAACCAAACAGATATGGTATGTTTAACCAACCTCCCTCTGATACCAATTGAAAGGGGAAACTAGATCTGATATACTCTAAAGGGGGGGTGAATAGAGTATATGGTGCTTTTTAAAATACAAAGAAAAACTTTTGCAAAGCTTTACAACAATTGTTGTAATGAGTGTAAGCAGGGAAGCAGAAATAAAACTAAGCTATGCAGAAACTAAGCACAAGAAAATCTAGGCCAGAAACAAAAAGAAAACATGCAGAACCAAATGACACAAGGAAATATAGTGGTTCCCCAACTTGGGTACATCCACTCTTCTACCACCCTAGGTAGGAATCCACTGCAGGATAAGTTGATCAGGTGTCCTGGGCACCAATGAGCTTTTGATAAGGTGCTCAAAAACCAAATCAGATTTTTTGATCAGGTGTCTTGCCACCAATGAGCTTTTGACAAGGTGCTCAAAAACCAGATTCAAACTTTTGAAGGGAGTTTGAAAAACCCTTTACAGAATGGGGGTGAGTGAGTGATGGCAGTCTTCTCTTTCTCAAGCAACTGAGAAGACTATGTGGATTCAGTGAAGTTGTCAAAGCTCCCCCTGAGTCCTTGAAATCTTCAGGAAGATGAGCTTTGCTGAGGGTGATAGGCCTTCAAAGATAGATCTCCAGCAAAAGATGATTTCAGCAAGCTGAAATGTTGAGTGTCTGGAGTCTTGAGATGATGTTGGCCTTGAACACTTGAGAGCTGAAGAGATCTGAAAAATGTTTGAAAGCTTGATCTCTTTTTGATGAGTGTTCTTCTGAATTCTTGTTGACAGAAGATTGAGAGAGTCTCTGTGTATTGAGTTGTGTCCTGTTCTTGTCAATCTCTATTCTCTTGTTCTTGTTTATCTTCTTGTCTGATTCAAAAACATTCTATCTTTTATTCTCTGAGTCTGAATAGAAAATTGCTCTGTCAAAGATAGTCGTTGGTCTGAATTAATTACAGCCTTAATTGCATAAAATGTTCTGAAGGAAAGTCCACTGAATTATTCCTTGAAAAATCCCTTGAAACTTGCTCCAGAAGTAAATGAAAATGGCTGGCAGATCTTCTGAATTAAATGCAGAATAACTTCTATCTGATTTGAATTTGAATCTGAAAGATAACTGGATTCGTCAAACTGAGCTCTGCTATCGTCGAGCTGAGCTCAGCGAACTGGAAAATGCAAGCAGCAAAGAAATCGTCGATCTGAGCTCAAAGATCGTCGAACTGAGCTCAGAGATAAGGATCCAGTGCAGAGTCAAAATCGTCGACCTGAGCTCAGCGATCGTCGAATGGAGTTCGACGATATTGAGAAGTTGAGCTCAGCGATCGTCGACCAGAGCTCGACGATATTATGAGGGTTGAGCTCAACGATCGTCGAATGGAGCTCGACGATCTGTCAATAGTTGAGCTAGACGATCGTCGACCGGAGTTCGACGAAACGTCGTGCTGAGCTCGACGATTTGGACTTAGTCTCCAGAAAAACTTGGGTCTTCAGGGCAGCTTCCAAACCTAGACTCCTGATCCCTTAGACTCAATTCTAATTGACCTATTATCTATACAGAAGGTCAAAGCATAAATTCCTAGAGACATAGTGATCCTGACCCAAATTAGTAATAGGGTGTTCCAACAGCCACCCAACCCTCTTGTCGTTTCTTTTTGGTGTGTCAATCCTCTAGCTTGCATTTAGTGGCAAGCCCCTTTGTTAATGATTGTTACCAACCATCCAAATTAATTGTTTATGGGTCGCATTGATTCACTTGTTTATGGGTTGTATCAATTTGAATGTTTATGGTTTACATCAAGTTAACCGTATAGGTTTTGTACCAAGCTAGTTCAGTACATATTTAGTTGAGATCAAGCCACTAGTCATGCTTAATATCACATTATCGATTCGCGTTTAGTATCAAAATACTTACATAAACTTAGTATCGTGTCACCTTCAATTTAATTGTGTCAACCCTCTTGCTTGGACGAACTCGATGTTTAGTCCCTTGGTAGGCTTATAAGGTTCTTAGGTGGGTTGCTCTAGTTGGATTAGGGATGTGGTGACTTCATGGTGGTACATGGAACTACCGATTAGGGTTTCCCGAGTCACTTAGTGCTGGAGTAGGATGTGGTTTTTGAGTTGGGTCGGACCGATGCCGCCACTCTTGTTTTACTTCTTGTCTTATTAAGACAATGTGAGCTGTTTGGTTGAGTTGGACTGATGCCACGACCATAGCACCTTGAGATGTTTAGGCCTGTCAGACGTTGTTGGACCGTTGCCCCCAGTCTAGGCCCCTATTTCTGATTTTGTCCATCTCCAGTACTAGGTGACTCTTTCTGCTCTAGCTTTATACTAGGATTTATTTATTTTGATAATCCTTCTTGCAGAGATTTGTGAGGCTTGACTTCACCCGCGCACTTGGTGCACCCCTTTTTACTCACTCATGACGAGTATTATTCCTTCATTTATTTACTTTAGCTCTTACCTGTTTCACTTTTTCCTTACACTATTGTTTCATTTTCATATATATATTGCTTTGCTGAGGCGTTCTTTTCTTTGAATGCCTCAGGTTCAGGTTTATAGCCGACTGTGCGGCTAGGGTTCTTCTGGAGTTTGCTAGTGTTATAGCTGCTGCTGAGTTTCTTTTCCTCACTCCTGGGAGGTAGTTACTTTAGACTTGTAGTACAGATATGCCTACTCACCAGTGGGTTCGTGTCAGTTGTTGGCGCCCACTGGTGGTTTCTCTTTTAGATGCTTTGTACTTTGCTTATACTGCTAGATCTCCTGTTTTGGAGTTTATTCAACTTGCTTCTGGGATGATTTATGTTAGGTTGCTAGTTACTTTAAAACTTATAAAAGAAAATAATTATTATATCAAAAACATAGACAGCATGTTTTCCTTTCTAAAAATCTTAATCACTACTTTCAAAACCACGTAAAAGGGTATTTTCTATATATATTATATAAGTTAAATCAAGGGTATTGCATAGTCTTAGGTTTCCCCTGGGGACGCTTATGCATTCTCTTAGGATGTTAAAATAAAAGATGAATAAAGTATTTTTTCGCTACCTATTAGTATAATTTTGAGGGGTGGACTAGTTGATCCACGAAGCCAAGGGATACGGCTTCCAAAATATAATTGATTTTTACATCATTAAAGCTTTTGAACTTTCATAGTCTTAGTAGTTGGTGGTTGCCTGAGCGTCGGCAGTTATCCCCTGTCCGACGTGGCATCACAACGCGCGTTTTCTTCTACTCTGATACTTCTTAATTTCGGAGAAAATGTTGGTTGTGACAGTTGGTATCAGAGGGAGGTTGCTTGACAATTTGTCGGGCAACCTTTCCTTTTAGGTATTAGAAGTTTAGCATCATGTCATACATACATCGATATGTCATCAGCACGTCTTGGCTGAAGCACGAACACTACACTCATAGCATAACATGAAGTATACGGGGCATATTATGTAGTATGGGATGCATAATATGTGTTTGTATATGGATCCACCATAGGAGGCAACATGTGAGGGTTATGTAGTATGGGATGCATAACCTCACCACATGAATGCGACTAGCATGTTTTCTTTTTCGTTGCATGAAAATGTTATGTAGTATGGGATGCATAACATTTTCATGTGTACGCCGCTCATAACATGCATTAGGGCCTTTTTAGAATGCATAACACAATCATGCATAGCATAACATTGCATAAGCACAATGTGCCAAGCTAAAGGCTTGCTGGATGACATATGTACACACATGGTTTTGAGTCAAAAAAAATATAAATTCATGCATTCTCGATATAGGCACAAGAGTTAGTGTGATGGTGGTGAACCATCTTAGGTTAAGCATGACATTATTTCCTCTGTATAAAAATATATATATACATATATAAAAAAAAACCCCAGAGCAAGTTGGCAGTGAAAGCAAGTACTTATGTAGGTTTGTCTGTACCTGTTGTTTTGTCCTAGTAGTTGAACTAGGTTCTGATGATTGCTTGTTTGATCTTTTTAGGATGGTGCCTAAGCGTAGGGTGGCGAGATCGACTCCCCAATCTGAGGGTGAGTCTTCTGGTGCTCAAAGCGGTGCAGTTATGGAAAGTCTGAGGCAGAGCAATGAGGCTCTATCGAGGCAGATGGTGGACGTTCAGTCTCAGATCCAGTCCCTGATATCTGTAGTGGCAGTACTAGCCCCGAGAGCGCAGGATCCTGCTGCGGGTTTAGCTGTTCCCGCACCTCCTGCACCCCCAGCCCCTTTGGTGCCTCCAGTGGTGGTGCCCCCGGAGATGGCCTTCATCACTTAGTTCCAGCGACTGCGACCCCCTACCTACGATGGTAAGGCAGACTTCATGATATTGGATGACTGGTTGATCTCCATAGAAGAAATGTTTCATTACTCTGGAGTGCCTGAGGATCAGAAGGTGATGCTGGCCGCCTATCAGCTGAAGGGGTTAGCGATGAGCTGGTGGATGAGGGAGAAGGAGGGAATTGTAGGAGGAAGCACTTGGGCTTCCTTCAAGGAGATCTTGATGCGGAAATTTCTACCGTCAGTGGAGTGAGACAGGCTGATGAATGACTTCTTGCATTTGAAGCAGAGGCAGCTCTCAGTCAGCGAGTATGAGATTGAGTTCAGCAAACTCAGTCGCTTTGCCACTAGTTTAGTGAGCTCAGAGGAGGATAGAGCAAAGCGTTTCCTCGGTGGCCTGCGGAGCGATGTACAACAGCTAGCGGTGGCTCATGGAGCAGTGAGTTATGCTGGGGCGGTGGAGGCCGCTTTGAAGGTAGAGGCCATCGAAAACACGAAGCAAAGAGGACAACAGGCAAGGAATGAGAAGAGGAAAGCTGCTGAAGCAAAGAGCCCCCAAGTGCCCGGTGCTCCTTCGGGGAAGAGGAGCAAGGAGGTTTGTAGTTTTTGTGGCCGGTCGGGCCATCCTGCTGAGAGATGTTTCAAGAGGGCGGCGGCGTAGAAGGAGCATGTGCATGCTATTCAGGGTGCTCCCAGGCAGAATGTGGTGTGTACTCTGTGCAAGAAAGAGGGGCATGAGGTTGCCCGTTGCTGGTTGAAGGACAAGGTCTGCTATCAGTGCGGACAGAAAGGTCATACCAAGGCCCGATGCACGCAGCTCCAGTCTGTGCACCGACCAGTTCCTCTTCAGGCGTTGCCACCGCCTCAGTCTATGGATAGAGGCAAAGGGAAGTTGAACGTGATATCCGCAGCGGAGGCTCAAACTTCGACGCAAGTCATTTCAGGTAAACATTCTCGCTAGTCTTTTACTTCCATTGCAGTTTACTTTGGCTTTTGTTTTCTTTATTGATTGTGCAATTTCCACGTTTATATTTATATAGGGAGTTTTAAGGTAAAGAACTGTTGGGTGCGCGTTCTCTTTGACTCAGGTGCGACCCACTCATTTGTGGCTATGGCCTTTGTAGAGCGGTGCCAGCTGGTTCTTGATCGTGTCGGTGATGCCTTTTGCGTCAAATTACCTTCAGGTGATTCCTTGATATCAGATCCGGGCATTCTGGATTGTCCTATTATGTTGGGGGATTTCCCAGCCAAGGCAGATCTGAAGGTTATAGATTTGGAAGATTTCGACGTCATCCTGGGTATGGATTGGTTGTCCAGATACGATGCAGTGATCCAGTGCAGGGGTAAGTGCTTGGATTTCAAGAAGGACAACGGTCAGCCTGGGAGTATTTATGGCGATCCGCGCCAGGCCTCTCCGGCGATTTCTGCGGTATGTGCTCAGAGGTTATTCAGTTCTGATTGTTTTGCTTGCTTAGTCTCAGTGCTGGGGACTGTTAGCAGTGTGCAGCAGTTGGAGGAGATTCCTGTTGTTCGTGAGTTTTCTGATGTGTTTCCTAGCGACCTTCTCGGTCTTCCCCCTGTCATAGATGTCGAGTTCGTGATTGATTTGGAGCCGGGTACGCGTCCTATTACTAAGGTGCCGTACCGTATGGCCCCGCGAGAGCTGGAGGAGCTGCGTACCCAACTGGATGAGTTATTGTAGAAGGGTTTCATAAGGCAGAGCTGTCGCCCTAGGGTGCACCCGTTCTTTTTGTGAAGAAGAAAGATGGTTCGATGCGCCTTTGCATCGACTATAGGGAGTTGAACAAAGTCACCATTAAGAACAGGTACCCCCTGCCCAGAATCGACCACTTATTTGATCAGTTGCGTGGCAGCTCTGTGTTCTCCAAGATTGACCTTCGATCAGGATATCATCAGCTCAGGATCCGGGAGTCGGACATTCTGCGGACGGCTTTTCGATCGAGGCATGGACATTTCAAATTCCTAGTTATGTCTTTTGGGTTGACCAACACGCCATCAGCATTCATGGACATGATGAATCGGGTGTTCAAAGATTTTCTGGACAAGTTTGTGGTCGTATTCATAGACGACGTTCTGATATATTCACGGAATGCTGCGGAGCATGATCAGCACTTGCGGTTGGTGTTATCTGCCTTGAGAGATCATTAGTTGTACGCCAAGTTGAGCAAATGTGAGTTCTGGTTGCCTCAGGTGTCCTTCCTGGGTCATGTGGTGAACAAGGATGGCATTTCAGTGGACCCGGTGAAGATTTCTGCGGTGATGGATTGGCATAGGCCGAGCACACCCAAGCAGATTAGGAGCTTCTTGGGGTTGGCCGGCTATTATATAAGGTTTGTTGAGGGCTTTTATACCTTGGCAGCGCCCTTAACTAAGCTGACGCAGAAGCATGCAGCGTTCATCTGGAGCGAGCAGTGCGAGGAGGCCTTTCTGGAGCTAAAGAGGAGATTGTGCACTGCTCCTGTTTTGACATTGCCTACGGAGGGCAAGAACTATGATGTTTATGTGGATGCCTCGCATGTTGGGCTCGGAGGCGTGTTGATGCAAGAGGGGAAGGTGATCGCGTATGGGTCGCGACAGTTGAAGACTCACGAGCGGAATTATCCTACGCATGACCTCGAGTTTGCGGCGGTGATTTTTGCATTGAAGCTGTGGAGGCATCTACTCTATGGGGCCCAGTGCAAGATTTTCACAGATCATAAGAGCCTGAAGTACGTGTTTACTCAGAAGGAGTTGAATCTGCGCCAGCGGTGGTGGTTAGAGTTTGTGGCCGATTATGACGTAGAGATCCAATACCATCCAGGCAAGTCCAACGTGGTGGCCGACGCCCTGAGCCGCAAGACAGGGAAGATCTTCAACCTCACGGCAGACCGTCTAGTGGAAGAGTTCTTGTTGATGGACATCTCTGTGGGATGGTGTGATTTGCAAAGCAGTTTGGCAGTGGCAGAGCCATCTTGGATTTCGCTCACCAGGTTGCACCAGAAGGATGATCCGGATTTGTTACACCTGTACCTCAGGGCTGAGAGAGGGGAGTTGCCGGATTTCTCCATCGATGATTCGGGTACCTTGAAGTACCGCGGCAGGTTTTGCATCCCCGCGGTTGGAGACATCAGGAGTATGGTATGCAAAGAGGCTCATGGATCCAGTGTTGTCTACCACCCAGGGTCCACGAAGATGTATCATGATTTGAAGCAGATCGCCTGGTGGCATGGTATGAAAGGGGATATAGCTCGGTATGTTTCTGAATGTTACACTTGCAAGCGGGTGAAGGCCGATCATGGGAGGCCTGGTGGAAAGTTGACTCCTTTGGAAATCCCGACTTGGAAGTGGGAAAGTATCTCCATGGACTTCATTATGGGCTTACCAAGATCTCCAAGGGGATTTGATTCAGTTTGGGTGATCGTGGACCGATTGACGAAGTGTGCGCACTTCGTACCTTATAAGATCGACTACTCGATGAAGAAGATAGCAGAGTTGTATTTGAGCGAAGTCATCCGATTGCATGGAGTTCCCGTGAGTATCATTTCAGGCCGAGACTCCAGATTTACTTCCCGTTTTTGGAAGAGTTTGCAGGAGGGTTTGGGTACAGACTTGAGATATTCTACCGCTTACCACCCTCAGACAAATGGGCAGACCGAGCGGGTGAACCGGATTGTGGAGGATATGATCAGGTGCTACATTCTAGATCACGGTGGAGCGTGGGATGAGCGTTTGCGGCTCATGGAGTTTGCCTACAATAACAGTTACCAAGAGAGCTTGCAAATGGCTCCCTTCGAGGCATTGTATGGGAGGCGTTGTAGAACTCCGTTGTTTTGGACTGAGGCCGGTGAGAGGCCTTTGTTGGGTTCTGATGCTCTAGAGGAAATGGAGGTTGTTGTGAAGCTCATTCGGGAAAAGCTTCGGTTAGCTCAGGAGAGATATGAGAAGAACGCCAACCGGCGTAGGTCCGATTTGGAATTTTCGGTGGAGGATTTGGTCTTCTTGAAGGTGTCTCCGATGGTTGGAGTGAAGAGGTTCGGCAAGAACCATAAGCTGGATCCGAGGTATGTGGGCCCATTCAGAATTTTGGATCATATTGGTGTGGCAGCATATAGGTTGGATCTACCAGCCAATTTCCCAGGCGTGCATAATGTCTTTCATGTAAGCCAGCTGCGGAAGTGTGTGCGGAGCAGTGGGCAAGTCTTGGATGTCGTGCCCCAGTTGGAGCCTAACCTCTCATATGTTGAGGTGCCGGTCCGCATCTTGGATACTCAGGACCGGGTGCTGCGATCAAAGTCTATCCCGATGGTGAGGGTTCTTTGGAAGAATCAAGATTTGGAAAGTGCGACTTGGGAGCTAGAGTCGGCTATGAGGGAGGCGTACCCTCGCCTGTTCTCCTGATTTGTTGGGTATGTTTTCTTCCTAGTAACTTTTATATTGTTACTTTCCTCTTTAGTAGAAGTAGTGTACGTAAAGTTTCGGGATGAAACTTTCTTTTAGGGGGAGTGACTGTAACGCCCCCAAATTTTTCGGCAATTATTTAAATCCTCGTTTGGCGTTACGTTGGTGCATTTCCGGCTAGTGTCGTTGTTAGAGTACATCGTTAGGTGTTCTTAGAGGTTATAGCTTGTTGTATGGTTTCCCCAGCTAGCCGGCGTCTGTTTTGGAGGCCCGGCTGAGCCTCTTAGGGAATCCTCGTGCTTTGGCTTCGGGTGAGGTTAGCCCGAGTGTGTGGTCGTCGGAGGTTGTGTCCGACTTCGCCGATGTTTTCGTAGCCCGAGTGTTTAGCCACGGTGTGGATTTGTTCGGAATCCGAGAGCGTTAATTTTCATGTCGTTTTGACGGTGGCCTGTTAGCGGGTAGTCATTTTATTTTAGCATATACATATAATTACGCATTTTTCCATGCGAGTGATTTAGGCATGCCGGTGAATTAATGCATACGTGCACGTGCGTGCGTAGCTTTATAAAATATTATATTTGCGTGCGTGTTTATGTGTGTGTGTGGGAGTAAATGTATTTATGTTCATATAGGTGTTAGTATATATGGGATAATATATGTATATATTGTAAATTAGTTAGTGATTGGTTAATAAGGGCAATTATGGGCTGCCCTTAGGCTTGAGTCATTTAAAATTAGTATGTGGTTAATTAATAGTTAGGTCATAATTATATAGGAGAGTTAGTAAACTAGGATATGAATATATATAAATATATATATAAATAAATATAAATATAAATATATATATATATATATATATATATATATATATATATATATATATATATATATATATATATATACATATCTCATTAGGTTTAGAATCCCCCCCCCCAAACCGTCGGTCGCCTGCAGACCGAGCGGAAGACAGAAGTCGGGCGGAAGCCCCGCAGCGCTCCGATCGCCCGTTCGCCGGCCTTTTCAGCCCGGATCTCCAGTTCGAGGCCGGATTCGGACTCCTCTAGGCTAGATCTGCGTTCAGAGGTAACTATTTTGGGATTTCACCATCCTTTTTTTTCCGATCGGGGTTGGAGTTCTCGTTTTTTTTCCATGCTTGACCGCCCAGTTTTTGTCCAGTGTTTTCATAGGATTGTTGGCTGTGATCTTGTCCTATTGGGAAGACGTTGCTGGCCGAATTTCTCCTAAGATTTAGGCAAGTATTCCCTTGCCAAAGTAAATTTTTTATGCTAGTTTTGTTGCTTGATTCATGAGTAGTCCCTTGTGTTGTCCTTTTATTTGTTTATACCCATAAAAAAAGAAAATCGGTGCAAGGCCCCTCATGCTTCCTCTTTATATGTTGGCTGATTTTATCCTTCGGGAATGTGGTCTTATGGTTCTCTTTTATTTTTGCTTGCACTAGGAATCTTGCCCCGTTAGAATATAATCTAAGTGCCTTAATTTCAAGTTTTGTTCATTCATGAGGTATTTAATTGTTTGCGGTTTCTTTGGGTGTAAACCATTGATGTGATTTCATTATTATTAGTTGCAAGAATTTTGTTGTAGTTGCCCTTGGTTGTCCCAAAAAAAAGGGAAGATCGGATTGGTATCGAAGCCACCCAACCCTCTTGTCGTTTCTTTTTGGTGTGTCAATCCTCTAGCTTGCATTTAGTGGCAAGCCCCTTTGTTAATGATTGTTACCAACCATCCAAATTAATTGTTTATGGGTCGCATTGATTCAGTTGTTTATGGGTTGTATCAATTTGAATGTTTATGGTTTACATCAAGTTAACCGTATAGGTTTTGTACCAAGCTAGTTCAGTACATATTTAGTTGAGATCAAGCCACTAGTCATGCTTAATATCACATTATCGATTCGCGTTTAGTATCAAAATACTTACATAAACTTAGTATCGTGTCACCTTCAATTTAATTGTGTCAACCCTCTTGCTTGGACGAACTCGATGTTTAGTCCCTTGGTAGGCTTATAAGGTTCTTAGGTGGGTTGCTCTAGTTGGATTAGGGATGTGGTGACTTCATGGTGGTTCATGGAACTACCGGTTAGGGTTTCCCGAGTCACTTAGTGCTGGAGTAGGATGTGGTTTTTGAGTTGGGTTGGACCGATGCCGCCACTCTTGTTTTACTTCTTGTCTTATTAAGACAATGTGAGCTGTTTGGTTGAGTTGGAATGATGCCACCACCACAGCACCTTGAGATGTTTAGGCCTGTTAGACATGGTTGGACCGTTGCCACCAGTCTAGGCCCCTATTTCTGATTTTGTCCATCTCCAGTACTAGGTGACTCTTTCTGCTCTAGCTTTATACTAGGATTTATTTATTTTGCTAATCCTTCCTGCAGAGATTTGTGAGGCTTGACTTCACTCGCGCACTTGGTGCACCCCTTTTTACTCACTCATGGGGAGTATTATTCCTTCATTTGTTTACTTTAGCTCTTACTTGTTTCACTTTTTCCTTACACTATTGTTTCATTTTCATATATATATATATATTGCTTTGCTGAGGCGTTCTTTTCTTTGAATGCCTCAGGTTTAGGTTTATAGTCGACTGTGCGGCTAGGGTTCTTCTGGAGTTTGCTAGTGTTATAGCTGTTGCTGAGTTTCTTTTCCTCACTCCTGGGAGGTAGTTACTTTAGACTTGTAGTACAGATATGCCTACTCACCAGTGGGTTCGTGTCAGTTGTTGGCACCCACTGGTGATTTCTCTTTTAGATGCTTTGTACTTTGCTTATACTGCTAGATCTCCTGTTTTGGAGTTTATTCAACTTGCTTCTGGGATGATTTATGTTAGGTTGCTAGTTACTTTAAAACCTATAAAAGAAAATAATTATTATATCAAAAACATAGACAACATATTTTCCTTTCTAAAAAGCTTAATCACTACTTTCAAAACCACGTAAAAGGGTATTTCCTATATATATTATATAAGTTAAATCTAGGGACTTGCATAGTCTTAGGTGTCCCCTGGGGACGCTTATGCATTCTCTTAGGATGTTAAAAAAAAGATGAATAAAGTATTTTTCCGCTACGTATAAGTATAATTTTGACGGGTGGACTAGTTGATCCACGAAGCCGAGGGATACGGCCTCCAAAATATAATTGATTTTTACATCATTAAAGCTTTTGAACTTTCATAGTCTTAGTAGTTGGTGGTTGCCTGAGCGTCGGCAGTTATCCCCTGTCCAACGTGGCATCACAATGCGCGTTTTCTTCTACTCTGATACTTCTTAATTTCGGAGAAAATGCGGGTTGTGACATTGGGGGCTCTCCAAGATCACCCCCACTCCAAGGGAATTCCTCCCCGAGGCGCCATCTACCTTCACCTTCCAAGGATTCGGACGAGCGAGCTCTTCCTCTACCACCTCAATCGCATAATTGGCCAAGAATTCGGCCATCGCTTGAGCTTTGATCAAGAGGCGGGGAACTAAAGAGCCGTCGAACTCGCTCAACTCCACCGACCACTTGGCCGGCCTGCCAGAATGCTCCACCCCCTCAAATATGTTGCGGAGGGGATGGTCAGTCACCACTCGGATTGAGTATACCTGGAAATAGGGCCGAAGCCTTCGGGCTGAGATGACTAAGGCAAAGGCCAGCTTCTCCAAAATCGGATACCGGAGCTCGGCCTTCCTCAGGACCCTGCTCATGTAATATATAGGGGGCTACTTCTTCCCCTCTTCTCGAGTTAGGACAGAGCTCAAGGCCTCCGCCCTGACCCCGAGATACAAAAACAGGTCCTCTCCCTCCTTCGACCCTTACAGCAATGGAGCCCGAGTAAACTGCATCTTGAGGGCCTGGAATGCCTCCTCGCACTCCTTCGTCCACTCGAATTTTTGACTCCACCTCAGTGTTTTGAAGAAGGGGGAGCACTTCTCCCCAGCCCGGGAGAGGAACCTTCTCAGCCCTGCCAGCTTCCCCGTCAGCCATTGCACCTCCTTGGTATTCCGCGGTGACCCCAGCTCCAAGATAGCCTTGAACATATCAGGATTCAACTTGACCCCCGCGGGGTGAGGAGATGCGCCAAGAACTTCCCCCTGCTGGCCCCGAAGATACACTTCGGGTGGTTCAACAGCATCTTGTACTTGCGCAGGGTAGCAAAGGTCTACTCTAGGTCCTGGAGGTGTGAGTCCACATCCTGACTCTTGATCATGAGATTATCCACGTACACCTCTAGGTTCCTCCCATTCTATTCTTTTAAGACCCTATCCATCATCTTCTAGTAGGTCGCCCATGCATTCTTTGGCCAAAAGGGCATCATCTTGTAACAGTAGCATCCATCCCCCGTGATGAATGAGACTTCCTTGACATCCGGGGGGTGCATCCTGATTTGATGATAACCTGAAAATGCATATAGAAAGCTCATTATAGAAAAACTGATGGCTGAGTCAACCAGCGCGTCGATCCGAGGCAAGGGATAACAATCCTTAGGGCATGATTTATTAAGCAAAGAGAAATCGATACATATACGCCACCGACCGTCCCATTTTTTCACCATGACTACATTGGAGACCCAGTCGGGGTATTGGATCTCAGACACGAAGTCGGCCTTGAGAAGCTTTTCCACCTCCTCTCTGATTGGCTCTACGAGCTTGTTCGCGGTGGACCTCTTCTTTTGTTCGGAGGGGTGTGTTCCCGGGTCCAAGTTGAGGCGGTGGCAAGCCACATCCGCGTCAACCCCCGACATCTCCGCGGCGCTCCATGCGAACATGTCCACGTTCTTCTGGATGTACTAGCTACAGCATCCTGCCCTAAGCCTCCGGGGTCAGCCCTCCGCTGACGCGGACCTTCTCCACCCTGCCTTCACAGGTGAGGACCTCCAGCTCCACCACTTCTTCCGCAGCCTCCAACCTGGACTGCTCCCCCAATTCTTCAACTTTCCTCTCCTCTAGGACGAGGACCTCTGCCTCCACCTCTTCTTCCACGGCCATTGCCTCGGCCGACTCCTCCCGATCTCCTGCTGCCACCTTAACCGCGGTGCAGCTCTTCTCTTCCAGCTCCTCCCTGCCAGCTTCCCGCTCTGCCTCCTCCATCCTTCGCTCCATCTCCTCGGCTCCCTCCTGCCAAGAGATGGAGTTCACGACGGTGACGTAGCACTCTCGTGCCACCTTGGGGTCCCCCCTGACCCTGACCAGAATACCCTCGGCATTGAACTTCAAGTATTGATGGAACGATGAGGGGACGCAGTGGAAGGCACTGATGAGGGGCCTCCCGAAGATGGCGCTGAAGCTGCTGGGGGGTCCATGATGACGAACCTGCAGTTCCTGGACTGCCCCCCCCCCCAAGGTAACATTGAGGCCTACACCACCTTCGACCTCCTTCCTCTCCACCGAAAATCCGAACAAGGGCCCATCCGAGGCCAACACCCTCTCCGCCTCCACCTTCATCGCATCAAACGCCTTCTTAAAGATGACGTTGACGGAGCATCCGTTGTTTATGAGAATCCGGGAGACGGTAAAATTTTCGATTGCTGTCTGGATGACCAGCGCATCGCAAAAAGGATCCTCATAATAAACCATATCGCTCCTCGAGAAGGTGATCCTCACCTATGGGGCGGGGTTTGGGATGTGGAGTCAATGCTCTGGCGATACATGGTGTGGAGGCTGGTCTTCCGAGAAGCCTCAAACCCCACCCCCTTGTGGATCACTCTGATCCTTCCTTGGGTCCCGACATCCACCTGGTCTTCACACCGGTCCTCCTCTGCCCGAGGCAGGACCTCCTCTATCTGCACGTCCTAGCGGCCTTGCTACTGCTGTTGCTCCTTGTTCCCTCTCATTTCGAGGAACTCCGGGCACATGGCTGTGGCATGCCCCTCCTCCTGATGGAAGTCGTGGTAGGGCAACTCCACCCTGACTTCTATCCTCCTCCTCCTTCCTACTCTCCTCCTCTCCCCTATGGCTATGGTAATAGACTCTTCTTGATCGGGGAGTCGAGGCCTCTGGGCCTGCCTCAAGCCCGAGGGGTGGAATTGATCTTGCCCCCCCCCCCCCCCTCGGTGGTGGTCCCTTCATTGGTACCCTCTCTGTATCCCCTGCCCTTGCCACTCGGGCCTCAAGCCTAGCCTACGGTTAGGCTCCTGACGGCCCCAATGGGCTACTACTGCCCCTGGAGCTACCTCTGTTCCCTCTGTCGGGGCTCAACTCTCCTCTCCTACTATCCTCTTCCTTCCCACGACTCTTTCTCCTCCTCTATGGCTCACATGGCCAGCTTCCAGCGAACTCCGAATTTGACGCCTCCCCGTCAACATCTCTTGTCGCCCTCTCCATCATCTCCTCAAAGGAGAGGGGGCACTCTCTTCAACTCCATCCAGAAGAAACCCTACTGCAGGCCCAGGGTGAAAGTGAGGTGTTAGATCTGAAATATTCTAGAGGGGGGGTGAATAGAGTATTCTTAAATCCTTTACAGCTTTTGCTGTAAATAAAAACTGCAGAATAAAATTAATAAAGCATAAACACAGCAATCCTAAAAAGGCACAAACACAGCAAGAACAAAAAGAAAGGGCAACCAGACAATAAAAGAAATTATAGTGGTACCCCAACCTAAGTACATCCACTCTTCTACCACCCTAGTAGGAATCCACTCAGATTTTTGATTAGGTTCCTGACACCAATGAGCTTTTGATCAGGTGCCCAAAAACCAAACCTCAAGTCTTTTGGTCAGGTGACTTGCAACCAGGAATAACTTTTGAAGGGAGTTATAACCCTTTATACAATGGGGGATGAGAGATGATATTGTCTTCTCTTTCACAATATACAACTGAGAAGACTTAAGTGCAAATGATATTAGCAAAGAGCTCCCCCTGAGATGTAGAATGGTTCAAGAAAACCTGGAGCTTTACTTTAGGGTGATAGCTCTTCAGTCTTTATCAGCCTTGACCAGAAAGTATTCAGGAACTTCTTGACAGATGGATTTGTTGTTGTCCTTTGAAGTGTCCTGGAGTGTTGAAGAATGAAGACTCTTGATCTTGATTCAGTGTTCTTCTTCTTCAGATAGCTGATGTTTTTCTGTTCTAGGGCTTCTTTTCTAAATCAGAGTTCTCTATCTTTTTACCAGAGTTCTGTCAAGAGAGAACAGCAGAGAATTTCTTATTGCAGACTAACTAACTGTGTATCTATGTTGTTTGTGTATCTCTATATGTCTGTGTATATATTTTCTTCTGTTATCTATCCTGGAAAGGAGAGGAAATTTCTTTTATATTTCCTGTCAAGAAATTCTCTTTCGAAATTTGAATTCCTCTGCCTTAATTGCTGACGGCCTTGAGAATAAACTACATTTATTTATTTCCCCAACTGTCCCATGGAAAAATGGCAAGCAATAATCCTAGCGAAGACCCTAATCAATGCTCTGTCTAACGGTTATTTTTAACATTGATTACTCAGGAATTATTGCAATAGAAAGGGGACAGAATGAAGGAAATAACTAAGTCTGGATTCGTCGAACAGAGAACAGAAATCGTCGAGCTGAGTCCACAGTTCGTCGAGCTGAGATCCTTTATTCGTCGACCAGATGGCTTTTGTTCGTCAAGCTGAGTTCCAAGATCGTCGAGCAGATTGTAGAACTGCATTGATTAGAAACTTTGACAATTCTGTGTATGGAGTTCATTAAGCTGATAACTGGTTTCGTCGACTGAAGTTCAGCAAAGTATTTCTGGACTTAGAATATTTTAGATGCTTCTGGAAGGAAGTGTTGAAGTGAAGTATCCAGATATCGTCGACCAGAGAATTTGTTTCATCGAGCTGAGAACTACTAAATGCTGCTTCATAACTCTAGGCAAAGTGGTCAAAGTTCGTCGAGCTGAGATTATTGAATTCGTCGACTGGAGATGATTCTGGACTTAGGAAACTGAGAGGCTTCTGGATTATCAAGTTGAAGCAGAGAATCCAGAAATCGTCGACCAGATAACTAAGTTCGTCGACTGCAGTGTAGAGAATAAAGTCTGGACTTGGAATGTTGAAGGTAGAGTCCAAAGATCGTCGACCTGAGAATCAAGTTTGTCGAGCTCAGCTCAGAGAATTTTCTCTGAGATCGTCGAGCTGAGCACAACAATCGTCGACCTGAGTTCGACGAACGTCGAACTCATTTTATTGAGTCTATGGAAATTTTCTAAATCTTGAGTCTCTGGCAGTCTGATGATGGTTGGTCCATGAGATGTTGAAACTAAGGACTTAGCCTAGACTCTAGGACATAACTATGACCCTGGCTATATAAGATGGGTCACAAGATCCTAACATAGTGAACCTAGCCCAAATCAAACAAGGGATCCAACAATCTCCCCCTATTTGGGTGAGGTCACTAATTACAGACTCAAACTAAACTGAAAATAAGCAAAGCAAGAAAGCATATATCTGGCAGAGAGAATTAACACATGCAGCAGATTATATATATATGCAAGCTTTGTATCAAAAATAGAAAGCAGTTATAAAACATTTCAGAAACTAAATAGTTCAAAGATCATTTCTTCTGCTTCTTTTCCTTGGGCTTCTCCTCGTTACCTTTATCTCCAGGCTTGGTAAAAACAATTTCCCTGTTGGGATCAGCAGCTTGCACATTAGTCATTGTCATATCAGCAGCCCCTATGATTTTCAAAGATGTGGCCCGGGGCACTACTGCTTCTGGGTGAAATTTCTTGTAATCATCAACATTGAAAAATTTGTTAGCTTTTTCAAACCTTTTGAGATCTTCCTTCCTGTATTTAGACATGGTATTTTGAGGGATCCCTTCCTTTAGTTCTGGCTTTGTTGATCATAGAAAGGCCAACAAGTTCTTGGAATCTTGTCATCCTAGCAGTTGTTGTTGTTTCTGGATCTTCAAAAGGTACAGGTGGAGAAGCAGGTCTGTTAGAGCTTTCAGCTTGTTGATGTTCAAGAAGTTTTTTGCTATTTTTGTTGTTGATGTTGCTGTTGTTGTTGAGGTTGGTGCTGCTTGCCAGATGGTAATGTCTTTGATGGTTGCTTTCTTAGGATGAGGACCTATCCTGATGTCTTTGATAAGTTTGAAATTGGGTAGTCCTTTGAGAAGTTATACCTGAAGCACCAACAGCTGGAGGAGGAGGTGGAGGAGGGTCCTTTCTATATCTGTGAGTTGGTGGAGGAGAATATCTTCTGCTTCTCTTCCTTCCTTTTTGTTCATTCTTGGATAACCACATCCAAGCAGGCATTCCCTTATAAGGAGTAATCTTCTGAAGAATGTAGTAGGGAGTGTCATTTGCTGGATTTGGTTTAGGAGCAAGAGGAGGAGGTGCTTTCCTCTTCTTAGATACTTTCTTCTTCTTTGCATCCTCATCAGAATACTTATCTTCATCATCATCCTCATCTTCAGACTCTTGAGGATTATCATATAGATCATTCAAAGCTTTCAGGGCCTCTGCAGAAATAATAGGCTTCTCAGTCTGAGATGGAGCTGGAGGAGAAACTGCAATTGGATCTGGAGCTGGAGAGCTGTCTATGACAGTGCTTTCAGCAACTGCCTTATTCTCTTCTTCAATATCAGCCAAGATCAAAACATCAAGATCGGGCATAGGAGAGTCATCCATTACGAAGCTTGGTGCAGAAAAAGTTTTTGGTGGGGATAGAATACTGTAAGCTCTGGAGCGGCAAAACTATCTTTGAGTTGCTTGGCAACTTTAGGACTTATTGGAGAATAATAGAGAATAATAGCCAAAGATGGTTTAGTATAGACTGCTAGAAGAAAACTCAAATATGCAGTATCAAAAATTTTCAACAAATTTACTAAATCTACTGTGGGATTTATGATGAAATCACCAGCAGTGTTTGTTTCTTCTGGTACTGACTCATCTATATCCATGTCAGTTTCAATAAAATGAATAAAATCAATTAAATCTAGCTCAGCATCTGCATCTACTGGTACTTCTGCTAGAACTACTGCTGCTGCTACTGATGTGTCTACTGCTCCATCTGCTACTAGTTCTGTTGCAGCCTCTTCATCAAGCATCTACCCCAGCCTGGTTTCAGTGTGAACTGGAGCCAGGCCCCTTACTGAAGATGGGACAGCAGTGAGGGCAGATATCTGGGTAGAGAGGGAAGATATAGAAGTAGCAAGAGGTGTAATGGCCTCTACTATTATTATTTTGAGGAGGGGTGTGATGAGGGCAATGACAGAAGAAATTGTGGAGGTGTCTAATGGTGGAGGCGCAGAAGGTGGTCCAGAAGGTGGGTGAGTGGAGGCAGATGGAGGGATGTAGTATTTGGTGGGGTTGGAGGAGGAGCATCTGGCATTTGGATATCCTGTATGTATTGATTTGGAGGAGAAGGTGTAGTGGGAGGAGATGACAGTAGATTGAAAGATGGTATGGAGGACAAATGTGATGGAAGAGGAGATGAACATGGTGTTGGAGAAGGGGAGGGTTGATGATATACCTAAATAGGGGATGAGGGGATGTTAGTAAGATCTATGGGTGGAGAAGTGGCAGGTGATGTAGCTGGACTAGTAACATGAACAGATGGTTGTGGTTGTGGTTGTTGTTGGGGTTATGGAGAAGAGGATATGGTGAAGGAGGGTTGTTGTAGAATCTGATGTTAAGGAGGGAGGAATGTTGTGTGGGGTGTAGAGGGTAGTTGAGTTTGGAGTGCTGAATAGATGGGGATGAAAGATTGATCTCTTCAAAAGGGTGGGGAGTGGCTTCTACAGCGCTTGTGCTCTCAGAAGCTTTGGTGGCAGAGGATGAGGCCTTAGAAAGCTTTGTTATTGTCCTCTCCCACCTGCTAAACAAGGAACATGTAAGCCTTTTGCAGGCATTGATGAATATGGTCAGGGAGACCAGTGATTCAACAGCTTTTTCCTTCAAAAAGATCCTCAGGATCCTTCCAAAACACACTTCTTTTTTGTTGTTTTTTTTCTTGATCAGATCAAAGGTGATCTGAGCCCAGTCCACTTGTTTCTTATTGACTACTGCACACATAACCAGAAATTGATGCTGGTTATATAATCGTGTGCAGTATGCTTGCCCAACAAGATTTTCCCAACAATATCTGCAAGAAACTTAAATTCTACAGATAAATGTTTCTTTAACAATTTATTAGGGTTTTCTCCAGAGTAACCCATCATGTTCAGCATCATGCCATACCCTTCACTGTCAATCTCTAATTCTTCTTATTCATTATTTAATCCAAATATTTCAGTTAATACGGCAGGAGAGAGAGAGATAGCATTACCCGCAATTGAACCAACCATTGTGTTCTCCTATGTTGTTGAAGATGTATAAACCCATTCTCTGATCTTAGTTCCAGATTGCTTAATCCTTGTTGTCATCAGGTTCTTCAGTTGTTGCTCGTCCAAAAGTTGCAGAATATCCAGAAATATGGGGTTGGAATGCTGAAATGAATCGAAGTCGACATCGAAGCTGTTATCGAACTTCATCGCAGCAAGGGTTCCTGTTGGAATCGCCATGAGAGTACCTGCAAGAGAAAATGACGATCAAGTGCAAAGGAACAGAAAGCGCGAGATGGAGGTCGAAGAAAACCTAGATATAAGATTTTCCAGAATATGAATCGACAAACTCCGTTCCACGAACATTAAAACATTCTTCGATCTGGGTTCAACGAAATAATTTAGAGTGAAACAATTCATAGAGCTCAGTCTGAAGATTTGAAGACATTTCGTCGAGCTCCGTTTGACGAAAGTTTTCTGAAGTGGATTCGTCGATCTCCGTTCGACGAAACAACTTCACTCACAGAGAGTTCGTCGACCTACGTTTTACGAATATCTCTCAAACTGTCCCTAGTTCGTCGAGCTCCGTTCAACAAACTCTAGAAAATTCGTCGAGTGCAGACAGAAACTAAACTAAGTCTTCTCCATTGATCATTCCAAGCTAATTTATAAAGAACAGATGGTTTATTTCATCTATAGGTTTGGTGAAAATGTCAGCTTTTTGTAAATCAGTGTAGATATAGACAAGTTTAATTTTTTTTTTGTCTACACACTCTCTTATGAAATGATGTCTAATGTCAATATGCTTGGTCCTACTGTGATGAACTGGATTTTGTGCTATGGCTATAGCACTTGTGTTATCACATAGTAGAGTTGAATTATTTAAGTTGAGACCATAGTCTAGAAGTTGATTTTGAATCCACAGCATCTGGGAATAACAGCTGCCAGCTGCAATGTATTCTGCCTTAGCAGTTGAGGTAGATACAGATGATTGTTTCTTACAAAACCAAGAAACTAATCTCAAACCCAGGAACTGGCAGGTTCTTGAAGTACTTTTCTTGTCCACCTTGCATCTAGCAAAATCACCATCTAAGTATCCAGTTAACTCAAATTCTGATTCAGTAGGATAGCATAGGCCTATACTTGGACAACTCTTTATATATGTCAAAATTCTTTTTAAGAAAATTAGATGAGATTCTTTAGGGTTCACTTGGAACCTAGCACAAAGGCATGTAGAAAACATGATATCAGGTCTGCTTGCTGTAAGATATAATAGGGACCCAACAATGCCCTTATATAATTTCTGGTCAACAGGTTTCCCATGTAGATCAGAGTCTATTACAGTATTTGTAGCCATAGGTGTTTTCATTGCTGAGGCATCAACCATCCCAAACTTTTTGATAAGCTCTTTTGCATATTTAGCTTAGGAGATGAAGATGTCAACGGGGAGCTGCTTCACTTGGAGATCAAGGAAGTAGGAGAGCTCACCCATGCTACTCATTTCAAATTTGGAATGCATGAGATCAGAGAACCTCTTGCATAATTTGGAATCAGTAGACCCAAATATGATGTCATCCACATATATTTGTACTAACAATATTTGGTCCTTATGATGTCTAGTGAAAAGTGTCTTATCTACTATGCCACTAATGAAATTATGCTCTATCAAAAAGTTAGCTAAGGTCTCATACCAAGCTCTTGGAGCTTACTTTAGACCATAGAGGGCTTTATGCAATTTAAAAACATGATAAGGGTGATTTGGAGAAATAAAACATGGAGGTTGTTCAACATAGACCTCTTCTTTTAGTACTCCATTCAGAAAATCACTCTTGACATCCATTTGGTACAATTTGAATTTCTTGTAGGCAGCATAGGCCAAAAATATTCTGATGGCCTCTAACCTTGCAATTGGTGCAAAGGTTTGATCATAATATATGCCTTATTCCTGCTTATATCCTTAAGCAACAAGCCTAGACTTGTTCCTCACTATTGTACCTTGGGCATCTAGTTTATTTCTGTGTACCTATTTGGTTCCAATGACTGGGTAGTCTTGGGATCTTAGAACCAAATCCCAAACTCTACATCTCTCAAACTAGTCGAGTTCCTCTTGCATTGCAATGATCCAGTGGGGATCGTGCTCAGCATCTTTTATGGATTAAGGTTCAACCTGAGAGAGAAAACATGCATGCATCAAGTCTTGGTTGAGTTGATGCTTTGTTTGTACACCAACTGATATGTCTCCAATCACTTGAGATCTAGGGTGATCCCTTAGTGTGACAAGATCATTTGGTGGAGTTGGTTCAGCAACAACATTTTGAATTAATTCTTCTTGTGGAATTGAGTTTGCTGTTGAGGAAAATTCAATTCCTTCAGTGTTTTTTTCTTCACTTTCTTCATTGACTTGTGGAGAAGAATGTGTTGGAACCTCTTGGGTGAGGTTAAGTCCATCCAAACTCTCACACAAGTGAGGTACCTACAAAGTGCTATTGCTAGAATTCTCTTTCTCCTTGCAAGACATGTTAGTTTCATCAAATGTAACATGAATGGATTACTCAATTTTTAAGGATGATTTATTAAAGACCATATAAGCTTTGTTTACTTGGGAATATCCTAGAAAAATTCACTCTTCAACCTTAGCTTCAAACTTCCTAATGTATTTCTTGTTGTTGTTATGTATATAACACACATATCCAAATACTTTGAAGTAGCTGATTTTAGGTTTCTTCCCATTAAGTAATTCATAGGGAGTCATATTCTTTAGTTTATGTATTAGGCTTCTGTTCATGACATAATTTGTAGTGTTTACAGCCATTGCCCAAAAGTTTAGTGGCAAGTAAGCATCTGCAAGTAATATACCTACAGCTTCAATTAGGGTCCTATTTTTCCTTTCAGCGACCCCATTTTGTTGGGGAGTTCTAGGAGCTGAGAAGCAGTGTCTGATACCTTCCTTCTCACAGAACTCATGCATAAGAAGAGACTCAAAATCTGTACCATGATCACTTCTGATCAATGCAACATGAGTGGAGTACTCAATCTGTATGGTCCTGAGAAAATCTGTAAGAACCTTAAAGGTATCTGACTTAAATCTCAGAAAGGACACCCAAGTGAAAATTGAGAAGTCATCTACAATAACTAAGGTGGATGATTTCCCTCCTAGGCTTTGTACAACAATGGGTCCAAAGAGATCCATGTGTAGTAAATACAAAATCCTAAGTGAATCACTTTTATTTACTGATTTAAACCTAGATTTAGTTTGCTTTCCTAGTTGAAAAGCCATGCAAATGCCTTCCATCTTGTAGGGACCAGAAGGTAAGCCTCTTACAAGACTGTCTTTTGATAGCCTAGCAATGTTTTTCATGTTAACATGTCCTAGCCTTTTATGCTACAACTCATTTTGATTGCAAACAATATTAAGCAAACAAATGTCTGATTTGGCAGAAAGAAAATCAACTAAGTATATGTTTCCTTGCCTATTTCCAATTAAAACCTTTTGGTTTTCTTTATTAGAAATAATGCAAGAGGTTGAGTTGAAATGTACCTGATAACCTTCATCACATAATTGGCTTATTGAGATGAGGTTATGCCTGAGTTCACTTATATAGGTCACTTTCTTGAAAGTGACTGCTCCAATCTTCACTTCTCCATAGCCTTCAGACTGCCACACTTGGAATCACCATAGATTACCTTTGGCCCCAGCTTGGACTTGTAGTTGGTTAGGTTGTCCTTGCTGCCAGTCATATGTTTGGAGCAACCACTGTCCAGGTACCAAGGCTGATTCACAACTGGACAGCCCTTTACCTGTAGAGAAAACCATTAATTGTTCTTAACACAGGTTACCTTGGGTCCTTTATTTTGATGATAAGAAAAACTAGATATTACAGAAAACTCTGGTTGAGATTTGTATCCTAGTGGATGATATCTTCTAGGTGGTATGATCCAATCAGCTAATGGATTAAATGGTTTCCAAGATTTATTGAAGTTGATGTTATAGTTTTAATTTTTGTTAAGTCTTTCTGGGTTCGATGAATTATTATTTGTTCGTCGACCAAGTTCGATGAATTGGGATGAGATCGTCGAACTCTGCCCAGAGAATGAACATGTTCATTTTCTGTGACCCACGTTCGTCGACCTCTGCTCGACGAATCATACAGAGATCGTCGATCGTAGTTAGACAAATGATTAAACCTAAGATTTGTGTTCAGCATTCGTCGAGTTGAGTTCGACGAACTGGCCACATTTCGTTGATCTGAGTTCGGCGAAATCTGCTGAACTTTGTTTTTACTTATTTTCTGGTTTCTGTTATTTGGACCTATTGATTTTGGAACAACTTCTAAGGTTTGTTTATTGTTCATTATTTCTTTTCCCTTAGCTGAAACAAACTTGATGGGGGTTGACAAAATGTTTTTCTTAAGAATGGGGGGGCAAACCTGATGATGCACCCAAGCCCAGCTTACCATTCAATCTGGCATTAACTGTGCTTATAATGTCCATCAGCTTGAGGCTTCTCCCATTGAGAGTCTCCTCAAGTTGTTTAGCCTCACATAACTCAGTCTTTAACATTATAATTTGTTCATTAGCTAAGATTAATTCATCCTTTAACCTATTATTTTCAGAGTTAAACGTCTCTAGGTTTCCTAGTTTTTTCCCTAAGAGTCTTAATTTCCTTTTCTGAGTTAATTAGATCTATACACAAGGTTTTGAATTCAGATTTAAATGATTCAGAATTATAATCGAAATAAGATAATACCTTGTCAGCTTCAGAATCTAAAAACGGTTCATTGTCTGAATCTCCTTCCTCTGAATGACCCCTGGAGGCAACAATGGCCATTAGGCAGACTTCTTTGGCCCTTGCCTCTTCTTCATCTTCACTTGTGCTGGAAGATGTTGATTCTTCCTCAGTTTCACTCCAGGATTCAGCCACAAAACCTTTCTCCTTCTTCTTGTACTTGCTTGACGAAGACCTGCTGTTGTGCTGTTTTCTTGTGTCCTTCTCTCTTCTATTCTCCTTCTTTTGATTCTCTGGACACTCAGAGATGAAGTGTCCAGGTTTCCTGCAACCAAAACACACCACTTCTTTAGTTGGTTTTTTGGCATACCTTGGCTTGTCATCCTTCCTGGATTACTTTCTCCTGAAGTCTTTCCTTGCCATCTTGTAAAATCTCTTGGCAAATAGAGACATCAGTTCTTCATTCATGGTTGGAGTCTATGTCTCCTCAGCAGCCTTGAAAGCAATGTTGTACTCATTTCTTGCTGGAGGAGGTGTTCTCTGCTCAGCTGCCTCTCTGTATTTGATCAGCTGTTCAGAGGACTTAAGCTTTCCTAAAAGAGATTCAGTGGAAATCTCATTTAGGCTTCTGGCCTCCTTGATGGGCCAGATCCTTGAATCCCATGAGCTTGGGAAGCACATAAGGATCTTATCATTCACCTCTATGAGGGTGATGTCCTTGTCTGAGGTTTTTAGCTCACTGATGATTGAGCTTAACCTGTTGTATATATCAGCTACTGTCTCAGCTTCCTCCTTGAAATTCTCATATAGGGATATGAGATTGGATCTCCTATCCTTTCTTTCATCTGCAGATCCAGCCACCATTTGATTTAGAGAGTCCCAGATGGCCTTGGCTGATGTTCATTTAGCCACCTTTTGAAAAATGTCATCAGACATTGTTTGGGCCACAATATTCATGGCCTTGACATCAGCAATATTACCCTTCTTCCGGGCTTCAGTCCACTCAAGTGGTGGAAGTATATTTGTGCTTGAAGCTGCTATAGAGGTAGTGGCAGTGGTTTGAGGAGGACCTGACATAATAGAATTAAAGATATCCTCATCAATAGAGTTCATGTACAATTTGATTCTTGCCTTCCAGATGGCAAACTTATTCAGATTGCATACTGGAGGTCTGGTGCTTGCATAATCTTTATTCTGTGTCATGCTGTGTGAGAATAAATCTAATAGGAATGTAAAGACAGATCTAACTCAGGATCTTTGGTTCAAGGGTTAGCTTGTACAACCAAGGTAATCCTGCTCTGATACCAACTGAAAGTGAGGTGTTAGATCTGAAGTACTCTAGGGGGGGTGAATATAGTATTCTTAAATCCTTTACAGCTTTTGTTGTAAATAAAAACTGTAGAATAAAATTAATAAAGCATAAACACAACAATCCTAAAAAGGCACAAACACAGCAAGAGCAAAAAGAAAGGGAAACCGGACAACACAAGAAATTATAGTGGTTCCCCAACCTGGGTACATCCACTCTTCTACCACCCTGATAGGAATCCACTCAGATTTTGTATCAGGTGCCTGACACCAATGTGCTTTTGATCAGGTGCTCAAAAAGCAAATCTCAAGTCTTTTGGTCAGGTGACTTGCAGCCAGGAATAACTTATGAAGGGAGTTATAAACCTTTATACAGTGGGGGATGAGAGATGATATTGTCTTCTCTTTCTCAATATACAACTGAGAAGACTTAAGTGGAAATGATATTAGCAAAGAGCTCCCCCTGAGATGTAGAATGGTTCAGGAAAAACTGGAGATTTACTTCAGGGTGATAGGTCTTCAGTCTTTATCAGCCTTGACCAGAAAGTATCCAGGAACTTCTTGACAGATGGATTTGTTGTTGTCCTTTGAAGTGTCCTGGAGTGTTGAATAATGAAGACTCTTGATCTTGATTTGGTGTTCGTCTTCTTCAGATAGTAGATGTTCTTCTGGTAGGGCTTCTTTTCTAAATCAAAGTTCTCTATCTTTTTATCAGAGTTCTGTCAAGAGAGAACAGCAGAGAATTTCTTGTTGTAGACTAACCAACTGTGTATCTATGTTTTCTGTGTATCTTTGTATGTCTGTGTGTATATTTTCTTCTGTTATATATCCAGGAAAGGAGAGGAAATTTCTTTTATATTTCCTGTCAATAAATTCTCTTTCGAAATTTGAATTGCTCTGCATTAATTGCTGACGGCCTTGAGAATAAACTGCATTGATTTATTTCCCCAACTATCCCATGGAAAAATGGCAAGCAATAATCCTGGAGAAGACCATAATCAATGCTCTGTCTAACTGTTATTTTTAGCATTGATTATTCAGGAATTATTGCAATAGAAAGGGGACAGAATGAAGGAAATAACTAAGTGTGGATTCGTCGAACATAGAACAGAAATTGTCGAGCTGAGTCCACAGGTCGTCGAGTTGACAAGCTGTGTTCGTCGACAAGATGGCTTCTGTTCGTCGAGATGAGTTCCAAGATCGTCGAGCAGAGAGTAGAACTACATTGATTAGAAACTTTGACAATTCTGTGTATGAAGTTTGTCGAGCTGATAACTGGTTTCGTCGACTGAAGTTCAGCAAAGTATTTCGAGACTTAGAATATTTTGCATGCTTCTGGAATGAAGTGTTGAAGTAAAGTATCCAGAAATCGTCGAACTGAGAATTTGTTTCGTCAAGCTGAGAACCACTAACTGCTGCTTCATAACTCTGGCCAAAGTGGTCAAAGTTCGTCCAGCTGAGAATATTGAATTCGTCGACTGGAGATGATTCTGGACTTAGGAAACTGAGAGGCTTCTGGAATAATAAGTTGAAGTAGAGATGTAACGCCCCCTATCCGTCACATAGCATATAGCAGTAGGTCCGGCCGGGGCCCGACGCCGTATGCCACAGACAGACCGGGTGGTTACTTATGGAAACCATCCAACCAATCTCAACGTCCTACACAGAGCATTCTAGCGGAAGCAGTTTATAAAAGTTGCAAGAAAGAACCCAGCATTAGAGCATGAATGTCCACTAGAACAGAATAGGAATGTTGTACAAATACCCAAAACAAGCCTTAATGCCTTACAAAATGTTTCACTTGAATATTACATGTTTTACAAACCACGGCACGCAGGCCGGTCATACATGAATAAAACAGTAAACACTTCCATTTGGGCCTTCGAGGGCCGGCTTCGCAAAAAGGGCTTTAGCCCGCTATTGACCGCTTGGTCCAGCTGCACCAGCAAGCAACAAACCACCGCACGGTGGAAAAATAAGGTAACGGTCAGCAATGCTGACCAAATTATAACGATCCCGCGCCCAACTCGGGGCGGCGATGCTCCTTCCCTGCATTTCATTAGCATAAGCGAGCAATGTATATCAATAGCCATATCATCACAGACGTTGGCTCGTACGGCCACATGCCCCGTGCACTCAGGGCACATTCTCGGTGAACCGGTCGATGTCATGTCAATTAAATCCATTAACATTCCGGACTCACCACCGCCACTTAGACGGCCAAACCAATGAGCAATTTGTCTTCTTGGCATGGGTCACGTCAATTTAAGCCATTGACCGCCGAAGACTCACATCTATGCCAACGGCAAGTGCCACGTAACCTTAGGTCTCTTTAACCGAACGACATAGAGCAGGTACGGTTCCATCTAACCCGTGCTCACATCGCAACGGCAATTTAAGCCATTGCGCGGGTCAAACTTCCACCGAGTCCCATTCTATCGCAAGTCACATAACTCGGTTATGTTCAAGTTGGCTCTCAGGCCACCAAGTTGGCAAGATCTCGTATCCGCCCAGTTTTCCGGGTGCACCTTTGGGTTAGTCCCCAAGGCTCCCTGCTGCAATCTACCGCGTAGAAAACCCGAAAAACAACCAATAGCACAGAGTCTTCTCCGGCCTTATGCAATGCAACATCACCGATCCAGACTAACATGTCCGGGTAGTCTTCACACATCATGCATATGTCCGTTCTCGCATATGGACTCTAAACAACGGGGACTTCACATATCTACCCGAAGGAACGCCTCCAACTCTCCGCAAACTCGCGAAAGCGGGCTTCCTATTCTAGGAAAGAGAGCTATTCGTGCTCAAGATGAGGATCGTTACCCTTGCGTTCCTCTTTGGCGCCATTGAAAAGTAATCGGATGAAAACCACCGCACTAGCGTTGCCTCCGTGGATCCGGAGTCGGCTTGCGATTCGGAGCTCAGAAGCTCCTCCAATGGCGGATCTAGCTCCTTCTTCCTCCCTTGGCTCTTCTCTCTCTCTCCAAGGATTTAGAAAGATGATAAGGTATGAAAAGTTAGGGTTTTCCAAGTCCACTCACGGGTATATCCTCTAAGGAACAACCCCCAGCCGTTGGATCTCCAATTAAAGAAATGAACGGCTTCGATTCGTGGCTGAAATGCCCAATCTGGACCGAACACGGCCTGGCACACGCCCGTGTCCAGGGCCGTGTGCCGCATTCGCCGTCGAAATCGAATCGCCTGGAACCTCACACGGGTATCGAACACGCCCGTGTTCGAGCTGACACGCCCGTGTTCCACCTCACACGGCCGTGTGGCCGGCCGTGTACCCCATGATTTTTCCCCATTTTCAACCCGAGCACTGCACGGGTTCTAGGACACGCCCGTGTCCTTACCCGTGTCACTTTGACACGCCTGGACCCCAGGCCGTGTACACGGTCTCGACATTTCGTCGAGCGATGATCGTTGACCTGATGACACGGCCTTGGACATGCCCGTGTCCTAGGCCGTGTGCCTTGTCTCGACGATCGTCGAGCGAATCTCGACGACTCCCTGGGACGATCGTCGACACGGGTCGACACGCCCTGCGACACATCCGTGTCGCGGGCCGTGTGCCCAGTCTCGACGAATCGTCGAGTAAATCTCGACGACTCCGCGGCTAAGTGTCGATATGGGTCGACACGCCCTGCGACACGCCCGTGTCGCAGGCCGTGTGCTATGTCTCAACGAATCATCGAGTAAATCCCAACGACTTCGCGGCTAAGTGTCGACACACGCTTGACACGCCCTGGGACACGCCCGTGTCCCAGGCCGTGTGCCTGCAGCCAGAACCCAAAACTGGCCCAAAACGTCCCCCTTTTGCTCCTTTGAGTTTCGTGGCGTTACAACTCTCCCCTCTTAAAAGAATTTCGCCCACGAAATTACATAACGGAAAGACATTTACAAAATCAAAATTTTGTACCGGAGCGGAACAACTCAGGATACTCGTCAAGCATAGTCTGCTCTCGCTCCAAAGAGAGCTCCTCACGACCGCAATTGTCCCACCGGACCTTGACCATCCTGATCTCTTTATTGCGTAGCCGCTTGACCTCCGAGTCCTCGATCCGCACGGGCTTGACCTTTGTCGTTAGCCCACTATCCACCAGCACTTGATCGACCGCGATCACTTGCATAGGCTCTTGCACCGCCTTCTGAAGCACCGAAATGTGGACTACATCATGTAAACCACTAAGCTCCACTGAAAGCTTCAACCTATAGGACGCTTCACCAACTCGCTCCAGAACCTCAAACGGTCCAAGGTATCTTGGGCTTAGCTTTTTCAATCGCCGCACCCGCGAGACACCCTTGAACGGCTTGATCTTTAAGTATACATAATCGCCCACAGCGAACTCCACGTTCCTGTGCTTGGCATTATAGTACTTTGCTTACTGGTCCTGAGCGATAAGCAACCTCTCCCGAATGGTTCTCACCAAAGAAGTAGCATCATCCACTTCCGATCGCTTATACAACTTTGACTCACCCGTTTCTAACCAAAACAACGGCGTGCGACATCTTCTACCATATAGGGCCTCGAAGGGCGCCATTTGAATACTCGCTTGGTAGCTGTTGTTGTATGCGAACTCCACCAAATAAAGGTGGTCTTCCCATTGCTTTCCGAAATCTAAGACACACATGCGGAGCATGTCTTCCATGGTTCTATTGACCCTCTCGGTCTGCCCATCCATTTGCGGGTGGAAGGCTGTGCTGAATTTCAGCTTTGTTCCCAACATTTGCTGCACAAGCCTCCAATCATTTGACGTGAACCGCCCATCTCGGTCACTCACGATGCTGCGAGGCACACCATGAAGCCGTACTACGTTATCCACATAAAGCTTTGCCAACGTCTCCACCGGATCATCCTTCCTATGCGGAATAAAATGCGACACCTTCGTTAATCGATCGACAACCACCCAAATGGCGTCGTTTCCCTTTTGCGACCTTGGCAAACCGTGCACAAATTCCATAGAGATGTCGTCAAATTTCCACTCCGGAATAGGCAAGGACTTAAGAAATCCTCCCAGCTTTTGGCACTCCGCCTTCACCAAGGCGCAAGTTTGGCACTTCGCTACGTATAGCGCCACATCCTTTTTCAAACCCGGCCACCAAAACAGTTTCTTTACATCACGGTACATCTTCGTGCTCCCCGGGTGAATCGAGTACTTGGTATGGTATGCCTCGTACAACAATTCCACCCACAAATTACCCACACTTGGGTCGCACGGACGACCGTCTTTCCAACGCAATCCGTCCTCCACAACGAATTGGGAATTTTGACCCATCCAGAGCCTCTACCACGAATTGCTTCATATGAGCATCCATATCCTAAGCCTGCCGAATACGATCAGCCAGTTCAAATTGGACTTCGGGCCAATTCAGAACTGCTTCAGCACTTGATTGCTTGTCCACACAAACAATCTCCAACGCCTCCAACTCTCGCACCAACCGCTCATCATGCACCGATAGCCAATTGGCTTGAGCTGGGGCTTGGCGACTCACCGCGTCAGCAACCGCATTCCCTTTATCAGGCGCGTAGTGGATCTTGAATGTATAGTCTCCCAAGAACGCCATCCATCTACGCTGGCGCAAATTTAGATCCTTCTGACCAAACAGATATTCACGCTCTTGTGACGAGCATAGAGATCCATTTTCACACCGTTCAAAATTATGCCTCCACAGCTTCAAGTCTAAAACTCACGGCCACTAACAACAAGTCATGGACCGGATAGTTCCTCTCGTGCACTTTTGGCCGTCTCGCGCCATACGCTATTACACTTTCGTGTTGCAGTAGCACGCAACCCAACCAGCTGCCCGAAGCATCGCTATTAAATCTCATAGCATTCGGTCCCACTCGGCGAAGTCAGCACTGGCATCGTGGTCAACCGACATTACAACTCCTCGAAAGCTCGTGCGCACTCCGGCGTCCAAACGAACTTATGCTCCTTCCTCGTCAAAGTAGTGAGAGGTAACGCTATCCGCGAGAAGTTCTCTATGAAGCGCCTATAATAGCCGGCAAGCCCCAAAAAGCTCCGGACTTCTGCTACCGTAGCAAGCTCAGGCCACTCCCGTATCGCAACAATCTTCGCCGGATCCACAATAATACCCTCCCCACTCACTATATGACCGAGGAACGCCACTGAGGATAGCCAAAACTCGCACTTCGAGAACTTGGCATACAACTGATTTCTCCTTAGCGTCTCCAACACCAAATGAAGATGCTTGAAGTGATCTTCCTCACTTTGCGAGTACACCAAAATATCGTCGATGAAGACGATCACGAAATGGTCCAAGTACTCCCTGAACGTCTTGTTCATCAAGTCCACGAATACTGACGATGCATTAGTCAGCCCAAACGGCATGACCGTAAACTCATAATGCCCGTATCTCGTACTAAACGCTGTCTTCGGGATATCACTCTCCCTTATTCGCAGCTGATAGTACCCAGCCTTGAGATCCAACTTCGAGTACACCGTCGACCCGACTAACTGATCAAAGAGATCATCAATCCGGGGGATCGGGTACTTGTTCTTCTCCGTCAGCTTGTTTAACTCTCGATAATCAATATATAGCCTCAAGCTTCCGTCCTTCTTCTTAACAAAGAGGACCGGTGCGCTCCAAGGCGAAGAACTCGGGTGCACATACCCTTGCTCCAACAACTCTTGCAGTTGAACTTTCAGCTCCGCCATTTCCTTAGGCGCTAGCCGATACGAAGATCGTGACACAGGCTTTGCACCTGACACTAGCTCGATCGTAAAATCTATCTCCCGCTGAGGCGGGGCTCCAGGAAGATCCGCGGGGAACACATCAGGGTATTCCGATACCACTGAAATACAATCCAACACGGGCTTCGGCTTTGCAACCTCCACTAGTGTAAAGAATAGTTCTGCACCAGCACGAACCGCCTTCACCACTTGAAGAGCAAACATCAATGTCTTGCTCGACCCCTTTAAGCCCGTAAAAGTCATTTCACGACTTGCACCCAGCTTGACTTCCTTGCTACCGCATCTATATTGGCTTGCTGCTCCGAGAGCCAGTCCATACCAAATATAACGTCGAACTCCACCAACGGCAGTAACGACGCTTGCAAATCGAACTCCTGATTCTCAATCCAAAGCTAAGCGCAATAACGTCTACCCGCGCACAATGAGCACCATTGGACTATAACGCATCCAATTTGTCTTTTACCATAAAAGGAGGTACTCCGACGCACAATATAATTCCTAATAAAGGAATGCGAAGCTCCCTAAACGAACGGTGCTCTCGCAGATAAAGTAAAGTCGCAACAAAGCTTAGCACAAATAGTTCTAAGCTACCATGCACTAGGGCGACAAGTGTTTAAGGCAAAACTATCTTTAAACCATACCTGTCGTCACGACGGCGTGCTTCCTCCAGGGCTTTAGGCACTCACGAGCATAATGCCCCGGCTCGCCACAGTTGAAACATGTGCCCGGGGTCTGACCCGTAGTCGCCCCAGAAGCACCAGAAGGAGCTGGACCCGAAGTCCTATGCTTCTTATACCATTTTCGATATACAGACTTTGAGGTGTTCGGCACTTTGAATGTCGTTTCCTTTGCACTAACATCCTTGACTGCTCCTGACATAGCTTTCTTACCCTTCCGAGCACCATTCCAACAGTCTCGGGCAAAGTGCCCTTTCTTTCCACAAGTATAACAAGTGTAAGTAGCTTTACTAGTCGATTTCATAGCCCCTTTCTCCAGCATTCTGCCGGATGCAGCTCTTATGGGGTTTGTATAGTTTGATACCATGGTCGCTGGCATCGGGAGGGTCTTCCTCAAATCTGCCTCCAAAGATCTAGCTGATTCCACCAAGGCTCGGAATCCCAATAACTTTGGTCCGAGCAGTAGAACTCGTAACTCGGCACGCAGGCCACTATAAAACCTATCGACTGTAGCTTGCTCATTATCCACCTCGAAGCATGGGTAGCGGCTTATCATAAGAAATGCTTGCAAATATTCCTCAACTGTGTGCGCTCCCTGCACTAAATGCATATTCAGCTGCTGCCCCAATGGTCTACCAAAGGTCATCTGCTGCATCGCGGCCACCGGCGTTGAAGCCACAACAGGGGCGCAGGGTTGTACATTTCCTCCAAGCTGTGCACCCGTCACATCGAACACCGCTTCTACGATCCTTCTAACGGTTTAATACGAAGGAGGAGGCTCAGACACCTCACCGGGTGCACTATGCTCCTCGGAAACCGGACATTCTGGCTGTCCAGCACCGCTTCCGGTCACCTATAGTGGTACAAAACACTGTTAAGCGACCAAAGAAAATTGCGAACAGCAATTATAGGAACACGGAGGTTCCTCAAACACGAGTATTTTCATTCCTAAGTGGACATTCATGGGTTCTTTTTACTGTTATTACAATGACGCACACAATGTGCTCACCACCCCTTAAAAAGAATTCGGCCACGAATTCCCTTAAGCCCGACCAAAACCAGTAGTTTGATACCAAATTGTAACGCCCCTTATCCGTCACATAGCATATAGCAGTAGGTCCGGCCGGGGCCCGACGTCGTATGCCACAGACAGACCGGGTGGTTACTTATGGAAACCATCCAACCAATCTCAACGTCCTACACAGAGCATTCTAGCGGAAGCAGTTTATAAAAGTTGCAAGAAAGAACCCAGCATTAGAGCATGAATGTCCACTAGAACAGAATAGGAATGTTGTACAAATACCCAAAACAAGCCTTAAGGCCTTACAAAATGTTTCACTTGAATATTACATGTTTTACAAACCACGGCACGCAGGCCGGTCATACATGAATAAAACAGTAAACACTTCCATTTGGGCCTTCGAGGGCCGGCTTCGCAAAAATGGCTTTAGCCCGCTATTGACCGCTTGGTCCAGCTGCACCTGCAAGCAAGAAACCACCGCACGGTGGAAAAACAAGGCAACGGTCAGCAATGCTGACCAAATTATAACGATCCCGCCCCCAACTCGGGGCGGCGATGCTCCTTCCCTGCATTTCATTAGCATAAGCGAGCAATGTATATCAATAGCCATATCATCACAGACGTTGGCTCGTATGGCCACACGCCCCGTGCACTCAGGGCACATTCTCGGTGAACCGGTCGATGTCACGTCAATTAAAGCCATTAACATTCCGGACTCACCACCGCCACTTAGACGGCCAAACCTATGAGCAATTTGTCTTCTTGGCATGGGTCACATCAATTTAAGCCATTGACCGCCGAAGACTCACATCTATGCCAACGGCAAGTGCCATGTAACCTTAGGTCTCTTTAACCGAACGACATAGAGCAGGTACGGTTCCATCTAACCCGTGCTCACATCGCAACGGCAATTTAAGCCATTTGCGCGGGTCAAACTTCCACCGAGTCCCATTCTATCGCAAGTCACATAACTCGGTTATGTTCAAGTTGGCTCTCAGGCCACCAAGTTGGCAAGATCTCGTATCCGCCCAGTTTTCCGGGTGCACCTTTGGGTTAGTCCCCAAGGCTCCCTGCTGCAATCTACCGCGTAGAAAACCCGAAAAACAACCAATAGCACGGAGTCTTCTTCGGCCTTATGCAATGCAACATCACCGATCCAGACTAACATGTCCGGGTAGGCTTCACAGATCATGCCTATGTCCGTTCTCGCATACGGACTCTAAACAACGGGGACTTCACATATCTACCCGAAGGAACGCCTCCAACTCTCCGCAAACTCGTGAGAGCGGGCTTCCTATGCTAGGAAAGAGAGCTATTCGTGCTCAAGATGAGGATCGTTACCCTTGCGTTCCTCTTTGGCGCCATTGAAACGTAATCGGATGAAAACCACCACACTAGCGTTGCCTCCGTGGATCCGGAGTCGGCTTGCGATTCGGAGCTCCGAAGCTCCTCCAATGGCGGATCTAGCTCCTTCTTCCTCCCTTGGCTCTTCTCTCTCTCCAAGGATTTAGAAAGATGATAAGGTATGAAAAGTGAGGGTTTTCCAAGTCCACTCACGGGTATATCCTCTCAGGAACAACCCCCAGCCGTTGGATCTCCAGTTAAAGAAATGAACGGCTTCGATTCGGGGCTGAAATACCCAATCTGGACCGAACACGGCCTGGCACACGCCCGTGTCCAGGGCCGTGTGCTGCATTCGCCATCGAAATCGAATCGCCTGGAACCTCACACGGGTATCGAACACGCCTGTGTTCGAGCTGACACGCCCGTGTTCCACCTCACACGGCAGTGTGGCCGGCCGTGTACCCCATGATTTTTCCCCATTTTCAACCCGAGCACTGCACGGGTTCTAGGACACGCCCGTGTCCTTACCCGTGTCACTTTGACACGCCTGGACCCCAGGCCGTGTACACGGTCTCGACATTTCGTCGAGCGAAGATCGTTGACCTGATGACACGGCCTTGGACACGCCCGTGTCCTAGGCCGTGTGCCTTGTCTCGACGATCGTCGAGCGAATCTCGATGACTCCCTGGGACGATCGTCGACACGGGTCGACAAGCCCTGCGACACGCCCGTGTCGCGGGCCGTGTGCCCAGTCTCGATGAATCGTCGAGTAAATCTCGACGACTCCGCGGCTAAGTGTCGACACGGGTCGACATGCCCTGCGACATGCCCGTGTCGCAGGCCGTGTGCTATGTCTCAACGAATCGTTGAGTAAATCCCGAAGACTTCGCGGCTAAGTGTCGACACACGCTTGACACGCCCTGGGACATGCCCGTGTCCCAGGCCGTGTGCCTGCAGCCAGAACCCAAAACTGGCCCAAAACGTCCCCCTTTTGCTCCTTTGAGTTTCGGGGCGTTACAAGAGAATCCAGAAATCATCGACCAAAGAACTAAGTTCGTCGACTGGTGTCTAGAGAATAAAGTCTGGACTTGGAATGCAGAAGGTAGAGTCCAAAGATCGTCGACCTGAGAATCAAGTTCGTCGAGCTCAGCTCAGAGAATTTTCTCTGAGATCGTCGAGCTGAGCACGACAATCGTCGACCTGAGTTCGACGAACGTCGAACTCATTTTATTGAGTCTTTGGAAATTTTCTAAGTCTTGAGTCTCTGGCAGTCAGATGATGGCTGTTCCATGAGATTTTGAAACTAAGGACTTGGCCTAGACTCTAGGACACAACTATGACCCTGGCTATACAAGATGGGTCACAAGATCCTAAATTAGTGAACCTAGCCCAAATCAAACTAGGGATCCAATACAGGGTGAAAGCCATCATCAGGCTATGGCCTGGAATCTCCTGGACCTGGGTGACATCCTCATGGAACCGGTCAACGTAGCTTCCCATCGTCTCATTCACTCCCTTCTTGATGTGGAACATGGACTCCGACTCCTTATTCCTCCTCTTCGAGGTGGTGAACCTCACCATGAACCCTCGGCGTGGGTCCTCGAAGAAGTAGATGGAGCTTGCCGGCAGTTGGTGAAACCACTCCCTTGCCTTCTCTTTGATGGTGATGGCGAAGAGTCGGCACTTGAACCCATCCGACATCTGCCAGATCGAGACCATGTCCTCAAACCACTGTACGTGTTGGACCGGTGATGAGTCCACTTTATATACCTATTTTCGGACTCATCTGGGCTAGTTTTCACGCGGTTGCACTTCACTTTTAGTTCTTTATCGTTCCTATTTCATCTAATCTTTATTTTCATAGGAAGTGCACATTTATACCCGTGGTTGTGTATTTTGTTATTTTTATAGTTGGTACTCCCTTTTGTGATTGTCTGGAATGTCTGCACAGATTAGTGATTTGTTTTCCTATCGGTACAGGGGTCGTGTGCGTGTTCCGGGATGGTTGTGGAACAGGAATACTGCGCACGATAATGGGATCTAATGCGTACGACCACTGGTCGTGCGCCCCTGATCGTGCGCACTACTCTTTGTTTTCTAGAATCAGCCTGGGGTAAGCGCACGACCACTGGACATATTGCGCACGAACACCGGTCGTGCGCCACTGATCGTGTGTATTGATTCCTCATTTCTGGAGTCCTGTCTGGGGTAATCGCATGACCATTGGACTTAGTGTGCATGACCACTGGTCGTGCGCCACTGCTCGTGCGCGTTATCCCAGTTCTTCTTCCTGATATTCCATGCCAGTGCGCACGATCATCGGACATAGTGCACACGACCACTGGTCGTGCGCCTGTGATCATGCGCATTGTTCATTTCTGCTTTGTATAAATAGTGCAGGTCTCGCCCTAATTCGGGAGAGGATCCGGAGCTCGACATTTCTCCGCCGTTTTCCGCCTTCTCCGTCGTTCCCCTTCATCTTCCACCCTAGGAAGGTGCTCCGGGCAAGCTTTCACCGCCAAATCCAAGCCGGAGCTTCCTCTCGGCCTTCTCCTTCATCCGTGAGCTTCAAGTAGGGTTTTCTTTTTTTTTATAAGGGAGGGCATACCTTTAAGTAGGGTTTGACTCCATAGCCATCAAGCAAAGGAAAGCTAGCAAACTTCGTCCGCTATCGTGATACGAAGAAGACAGGCCATTGGAAGGTGGTGACAGCCCTTCTCAACCCCAGACGCAGTTGAGGACTGAGCTTGGACGCGGAATGACAACCCGACGATTCCAACCGTGAATCCTCAGCAAGGCTTCGGATCCGGTCGATCTCTTGACTTGTTCTTGCTTTATTGTTGAGTATTGGTATTTAACTCCATTTATATTGATGAAGTATGCTTAGTTTGTAAACGTTTTATACAATTATGTCTATGTGATTGTATGTTTTCGTTATTTACTTGAGTTGCACCATATTCCATCCACCACCATCCACCCTTGCCGCACTAGCAATTGCTAGTGGCGTGCGTGGCGAAGAGGTGCTCACGACACTCATTCCACCGTTCTAACCACCTCATCCGCAAGCCTACTCGCCCAACCACCTAGTGATTCGGTGCATAGCGGCCCGACTAGTCTTCCATCCCGCCTGGCGAAGCATCGCATAGCGGCGTTGCATAGGAGTAGTTGATAGTGTTTTATTTTCTTTGTCCGCAATATCAAAGCCCCCATCGTTACCGCCGACCCTAAGGACTTCAATCTCAAGTCCTCCTCGAAATTAACTCCACCTTACTGTGTTCCTTGTGAGATCGATACTTGGGAAAGCCCCCATTTTATATTACTTGTGTGACCGGTTCACTGCCATGATCTTAAGCATCAAGTTTTTGGCGCCGTTGCCGGGGAACACAGTCGTGTGAGTTTTTGTAGAGGAAGATAAGAGATAGAAGCCCTTTTTTCATTTGTTCATATCACTTTCTTCTTTGTTTTAGTTTTTAGCATTTGTGTTTGTTTTTATTTGTTCCTATTCTAGTTTTAATTTTTCTGTTGCAGGTTTTCTTATTCTTTTATTTGTGGTGTGTAGTTAATTGTTGCTTAGAAACTTTCTGTTGGTGAATTATTCTTGTTGCACCATGTATTCTTATATGAATATCCGTTGCCGATGGTTCGGCGATTACAGGCATGGTAGTGATGAGTGCCCCACTGAAGAATGGGAGCATAATTCTCGTGGTTCTGTGTATGGAGCACCGTCTTCTTATGGTACTTCATACACCCAACCCAGGTCTTATGGTCACTCCTCTTCTACACCTTCATCTTTTTCTTATTCCTCTTCGGTCCCACCTGTACCGAGGAGTAATGGAAAATGATGTTTGTGTTGTCATAGCACCGACCACGTGTTGAAAGATTGCGCAGAATTTCAGCGCCAGTTGGAGGAGGATGATGAACCGGGTATCCGATTCATTCCATCCACCTCTCAATCGGCTGCCCCTTCTGATTCTGATGATATGTTCGCAGCACCACCTTGTCTATGAGGGACTGCTGCGGATATACCCATCAGACTTTCTGCTGATCGGTGTGACGACATTGTGGCACCGTATCTCCCCATGCACTCTTCCCCTCTTGTTGATTCACCCCCGGAGGAACCTGCACATATTTTCTCTGATGCTGTTGTTCCTCCGCCTTCTTTGCAAGAATTATCTATCCCTATTTTTAGTGAGTCGGTTGATGATGTTCAGCCAGATTGTGATTCTGAGCCTGAGGATGTGCCCATGTTTGACGAGGATATTATTTTCATTAATGGACAGTATTACGTCTTGGAACATGTGGACGCACCGAGGTGTGTAGATGAGGAGATCCTCTTTATTGAGGAAGTTTCCACTTCCTTGATGGATGAGGAGGTACAAACCACCACCGAGGACCTCGAGCTCGTGGATTCCCCTCGCCATGACTCATATGACACCGTCGATGATCTATGTCGGGATCCTGCTGGGAGTGCGACCGGGACCACTCCCCCTATTTCAGATTATTTTAGTTCTTCTTCTCCTTTATTTCTTGATCCCCCTTCTTTATCTGAGCCTAAGCGGGTTGAGTCTTCGCAGGAGCTTCAGGAGGACTTGGAGCTTTCAGCTCGAGTCATCGATGTTAGCATCCTCTCTCACGAGGAGGTTGATTCCTCCTCTGTTGAGGAAGCTCCATTGATTGCTTTCTCCTCCTGCCTTCTCCCTGTAGTAGACGATACCTTGCTGGGCAAGGATTCATTTTGTGGTGAGAAGAGTGAGGACCAGCGCTCCTTCTCTTCTTACTTCCTATTTCCTCTACCAGTGTTTGGCAGGTATTACTATTTAGGTAGAGGGGTAACTGCTCTATCACCGTATCGGTACCCGTTACCAAAACGGATATTAGGCCAGTTACCTGTGCACTTTTTATTTCATAGACCCATTAGCTAGAACTGTTTAGAATTTAATAAGTCATGCTGGGATGACAATAACCCCAGTACTTATCTTTCATTTTCCTGCATTTTTATTTTTCAGGCATATTTTAGTTTTAGCATTTCTTTTTGTATATTTTTCTTTTGTTTTTGCGGAGCTCACCCCTGCAGGTATTCATGGCAAATTGCATTGGCGGGGTTGTGATTCTTCGTATGGCGGGCCTGCTTCAGATTTCCACGCGCCTTCTGGTATGCTCACTGGCTGAGCATTGGGTAACCTCTTCCCTTAGCTCTTTATGATTTTAATTTCTCCATCATATGCTGTGTAGTTTAGTTTAAGTCTGGGGGAGAGCTAGTTTTGTTACCTATTGCACGCACACATTTCTTGTGCATACTAGAAGCCTTTATTATTTTATTTTGCTTAGTTCATTGCATCACACACCACTGCTCCCACATGAGTGCGTGCTTAGCTTTTTGCGTGTTGCGAGTTAAACTCATTTCTTTGTTAGATTTGGGAAAATTATGGTGCTGATATAGGATTGTGAGACGGAGTAAAATATTGACCTTGATGTGCTCCTAGTCAACTGCTCTCGTCTCGTGTAGAAATTGGAGTAGATTTAATTTTTCTGTATGCTTTTAGTTTTATATTTTTCTAATTACGTAAATAATTTTTATTCTACTCAAAAGTTGGTGAATCCGGTGTGAATCCGACGGTAGCTTAGGGATGTGTGTAGACGGCTGTTAGTTTCATATTGCTTGAGTCGGGCGGACGGATAGTCTTTCTCGTTGGCTAAGAACTTGCCCCTAGCTACTGTCGAAGCATGGGTACATGGTTAGTCAAGTGCGTGCGTGATGTGGGTCGTCACTTTGTCTTGTTTGAGCCTTGTATAATTCCCGACATCTAACCGTTGCTATCCCCGTTGAGCCTGTCCCTTCCTTTGAAATCCCTTCGCCTCGCTACCATAGCCATATAGCCTTTCCTACTCGCACATCTGAATGTGATCGCTCAATTAGTTTGTTTTATTGTAGTTTATATCAGTTTTGTCTGGGCAGTTTTGTTGGTGTTTGTGGAGCTTGTGGTGTTGCCGTGTTTTCCTATTTTGTTTTGGCTATTTGGATAAAAAAAAGGGAAAAAAATATGATAGTAAATAAAAAGAAAATTCCCAATGTGGAATACAAAAAAAAGAAATGTATTTGTATATCTATTATTGCTGAGTTGTGTAATGTGGTTGAGTTGTGTTCGTTATGGGCTTGCGCGTACCGTCAAAAGTCCAGGTCCGGTGATGCGTCGCACGTGTTTGTCCATTGAGCTTAGCTGTGTACGTTTTCGGGCGATCTTATTTTGGGTGTGCGTGTCCGTCTTGTTTACCTTTATATACCCTGCCTTCACCTAAGCCTATATTATACTCCAAGTCCTACGGATTCGTGCTTGAGTCTAACTAGTGCCGTGGAGAGAGTGTGAAATGGAATGCATATGGTCACCTACATTTGTGGATTCCTTTGGAGGTTATCCCGAGCCCTGATCGTTGGCAATGCTCGCCTAGGGATTAGTCTACTTTCTCCCTACGCGTGACCGGATGATTCACCGCGATTCTATTTTTGAGTAATAATAAAATATTGATACGCATTGTGAAAAGTATAAACTATTTGTATACTTAGAAATTTCTTCTATTATATTTTTACGCGCGCGAGCATGCGACTTCGCATGGTACTTCGTATCACAATTTCTTTGTTAACTAGTATTTTTCCCTATCTGCTTAGATTTTGTTTGCTCGGGACGCACAAACAGTTAAGTCTGGGGGTGTGATGAGTCCACTTTATATACCTATTTTCGGACTCATCTGGGCTAGTTTTCACGCGGTTGCACTTCACTTTTAGTTCTTTATCGTTCCTATTTCATCTAATCTTTATTTCCATAGGAAGTGCACATTTATACCCGTGGTTGTGTATTTTGTTATTTTTATAGTTGGTACTCCCGTTTGAGATTGTCTGGAATGTCTGCACAGATTAGTGATTTGTTTTCCTATCGGTACAGGGGTCGTGTGCGTGTTCCGGGATGGTTGTGGAACAGGAATACTGCGCACGATCATGGGATCTAATGCGCACGACCACTGGTCGTGCGCCCCTGATCGTGCGCACTACTCTTCGTTTTCCAGAATCATCCTGGGGTAAGCGCACGACCACTGGACATATTACGCACGACCACAGGTCGTGCGCCACTGATCGTGTGCATTGATTCTTCATTTCTGGAGTCCTGTCTGGGGTAATCGCACGACCATTGGACTTAGTGCGCACGACCACTGGTCGTGCGCCACTGCTCGTGCGCGTTATCCCAGTTCTTCTTCCTGATATTCCATGCCAGTGCGCACGATCACCGGACATAGTGCACACGACCACTGGTCGTGCGCCTGTGATCGTGCGCATTGTTCATTTCTTCTTTGTATAAATAGTGCAGGTCTCATCCTAATTCGGGAGAGGATCCGGAGCTCGACATTTATCCGTCGTTTTCTGCCTTCTCCGTCGTTCCCCTTCATCTTCCACCCTAGGAAGGTGCTCCGGGAAAGCTTTCACCGCCAAATCCAAGCCGGAGCTTCCTCTCGGCCTTCTCCTTCATCCGTGAGCTTCAAGTAGGGTTTGACGCCATAGCCATCAAGCAAAGGAAAGCTAGAAAACTTCGTCCGCTATCGTGAGACGAAGAAGACGGGCCATTGGAAGGTAGTGACAGCCCTTCTCTACCCCGAACGCAGTTGAGGACCGAGCTTGGATGCGGAATGACAACCCGACGATTCCAACCGTGAATCCTCAGCAAGGCTTCGGATCCGGTCGATCTCTTGACTTGTTCTTGCTTTATTGTTGAATATTGGTGTTTAACTCCATTTATATTGATGAAGTATGCTTAGTTTGTAAATGTTTTATACAATTATGTCTATGTGATTGTATGTTTTAGTTATTTACTTGAGTTGCGCCATATTCCATCCACCACCATCCACCCTTGCCGCACTAGCAATTGCTAGTGGCGTGTGTGGCGAAGAGGTGCTCACGACCCTCATTCCGCTGTTCTAACCACCTCATCTGCAATCCTACTCGCCCATCCACCTAGTGATTCGGTGCATAGCGGCCCGACTAGTCTTCCATCCCGCCTGGCGAAGCATCGCATAGTGGCATTGCATAGGAGTAGTTTATAGTGTTTTATTTTGTTTGTCCGCAATATCAAAGCCCCCATCGTTACCGCCGACCCTAAGGACTTCAATCTCAAGTCCTCCTCGAAATTAACTCCACCTTACTGTGTTCCTTGTGAGATCGATACTTGGAAAAGCCCCCATTTTATATTACTTGTGCGACCAGTTCACTGCCGTGATCTTAAGCATCAAACGGGTCTCCCTTCCCGGTGTAGTAGGACATCTCGAGTTCCCTGAACCACTCTGGAACTGGAGCTGAAGAGACTAACTCGCTGAAGGGGCTGCCCCACTACTGGGAGAGCCGGTGCGTCTTGCGGGCTCAGCTCGCAGAACCGACCTCTGCCTGTCGAGCCGGGGAAGAGCTCTTGCCCAGGGAGCTCGCACCCCCAGCCCTCCTCGGCCACTTCCTTCGCAACTCGCCAGCCGGGGACGTCCTCGCCTAGAGAGGGGGCGGCTGCGATCTAGATAGCTGGAGTCGAGCACTCGGCACGCGTGCCGAGTGCGAACTTGACGAGGCCTAGCACCTCGTTCCTGATATCTTCAAACATCCCCATCGTGGCCATAGGTCGAGGGGGGGGGGGGTTCGGCGAGTCCGGCTTGTCAAATCCTTGCCCTCCTATCATCGAGCTCGCTGAAGCTTTTCTGTACTGACCACGCTCCACGCTCACCGCACCAAAATGTTGAAACTGAAAAATGGTCTCCTGTGGAGTTCACCCTTGGGGAAGGGGTGATTGCGCACCTACTTCGCTCCTGCAAGCAAAACAACAAGGGAAACAAGAAAGAACTGACCCAAGGGCTCAGCTTGGAGGACCCACCACACACCCGGAAGATCTAATAGCGCTTCCCCTCCTTAGCCAAAGGCCGAGCTAAGGTATCCTCGGAAAGCACTTGAGAAATGGAGCAAGTGGGCACTGGCAGCATGCTTTCTGGGGTACCCCTTGGGTCATATTTATAGATTTCAAAATTTGAACTGCCAATAACAAAACTAAACTGACCTGAAATTACCAAAATACCCTTGGCTGGGACTGCCAACAGCCAAACTCCATTATTTTGAAGGGCTATGGGCAGACCAGCGGGGGCAAAACAGTAAAAAGTACCTCATAGATCTGGGCGAGTTAGGGAGCCCGGCCACCCCTGAGGATCCGGCTCGCCTGATGTTGTCGAGCTCCTTTGGGTGAGTGTGAGCTGGGACGACGAGCTCGCCCATCGATCGGCTATCATTAGTCGATCTCGGCTCGACGAAACCTGGAATGAGCTCGACGAATGCCGAGCTCGCGGTCGGCGGGTGCCGAACTCGGGCTTCTGATTTCCCTGTCGAGCTCGCCTGGCCTCTGAGCGATCTACACCGCTGTGTCTAGTTCCTGTGGACCCTACTCGCCGGATACGGGATTGTACAGCATGAATTGAATTTAATGAGGGGAGAAAGGGAGGGAGGTTCAATGTATTTTATTTAAGGGAATAAAAATAGAAAAAACAGAAAATAAAAGGGGGGTGAATGAGGAATAAAGAGGAGAAAATAATAAAGGGGAGACAGAGGGAATGAATGAGGGGATGTAGGAGGAATAAAGAAGGGAGAGGGGAGGAGTGGCTGGGCATGCAAAGGTGGTTGGATGCATGCATTTTCGGGTTGCATCATGGAGTGGGCTGCATGGTGTGGGCTGGTCGGCTGTATGGTTGAAGTGGGCTAGACTTGAATAGGGCCGGGCTGCACCATTGAGGAGGCTTGGGCTGCACTAATGAAGTGGGCTCGGGATACACATGTGGGCTGCATTTGAAGGAGGGCTGCACCTACAAACAAATAGAACATGCATTAGTTTATGCTTTAAGATAAAATAACTAAACAACAAAAAACATAAAAAATATCATAGCAATAACAAAACATAAAAACTAAAATAATAAAAACATAACAAACAAACAAATACAAACATAAAACATATTATCAAAATAAAATATTAAAACATAGCATACATAAAAAATATATAAAAAAAATAATACTTAAACCTAGGAAAATTTAAACTAAACAAACCCAAAAAATGATGACTAAGACTAGTCATCAAATTCCCCCATGCTTAAGTATTTGCTTTCCCTCAAGCAAATGGAATTTAAAAAGTAGGGAAGAGGAATTAAAAACAAAGCAATTTTAAAGTTTCATCATTAATAAAACCAAAATATGAAAAATTAGACTATCCTAATTTTTATGTTAACAACTAGTGGGGTGAGAAGTGCATAATAGAAAACTAGAAAATGGAGACCTAAAAATATTATTAGAACATAAAGAAGAATTACACATTTCTAAATCCGTAAAACAAGGTATCCAAAATTTAGGAAAATAAGAAAAATAAAAGTAGAGGTTCTAAATAAACGGCGCATTGAACGAACTACTAGGTTGTTAGAATAACAATTACCCATAAATCACCTCAACATAACCTCCAAAGAAATCCATCAATGATGGTGGTCATAGGCTTGTCCGTTCACACTCTCTCCACTACGCAGGTTCATGTTCTAAAGATCAAAAGGGCTTTTATAGGCATAAATACTTGGCTTATGTAAATAATTAGGAATAGAAATTCAAAGATAAAAACGACGGTTAAAACACACTAAACCAAGGATGAGCTTTAAATAAACATAAAAACACAACAAGTACATCATTTTCTCAAATCAACCTAAAGAAAAGAACAAAGCCATGTATTTTTCTTTTCACATTATTGGCCAAAAATAAACTTCTTCTTTTTTTTGATTGGTTTCACATTTTGATAATAATTTTTTTCTTTTCATAGGAGAACTCCAAATGTAAGCTTAAGACTTCTTTTTCATTTTTCAAAGATGATAACCCATCACAAAAATAATATTTAAGTAAAGCTCAAATCTAGTGTGATATAGGAGAGGCATTATGGCTTTGGTGAAAAATAATGAAAGGTGGAGCTAAACAAAGACAAATTGGAAAAAGGCACAAAATTGTTTTAGCAAAGGTGAAATATTTTGGTGCGCAAAAAGGCTCAAACGGATCAACGGATGGCCTAAATCATTTCTAAAGTACTTGAAAAATGGCGCAAATGCTTCGAGAGTCGCTAGAGACAAGTTCTAGACATCAAGAAAGAATTACCCCAAAATGGAAAAGTGATAACGTTATCTAGCAACCATTCATACGCAATTTAACCGAATAAAAAGAAAAAACTACAAATTGCAACTTACAACGTAAAAAACGGATGCCTATATTTAAGAACTAGAAAATAGTAAAACAAAGCTATGTTAAAATAATAGATTTAGAAAACCGATTCAAAGAAATTCTACTTAGAACTAAAAAACTGCATGGGCATACACACCACTAGAAGAAACATAAAAAATAAAGATAGAAAATAATTTTTGATTCTGATTTTCAAATAGATTTTAGAAATTTTTTGGATTTTGGATTTTTTTTTCTTTGGGTTTTTTTTGTATTTTCTAGTTTTTTGGGATTTTTGATAAAGTTAAAGAAAAAGTAGTACTCATAAGAGGCTCAATATAACTATAATAATTTTTTTATTTTGTTGTTTTTGTAGAAAGGAATGGAAAAGAAAGAAAATAATGAAACCCTCCCACATGCTTAGATTTTTCATTGCCCTCAATGAAAGAAAAAGAAACGAGAAAGAAAAGAAGAAGAGGGGGGGGTAGAAAATGTAGTAAAATAAAAATAAGAAAAAGAACAGGACTTCCCCGGGTTTGTGAGGCTGAAAGCGGATGTCGCTCCCCCATGCTTGCGCTTTAATTCACTTGATTACCAGCAGGCTTGACTTGATCCATCTTGAAATCAGCAATATTAGAGTAGCAAACACGAACTTGTACTTGTATGGCCACCAGGAGGAAGAGCAAAATACAGAAATAAAAGCAGACAAATCCTTGGGCATGCTCCCAAGAGTGTTCTTTATTTAATAATACAAAGTTCGAATAATAATAATAAAAGTTAGATAAAAATAAGAAGTCCAAAAGAAGAAAAAGTATCCCACATTGAAATAAATATTTTAAGAGAAAAAAATAAGATGCTCCTTTGCAGGTGATACAGAATCATTTGAAAGATATAATTTCAGTCTTTGACAATTCACTTTAAAGTCACCCTTGTCCGGGTGCGAGAGCAACACAGTTCCATAAGAAAAAACTTGCTTGACCATAAACCGTCCAGACCATCGAGATTTGAGCATTCCAGGGAAAAGACGTAAATGCGAATTAAAAAAAGAACCTGATCGCCTGGTTTAAACGTTTTAGGGTGGTACAAGTTCTTATCGTGATAAACTTTCGTGCGTTCTTTATAAATTTTGTTGTTCTCATAAGTGTTCGCTCGCCATTCATCGAGTTCATTTAATTGTTTTTTTCTGTGCTCACTGGTCGTGTGTGGATCGAAATTAAAAAACTTTAGCACCCAGTACGCACGGTGTTCTACTTCTACCGGGAGATGATACGATTTTCCATAGACTAATTGGAAAGGAGTACAACCAATAGTGGTTTTGTACGCCGTCCGATATGCCCAAAAAGCATTGTTTAAATTTAAAGACCAATCTTTATGAGAAGTAGAAATGGTTTTTTCCAAAATTCTTTGAAGTTCGAGATTGACTACCTCGACCTGACCGTTTGCTTGGGGGTCATAAGCGGTGGATAGTTTATGCGTAACGCCGTATTTAGCTAAAGTTTTAGCAAGATGAGTGTTGCAAAAATGACTTCCCCAATACTAACGATTGCTCGAGGAAAACCAAAACGAGAAAATAATTTTTTTAAAAAAAAAGAAACTATGACTCGAGAGTCGTTATTGGGTAAAGCTTGGCCCTCCGCCCAACTAGAAACATAATCTACGACGACTACAATGTATTTATTTCCTAAGCCTGAGGGGAACGGACCTACAAAGTCAATGCCCCACAAATCGAAAATTTCGCATTCAAGAAAATATGCTTGGCCAATAAAAGTCAGCACTAAGCACTTTGTGGGCGGTGCAGTTTGCTTGAAAGTGCCCGCCAGTCGGACCTTCGTGAACATGCTTCAAAATTTGTTGACCTTCTTCCCGGGAAACACATCTTCTTACCACCTGGTCCGCATAAATGCGGAATAAAAAGGGGTCCTCCCAAAAATAATACTTCAACTTAGAAAAGAATTTCTTCTTTTGCTGATAAGAGTACTCTTTTGGCAGGACCAGGGCCACGAGATAATTGGCCAGATCGGCAAACCAGGGGGTAGAAGAAGAAACGTTTAAAATTTGTTCATCCGGAAAAGAATCATTAAGAGAATTTTCATTTAAAATACCGATTTTAGGATTTTCGAGGCGAGAAAGATGATCAGTCACTAGTTTTTCCGCTCCTTTCTTATCCCGAATCTCCAAGACGAATTATTGAAGTAAGAGGATCCAACGAATAAGACATGGCTTGGCATCTGATTTAGAAAGGAGGTACTTCAAAGCGGAATGATCCATAAAAATGATAACCTTAGAAAGAGTAATGTACGGTCGAAATTTATCGAATGCGAAAATAACAGCTAAGAGTTCATTCTCGGTTGTGGTGTAGTTTTCTTGAGCTGAATTAAGCGTTTTGCTTGCGTAATGAATTAGGTGGAAATTCTTAGCTATTCGTTGTCCTAGCACCGCATCGACCGCAAAACTACTCGCATCGCACATTATTTCAAAAGGCAAATCCTAAACTGGGGTGATCATAATTGGAGCATTAATAAGTTTAGATTTTATTAATTCGAACGCAGCTAGACAAGAATCGTCAAAAACAAAAGGAGCTTATTTTTCGAGAAGGTGGGTGAGAGGCTTAGTAATTTTTGAAAAATCTTTAATGAAGCGCCTATAAAATCCCGCATGGCCTAGAAAACTTCTAATCGCTTTGATATTTATAGGCGGCGGTATCTTTTCAATTACTTCAATTTTTGTCTTATCCACTTCAATTCCCTTAGTAGAAATCTTATGCCCAAGGACTAAGCCTTCACGCACCATAAAGTGGCACTTTTCCCAATTTAAAACTAAGTTCATTTTTTCGCAGTGGTGTAAAACTTTTCCCAAATTTTTTAAACATAAATCGAAAGAGTCGCCAAAAATCAAAAACTCGTCCATAAATACTTCCATAATATCTTCTACATATTTATCTAAAATTGCAAACATGCACCGCTTGAAGGTAGTTTGTGCGTTGCAGAGACCGAAAGGCATCATATGGTAGGCAAACGTTCTGAAGGGGCAAGTGAATGTTGTCTTTTCTTGGTGCTCGGCGTGATAGGGATTTGGAAATACCCCGAGAGACCATCGAGAAAGAAATAAAAACTATGCCTGAATAACCGTTCTAAAATCTGATCGATAAAGGGGAGGGGGAAGTGATCTTTACGAGTGGCATCGTTTAGCTTACGGTAGTCGATGCACATCTGCCATCTCATTACTGTCCTAGTTGGAATTAAATCGTTATTCTCGTTCATCACTACCGTAATCCCACCCTTTTTAGGTAAAACCTGGACTGGACTTACCCAATTACTATCAGAAATAGGATAAATTATCCCCGCATCTAATAATTTAAGCACTTATCCCTTCACGACCTCTTTCATATTCGGATTAAGATGACGTTGATGTTGGACTACACCCTTAGAATTATTTTCAAAAAATATTTTATGGGTGCAAAAAGAGGGGCTTGTGCGAGAAATATCAGAAATTTGCCACGCTATAGCTCGGTGATGCTTTTGTAGTACTTCGATCAATTGATCGTTCTCGAATTGAGAAAGAAAAACCGAGATTATAACGGGAAATTTAGAATTTTTTTTCAAGAAAAGCATATTGAAGATGTTCAGGGAGAGATTTTAATTCCAGATTGGGTGGTTTATCATAAGAGTTTTTCAAAAAAATTTCTTTCTCAAAAGTAAGATTTTCAAAAAAATTTTGTCTAAAAATAATTTCATTCTCAAAAGTGGCTTGCACGGACATAACCGTGTCTTCAAAAACATTTGTAGAAATTTCCAAAAAAGAAGAGGAAAAATCATTTGAAGAAACATTGGAAAGAGAAAGAGAGGAGTCTTCATTTAACACATCAAGAAAAAAACAAGAGTCGTCATTTTTCAAGGAGTTTTTCATAGATTGATTTATAGAAAAAGTGACCTCGTCATCTCCCACACGAAGAAAGAGCTTTACGTTACTCAAATCAATGATTGCTCGAGAGGTGGCTAGGAAGGGACGACCAAGGATAAGAGGGACCTCGACTGTAACGCCCCAAAATTTGTAGAGGAACGACCAGCGTTTCTAGCCTAATTTTTTGGATATTTTGTTTTCTGGCAGGGGGCACACGGCCTAGGACACGGGCATGTCCCAGGGCGTGTCGAGCCCGTGTAGACTATCGGTCCGGGAAGTCGATGATCATCGCTCGACGAAGTGTCGAGACGAGGCACACGGTCTAGGACACGGGCATGTCCAAGGCCGTGTCAGTCAGTCGACGAACTTTGCTCGATGAAGTGTCGAGACATCGCTCGACGAGGTGTCGAGACAAGGCACACGGCCTAGGACACGGGCGTGTCCAAGGCCGTGTCGGGTGTCGAGGCATGAACACGGCCTGGAGCCCAGGTGTGGTGAGGTAGACACGGGTAAGGACACGGGCGTGTCTAGTACCCGTGTAGTTCTCGGGTTGTTTTCGTGGCTGTGTCGATGGAAGCACACGGCCATGTCAGATGGAATACGGGCGTGCCGGGTTGAACACGGGCGTGTCGGATGCCCGTGTGTCGTTCCAGGCGCGTCGTTTGGGACGGCGAATGGGGTATACGGCCCTGGATACGAGCGTGTGCCAGGCCGTGTTCGGCCCAGGTGTTTTATTTTTCAGACGGATCGTGGCCATTCTTTCCCTTATTTTGGGATCTGATGGTTCAGGACATCTCTTGGGGAGTTAAGTCCGAGAATAGGGTTGGAAACCCTCATTCTTCTCCAAGCTTTCTCTTACTAAAGTTCTAGAGTGAAGAGAGAGCAAGGAAGAAGGAGAAGGAGGGTTTGGGCTGTAGGAGAGGCTTCGGTGCTCCAAATCGCGAGCCGAGTCCAGATCCGTGGAGGCTAGACCGTTACAAAGGTTTTCATCCAGCTATTTTACTATGGCTAGGAAGAGGAGTCGGAAGGTAACGACACCTCTCCTCTCAGTTTTAGGATGCATGTCTTCGCATCTTTTCTTTTCTAGTTTTTGGGCACCAAATACTCAAATGAAAGGGGTTTGGGTCGCCAAGATTCAAGAGGAACCTCCGGGTCGATTGAGTCCGTCTCCGACATGTTTTGCATTAGAGATCCGCTCATTTAGTGGATTAGGCATGGTGGGTGAAGCCGTAGTCGCGACCGTTAGTCCGACTCGGTGATGTTGCTTACGAGCTTTAGGGATTCGTAGAGACCCGTTGCGGCAAGATGTTGTTTGTGATGTGGTGATGTTTTCCCCTTTTTCTCGAGTGAGTATGTGTAGCCGGAACCGGAAAAGGTTATCTCCTCAATGGCGCTAGATGGTTTCCTTGGTGGACAAGGTTAGCTCCGCAGGAGTGGTAGATGGTTTCCTTGGTGCCCGGGAATGCTGCAGTACAAATGAGGGACTAGGGTGGAAATGTCTTGGTTTTTGATGTGCCAAGGCGTGGCTGTCTCCGTGGTTGGCTGGCTATCCCGTGATGTACACGTCACGTGTGGAGAGTGTCCCGGCGAGACTAGTGCCATTCTGTGAGACTGACGAGAATGCCAAGCGAGGGGAAAGCCCGGGCAAAGAGGCCATGATCGGGTGGGGTCCAGCAAGGCTTCTTAGAATCGGTCAGTTTGTGTTTGTTGGAATCCTGACTTGAGACGTCAAAGCTTGCAAGCAAGCCCGGGTCTAAGACCATGAGCGGGTAGGGCCTTAGCAAGGGTTCCTTGTGACGGCCTGTGCGCCGTTGGGGGGATTGTGATACCCACTTTGTTTGTGGATTTATGCCGATGGGGAAGCGGTGAGTACCCAATTGATGTGATGTTGTGCTAGATGCATACGATTTAGGGTGCCTTGGGTGAAGCTCTGGTGTTGCATTCATGTTTCATAAGTAGGCCCCTTTTTATTATATGCTCAACCAGTAGAGAACGTGTATGTTGTTTGAGACATCCAAGCCTGTTCTAAATGCATTTCTGGTTTATATTTATATATTGCATATGAAGTGCTGACTTGCAGGTTGGAGGGTTCCCCGGGGTCCGTTAGGGGCGGCCGGGAGGAGATGTGTTGGTTACACAGTTTGAGGTCAGCCTTTGCTGACCCACGTTACTAATAATTTTTACAGGGCAAGGATCGCAAGCAGGAGCTAGCTCGCCGGCAAGAAAGGCTTAAGCCTCATGAAGTATTTCCCCTTTTGTTGTAGCTTTACATTTATGGCATTATATGTTTTATACTCATATAGTCCGGCTTGCATGCCGAGGTAGACTAGGGGTGCTTTTGCACTTTCATGAATGTTGTATTATGTGAGTTTGGACTCTCTTGTGTTGTAAGGCCATAAGGCCATCTTATTACTCTTGTAGTAGTGGATAACTTCTAGTCTTGCTTGTGTTTCCGCTATGTTGTGCAAAGTGTTTTGAGTATGGGTAGTTATATCATCTTATAATACTAAAGTTGTGGCGTCCGTATGTTGTGGGGCCCCGGCCGGACCCATATTATACGGTTATTACAGGGGAGGTGTTACAATTTGGTATCAGAGCGAGGTTAGATTCAAGGTCAATGCGTAGAGAAGTTATCCACATAAGAGTAACACTGGACCATCAGTGTCCTATTGTTTAAGTCTTGAGATTAGAGACTGATCCCTTGTTTCTTGTTTTCTTGAAGAGTGCAAGCAACGAGGCGGGTACGTCGAGAGCAAGAAAAGAGCTTTCGGCGAGCAGTGCTACTGCTCCAGGTCTTTTGGGCACGGGTGTAAACCCGGCCAACTTCTGCCACATGCTTGCAGAAGCGATGGTGGCGGCCCAAGCTGCAGCGGCAGCTCAGGTAGCAACCCCTACTACACCGGATATGGCGACGGCCGTGCCAGGAGGAGAAGCCAGGCGAGTGGAGCCTTTGGCGGAAAGGGTGGTTGTCGGACAAGGATACTGGCACTTGAAGTATTTCCTAAGCTTCCATCCCCCATCATTCAAGGGAATTGGTACGCCAACGGATGCGGAGGATTGGTGGGTTCGAATTCAAGAGCTTTTGAGGGCGGCAGAAATGCCAGAAGGAAAGAAATCAGAGTATGCGGCGTTCATGTTGGAAGGAGACGCCAAGTTGTGGTGGGTGAGCCATAGCGGCCTCCAGTTCCTGGGACGCACACCGTCGGTGGAGGAGTTTGGGGATGCTTTTCTAAAGAGGTACATTCCCGTTTCTACACGGTTGGCACTTCAGAGGCAGTTTCTGCACTTAATGCAGCGAGACAGGACGGTGGACGAGTATGTGCAGGAGTTCACCCTTTTGGGTCATTACACTGGAACGACGATGGCAGATGATGTAGAGAGGGATAACCTCTTCTACCAGGGGCTGAGGGAGAATCTGAGGCAACCCCTCATCTCCATGAGGAGAGTGGTATTCAATGAATTAGTTGAGGCTGCCAGGATATTGGAAAGTGATCTGGAGCGAACCCAACATCGTAAGGGTTTCACTCCCAAGCAAGGCGAAGGGAAGCCTCCCCAATCCCGGGGAAAGTCTGAAGGGAGTACGTGGAGGAAAAAGCCTCACACTTCCAGATCCGGTGAGAAGATCAAGTGGACGCCTGGAGGTTCTCACTATAGGGGACCGCCGACGTGCTACAACTGTGGTAAGGTGGGGCACATAGCTAGTGTTTGTCCTCAAGGAGGAGCGGAGCAAGAGGCAAGGCAGGAGCAGACTATGCACTCCGGTCCCAGTGCCGCAGAGAAAGGGAAGATGGCAGAGTTTAGCGCTTCTCGGTTCCAACCGGTACAACCAAGGGCCTACAACCTTGGACAGCAGGAAGCAATCCGCCAAACCGATGTGGTGACAGGTATGAGGAAATTTAAGTTTAAATTTTGTGCTTCATAACTTTAGACTTTTATGTGTGATGTCTATGTTGTATGCTTCGTTTTAGTTTCCGGATACCCCGCTAGGGTATTGTTCGATACGGGAGCATCGCACTCCTTTCTCGCGGAGAGCTTCATCCGGAGAATAGGACTTGAGTCTTTCTCGTCAGGCGTAGAGCTGAAAGTGCGCATGCCTAATGGGTCATCCATGACCACCGGGGCCAAAGGGCGCATCTGTTGGGAGCTAGACGGAGTTGACTTCGTTTTGGTAGCAGCGATTTTACCATTGGTGGAGTTCGATGTCATTTTGGGCATGGACTGGCTTGCAATGTAGCGTGCCAGTATTGACTGCCTATCTAAGGTAGTGACCCTAAGGAGCAAAGGGCAGGCGGAAGTCAAATTTGAGGGCCTTTGTGGGGTGGCCTATTCCCTGATTTTGGCCATGCAATTGATGCGGGCGATTAACCAGGGTGGTGTAACTCTTGTAGCATTATTGGAGGTTCGTCTCTCCCAGCTATCTATTGAGGAAGTGCCCGTAGTGGCAGAGTTCAAGGATGTGTTTCCAGATGAACTTCCTGGAGCGCCTCCTCGGCGAGAGATCGACTTCGCGATCGAGTTAGTGTCGGAGGCTAGGCCGGTGTCACGTACTCCATTTAGGATGGCACCAAAGGAGTTGGCTGAACTCAAAGTACAGCTACAGGAACTGTTGGAGCAAGGGTATATTAGACCCAGTTATTCACCATGGAGCGCGCCGGTGTTTTTTGTAAAGAAGAAAGACGGTAGCATGCGGCTATGCATAGACTACCGAGAGCTGAATAAATTGACCGTCAAGAATAAGTATCTGATTCTTCGGATAGACGACTTGTTCGACTAATTGGTGGGGTCGGTGGTGTATTCGAAATTGGACTTGAAGTCAGGATATTATCAGCTGCGAATTCGGAGCGAGGACATACCCAAGACTGCTTTTGGTACAAGGTATGGACACTTTGAGTTTACGGTGATGCCGTTCGGGCTGACGAACGCACCATCTGTGTTCATGGATCTTATGAATCGAGTATTTCGGGAATACTTGGATTCTTTTGTGGTTGTCTTCATTGATGACATCTTGGTGTATTCCAAATCGGAAGTGGAGCATGAGACCCACTTGAGAGTGGTCTTGCAAGTGTTGAGGGAGAATCAGTTGTATGCAAAGTTCTCAAAATGCGAGTTCTCGTTAGAGAAGGTGGCATTTTTGGGCCACGTGATTAGTGGGGAAGGGGTGGCAGTGGATCCAACGAAAGTGGAAGCCATCAGAGATTGGCCGGTTTTGAGAACCGTGGCGGAACTCCGAAGTTTTCTTGGACTAGCCGGGTATTATAGGAGATTCGTGGAGAATTTTTCGCGGATAGCTCTACCCCTCGCCTCACTCACTCGTAAAGATCATAAGTTTGTGTGGACTTAAGAGTGCAATCAAGCATTCGAGGAACTGAAGGAGAGGCTTATGATGGCTCCAATTCTAAGTCTACCGCAAGGGATCGAGGGATTTCAGATCTTCAGTGACCTATCAGGATGCGGTTTGGGTTGCATTTTGGTGCAACATGGCAAAGTGATAGGTTTTGGGTCTAGACAGCGGAAGCCTCGTGAGAAGAATTACCCCGTCCATGACTTGGAGTTGGCGGCGGTAATTTTTGCGTTAAAAATATGGCGACATTATGTGTACGGTGCAAAGGTGGAGATCTTCATGGATCATAAAAGCCTGAAGTACCTCTTGGATCAAAAGGACTTGAACATGCGGCAACACAGGTGGGTTGAGTTTCTTGGAGACTACGAAGTGGCGATTCAGTATACGCCAGGTAAAGCCAATGTGGTGGCGGATGCTTTGAGTAGAAAGTACTCGGGGCAAGGAAATTGGATCGAAGCTCATGATGAGCGGTTGGTACGGGAATGGGAGTCCCTTGGTTTGGAATGTGTTGCGAGAGGCGAGTCCAGCGTGGCTCGGTTGAACTAGATTGAAGTGCAAAACGACTTGTCCGATCGCATTCAGGAAGCGACTCGGTTGGACGTGGAGTTTCAACCATATGTGTTGGAGGCTCAAAAGGGCGAGAGCAGCGCCTGGGAGATGAATGATGGGATTCTGAGGAAGGACGGAAGGGTTTGTGTACCGCAGTTCGGCAAACTCCATGAGGAGTTGATGTTTGAGGCTCACTTCACAATGTACTCCATTCACCCAGGCAGTACAAAGATGTACTTGGATATGAAGAAATCCTTTTGGTGGCCGGGGTTGAAGCGGGATGTGGCTTTGCATGTGAATCGTTGCCAAACTTGCGCCCCGGTGAAGGCCAAATGTCAGAAGCCGGGCGGGTTCCTGAAGCCCCTTCCAATCCCTGAGTGGAAATTTGATGACATCTCCATGGATTTCGTACATGGTTTGTCTAGATCGCAACAGGGTAATGATGCTATTTGGGTGATCTTAGATCGCCTAACCAAGGTGGCTCACTTCATCCCAAATCGGACGGAGGACAGTGTGGAGAAGCTGGTGGAGTTGTATGTTCGCAACATTGTGCGACTACATGGAGTTCCTAAGAGCATAGTCAGCGAAAGAGATGGACGGTTTACGTCGAAGGAGCGGAGATTGGTTCAGAAGAGTTTGGGCACGAAGCTAAAGTTCAGTATGGTGTTCCATCCCCAAACTGACGGGCAAACCGAAAGGACGAACCGTACTATGGAGGATATGCTGAGAATGTGCATTCTTGACTTTGGCAAGAAGTGGGAGGATCACCTCTTCATGGTGGAATTTGCGTACAATAATAGTTATTAAGTATAAAAATGGCGTCATACGAAGCTTTGTATGGGAGGCGGTGTCGAACACCAATGTCTTGGGCAGAGGCGGGAGACACCAAAATTTTGGGAAAGGAGGTGGTAGTTGACGCTTGTGAGTTGGTACGGACCATCCAAGAGCGTATGAAGATGGCGCAAGACCGGCAAGCAAAATACTTTAATGCTCGTCACAGGAAGTTGGAATTTGCGGTAGGTGATTGGGTCTATTTGAAGATCAAGCCGTTCAAAGGCGTCTCACGGATTCTCCGACTCAAGAAGTTGAGTCCAAGGTTTTTGGGGCCTTTTGAAGTTGTTGAACGGGTGGGAGAAGTAGCCTATCAATTGGCGCTGTCCGCGGAGCTCAGTGGATTGCATGACGTCTTCCATGTCTCCGTCTTGAGGAAAGCTTTGGTGGAGGCTAGTGTGGTGATTGAGCCGACATCGGTGCCGATAGAGGAAGACTTGAGGACGCGAGTCCGTCCAATTACTATAGAGGATTCGGAGACTCGGCAGTTGCGGAATAAAGAGGTTAAACTCGTGAGAGTTCGATGGTACAACTGCGGTCGTGAGGAGCAATCTTGAGAACGAGAACAAGCCATGCTAGAAGAGTATCCAGAACTCTTCATTTCAGGTACCATTTAAGTTTTGTTCCCTTTGTTTTGTAATTTCGGGACGAAATTCTTTTAAGGGGGAGAGAGTTGTAACGCCCCAAAATTTGTAGAGGAACAACCAGTGTTTCTGGCCTAACTTTTTGGAAATTTTGGTTTCTGGCAGGGGGCACACGGCCTGGGACACGGGCGTGTCCTAGGGCGTGTCGAGCCCGTGTCGACTATCAGTCCGGTAAGTCGATGATCATCACTCGACGAAGTATCGAGACGAGGCACACGGCCTAGGATACGGGCGTGTCCAAGGTCGTGTCAGTCAGTCGACGAACTTCGCTCGACGAAGTGTCGAGACATCGCTCGACGAGGAGTCGAGACAAGGCACACGGCCTAGGATACGGGTGTGTCCAAGGCCGTGTCAGGTGTAGAGGCATCAACACGGCGTGAGCCCAGGTGTGTTGAGGTAGACACGGGTAAGGACACGGGCGTGTCCAGTACCCGTGTAGTTGTCGGGTTGTTTTCGCGACTGTGTCGATGGAGGCACACGGCCGACCACACGGCCATGTCAGATGGAACACGGGCGTTTTGGGTTGAACACGGGCGTGTCGGATGCCCGTGTGTCGTTCCAGTCGCGTCATTTGGGACGGTGAATGGGGGACACGGCCCTGGACACTGGCGTGTTCCAGGCCGTGTTCGGCCCAGGTGTTTTATTTTTCAGACGGATCGTGGCCATTCTTTCCCTTATTTTGGGATCTGATGGTTCAGGACATCTCTTGGGGAGTTAAGTCCGAGAATAGGGTTGGAAACCCTCATTCTTCTCCAAGCTTTCTCTTACTAAAGTTCTAGAGAGAAGTGAGAGCAAGGAAGAAGGAGAAGGAGGGTTTGTGCTGTAGGAGAGGCTTCGGTGCTCCAAATCGCGAGTCGAGTCCAGATCCGTGGAGGCTAGACCGTTGCGAAGGTTTTCATCCGGCTATTTTGCTATGGCTAGGAAGAGGAGTCGGAAGGTAACGACACTTCTCCTCTCGGTTTTAGGATGCATGTCTTAGCATCTTTTCTTTTCTAATTTTTGGGCACCAAACACTCAAATGAGAGGGGTTTGGGTCGCGAAGGTTCAAGAGGAACCTCCGGGTCGATTGAGTCCGTCCCCGGCATGTTTTGCATTAGAGATCCGCTCCGTTAGTGGATTAGGCATGGTGGGTGAAGCCGTAGTCGCGACCGTTAGTTCAACTTGGTGATGTTGCATACGAGCTTTAGAGATTCGTAGAGATCCGTTGCGGCAAGATGTCGTTTGTGATGTGGTGATGTTTTACCCGTTTTCTCGAGTGAGTGCATATAGCCGGAACCGGACAAGGTTAGCTCTTCAATGGCGGTAGATGGTTTCCTTGGTGGACAAGGTTAGCTCCGCATGAGAGGTAGATGGTTTCCATGGTGCGCGGGAACACTGCAGTACAAATGATGGACTAGGGTGGAATTGTCTTGGTTTGTGATGTGCCAAGGCGTGGCTGTGTCTCCGTGGTCGGCTGGCTATCCCGTGATGTACACGTCACGTGTGGAGAGTGTCCCGGTGAGACTAGTCCCCTTCTGTGAGACTGACGAGAATGCCAAGCGAGGGGCAATCCTGGGCAAAGAGGTCATGAGCGGGTGGGGTCCAGCAAGGTTTCTTAGAATCAGTAAGTTTGTGTTTGTTGGAATCCTGACTTGAGACGTCAAAGCTTGCAGGCAAGCCCGGGTCTAAGACCATTAGCGGGTAGGGCCTTAGCAAGGGTTCCTTGTGGCAGCCTGTGCGTCGTTGGGGGGATTGTGATACCCCCTTTGTTTGTGGATTTATGTCGATGGGGAAGAGGTGAGTACCCAATTGATGTGATGTTGTGCTAGATTCATACGATTTAGGGTGCCTTGGGTGAAGCCCGGGTGTTGCATTCATGTTGCATAAGTAGGCCCCTTTTTATTATATGCTCTACCAGTAGAGAACTTGTTTGTTGTTTGAGACATCCAAGCCTATTCTAAATGCATTTCTGGTTTATATTTATATATTGCATACGAAGTGCTGACTTGCAGGTTGGAGGGTTCCCCGGGGTCTGTTAGGGGCGGCCGGGAGGAGATGTGTTGGTTACACAGTTTGAGGTCAGCCTTTGCTGACCCACGTTACTAATAATTTTTACAGGGCAAGGATCGCAAGCAGGAGCTAGCTCGCCGGCCAGAAAGGCTTAAGACTCATGAAGTGTTTCCCCTTTTGCTGTAGCTTTACATTTATGGAATTATATATTTTATACTCATGTAGTCCGGCTTGCATGCCGAGGTAGACTAGGGGTGCTTTTGCACTTTCATGAATGTTGTATTATGTGAGTTTGGAGTCTCTTGTGTTGTAAGGCCATAAGGTCATCTTATTACTCTTGTAGTAGTGGATAACTTCTAGTCTTGCTTGTGTTTCCGCTGTGTTGTGCAAAGTGTTTTGAGTATGGGTTGTTATATCATCTTATAATACTAAAGTTGTGGCGTCCGTACGTTGTGGGGCCCCGGTCGGACCCATATTATACGGTCATTACAGGGGAGGTGTTACATCGACGTCCTCTTCAATATCAAGAATATCAAAATCCACCGGGAAGATGAATTTGTCGACCTTCACTAGCACGTCCTCTACAATACCTAATAGATACTTACTTGATCGATCGACTAACTGGATACTCATACGAGTAGGGCTGAGAGTACCCAATCCTAGCTTCTTAAATAATAAAAACGGCATCAAGTCGATCTTTGCACCTAGGTCTGCTAATACATGCTATACGAAAAGATCACCTAAAACGCAAGGAATAAAAAAGCTACCCGGATCGTTTATCTTTTTAGGAAGATTAGAATTTTTAATGACCGTCGAGCACTGTTCGTTCAACGTTACATGAGATAAGTTTTCTAGTTTCTTTTTGTTAGTCAACAAATCCTTAAGATATTTAGCGTACTTAGGCATTTGGCTAATAGCTTCGTGAAATGGTAAATTGATGTGGATTTGTTTGAACATCTTGAGAAAGCGTTGGTACTGATCACCTAATTTTTCTTTCCTATGCATAGCAGGATAGGGAGGTGGCGGAAATTCTTTTATAATCACGGGAGCATCATTTTGAAAATTAGTATTTTCTTTTTCAAAAATAAGATTTTCTTTTTCTTTTTCAAAATTGTTATCATTTGTTTTCGTAACGATGGTTTGTTTAGCAGTAGGAGAGGCAATCACATCTGGCTTTTCCCTGGTGGTGGGCTCATGGATTACTTTACCACTCCGAAGGGAAATCGCTTTCACATGCTCCCTTAGGTTGGGTTCAGTATTTGAGGGAAGAGTCCCAGGTAGCCCCTCGGAGATAACCTTGGCGAGTTGCCCAACCGTGTTTTCTAAATTTTTCATTGACCCTGTTAGATTCCTAATGGTTGCCTCATTTGCGCTTATATATCTAGAAAACATTTCCTCCAAAGATGGAGGTTTTTGAAAATTTTGGTTTTGTTTTTGTGGTGGTGGCGGTGGTTGAGTGAAATCGTGTGGTGGACGTGTGGCATTTGCAGGGTTACTCCACAAAAAATTTGGATGGTTATGCCATCCAGGGTGATACGAATTAGAAGCACTATTAAAACCAAGAGGAGCAGAAAACGTAGAAAAATTAGAAAAATTGTTTTGAGCAGGCCTGGGTATGTTGCCCAGATAATACACCTGCTCGGTAGCGGCATTTGCACTTTTATATACCTGAGGGGCGGAGGCAGCAGTCATCTCCGATATTTTCTTGTTCAGCATCTCCACTTGAAGCGCTAGTTGGGACACAGAATCCACCTCGTAGATACCTGCAGGTTTATTTGGGCAAGTCCTAGACAAGTTCCACTGATAGGTGTTCATTGTCATGTCTTCAATAAGCTCAAGAGCGTCCTCCAGAGTTTTACAGTCCAAAGACCAATCGGAAGTGTCATCTATCATCTACTTGGTTTCTTGATTTAGCCCATTGTAGAATGTCTGGACCTGTAACCATATAGGCAGAGCATGATGAGGGCAACGTCTCAAAAGTTCCTTGAACCTCTCCCAAGTGTCATAGAGGGTCTCAGAAGCAATTTGATAAAAAGAAGTAATATCATTGCGAAGTTTCGCAGTTTTAGCGGGGGGGAAATATCTAGCGAGAAATTTATCTATTAAAATATTCCAAGTGGTAATTGATCCTCTTGGAAGAGAACTTAACCACTGCTTGGCTTTTGTTCTTAAGAAAAGGGGAAGAGTCTTAGCCTAATTGCGTCGTCTAAGACACCATTGATTTTGAAGGTGTCACAGATCTCGAGAAAACTAGCAATATGCACGTTCGGATCTTCATCTTGTAATCCGTCGAACTGTACATATTACTGCACCATTTGTATGATGTTAGGCTTAAGATTAAAGTTATTGTTCGCAATTGCAGGTCGAACAATACTTGTTTCTGTACCCTCCAGGTTGGGCCAAGCATAATCGGACATCGTCCTTTGCTGGGCAAACGCTGGGTTGGGGTCTCCCATTTCGGAGTTGAAGTTACAATCACCGTCGGAATCCTCAACTACTATTTGAGAAGTGGAACCCCTGAATCGCAAGTTTCTCCGAAAGGAGCATTCGATTTCTGGGTCTAAGTCAACAAGTAGCGACGGATTCGTGCGGGTCATGCACTAAGAAAAATAGAAGGAGAATGGAGGAAAGAAAAAGAGAAGAATGGAAATAGAAACTTGAAGAAGAAAATAGAGAAAGGTAAAAAAAAATTTATTTTTTTGCCGAAGTAATTGCGTAAGCGTTTTCCTAATATTGACAAAAAAGCGTCCCCGGCAATGGCGCCAAAAACTTGGTGTGTTGAATGACTATCAACCCGAAAAGGCAAGTGTAACTATCGAATTATAGTACCAAGGTCGTATTAAAACTCGGGATTGTCAATTACTATTACTCATGCTTCTACTATTATCCTACCGTACGATTGTTGGTTGTTTGAGGAATTTTAAATTAAACTAAAGATAATATGAAAACTTCGCATAAAAAATAGCATTCGATAAATGATTCACCATGAAAAGAGATGAGAAGGATAAAAAAATAAGTTTTAAAATTGTAAACCAAAATCGACCGTGACGGATCCGAAAATAAGAAATAATCTTGCTAGAGCATTAAATCTCCTAACTTATAGACGCTTTGACCGAAATCTCTTTGCAAATCAAAAAGGCCTAAAGTTGCATTATCGAAGTGATCTGCACTATTGGATTTGACTACAATACGGAGGATTTACGTCGTTCTATCTCTAGGATTACATGCAACTCCTTCCTTCTTTGAGTGATCTTTCAAATCAACGAGTCTCTCAACTACTATGAAATGAGATCAAATTGCCTACTATCGTATACCGAAAATACGGAGTCGACACGAGAAAAATCAAAGAAGGATCGAGAATAATTTTGACAAAAAATAAAACTAAGAAGTAAAAGGAAATCTCATCTCATTTCATGGATCCTCATGATCGAATGCTAACGACAAATTAGTTACGCATAGTTAAGAAAGAAATCACAAAAATAAGAGGAAGAGAATAATTTTTCATTGATGAAAGAAAGTGGAGTACAAAATAATAAAAGAGACAAAATTATGCTACCAAAAAAGGGGATTACACTAATAAAAAAACTTAACAACAACAAATAAGAAAAGAACTTTCTCTTGAACTAGCACTCTCACTTGCTCTCCCAAAATCCAACTCTCCAAAGCTTGAGGCAAGGGCTCCTTTTATAGATGAGGGGGAAGGTTCTAGAGGGAAGTGGATATGAAGGGGGGAAAGGGGGGGCGGCCATGCATGGTGAAAGATGCATGAATTAAATTTAATGAGGGGGAGAAAGGGAGGGAGGTTCATTGTATTTTATTTAAGGGAATAAAAATTGAAAAAATAGAAAATAGAAGGGGGTGAATGAGGAATAAAGAGGAGAAAATAATATAGGGGAGAGAGAGGGAATGAATGAGGGTATGCATGTGGAATAAAGAAGAGAGTAGGGAGGAGTGGCCGGCCATGCAAAGGTGGCTGTATGCATGCATTTTCGGGTTGCATCATGGAGTGGGCTGCATGGTGTGGGCTGGCTGGCTACATGTTTGAAGTGGGTTGGACTTGAAGAGGGTCGGGCTGCACCATTGAAGAGGCTCGGGCTGCACCAATGAAGTGGGCTCGGGATACACATGTGGGCAGCATTTGAAGGAGGGTTGCACCTACAAACAAATAGAACATGCATTAGTTTATGCTTTAAGATAAAATAACTAAACAACAACAAACATAAAAAATATCATAGCAATAATTACATAAGAACTAAAATAATAAAAACATAACAAACAAACAAATACAAACATAAAAATATTATCAAAAATAAAATATTAAAACATAGAAAACATAAAATATATATAAAAAATAATACTTAAACGTATGAAAATTTAAACTAAACTAACCCAAAAAAAGATGACTAAAACTAGTCATCAGGATCCATACACCTCCTTATTCTCTTCTTCTCATCATACCCAACAAAGACTAGCTTTGTCTTGAGAGCATTCGGAGCGTGTACGTATCAGGTAGATCCAAACACCCATAGGTGTTTCACACTGGGCTCACCCCGAACATCAACTCAACCGGAGTCTTCACAATGATCGGACTAAGAGGCAACCGATTGATGACATGTGCCGCACAGGACATCCCTTCCGCCCAAATAGCCTTAGGAATGCCTTTGCACTAAAGCCAACACTTGTAGGTCTCCGTCAAAAGATGGAGCATCCGAACTGCAACACCGCCTTGCTGTGAAATATGTCCACGAGAAAGCTCCCTTCGGATCCCATGCTTCCTGCAAAAGTTCGAGAACTCGGTTGAGCCGAACTCACCACCGATGCTTGTCCTCAATTTCTTTATCCACAGGCCAAGCTAGCCCTCCACAAGCTTCTTGAATTCCACAAACAAGCGGAACATATTCGACTTCTCCTTCATGAAGTATACCCAAGTATACCTCGAATGGTCATCAACCAATATCAACATGTACTTACTGCCTCCAAGACTGGCGGTGACGGTTGGTCCAACCAGATCACAATGGATAACCTCCAAAGGTGCTTTACATCTGGATTGTGCCTTATCAACCTTAAAGCAAAAAAACTTCGCCATGTTGACATCCTACCCAAGCTTAACCATCACCATAGGATGACCATCTAGGCAAGCCTCTTACGAGCCTTCTTACCGTCATTGCTTTCAGCTTGTCCATCCCTACATGCCCAAGTCTTTTATGCCAGATAGCTGCACTATCACTGACCTTCATCCGATCAGCACCAGAACTTGTTGAATACCCAAGCAAGTTCTTCTCCTTAACCTCAACATGAGCTACGTTCACCGTTTGCAAGACAACCTTATAATCCTTCCTGAGATGACCATGCTACTTGCATCTATAGCACCTTGGTCCTTCCTTTCTCTTCCCATCACGCCTAGGAGAAACACTCATCTCTTGCTGATATGAAGTAGAAGGTCCATCCTCCACAACAACCTTCACCTCCTTGTTGAACAACCCATAAAGGGAGTCCAAACCTCCGCAGCTGACCGACATCCACTGATGTGGTCCTCGCCAAGAAGAAAGCTCCCAATACAATACTTCCACCTCTCAAAGTTCGTCTCTGTAAGAAGTTCAATTCCAACACCACTTGCATCTTCCACTGCCATGGTTCTACCATTTGTTTTCTCTTCATAAGAGCAACAACCACTTTAGTTGATCACTGCTTATCCACTAAAACCTCCATCCTTTGATACCATGTTGAAATCTCCGTATCTTGGAATGAGCAGGGGTTATCTAAACTAAAGTTAGTCACAACCAGAAACACATGCAGCAACAAGAATCTTTATTGATAACAGAAATCTTCTTTACAAGGTGAGACATACATGGCGAGACATGCTTCACCAAAAACACCACAGGGAAAGCAGAGACAACTACAAATATAAGAAACGATAAGTCGCGCGGACTGAACAAGTAGCCGCCAGTTCTACTACTGCACTAAGGAATCCGCACAAACCGCTAGGTTGCCAGACTGCAACCAAGCCGCCCGGACTGCTCCTTATTCTAATGCTTAGCTCTAGATGTCGAAATGCAAGCCGCCTAACCGCGAGGTCGCCTAGCTGCCACACTACACAAGCTGCGAAGCCGAACTGAACAGACCGCCTGAAGCAGGAGACTGATTGAACCCGGAAACAAGTTGCCAAAGAGAAGACCGTCTGGTTGATGTCTGTAACCTGCTGTTTACCTCCTGTTTCTTAACTGTAGAGTCTGCACTATCCCTAACCACAATCAGAGCAAAGTCCTGGCTTTCCAGCGCTATCCGCACAACCTACACAGCAAAACCGGTAAACTCAAACAACCCGCGCGGATACCAAAATTCAGTCCGCAAGAACTGATGACGGGGTAACTTACTATTCATTCGCTCTCTCAATCTTGATGTGACATGGGTTCTATTTACAGGCATGATGAGGAGTATGGTCACTTCCCTAGTCAATAGAAACAATGCCTTATCCCGCAGCAAGACAAGTTTCCTCAAAACTGCGGATACACTCCAGTCTGTCGCGACCTGTGCAGCATAGCTAGTCCACCTATATTACACCAAGGCCGGACACATCGCCAGTCTGCCTTGTCACCAAAGGCCAAGCCAAGCATGCCGTAGCCGAACTCTGCAGCAACTTTATCCGCCTATCCACGGACACAGCTGCAATCCACTTATCCTGAGTCCACAGCCACGCCAGCAAGGCAGCCGCCGGACTCAGCGAACACATCTCTAGTCCGCACGCCCTTGCGAACACAACTCCATTCCGCATATCCCCAAGCTCGCAACCAAATCACATGGTACTGCTGCCGAGCTCGGCAGACTGAGAAGCAGTCCACGCTTCACTCGGCGATCTTCCCGGACTGGGCCAAAACTGGACTTGGTTTAGAAGCAACCAAGTCCACACCACTGGCCGCAAGGGCCAGTCCGCACTTACTGGTGGACACAGAAAATAGTCTGCCAGCCCCGACGAACTCCAGCACCTGTCTGCACTGACCGGCGACCTCCGTGGCTTCCACTTGCTGCATCACTAGAGCAAGACCATGGCTTTTGCCAAGCCGGTCTGCCAAGCTCTAGTCCAGTCCGCTTCTTGCCGGATTCTGCGGATAGAGTATCTAACCGACCGGTTACCTTCTGGGATCCAACTGCCTGTTGAGCATATGCCGGCCTGGCAAACCGCAGCTGCTGTTCGCTTAGTTCGCACAAGCAGACCGTCCAAGCCGCCACAGAATAAGCCGTCTGCAACAGCCCTGCCGACACAGCTGTCCGCCAACCCTGTGCCCCTAGTCTGCACGGATAGGTTGTCCAAGTCCTCCAATCACCCACTTTCACTTCACAATTTTCAACAGAATTCTCCCACCAAGGATAAATGCCACTCCTGCGACGGGCTTTCCTTTGATTAGAAGTAAATCAGTTACATCGGTTAAAAAGGAGAACCCGAACGAACTGGTATCGTCTAGATGAAGAGTTCGAGTCCACTGCAACAAGCGGCTTGTTGATGCACGAAATGGCACCACCAGATAATAATGTTCGAAATCTCACAAGGGGATGAGGAGAAAAGGAGGAGAAGAGATTGTCGAGTAGCAGGTTACTAGCTGTTAGAGTAAAAACCAGAGCAAGCCACACGAAGCGGCAACACCAGACTTTGCCCGCCACGGCTAAAGCCTCCCTTACGGCTGGCTTTCCCTTGATTTATAACATAGCGGTTATAAAAAAGGGAAAAAATAGCGAGAAGAGAAGAAGTCGGACGAATAGGAAGTCGCAAGGCACTAAACTTGAGACCGCAGCTTTAAACAAATGAGCTTCTGGATTCGGGTCAGCGTGCTTTGGGTGCACCACTTCCCCCTATTTATAGGTTTGGGGGTCTACCCAAATAGGCAGGCTAAATTTAGACCGGGGTATAAGAGAGTAGGGAAGAGGTGAGGGGAAGCAAAAATAAAAGGAGAACAAGAGGGAAGTCACGCTGCCTGATGTGTTTCACCTAGCGAGCTGAGTGACATTGCCTCTAGGACTTAGTATCGATCTGGTCCATCTCTGAGGGCGGCCTGACTGTAGAAGCCACGCGGTTTGACGGAGGATAAGCCGACTTGCTGGAATATACAGCTAGAAAGGCAAGCCGCGCGGTCTGAATAGTGATGCAAACTAGTCACGGATTCAGGATAAACATAATCCCCACATATTTTTAAGTTTCTGAAAACTTCGAAAATGTTGCTGCATCCGGCCTGAAAAGAACTGCATTTAATGTTGATGCATCTATAAAATTCCCTGAATTCTGTCATTATTATGAGATTCAACCGAGACACGGGTCATTACTTGGCACTAGCAGTCAGAATCTTTCAAGCCGACTCGGATTTCCGCTAGATGGACGTCATGTCCTCGATGCAAACTAATCACGAGAAGAGATCGGCTTAAAAGAAAATGAGGAAGAGCCGAAAACTGGAAAGCTCTGATAGACAGACTGTGGGGAACCCTGAGAATCCGATTACTCCCGTGGCTTCTGATTCTGAAAAGAGGCCGATGGAAACCATCACAGAATCTTCGCGTCCGCGACAATAATTGAAGCAGCTTCCAAAGCTACTCCCCGCAAATCGATACCGCCAAATCCTTCGATATCACCTACTCGCCATCAGGTGAACCTCTCTTAAAAAACTCTACGATAGAGGAGAAAAGTGTCGAATCTGGCAAGCCGGGAGAGTTGTCCACCATAGCTGACGTAGTCGTTGTTGAGGATAACGAGCCAGAGCCGCCGCGGGGTGCCGCGCAGCCTTTATGTAAGAAGAGCGAGTGGGAAGAAATGGTAGTTGGCACCTTGAAATGACAGAAGGAAATGAATAATACCCTCGAGGAAAGGATGAGGGGGAAGGCACTGAAGATGCGTGCCGAAAACCAAAATATTTTGGTAAAGACCGGAGCGGCTAGTCTTCAACATAGGCAGCGGGAGAAAGAAGTGTCCATGATTTCGTCGACACCATCCTCCAAGCTGAACGAGACGGAGAACAGACCTGAGGGTAGCGAGACCATGATCTACATCTTCAAGGACATGGAGATGTTATAGCGACAAGACATGTTATTGAAGACCACGACAGCCTCACAAGAGGCCGATCTCCCCTATGTTGAAGTCACTGGGGAGAAGCCTGGTCAGCCGACTTCTGTGGTTTTTGAAGTAGTCAAAAAACAGAAACTTAGAGAGAAGATGTAGGAGATGAGGAAACTAATCCCCGGGAAAATTATGTCAACCACACTTCCTATACTGCAATCTAAACAAGGAGACGTTAAGCGAACTATAAATTTTTACAAGTCGCTGTCCCGGAAGAAGGGGGCAGACATAATTTTTAATCCACTGGCCAGCTTTTCCTAACCACGGCTCAACTGAAAAACAAAGCTCACCCGCATGGCTATGAAAAGAACAGCTAAAGCGGATAGACTCCCAATGATTCAGGAGACCAGTGTTTAGGTTTGATATTGCGGCTATTGAAAGAGAGAAAACCAAGACTGGTTGTTTAGTCCTTCCGAGATTCTTGAAAAAAGGTCGCAATAATCTGATCAAATCTGACAACGTATTTATCCATTGTAGGTGTACCCGAAGAAGAAATGAAGCCAGGCGATCTGACGACCTACTACCTATGTTGTTCCCGCCACCGCCAAGTGCCCACGACGAAAGGATGAATGTATTCAAGAAGGAAGTCGACGCCTTGCAGGCGAGGTTGAGGGAGCACGGTGATGCCCATCGGGTTAAGGAGGACGAAAGGTGGGTTGAAAGAGAAGAGCAGCGGTCTGTGCTGGAGGCTGCTAAGAGGAGGATACAAGAGGCGCAGGCCACCTTGGAGCAGGAGAGAATATTGCTGTGGTCTGCCTTGGAGGCCGCTGAGAGGAAGATACAAGAGGTGTGTAACGCCCCGAAACTCAAAGGAGCAAAGGGGGACGTTTTGGGCCAGTTTTGGTTTCTGGCTGAAGGCACACGGCCTGGGACACGGGCGTGTCCCAGGGCATGTCGAGCGTGTGTCGACACTTAGCCGCGAAGTCGTCGAGTTATTCTCGACGATTCGTCGAGAATGGGCACACGGCCTGCGACACGGGCGTGTCGCAGGGCGTGTCGACCCGTGTCGACACTTAGCCGTGAAATCGTCGAGTTATTCTCGACGATTCGTCAAGAATGGGCACACGGCATGCGACACGGGCGTGTCGCAGGGCGTGTCGACCCGTGTAGACACTTAGCCGTGAAATCGTCGAGTTATTCTCGACGATTCGTCGAGAATGGGCACACGGCCTGCGACACGGGCGTGTCGCAGGGCGTGTCTACCCGTGTCGACGATCGTCAAGGTGAAATCGTCGAGATTCACTCGACGATCGTCGAGTCAAGGCACACGGCCTAGGACACGGGCGTGTCCAAGGCCGTGTCATCGAGTCGTCGATCTTCCCTCGACGAAATGTCCCGTGTACACGGCCTGGGGGCCCAGGCGTTCAAGGTGACACGGGCAAGGACACGGGCGTGTCCTCGAACCCGTGCAGTGCTCGGGTTGAAAACGGGGAAAAATCATGGGGTACACGGCCGGCTACACGGCCGTGTCAGCTGGAACACGGGCGTGTCAGCTCGAACACGGGCGTGTTCGATACCCGTGTGCGTGTTCAGAAGATTCGATTTTGACGGCGAATGCGGCACACGGCCCTGGACACGGGCGTGTGCCAGGCCGTGTTCGGCCCAGATTGGGCATTTCAGCCCCGAATCAAAGCCGCTCGTTTTCCTAGGTTGAGATCCGACGGCTGGGGTTGGTTCCTGAGAGGATATACTCGGGTTTGACTTAGAAAATCCTTCACTTTTCACCCTTTTCATCTCTCCAAACCCTTGGAGAAAGAAGAGCTAAGGCAAGAGGAAGAGGAGCTAGATCCGCCATTGGAGGAGCTTCGGAGCTCCGAATCGCAAGCCGACTCCGGATCCACGGAGGCAACGCAAGTGCGGTGATTTCTATCCGATTACATTTTGATGGCGCCAAAGAGGAACGCAAGGGTAACGATCCTCACTTGTGAGCATGATAGCTCTCTTTCTTAGCATAGGAAGCCCTCTCTCGCGAGTTTGCGAAGAGTTGGAGGCGTTCCTTCGGGTAGATATGTAAAGTCCCCGTTGTTTAGAGTCCGTATGCGAGAACGGACGTAGGCATTTTGGTTGAAGCCTACCCGGACATGTTAGTCTGGATCGGTGATGTTGCATTGCATAAGGCCGGAGAAGACTCCGTGCTATTGGGTGTTTTCGGGTTTTCTACGCGGTAGATTGCAGCAGGGAGCCTTGGGGACTAACCCAAAGGTGCACCCGGAAAACTGGGCAGATACGGGATCTTGCCAACTTGGTGGCCTGAGAGCCAACTTGAACATAACGGGGTTATGTGACTTGTGTTAGAATGGGACTCGGTGAAAGTTTGACCCGCGCATATGGCTTAAATTGTCGTTGCGATGTGAGCACGGGTTAGATGGAGCCGTACCCGCTTTATGTCGTTCGGGTTAGAGAGACCTAAAGTTACATGGCACTCGTCGTTGGCATAGATGTGAGTCTTCGGCGGTCTATGGCTTAAATTGACGTGACCAATGCCAGGAAGACGAATTGCTCATAGGAATGGCCGTCTAAGTGGCGGTGGTGAGTCCGGAATGTTGGTGGCTTAAGTTGACGCGACATGGACCGGTTCACCGAGAATGTGCCCTGAGTGCACGGGACGTGTGGCCGTACAAGCCAACGTCTGTGATGAAATGGCTATGGTTATATGCATTGCTCGCTTGTGCTAATGAAATGCAGGGAAGGAGCATCGCCGCCCCGAGTTGGGGGCGGGATCGTTATAATTTGGTCAGCATTGCTGACCGTTGCCTTGTTTGCCACCGTGCGGCGGTTTGTTGCTTGCAGGTGCAGCTGGACCAAGCGGTCAATAGCGGGCTAAAGCCCTTTTTGCGAAGCTGGCCCTCGAATGCCCAAATGGAAATGTTTTTCTGTTTTATTCATGTATGACCTGCCTGCGTGCCGAGGTTTGTAAATCATGTATTAAACAAGTGGAACGTTTTGTAAGGCCTTAAGGTCGACTTTTGAGTATTTTGTAATAACATTCCTTTTGGTAGTAGTGGACATTCATGCTTGTTGCTGGGTTCTTGAGTACAACTTATTTAAACTACTTCCGCTAGAATGCTCTGTGTAGGACGTTGAGATTGGTTGGATGGTTTCCATACGTAACCACCCGGTCTGTCTGTGGTATATGGCGTCGGGCCCCGGCCGGACCTACTGCTATATGCTATGCGACGGATAGGGGGTGTTACAATTTGGTATCAGACTACTGGTTTTGGTCGGGCTTGACTGGAATTCGTGGGCGAATTCTTTTTAAGGGGTGGTGAGCACATTGTGTGCGTCATCGTTATAACAGTAAAAAGAACCCATGAATGTCCACTTAGGAATGAAAATACTCGTGTTTGAGTAACCTGCGTGTTCCTATAATTACTGTTTGCAATTTATTTGGTCGCTTAACGGTGTTTTGTACCACTATAGGTGACCCGAAGTGGTGTTGGGCCGTCAGAACGCCGAGTTTCTGAGGCAAGTAGTGCACCGGATGTTGCTCCCGCAACACCTCTGTCGGCTGAAAATATAAGATTGGTGGCTGAAGCGGTGTTGGCCGTGATCAATGCGCAGCCTGGGAGGCAAGCGCAGCAGCCCGCTCCTGTGATGGAGCAAGTACCTCTGCAAGAGGCGGAGCCGAGGAGGGTGGAGCAAGTGGTTGCGGAACCAATAGTGCCAAGGAGGGCAACTGAGAGGCAGTTGAAGCATGTAATGAGCTTTAACCCTCCGTTATTCTCGGGGTTGGGAACCCCATCTCAGGCTGAAGACTGGCTCTCTAGGGTGAAGAGAGTCATGACAGCGACGGAGATGGAGGAGTGGCAGATGACCACCATCGCTACGTTCCTGCTGGACGGTGAAGCGAGGATGTGGTGGGAAGGTTTGGAGCTGCATCACCTGAGAGGTAGACAACTGATAGACATTCCGATGGAAGAGTTCTCGGAATTGTTCTTGGCAAGATACCTCCCTTCGACTCATAGGATTTCAATGGAGAATGAATTCCTGAAGTTGGTGCAGGGTGAGAGAAGCGTGGATGAATATCTCCACGAGTTTACGCGGTTGAGTCGTTATGCTAGCTCCACCATCATGGATGAGGAGCGCAAGACTAATCGTTTTTATGAAGGCTTGAGGGATGAGCTGAGATTGTTACTGTCGGGGCCAATGACGCAGGGTTTCTTAACCTTGGTCAATACTGCCCGGTCCTTGGAGAAGGACATGAAGAGTGTGCAAGCGAAGAAAAGCTTGAGTGAAAAGAAATCTGAGTTCAGAGTGCCGACTGCTTCAAAGTCCGGCTATCGGAGGGCTTTCAAGAAGCATAGGACTTCGGGTCCAGCTCCTCCTGGTGCTTCTGGGGCGACTACGAGTCGGACCCCGGGCGCGTGCTTTACTTGTGGCAAGACGGGGCATTTCGCCCGTGATTGTTGGAGCGGACGTCCTAAGTCCGAGAGGAGGCCAGGAGCTACTTATGAAGAGAAGGGTAAGGCGGTGGAGTCGACCGCATCCCACTATGCTCCAGCCCAACCAAGGGTCTACAATCTTGGCCAACAGGAGGCCATTAAACAAGCTGATGTGGTGACAGGTACGGTTTAATTTATAGCAAGTCAATTCCTTTATATGCTTGTTATGCACATGTTACCTTACCACTACTTGTTTAGGATTTGTATTGATTTGTGAAAATCCGGCACGAGCACTCTTTGATACGGGAGCTTCACACTCCTTCTTGTCCGAAGGATTTATATCACGCATCGGAGTCCCTTCTTCGATGGCGAAGGATAAGTTGGATGTGTTGTTGCCCAATGGGTGTTCGATGCGAGCGGTTAGGATCTGCGATGTTAAGATTCGTATTGGAGAGCAGGAGTTCGACCTGCGGGCGTCTTTACTGCCGTTAATGGAGTTCGACGTCATATTTGGCATGGACTGGCTCTCGGAGCAGCAGGCCCATATAGATTGCGGTAGCAAGGAAGTCAAGCTGGGAGCAAGTCGTGAGACGACTTTTACGGGCTTAAAGGGGTCGAGCAAGACGTTGATGTCTGCTCTTCAGGTGGTGAAGGCGGTTCGTGCCGGAGCAGAACTGTTCTTTACACTTGTGGAGGTTGCAAAGCCGAAGCCCGCTTTGGATTGTATTTCAGTGGTATCGGAATACCCTGATGTGTTCCCCGCAGATCTTCCTGGAGCCCCGCCTCAACGGGAGATAGATTTCACGATCGAGCTAGTGCCAGGTGCAAAGCCTGTGTCACGATCTCCGTATCGGCTAGCGCCTAAGGAAATGGCGGAGCTGAAAGTTCAATTGCAAGAGTTGTTGGAGCAAGGTTATGTGCGCCCGAGTTCTTCGCCTTGGAGCGCACCGGTCCTCTTTGTTAAGAAGAAGGACGGAAGCTTGAGATTATGTATTGATTATCGGGAGCTAAACAAGCTGACTGAGAAGAATAAGTACCCGATCCCTAGGATTGATGATCTCTTTGATCAGTTAGTCGGATCGACGGTGTACTCGAAGTTAGATCTCAAGTCTGGGTACTATCAGCTGCGGATAAGGGAGAGTGATATCCCGAAGACAGCGTTTAGTACGAGATACGGGCATTATGAGTTTACGGTCATGCCGTTTGGGCTGACTAATGCGCCGTCAGTATTCATGGATTTGATGAACAGGACGTTCAGGGAGTACTTGGATCATTTCGTGATCGTCTTCATCGACGATATTTTGGTGTACTCGCAAAGTGAGGAAGATCACTTCAAGCATCTTCATTTGGTGTTGGAGACGCTAAGGAGAAACCAGTTGTATGCCAAGTTCTCGAAGTGCGAGTTTTGGCTATCCTCAGTGGCGTTCCTCGGGCATATAGTGAGTGGAGAGGGTATTGCTGTGGATCCGGCGAAAATTGTTGCGATACGGGAGTGGCCTGAGCTTGCAACGGTAGCAGAAGTCCGGAGCTTTTTGGGGCTTGCCGGCTATTATAGGCGCTTCGTAGAGAACTTCTCGCGGTTAGCGTTACCTCTCACTACTTTGACGAGGAAGGATCATAAGTTCGTTTGGACGCCGGAGTGCGCGCGAGCTTTTGAGGAACTGAAGTGTCGGTTGACCACGACGCCTGTGCTGAGTTCGCCGGTTGGAACCGAAGGCTATGAGATATATAGCGATGCTTCGGGCAGCGGTTTGGGTTGCGTGCTATTGCAGCACGGCAGCGTAATAGCTTATGGCTCGAGACAGCTAAAAGTGCACGAGAGGAATTATCCGGTCCACGACTTGGAGTTGGCGGCCGTGATTTTTGCCTTGAAGCTGTGGAGACACTATTTGTACGGTGTGAAGATTGATATCTACACCGATCACAAGAGTCTAAAGTACCTGATTGATCAGAAAGATCTGAATATGCGGCAGCGTAGATGGATGGAGTTCCTGGGGGACTATACATTCAAGATCCACTACGTGCCTGGCAAAGGTAATGCGGTTGCGGACGCGTTGAGTCGCCGAGCCCCAGCTCAAGCGAATTGGCTATCAGTGCATGATGAGCGGTTGGTGCAGGAGCTGGAGGCGTTGGAGATTGTTTGTGTGGATAGACAATCTAGTGCTGAAGCAGTGCTGAATTAGACTGAAGTCCAATTTGACCTGGCTGATCGGATTCGGCAGGCTTTGGATATGGATGCTCATATGAAGCAGTTCATGATAGAGGCTCTGGATGGGTCAAATTCCCAATTCGTTGTAGAGGACGGATTGCTTTGGAAAGACGGTCGTTTGTGCGTCCCAAGTGTGGGCAATTTACGGGTGGAGTTGTTGTACGAGGCGCACCATACCAAGTACTCGATTCACCCGGGGAGCACGAAGATGTACCGTGACGTAAAGAAACTGTTTTGGTGGCCGGGCTTAAAGAAGGATGTGGCGCTATACGTAGCGAAGTGCCAAACTTGCGCCTTAGTGAAGGCGGAGTGCCAAAAGCCGGGAGGATTTCTTAAGTCCTTGCCTATTCCGGAGTGGAAATTCGACGACATCTCTATGGACTTTGTGCACGGTTTGCCAAGGTCGCAAAAAGGGAACGACGCCATTTGGGTGGTGGTCGATCGATTAACAAAGGTGTCGCATTTTATTCCGCATAGGAAGGATGATCCGGTGGAGAAGCTGGCAAAGCTATATGTGGATAACATAGTACGGCTTCATGGTGTGCCCCGCAGCATCGTGAGTGACTGGGATGGGCGGTTCACGTCCAATGATTGGAGGCTGGTGCAGCAAATGTTGGGAACAAAGCTGAAGTTTAGCACAGCCTTCCATCCGCAAACGGATGGGCAGACCGAGAGAGTCAATAGAACCATGTAAGACATGCTTCGCATGTGTGTCTTGGACTTTGGAAAGCAATGGGAAGACCACCTTTATTTGGTGGAGTTCGTATACAACAATAGCTACCAAGCAAGTATTCAGATGGCGCCCTTCGAGGCCCTATATGGTAGGAAATGTCGCACGCCGTTGTCTTGGTTAGAAACGGGCGAGTCAAAGTTGTATAAGCGATCGGAAGTGGAGGATGCTACTTCTTTGGTGAGAACCATTCGGGAGAGGTTGCTCATCGCTCAGGATCGGCAAGGAAAGTACTATAATGCCAAGCACAGGAACGTGGAGTTCGCTGTGGGTGATTATGTGTACCTAAAGATCAAGCCGTTCAAGGGTGTCTCGCGGGTGCGACGGTTGAAAAAGCTAAGCCCGAGGTACCTTGGACCGTTTGAGGTTCTGGAGCGAGTTGGAGAAGCGGCCTATAGGTTGAAGCTTTCGGTGGAGCTAAGTGGTTTACACGATGTGTTCCACATTTCGGTGCTTCGAAAGGCGGTGCAAGAGCCTACGCAAGTGATCGCGGTCGATCAAGTGCCGGTGGATAGTGGGCTAACGAAAAAGGTCAAGCCCGTGCGGATTGAGGACTCGGAGGTCAAGCGGCTACGCAATAAAGAGATCAGGATGGTCAAAGTCCGGTGGGACAATTGCGGTCGTGAGGAGCTCTCTTGGGAGCGAGAGCAGACTATGCTTGACGAGTATCCGGAGTTGTTCCGCTCAGGTACAAATGTTGGTTTTTGTATATCTTTCCTTTATGTAATTTCGTGGGCGAAATTCTTTTAAGAGGGGGAGAGTTGTAACGCCCCGAAACTCAAAGGAGCAAAGGGGGACGTTTTGGGCCAGTTTTGGTTTCTGGCTGAAGGCACACGGTCTGGGACACGGGCGTGTTCCAGGGCGTGTCGAGCGTGTGTCGACACTTAGCCGCGAAGTCGTCGAGTTATTCTCGACGATTCGTCGAGAATGGGCACACGGCCTGCGACACGGGCGTGTCGCAGGGCGTGTCGACCCGTGTCGACACTTAGCCGTGAAATCGTCGAGTTATTCTCGACGATTCGTCGAGAATGGGCACACGGCATGTGACACGGGCGTGTCGCAGGGCGTGTCGACCCATGTCGACACTTAGCCGTGAAATCGTCGAGTTATTCTCGACGATTCGTCGAGAATGGGCACACGGCCTGCGACACGGGCGTGTCGCAGGGCGTGTCGACCCGTGTCGACGATCGTCAAGGTGAAATCGTCGAGATTCACTCGACGATCGTCGAGTCAAGGCACACGGCCTAGGACACGGGCGTGTCCAAGGCCGTGTCATCGAGTCGTCGATCTTCCCTCGACGAAATGTCCCGTGTACACGGCCTGGGGGCCCAGGCGTGTCAAGGTGACACGGGCAAGGACACGGGCGTGTCCTCGAACCCGTGCAGTGCTCGGGTTGAAAACGGGGAAAAATCATGGGGTACACGGCCGGCTACACGGCCGTGTCAGCTGGAACACGGGCGTGTCAGCTCGAACACGGGCGTGTTCGATACCCGTGTGCGTGTTCAGAAGATTCGATTTTGACGGCGAATGCGGCACACGGCCCTGGACACGGGCGTGTGCCAGGCCGTGTTCGGCCCAGATTGGGCATTTCAGCCCCGAATCAAAGCCGCTCGTTTTCCTAGGTTGAGATCCGACGGCTGGGGTTGGTTCCTGAGAGGATATACTCGGGTTTGACTTAGAAAATCCTTCACTTTTCACCCTTTCCATCTCTCCAAACCCTTGGAGAAAGAAGAGCTAAGGCAAGAGGAAGAGGAGCTAGATCCGCCATTGGAGGAGCTTCGGAGCTCCGAATCGCAAGCCGACTCCGGATCCACGGAGGCAACGCAAGTGCGGTGATTTCTATCCGATTACATTTCGATGGCGCCAAAGAGGAACGCAAGGGTAACGATCCTCACTTGTGAGCATGATAGCTCTATTTCTTAGCATAGGAAGCCCTCTCTCGCGAGTTTGCGAAGAGTTGGAGGCGTTCCTTCGGGTAGATATGTAAAGTCCCCGTTGTTTAGAGTCCGTATGCGAGAACGGACGTAGGCATTTTGGTTGAAGCCTACCCGGACATGTTAGTCTGGATCGGTGATGTTGCATTGCATAAGGCCGGAGAAGACTCCGTGCTATTGGGTGTTTTCGGGTTTTCTACGCGGTAGATTGCAGCAGGGAGCCTTGGGGACTAACCCAAAGGTGCACCCGGAAAACTGGGCGGATACGGGATCTTGCCAACTTGGTGGCCTGAGAGCCAACTTGGTGGCCTGAGAGCCAACTTGAACATAACGGGGTTATGTGACTTGTGTTAGAATGGGACTCGGTGAAAGTTTGACCCGCGCATATGGCTTAAATTGTCGTTGCGATGTGAGCACGTGTTAGATGGAGCCGTACCCGCTTTATGTCGTTCGGGTTAGAGAGACCTAAAGTTACATGGCACTCGCCGTTGGCATAGATGTGAGTCTTCGGCGGTCTATGGCTTAAATTGACGTGACCAATGCCAGGAAGACGAATTGCTCATAGGAATGGCCGTCTAAGTGGCGGTGGTGAGTCCGGAATGTTGGTGGCTTAAGTTGACGCGACATGGACCGGTTCACCGAGAATGTGCCCTGAGTGCACGGGACGTGTGGCCGTACGAGCCAACGTCTGTGATGAAATGGCTATGGTTATATGCATTGCTCGCTTGTGCTAATGAAATGCAGGGAAGGAGCATCGCCTCCCCGAGTTGGGGGCGGAATCGTTATAATTTGGTCAGCATTGCTGACCGTTGCCTTGTTTGCCACCGTGCGGTGGTTTGTTGCTTGCAGGTGCAGCTGGACCAAGCGGTCAATAGCGGGCTAAAGCCCTTTTTGCGAAGCTGGCCCTCGAAAGCCCAAATGGAAATGTTTTTCTGTTTTATTCATGTATGACCGGCCTGCGTGCCGAGGTTTGTAAATCATGTATTAAACAAGTGGAACGTTTTGTAAGGCCTTAAGGTCGACTTTTGAGTATTTTGTAATAACATTCCTTTTGGTAGTAGTGGACATTCATGCTTGTTGCTGGGTTCTTGAGTACAACTTATTTAAACTGCTTCCGCTAGAATGCTCTGTGTAGGACGTTGAGATTGGTTGGATGGTTTCCATACGTAACCACCCGGTCTGTCTGTGGTATATGGCGTCGGGCCCCGGCCGGACCTACTGCTATATGCTATGCGACGGAGAGGGGGTGTTACAAGGTGCAGGCCACCTTGGAGTAGGTGAGGACAGAGAAGTTAGATCTTCAAGCTCTACAATTGCTGGCCAGCAGGCTTGAGAGAGAAAGAGTAAACATTTGCCGACTTTTTGTGGGAATGGAAAAGATCAGGCAGCGGAGGCTGGAAATGGCCAGCGACCTGTTGTGGCGACTTCTATAAAGCTGCAACCGCAAAGCTGCCCTGTTAACCCGAAATTCGCGACTAGTTCTCAAGACTTTCAAGACCGGGCGACCTGTATTTTCTAGCCACCGTCCACATCAAGCTGACTAGTTCTCAGAGGCTGCACGATCTCCATGTCAGGTCTCCATCAGGGCCGGCCCAGCTCAACGCCAAGTCCCAGGGGCCCAGACGTTCACCACGCTAGGGGGAATCCGCCAGGCCACGCTGTTTCCCTCATTTTCCCTTTTTGTTTCTGTGTTTCCCATCACCTCTGCCCGGTTCTCCTGTACCCCTGGAAGCCGGTAATTTTAGACCTTCCTGTTTGAGCATGCACCTAAGCCTATAAATAGGGGGAGGTAGCACTCCCCAAAGCACGCTGACTCGAACCTAGGAGCTCACTTATTAAGAGCTGCGGTCTCGAGTCTACTGTCTTGTGTCTTGCTGTCCGGTCGGCTTCTTCTATTCTCACTATTTTTCACCTTTTCCTGTAACCGCTCCATTATAAATCAAGGGAAATCCTGCCTCAAGAGAGGCTTTATCCGCGGTGTGGGAATTCTGGTGTCGCCGGTCCTTGCGGCTTGCTCTGGTTTTTACTCTAACCACTAGTAACCGGCTACTCGGCAGTCTCTTCTCCTCCTTTTTCTTCTCATCCCCTAGTGAGTTTGAACATCATTATCTGGTGGTGCCCATTTCGCGCATCAACAGTTAACATGCAGCCTTCAGATCTTGAGTAGTCGTTGAATTCAGGTGGTTAGATAATGTCAGACCGTCAGACCGCCCAAAACAGTCTTCATCCGAGCGAGGATGCTCTCTAGGAAGCCATTGTATAGTTGGCTCGGGAAACCAACCAAATTTGCCAGGACATCACCCAGCAGTTAGAGGCTACTAACGATGTCTTAAACGCTCTTATTCAGAGGCTAAACTCGCAGTTCGCACCATGTAACAGCCTGCTTGTCCGCCAGGTGGTCCGCATGCCTATCCGTAAACTTACCCACAGAAGTATCCGGCATCTTATTAGCCTGGGCAGGCCACAGTCCCCTTGCGCTTCCCAATTGTTAAACATGATAGGTTGTATTCTTATGAACCTGGTCCCTAGTCCGTCACTTACTCCACCAATCACACGAAAAAAATGCAGAAGTCTTCGCTCCTAAGAAAATAAAAAGAAGTTCAGTATCATTATTCCAAGTCTGACAACATCCGAAGGAGAATCTCTCTCATTTTATCGACCGCTTCCAGAGAGGTTTTGGAAGTTGAAAACGTTGATCCAGAATTGTACAAAATTGCTCTGTTTGAAGGCTTAAAAGAAGGACCATTCAGATTCAAAGCAAGCCTCAAAAAAAGAAAAGACATATCAGAAGATAATTAGTCTCGATGACCGCTACAATCGCATGGAAAAAGGTAACTCTGATTATGTCACGAGGGGCAAGCCAAATTGTAAGAAATCTTCTCAGCTGGTAGATCAGAGGTTCAGGGGCTCTGATCTGTAATATGAATACCATGAAGACAAAGGGTCATTTGACAGAAGATTGTAGAGCTCTTCGATAACTTGCGGAGAAAATGCTGAAGCAGGGAAAATTCAATGACATCGTCCAAAAGGTTTATACATCTCATCCATGAGTTTCAAAAGGCAAAGATGTGCTGAACACCCTCCACGGCATGAAATAAGTGGATCAAACAAGCAAGAACCTCACCTTCAATATTGAGAACGGACGCGATAATCTGTTTGTTTTGCCAACACATTTACTAAATTTCCTTATTCAATATGCTTTTCTATCATTCATTTAAACGCATATTTCAAGGATTCTATACTGACACTTTTCCAAGTGGTTTTCTTTTGCCTCTTTAACTCGAGAATAAAGATCACTGAATCGGGATATATTGTCGGGTTTAGCTCGGACTCCTCCTTGAATCGTTGTCATTAGCGTAACACCACGATGACCACGTGTTGCAGGTAGATTTTGCACTGTGTAGTGATGGATTGAAGATTCTAGGGAGGTGGGCTACTGAATTGCTGGTCCCAGCCGGTATCTAACTCCACCTCTGCATTTTGGAGGGACAAGGTGGGTGCTAGCTCTACCTTGTCTGGTAAGGGATATCATTACAACTTTGATAATCACATGAGGAAAGCAATACTATATGCACCTGCCCAGAGATCATCCTAGTTTGTGACCCTCGAACACTCCTTGATACTCTCGAGCGGTGTCTGCAGTGGACCCATAGATCGGTTGATCTCTTGAGGAAAGCAATGTTGCCTCGTGCGCACCTGCCCGATTGATCAACTTGATCTGTACCCCAAGCAAGAGAGATGTGTATCAGTCTTCTCAAGTTGCCAGAGTATACAGATTTTGTGACCTCCTGAGGAAAGCATTGATATCTTGCGCGCACCTGCCCATCAGGTCACTCATGTCTGTAGCTCCTTTCTTTGCAGGTCATAAGTCTTGGTTCCTTATATTGCAAGACCCCAATGCGAACAGAATCTTGATATGCGCTAAGTCTGCAGGTTCTTATAGTGGGTTGATTTCACAGATTTTGTGACCTTGTGAGAAAAGCAATGTTGCCTAGTGCGCACCTTCTCACTTGGTCACCTAAGTTGTGAATCATTTCTTTCAGTGCAGACAGAGTCTTGATATCTGCTCAGTCCGCAACTTCTTGCAGTGGGTTGATTGCACAGCTTTTGTGACCCTGTGAGAAAAGCAATGTTGCCTTCTGCGCACCTGCCCACTTGGTCACCTAAGTTGTGAATCATTTCATTCAGTTCAGGCAAATCGTATATAATTATTCCCTATAGTCTGCAGGCCGCGCGGTCATATATTATTGGCCTAATCTTTTCGGCTTATTCTACGCAGTCCGTAGGCCGTGCGGTTATATACCTGTCTGATCTATTTGGCTATAATGTAATTTCTATTGTTATTCCAGGACTGAGTTAGATGGCTTATGTCATTCATTCTAACAGGCCTACAACTTGGTTTTTCAAAGTTAATTCTATCGGCTTGAGTCTGCTGATTTATACCACACATTCTAACCGACCTGCAACATGCCGCATCGAGGCTAATAAGAATTCAGTTTACCTTTAATTGGTCTATTTTCCGGCTTACACATTTTTAGCAGCGATACTTCAAGATTATTTTCTGGATTATGTCGGTTGTTATCAAAGAAGCGGCAGCGGTTAATAAGACTAGACGCATGGCTTGATATTAAATATGTAGCCGCAGATTGTCTATCATAATTGTCTTTTCATAATTCAATTGCGGCCTACATTTCGGTTTTCAATTAAGCCACGGCCTTCTGTTAAATCATTTCAGTATGGCTTATCAGTGGTTAATGGTACTTGTCTCGCACCTTGAAATTTAATGTGCATATTACACGACAACAGCAGAACTACATTCATAATTGTCTTATTGGCGACTACTCCCATAACCGGCCGGCTTGTGTTCTAAAGCTTATCTTCAAGGATCATCAGATTGCTACAAGCACGCAAGCATCTAATATAGCGACCAGTGTCTTATTTTCGTCTAACCGGAGGAATACGCAGAATTTTATGACTACATTAATTCTCATTTCAGTAAACTCATTGGTCATCTTTCTAAATCAGACACAAGTAAGAAAAATAAAGCCGCGCGAACAAGCAAGTAAGTAAAATCACAACAATACACAGTAAAGAAGGTAAAATGTATTTTCATCTCTTTATCAAAAGTTATAAATGTTAAACCATGTGGTTACAAATATCAAACCTCCGGATGTAAAAAGCAAAAGTTATTACAAGTAATATTCTTCAATCCAGATTGTTAGGCTTGAGCTTCTTAGCAGCAGGTGTACTGGAGTCACTGCCACCGTCAACATCGACTTGAGATAGCGAGTAACCACTTCTGCTGGCTGAAGAGTCGCTTGAACCACCAGTCTTCGCAGAATCAGCCCGCGCGATCTCCGGAGCTTGACCGCCTGTCTCGGAAGTGACACCTTCGCTCTGGCTTTTCTGACTGTCAGCTTCCTCGTCGTCTTCCCCCTCATCTTCCTCCTCGTCTTCGCCATCACCTTCCTCGACCTGTTCCTTACATTTGACTGCTCGGTATACAACGACCACCTTTTTCTTCAAGGTGGGATATAGATCGAGGCAGGTGAAGTCGGCAAATCCATCTGCGAAGCCGCCGAGTTTTCGAAGGCAGTTAAGTGCTCTGTCAATCCCTTCGACAATATGTAGGAAGACGCTATCCTAGAAGACCAGATTCGTCAGATCGTACACTTTCTACAAAGGAAATATAGGTTAGCCCGCGCGTCTTTAAATTTTAAACCGTAAGAATTAGGTGATAACTTATCGACTTTTCCCCCCGCAGCCGTGCGATTTTTTCTTATTTTTCGGCAAGTTGCCACTGCAATTCATTTTGACTTGTGACTAACCTTTTGTAGGCCAGGCCCATGTAGTGTTTAGTCACGATGCTTCTCGCCCCTACCTGTGCGGCTAACCGCGGCAAGTCTTCTTCGGGAAACCTGGGCAGCGCTTTCAGGTTGCGCTTTCCATACAATGCCGCACCGGCAACATTAGCGTGGCGACTAACTTAATCCCTCCCCCAGTAAGGGAGGGCAGTGGAAACTTTGACGAAGTTGCCGTCTAGATTCTACTACATGGTCGGGTTACTGTGGAGATCCTTCAGGCTGCTGCCCTTCTATGCAGCGTGAACTCGCCAGAGGAGGCCGATTCCTCCTCCCCCTCAACCCGCTGCTGTCTGATTCTCTTGGCCCACTTCTCCCTTTGAGTATGGGTTAAGTCACCAGGATTCAGCAGTTTGTTCAGCGGGACAGCCACAATAGCTACACAACTAAAGCAATAAGTTACATCATAAGCCACGCGGCTAACGGAACAGTTCGGTCGGGTTAATACTTACTATCCTCCCCTTGAACGCCTTCCAAGGATGGGAGCAGCGGGATGTAATGGTTAACTTCAAGCCGCTCCACCTTGAAGAAGTTGTATATTTCCTTCTCCAAGCTTTCCAGCTCGTTGCTATCGAAGGCCGCTTCACCGCGGACTTGCGAATTGACCGGCAGGAGTCCAAGATGTCCTTCGAAGATCAGATATTTCTCTGACCAGTTTAGGATCTTGTTTGCCAGGATGATGACTTTCAGCCCCGACAGCCGAAGTACAGATGCTTGCGGAAGATCTTCGTCCCTGTGTCCGGGATAGACCGGACGGAGAAGCTTTACCTTAACAGGTCCATTGAGAAGCGGACTCTCTCCAACCTCAGGTATGATATGAAGTTGTAGATGGAGGCAATGGAGTTCAGAGGGGACTGCCCGGGTACAATCCTGTAGTGGTTAAAGACGAAAATAGCTTCAAGCATGACCGGAAACCTGAAGCCGCAGTAGAAGTGATCAATTGTGATAGCAATCTGGTTCACAGAAGATGAATTGATCCGTTCATGCTGGAAGGGAAGCCGCGCGAGCAGCGAACTTCCCTTCATATATTTATCTATAAAGATGTCCAGCTCACCTTGTGTAAGCTGGCACTCTTTGTGATCTGCGGAATGGAATGCAGAACTCACATTATTTATAACTGCAGTCGCTTTGTCATACTTCATCGACTTAGCTTTTCTCCGCATCCTGAATTTGTTGTGTAGAAGTCACTAGAATCCCCACTATTTATAGAATTTTTATTAGATGAAATGACAGATGTCAAATCGCTGCTAGGCCTGGTAACCGCGTGACTTGAACCTGCAGCAGTCACGGTTATGGTAATACAGGTAAACCTCTATTCAGTTCGCTGGTTCGTGTGACTACGCTCCTGCACTTAGAAAACTTTCGAAGCAGAACAAATATGATTACTAAGAATTATAAACCGTAGAAGCCGCAAACATTTTGCATAACCACAAAGTCAATGTTAAGTAGTAAACCGCCGCAAATCAAGTGTCAAACATCAACAAGTAATAATTATTACAGAGCCAAATTAAAATGTTCAAGAATGTTTGTCACCGCTCTTAGGATCTTATCTCCCAATCCGCGTGACTTGGTCGTCGGTCTGTACTAGCTGCACATAAACCTGACTGACGAGGTTGTGGATTAAATGCAGAGACCGGTGGACTCGCAAGTTATTGCGCTCCACGTTAGTGTATGGAACCATCTGTAAGCGTGACCCTCCATTTCTCCAGATGCAGCGGCCTGCCCGGCCATCGCAGCCCCTGGTAGACTTGAAGTCTTAACAAAGGATGGGCGTCTTGGTGGTTGCAGCTTTTTAGAAGTCGAAACAACAGGTCGCGGGCTTCTGCCGGCCTCTGCTGGTGGATCTTTGTCCACTCTGCCGCCAAGTCGGCAAATGTTTTCTCTTTCTCTATCAAGTCGGCCGACCATCAACACTAGAGCTTGCAAATCCAACTTCTATGTACTCTCTTGCTCCAAGGTGGCCTGCACCTCTTGTATCTTCCTCGCAGCGGCCTCCAGCGCAGATCGTAGCTCTGTTCTCTCCTACACCCAGGTGTCCCGCACCTCTTGTATCCTCCTCTTAGCAGCCTACAGTGCAGACCACTGCTCTTCTCTTTCAACCCGTCGTTCATCCAAATTAACCCAAAGGACATCACCATGCTCCCTCACCCTCGCCTATAGGGCGTCGACTTCCTTCTGGAATTTGGCCATCGTTTCTTCATGGACACTTGGAGGCGACGGTGGCAGCAGTGGCAAGAAGCACGTCAGATCGCCCGGCTTCATCGCGACTTCTGGTACACCTACAGCGGATAAATACGCCGTCAGATTCGATCAGATAATTGCGACCTTTTTCAAGAATCTCGGTAGGACAAGACCACCGGTTTGGTTTTTCTCTCCATTAATAGTCGGGGCATCAAATCTAAACAATAGTCTCCTGAATCGCTTGAAATCTATCTGCTTTAATTATTCATTTCATATCTGCGCGGTCTCTTAACCTTTGCTTTTCAGTTGAGCCGTGGTCAGGAAAAAGATGGTCGGCCGATTAAAAATTGTGTCCGCCCCCTTCTTCCTTGACCGCGAACTGTAGAAGTTAACAGATTGCTTAACATCTCCATGTTTATCTTACAGGATAGGGAGTGTGGTTGCCGCCTTCTTTTCGGCGATTAGTTTTTTCATCTCCTCCATCTTCTCTCTGAGTTTCAGTCTTTCATCTCCTTCAAAAACCGCAGAAGCCGACTTGCCAGGCTTCTCCCCAGTGAATTCGACATCTGGGTAATCGACCTCTTCTGAAGCCGCCAGGGTCGTCAATAGCTTGTCTTGCTGCTGTAAAGTTTACATACACTTGAAGATGTCGATCAGGGTCTCGCTAGCTGCAGATACGTTCTCTGGCTCGTTCGGCTTGGAAGATGGTGTCGACAGACACGCGCCCTATGCTGAAGAATAGCCGCTCCGGTCTTTACGGAAACATGTCAGTTTCCGGCCCTCATCTTCAGCGCCTTCCTCCTCATCCTTTCCTCGAGGGTCTCACTCGTTTTGATCTGCCGTTTCAAGGAGTCGGCTACCATTTCTGCCTGCTTGCTCTTCTACGTCAAAGACCGCACAGCCTCCATCGACTTCTCTGGGTCATTCTCATCGATGATGACTACTTCGGCTATGGTTGACACCTCGCCCGGCTTGACATATTCAACACTTTTCTCCTCCATCTCAGCGATCTTTAAGAGGGGTTCACCTGATGGCGACTAAGTGATCTCGAAGTGTTGAAACCAGCCACCCGGTTCCACATGGATTTCGGACCTGAAGTTGCAGCACACACTTACTCTTCTCGAACCGCCATCCCGACGTAAGTCATCGGAACAGAAATATACTGATGGTCTTAGCTTGTAGGCCCCATCTCCTTAACGAAAGAGTCTGAAGTTCTCCTCATCCCTAGCCAATGCTGAGCTAGGTGCCTATGAGGAAGAATATGGAAAGGTTCAACAACTCGTTCAAGGCACCTTATCGATCTATTTATAGGCCTCTAAGTCTGATCTGCAAATAACCATTCTGAACCGACCTGAAATTACCAAAATATCATGGGTTGGGTTAGCCAACAACCAAACTCCGCTATTCTGAAGGGCTATATGCAGACCACCTAGGGTAGAAGGGTAAAATTACCCGGGGTAGAACAGTAAAATCCTCCTTGGGGGTAAGAAGGTAAAAACATCCTTCCTTCTATATGGCGAGTGGGGAAATGACCTACGTGCGAGATGAGCCCACCTGCTCGTCTCGTTGTCCTCCTGCCTTATGAAGCCATCTCGCCCTCAAGGGCCAGCTTGCTCCCTAGAGGACGTCTCACCTACAGTGTCGAGCCCCGTCTCGCCTTCTGTGAGTGGACAACATTCTCCCACTCGCCTCTTCAATTCATCTCGTATAAGAACCGAACTCACAGCCCTGGTCCCCACCCCTAGGTATAAGAACAAGACCTCCACTTCCCTCGGCCCTTAGAGTAGAGGCATTCGAGTGAGCTTCTGCTTTAGAGCCTGAAAAGCCTCATCGCACTCAGGGGTCCATATTAACTTATTGCCTCCTCTTAACGTCCGGAAGAAAGGTGAGCATTTTTCTCATGCTAGGGAGAGGAACCTGCTTAGTCCGTCCAGCTTGCTGGTGAGACGTTGAACTTCCTTGGTATTTCTGGGAGATTCCAGTTCTAGGATCGTCTTTACCATATAGGGAATGGGTTCTACTCTGGATGGGGTAAGGAGATGTCCGAGAAACTTTCCTCTACTAGCTCCAAAGACACATTTCAGGGGGTTGAGTTTCATTTTATATTTTTGTAAGGTTCCAAATGTTTCCTCAAGATCCAAGACATGAGATCTGACATCCCGACTTTTGATCATCAGGTCATCTACATACACCTCGAGGTTCCGCACTTTCTGCACTTGGAATATCCGATCCATCATTCTTTGATAAGTTCCCCCCGTATTTTTTAACCCAAGGGGCATCATGTTAAAACAAAAGCATCCATCCTCCGTGACGAAGGTGACGTCCTTGACGTCCGGAGGGTGCATGCGTATTTGGTGGTATCCTGAAAATGCATCTAGAAAACTCATTAACTAGAAACCGACGACTGAGTCAACCAGCTCATCGATTCGAAGCAGAGGGTAACAATCCTTAGGGTATGCTTTATTCAAGAGAGAGAAATCTACACATATTCTCCACTTACCCTCCCCCTTTTTAACCATTACAACATTGCTTACCAACCCTGGATACTTACACGCAGACACAATTCTTGCCTTAAGCAGCTTCTATACATCCTCTCTGATGGGTCCAACCATCTTAGTGGCAACGGCCCTCTTCTTCTATTGCACCGGACGAGTGTTTGGGTCGAGGTTGAGACGGTGGCAGACCACATTCACATCGATCCCTGGAATGTTAGCCGCGCTCCCGGCGAAGACGTCAATATTCCTCTACACGCATGCCTTGATCTCCTCTTGGTCTTCTGGACTGAGCTCGTCGCTGACCTTTATCTTCTCTTTTCTTCCTTCTTTAGTGAGGATGTCCATCTCTAGTACCTCCACGGCTTCCTTCAGCCTTGACGAATCCTCTTCTTTCTCTTGCTCTCCCAGCATATCCTGCTCTCTAGCTTCCCGGTTCGTTGCCTTGTGCTTAATAATAGTCACCACAATTTCTTCTCAAAGCTTCTCCATCCCCAGCTTGCTAGTGCTCCCTCCTTCTAGTTGTGAAATTCTTCTTTTATCCAGCCTGGGTTCCCCCCCCCCCCCGGGCGACCCTCTTGCTTCCTCCATCTTTCTCTTTTCTTTCCTCCTCCCTCCACCTTCCTTGTACTCCATTTTCCTCTTCCACCTCCATCTCTCCATCTTTCTCTCCTGCCGTTTCCGGCTCCACCGCAATGCCTCCTACCATCTCCACTTCTCTTTCTCCTCCGTCCTCCTCTTCTTCTTTCTCCTCTTCCATCACCATCTCCCCATCCTTCTCTCCCGCCATTTCCGGCTCCACCGCAATGCCTCCTACCATCTCCACTTCTCTTTCTCCTCCTTCCTCCTTTTCTTTTTTTCTCTCTTCCATCCCCATCTCTCCATCCTTCTCTCCCACTATTTTCGGCTCCACCGCAACGCCTCCTACCATCTCCACTTCTCTTTCTCCTCCATCCTCCTTTTATTTCTCCTCCATCCTCCTTTTATTTCTCCTCCTATACTTCATACTAAACTCCTGGTGCCATCATTCCATCCTCTTCCCCATCTCCTCGGCCTCTCCCTACCATGAGATGGTGTTTACCGCCATCACGTAGCATTCCCTAGCCGCCTTTGTGTCTCCCCGTACTCTGATTTGGGTACCTCCGACATTGAGCTTTAGGCACTGGTGGAAAGAGGACGGAACACATCTAAACGAAATGACTAAGGGGCACCCAAAATGGCGTTATAACTGCTGGGGGAATCCACTATGACAAAACGGCAGTTCCTGTATAGCACCCTCAGGGTTACCTGGAGTCCCACTACCCCTTCGACTTCCTTCCTCTCTCCTGAGAATCCGAACAATGGTCCATCTGCTGCTAGCACTCTTCGGGCCTCCACCCTCATCTCGTTAAACTCCTTTTTGAAGGTAACATTTACAAAGCTCCCATTGTCGACCAGAATCCGCGATACTATGAAGTTTTCAATGGCAGTCCGGATCACTGATGCTAAAGATCATGGCAGTGAACCGGTCGCACAAGTAATATAAAATGGGAAAGTTTTCCCATGTATCGATATCTCAAGGAACACAGTAAGGTGGAGTTAATTTTGAGGAGGACTTGAGATTGAAGTCCTCATGGTCGGCGGTAACGATGGGGGTTTTGATTGTTGTGATAAAAAGAAAGTAAAAATCTAACAACTATAGTTATGTCACGCCGCTATGCGATGCTTGGCCAGACGGGATGGAAGACTAGTCGGGCCGCTATGCACCGAATCGATGGGTGGATGGATGAGTAGGCTTGCAGATGAGGTGGTTAGAACGGCGGAATGAGGGTCGAAAGCACCTCTTCGCTACGCACGCCACTAGCAATTTCTAGTGCGACAAGGGTGGATGGTGGTGGATGGAATATGGCGCACCCCAAGCAAATATAACGAAAATACAAACCACAAAGACATGATTTAATATAAGTGTTTTACAACTAAGCACACATCATCTATAAATAAAGTTTACAACAACACATAAACAACAATAAAGGAAGAACAAGGCAAGAGATCGACCGAATCCGAAGTCTTGCTGAGGATTCACGATTGGAATCGTGGGGTTGTCAATCCACATCCAAGCTCAGTCCTCAACTGCGTCCTGGGTAGAGAAGGGTTGTCACCACCATCCAATGGCCCGTCCTCTTCGTGTCACGATAGCGGAAGAAAGTTGCAAGCTTCCCTTTGCTTGATGGCTATGGCGTTGAAGCTTGAAATGAGCCCAAGAGATGATGGAGGAGGCCGAGAGGAAGCTCCGGCTTGGATTTGGCGGTGAGAGCTTGCACGGAGCACCTCCCTATGGTGGATATTGAAGGAGGACGGTGGAATCCCTCCTCGGATATGAAAATGGCGGAGGAAAAATGAGTGATCCCGGAATTAGGGCGGCACCTGCATATTTATAGAAAGCAGAATTGAATAATGCGCACGATCACGGGCGCACGACCAGTGGTCATGCGCACTATGTCCAGTGATCGTGCGCACTATGTCCAGTGGTCGTGTGCACTGGCATGGCAGATTAAGAAGAAGAACAGGGGTACTGCGCACGAGCAATGGCGCACGACCGGTAGTCGTGCGCACTATGTCCAATGGTCGTGTGATTACCCAGACGGAACTCCAAGAAAAGAGGAATCAATGCACATGATCAGAGGCGCAGGACCAGTGGTCGTGCGTACTGTGTTTAGTGGTCGTGCGTATGCCCAGGAAGAACTTGGAAAAGGAATGCAAGTGCGCATGATCATCGACGCACGACCAGTGGTCGTGCGCAGTAGATCCGATGATCGTGCGTAGTATTCCTGTTTCCAAACACTCCCGGAACACGTACACGACCCCTGTACCAATAGGAAAAACAAATCACTGATATGTGGAGACATTCCAGGCTTCCACAATAAGGAGTACAAACAATAAAAGTACAAAAATACACAAAACGGGCCAAAGTGTGCACTTCCTATGGAAATATAGATAAGAAGAAATATGAATGATATAGAACTAAAAGTGAAGTTCAAACGCGTGAAAACTAGCCCAGATGAGTCCGAAAAATCCTATATAAATCGGACTCATCAATCACCAGTGTGTCACAGAAGGGGTCTTCATGGTCCGGCATGTCTTTTCGAGAAAAGGTGATCTTCTCATCCGGGGAGGGGCTTATGACGTCACAGCTACGCTCTGACGGTATATGGTATGAAGGCTCGCCTTTTGGGCTACCTCGATCCCCACCCCCATGGATTACTCTGATTCCCCCTCGGTCCCATACATCCGCTCGATCCACACACCGGTCTTCCTCTCCAGTCCAGGTCATCTCAACTATCCGCACCGGCCTCTGCTGCTCTCCTGCTCCCCTAGCTCTTCTCATTTCCAAGAATTCCGGGCAGGTAGCCGTTGCGTGACCCTCCTCCTCATGGAAGTCACAGTATGGCAATGCTACCTCCTCCCCTCATCTCCCCTACTGAGGGTTTCTCCTCCTTCCCGCTCCTGCTCCTGCTCTTCCTCTCTCTCGGCCTCTACCTCTCCCTCGGCCGATGGCCATAGCTTGCTGTGGCGGGGGTAGGGGTGTTCTATGACCGTACCCCCACCCATGCTGGTTAAATCTTACGAGTCCTCCTGGTTGGTTCATTCCCCCCGGGGAAATCCTCTCCCATGCCCTTGGGCAGGGCCATCCTGCTACCTCCATCCCAGCTCCTGGTATGCCGGTGCCCTAGGCTCTTCTCTTCTCCTCCCTTCTTCCTCTCTCCCTCCTCCTGATTCTCTTGATTCAACCTCCATCAACCTTGCTAGCATTTTTGCAAAAGTTGGATTCGCCGCCTCCATTGTTATTTCCTTCGCAGCCTTCTCCATCAACCCTTCAAATGGCAGTGGCGCCTTCTGACTGAGGCTCACCGTGAGGAATCCCTCCCGTAGCCCCACGGTAAAGGCCATCTAGAGGGCGAATCCAGGCACCTCCTGAATATTCAAGATCTCCTCCTGGAATCTGTCTACATACTGAGCAAGGGACTCATCCACCCTCTGCTTAATCAGAAAAATTGACTCCAGGTTCTTCTTCCTCTTCTTTGAAGTTGAGAAACGCAGCTGAAAGCTCCTGCTCAGGTCTTCGAAGCTATATATCGAGCCTGTCGGGAGCAGATAAAACCAGTCCCTAGCCTTGAACTTCAGAGTGATGGAAAAAAGACGGCACTTGAACACGTTCATCATCGGCCTGATCAAAACCGCATCCTCGAACCATTACAGGTGTTGGAGGGGATCATCTTTCCCCACATAATAGTTCATCTCGGGTTCCCTGAACCCTTCCGGGATGGGAGCTGACAAGATCAACATGCAGAATGCGAACCTCTTGCCCCTGGTCTCGCCGCCCCCACTCGTACGACAACGTCTCCTTGCGAGACGACGCTTGCTGGGCTTGGGAACAACTCCCTTCCCGCCATGTCTCGCCCGCCTCCATCCACCATAACTTCCTTCCCGGGCTGCCTCCCTAGGGCATCTTCTCCCACACTTGCCGAGACGAGCTCTTCCTACGGTGCTAGAGCGGGCCCTTGAGGCAGCGAGGTCGAACAATCACCCTGCCGCTAGATCCCCTACAGCATGTCCATAATGACTTTAATTGACTCCATGAACTCCTCCCTTACAACGAATCCTCCCGAGTTATCTGACCCGTCTCCGTCTCGTTCTCCATGACCTCTTTCCAAGAGGTTGCTCGAGATTCTTCCGTGTGGACCGCGGTCCACGCTCACCGCACCAAAAATGTTGAAACCAGTCACCCGGTTCCACCTAGAGTTCGGACCTGAAGTTGTAGCACACACTTACTCTTCTCGAACTGCCATCCTGAAGTGAGTCACAGGAGCAGAAACAGACCGATGGTCTCAGCTTTGAGGTCCCACCTCTTATGCGGAAGAATCTGTAGTTCTCCCCCTCCCTAGCCAATGTTGAGCTTGGAGTCTCTGAGGCAGAATATGAAAAGGTTCAACAACCTGTTCAAGGCATCTTATCGGTCTATCTATAGGCCTCTTAGTCTGATCTGAAAATAACGATACTGAACCGACCTGAAATTACCAAAATACCCTTTGTTGGGTCTTCCAACACCCAAACCCCGCTGTTCTGAAGGGCTATATGTAGACCAATAAGGGTAGAAGGGTAAAATTACCCGGGGTAGAAGTGTAAAATCCCTATTGGGGGTAAGAAGGTAAAGACATCCTTCCTTCTATATGGAGAGTGGGGAATTGACCAGCGGGGGAGACGAGCCCACCTGCTCGTCTCGTTGCCTTCCCGCCTTATGAAGCCATCTCGCCCTCAAGGGCCAGCCTGCGCCCTAGAGGACGTCTCGTCTACAGTGCCGAGCACCGTCTCGCCTTCTGCAAGTGGACCACATGGTCCCACTCGCCTCTTCAATTCCTCTCGCCAGGTTCTCCTCTCTGCTGCTTGAGCCGCCTCCCGCGAGCCTAAGGTTGTACACGAAGGATTTGGCAGCCCCGATTTATGAGGGAATAGCTTTGGAAGTAGCTTCAAATTTGGTCACGGCGTGCGAAGATTCGGCGATAGTTTCCATCGGCCTCTTATCAGAATCAAAAGTTGCTGGAGTAATCAGCTTCTCAGGTTTCCCCACAAGCTATCAGTCAGAGCTTTCTGACCTTCGACTCTTCCACTTTTTTCTTCTCAGCCGATCTCTTATCGTGCTATAACATCGAGGACATGATGTCCATCTTGCGGAAAGCCGCGTCAGCTTGAAAGATTCTGACTGCTAGTAGCGAGTAACGACCCATGACTTTGCAGAGATCTTGAAGAATGATATAGTTCAGGGCATTTTATAGACGCATCAACATTAAATAAACTTGTGGTCTCCGGTTTACTTCTACATTTTCAAAGTTTTCAGAAACTTAAAAATACGCGGGGATTATGTCAACCCGAAATTCGCGACTAGATCTCATAAATTTAAAGACCGGGCGGCCTGTATTTTCTAGCCACCGTCCACAACATCCAGCTAGTTCTCAGAGAAGCTGTGCGGTCTCCATGTTAGGCTAACGTCCTGATTCGTACTTGGCCCCTCGTGCGCATTTTTTAGTCAAGAGAGCTGACTTGGGTTCAGGGAAGTGCTGGCAGCTGGGCTGCATAAGTAAATGGGAGGAGAAATAAGCCCATAATAGGACATGGGTAGAGACACGAGTGTGTCCCTACCCGTGTATGAGAGGCCAGCTCTCGAGTCGATGACTCGAGTAGGCCCAGAGAAGGACACGGGTTGTGACATGGGCGTGTCCCTACCCGTGTCTATCCAACCAACTCTCGAGTCGACGACTCTCGAGTTATCCCAGAGAAGGACACGAGTAGTGGCACGGGCGTGTCACTACCCGTGTGAAGAAGATATGGGTAGAGACACGGGCGTGTCCCTACCCGTGTGTGTGTCGAGCAGAGCTCGACGAAGTTTGCCCCGATGAGGACACGGGTAGGGACACGGGCGTGTCCCTACTCGTGTACGACAAGTGAAACTCGACAAATCGTGTCCAGAGCAGGACATGGACAGAGAACACGGCTGTGTCATGTGGTCACGGGTAGGGACACGGGCATGTCCCTACCCGTGTTTGTGTACTGAATCGATATTGGAACCGTCGACGACGCTTCGCCGAGCAGGAAACGGGTAAGGACACGGGCGTGTCCCTAACCGTGTCACTTTTCACATATAAGGGGAAATGAAACCCTAGCCATTATTCATCCTCATTTTCAAGCCCTTTTCCTATAGAAACTGCTGTAGAGAGGGAGAAGGTGCTAGACCAAGTCCAAGAGGTGAAGTTCCGCCGCCGCCGAGGAGAAGAAGATGCCGCCGAGAAGAGTGACGAGATCCTTGGATGGAAATGGTGAAAACGTCATAAATGAGATGAGCTTCCTCTCCTCTCCCTTGGTGCTAGATCTGTAGATATATCTAGGTGAGATGTCGACTCAAAAGTGTCTAGACTTGAGAGATGATGATTTCCTAGGAAGAGGCCGTTATAGGGCTTGTGCTCTAAGGATAGTGGTGTCTTCAACCCCTCCAACCTTCTATACGAAGATGGGGGATGGTTTCGTGAAGATAAATAGCCTCATGAGGCTGAATAAGGGATGAGGAATTTCTGGAGGTGATTTTGGAAGATCGACTTGAGGAGGAAGATGAACCGATGTCATTCATTCCGCCTTAAGATGCGTGCAAAATCTGTGTTCTGCATGCAGCGACCTTCTTGGCCATTTTTAGGTGTGATATGTTCAGAACTGGGCTTTCGACTAAACACGAAAGTTGAAGTCCTTGAAAATACCTATCCAATGAATGGTTGCACGACTTCGGGCTAAGTCTGTAGCCACAGGAAAGTCTGAACGAATTTGATGGCCGACAATCCAAGCATGCAGAAATTGTGTTCTGTAGGCAACAGACTTTGAAGCGGATTTCTAATATGATACTGTTGGATCAGGGTTGTGATCTGAACATGAACGTTGTAACCCATGGAAAGACTTTTCCATCGAGGGATTGCACGCCTTCACCGGATTCCTATTGCTTCGGGAATCTCCGGTTGAAGTTGCTGCCCAAATTTATTCTGTATTTAAAATTCTTGGTTGGAGTAGAGTCGGGTTTGGACTCGGTGGGGACAATATAGTAAATTAACTTGAGGTTGGGTGAACTCTTTTATGTTAACCATCATAGTTCAATGAACGATGAAATTGATAATTGGATCCCACTTAATTGATTTGTGAAATGAAGCATACTCGAACGAAACGATTTGGTAGAAATTGGTAAACCAATAGAAATTCGCATCACGTTAATAATGTGTTGAAATCATTTGGAAATGAAATGTAGGATGATAATCTATGGTCATGTGAATGATTGTTTAACTGAATGAATTTAGTAGTCCAATGCTTAGAGTGGCATCTCCCTACGGGTAGCATTGTGAAAGGGTGTAAGTGCGAGTGTTGACCGCACTGAGTTTGTTAGTGTTGAGATGAGTTATAAATGGATGGTTGGGCTTGGTCCTCGGTGCTCATTTCCTGGGGCTCCTTCCGTGCCGAGTGGATAGTTGGGATTGGTCCTCTTGTTTTCTCCAATGCTCCTTCCATACCACAGTGATGTGGAATTACATGCGGTGTGAGTCGACACGGGGTTTCATAATCCTGGGTTAAGGATTTTGTGGCAGTTCAACGGGCTCGCTAGTCGTCACACCGACGGGAGTTGACAGTTAGACTTTAGGCATTTGGGCTTGGTCCTCGGTGTTCATGTCCTGGGGCTCCTTCCGTGCCAAGTGAACGGTTGGGCTTGGTACTCGTGCTTTCTTACGAGGCTCCTTCCGAGTCACACAAGGCCAGTTCGAGGCTTGGTTCTCGGTGCACATCAACCCGAGACTCTCGCCGGGCCATAGTACGTGAGGGGGGATCCGCTATTGTGTTCTTAGCATTGAGGCGTACGGAGGCCTAAGTGAAGCAGTGTGGATGCCCTCTTCGTAGTAGAGAAGCCCGCTCTACTGTCACTGCCTGGCCCCGGCGGTTGATGCCTGAGAGGTTAGCTACCTGCTCGAAACGTAGGAACTACTAGTCTGTGTCGACATAACAGTTGCATGTGCGTGAACATGGGTGAGTCATTGCATTGCACACATACCATTACATACATTGCATAAACAAGATCCTCATCGTATAAGTTTGTATGGGCACTCCTATACGATGAGTTACTTTATGTTAAACTGATCCTTAACTTATAAGCTTGTATGAGCATTCTTATAAGTTAAGTTACTTTCCTGCTGTAGATACTTATACTTGGTGGATTGTTATAGATCATGTAGAACTACTAGATTAAAATGTTGTTAATCATACTGTACCTATTCCACCTGCTTGCACCTGCTTATATTACTTATTATATATTGTACCCTTGTTCATTTCTCCGCTCGGTGCCGAGGAGTCGTCGGGGGAGCGGATGTGAAATGCACTTAGTCTTTTTGACTAACAGTTACTATGTCTTCCTTTTTAGGAGGTCACTCCGCAGGTAGAGGAGCTATAGATTATGCATCAGGACCGCCAGGCCAGGATGACAGGGCCTGAAGGGACGGTACCGTCGCTACTGTCGGTCACCGATGTGAGTGTGGAGCGACTTGATGTAGCCCCTTTGGGCGTTTATTAGCTGTACTCTGATACTTCGTAGAAGCTTGTTGTAGCTTCTATATTTTGTATTCTATGGACGTTTATGCTTATGTGTGGATTTGACTTCTATATTATGTTTGTACAACCCCGTATTCGCCCTTATACAGTTTTTAAGCTTTTTGGAGATTTTGAACTCTCGGTGGCCAATTTTGGCTCTGGCGTGGAAACATACTAGTAGGGGGGAAATCGGCCTCCCCCAGTGGCCCTTTTTTTGGGGGCCGGGGGTCTCGCCCCTGCCCGCGGCATGGTGGGGCGAGACCGGCCTAGGCCGGGGGTCTCGCCCCTGCCCGCGGCTTGGTGGGGCGAGACCGGCCTAGGACGGGGGTCTCGCACCTGCCCGCGGCTTGGTGGGGCGAGACCGGCCTAGGCCGGGGGTCTCGCCCCTGCCCGCGGCTTGGTGGGGAGAGACCGGCCTAGTCCGGGGGTCTCTCCCCTGCCCGCGGCTTGGTGGGGCGAGACTGGCCTAGGCCGGGGGTCTCGCCCCTGCCCGCGGCTTGGTGGGGCGAGACCGGCCTAGGCCGGGGGTCTCTCCCCTGCCCGCGGCTTGGTGGGGCGAGACCGGCCTAGGTCGTGGGTCTCGCCCCTGCCCTCGTCGCCCCTGTGCTCGGCCCCTAGGTGGATGAGGGGCGGGGTGGTTTTTACCCCTTTACCCCCTGGTGTGGTTGTTTCCTATTGGCCCGGAGCTTTTTAGCCCTAGGGGCTTTTCAGTCATTTTGGTCTATGGGATTTGGAAAACTATAAATAGACCCCCTTGGGTGCCTTTGGAGAGGATCCTTTTTTTAGCTTCCTCCTTCCTTAGCTTCTTCTTGCTAGAGTAGAGAGAGCTCTCCAAGGCGCCCAGCCTAGCCCTTTGGTAAGGGAGGGGAAGAGCTCAGGTAGCCTTCCGGGTGTGAGGTGGGACCTCCGTGCTAGAGACGAGGATCTGTTTCTAGCTTCTTGATCCTTTGGTCTGTGACGTTCTCTTGAGTGTAGTAGGTGTGAGGTCACCCCTTTCCAGGGACCCCGAACTCTACAGAGGTCAATTTTGGCTTCAACACTTTGGTGCGGTGAGCGTGGAGAGTGACCAGCACAGAAGATCTCGGGAGAGAGTCATGGCTGGTGTTCAGGGAGGCAGTGATGATCTCGGTGAGCTCCCCAGCTCAGGACCCTTTATGGGGAGGCAAGAGTTCATGGCCTTCATCCAGGGTATCATGGAGATGCTGCGAAGCATTGCTTCTCGGGGTGGCAGCTCCACCCCGACCCCCCAGGAGCTAGCTCCCCCCCTCGCCGAGTCGACTCCCAGGGGTCTAGGCAAGATGACCCCAGCAGGGGGAGAAGGAAGCGCACCAGGAAGAAGGCCAGGAAAGGAGAGGATGGGAGATGGGGTCGAGCGAGACCTCACTGGCCGGGAGTTGTTCTCTAGCCCGGTGAGTGCCAACCTTACAGGCGAGCAGGTTGCGCGAGTGGAGGTGGAGAGACCACCCCTTAGGGGGTCACCCTTCAGCGAGCTGATCATCTCAGCTCACGTTCCCGAGGGGTTCAGAGAGCCAGACATGGCTTACTATACGGGGAAGGATGACCCCGTCCAGCATCTGCAGTGGTTCGAGGATGCCATCTCCATCAGGCCGATGACGGATGCCTTCAAGTGTCGCCTCTTTGCGATCACGCTGAAGGAGAAGGCAAGGGACTGGTTCCATCAACTCCCTCCGAGGTCGATCTATGGGTTCGAGGACTTGAGCCGAAGCTTTCAGCTTCGCTTCTCCACCTCCAAGAAGCGGAAGAGGAGTCCTGAGTCCATCTTCCTGATAAGGCAGGGGCCAAGGAGTCGCTGGCCCGTTACGTAGACAGGTTCCAAGAGGAGATCCTGGAAGTCTAGGAGATGCCGGGGTATGCTCTCCAGATGGCCTTCACCGTTGGGCTGAAGGAGGGCTTCTTCAAGATGAGCTTGACCCGGAAGGCCCCCCTTTCCTTCGAGGAGCTGATGGAAAGGGCGGCAGAGGAGATTGCCATGGAGGCGGCCAACCAGGCATTTGTCAAGAAGTTGGCAAAGCTAACAGAGGCAGAGTCGAAGGAGCAAGGTGGCTCGAGACCTCAGGAAGGAAGAAGGAGAGAAGAGCGGAGAGCTCAGGAGGGTCCGGAACTAGGTTGGAGGCAGCAGGGAGGACCCGTTCAGGGCCCGGGAAGAGGTTACTCCCAAGATGGGGGAAACTTCCATGGGGGTCAAGGGAGGTTCAACTTCCAGAGGCAAGCCCCTAGGCAGCTCCTACCTCCACCACAGCAAGCGATGGAGATTGGTCGAAGGGAGAGGAGGAAACGCCAGGGAAGGAGAAGGGTCAGGGTAGAGTTGTCGTACTGTGACTTCCACCAGGCGGAGGGGCACGCCACAGCTACCTGCCCCGAGTTCCTGGAGGTGAGGGGGACGAGAGGCCCTGCCTAGCTGCAGCCACCAGTACGGGTTGAAGAGGTTCTGCCCCAAGGAGGGGGTGATCATGTTTGTGAGGACCGGGTCGATGTCGGACCCCGAGGCGGTATAGCGGTGATCCACGGTGGAGTGGGGGTTGAGGCCACTCGGAAGGTAAGCCTCAATGTCATGTACCGAAGGAGCGTCGCCTCAACCTACCAAACACCGCCCCAGGAGGAGAAGATCACCTTCTCTGTGAAGGACTTGCTGGATCATGAGGATACGTTCTGTGATGCGCTGGTCATCCAGACGGCCATTGAGGGCTACACCATCTCCCGAATCTTGGTTGACAACGGGAGCTCCGTCAACGTCGTTTTCAGGAAGGCGTTTGATGAGATGAAGGTAGAACCAAGGAGGGTGTTGGCCTCGGACGGACCCCTGTTCGGATTCTTAGGAGAAAGGAAGGAGGTCGAAGGTGGAGTAGGACTCCAAGTAAAGTTGGGAGGGGCCTCAAGGAACTGCTGGTTCGTCATTGAAGGATCAAGCGCATAACCAACTGTTCCAAAAGCCCGGACTGTTGGAAAGGGTGCTACTTAATTTCTTAAATAAGTAGAAGAGCGCCACGGGTCAAGTGAAGGAACGCCGGACCCAATAATCCCCCCCGGCGTCCAGCACAACCCGTCGGCTCAGAGGTGGAGTTACCATATGGCCCACATGGCTCAGAGGTGGGGTTACCACATGGCCCACATGGCTCAGAGGTGGGGTTACCACATGTGCACGGTTTCACGGCTCAGAGGTGGGGTTACCACATGTCCACGATTGCCTGACCCGCCGGACCCACACAGGTAGAAGGGAAAAATCAGGATTTAATAGCGCTCCCCCGGTCTTGAACCCGTGACCTGCTCTGATACCAATTTAAGGATCAAGCGCATAACCAACTGTTCCAAAAGTCTGGACTGTTGGAAAGGGTGCTACTTAATTTCTTAAATAAGTAGAAGAGCGCCACGGGTCAAGTGAAGGAACGCCAGACCCAACAATTGTTGACGCTCCAAGCAGCTACAACATCATCTTCGGAAGGCCCCTCATCAGCGCCTTCCATTGCGTGCCATCTTCCTTCCACCAGTACCTCAAGTTCAGCTCCGGAGGGATCCAGGTCAGAGTCAAGGGAGACTCCAGGATGGCAAGGCAGTGCTACGTCACGGCTGTCAACACCATCTCTTGGTTGGCCAATGCGGAGGAGATGGAGAAGGTCATGGAAAGCTTGAGCAGGATGGAAGTGTCCGAGGAGAAGGAAGCGGAAGACGGCCATCATGCCCAGGCCCCCTGAAGAAGCCTCGCCTTGGGAAGGTCTTTTCTTTTTTTCCTATCTTGTAACAAGCGCTACCCCTGAACAGCTGAGTCAGGGGACCATGTAACCTATTTTTTCCCCGTTGGAGGATGTAGGATTTGGAAAGGTATAATTGAGATGCCTAGTCCTTTTGCTCCGAGACGGTCCCGCTGCCCAGGCTCTCACTAGCTGGGCAGGGCCGGTGGTACCTCTCATTGATGCCTAGTTGTCTGACCTCGAGATGGATTCCGCTGTCAGGCTCTCACCTAGCTGGTAGGGCAGGTTGATCTCTCTGAGGGTGGGTAGGTCTCACCTCGAGATGGATTCCGCTGGCAGGCTCTCATCTAGCTGGCAGGGCAGGTTGATCTCTCGGAGGGTGGGAAGGTCTCACCTCGAGATGGATTCAGTTGTCAGGCTCTCACCTAGCTGGCAGGGCAGGTTGATCTCTCAGAGGGTGGGGTAGGTCTCACCTCGAGATGGATTCTGCTGCTAGACTCTCACCTTGCTGGCAGGGCAGGTTAATCTCTCGGAGGGTGTGGTAGGTCTCACCTCGAGATGGATTCCGCTGTCAGGATCTCACCTAGCTGGCAGGGCAGGTTGATCTCTCGGAGGGTGGTGTAGGTCTCACCTCGAGATGGATTCCGCTGCCAGGATCTCATCTAGATGGCAGGGCAGGTTGATCTATCGGAGGGTGGGAAGGTCTCACCTCAAGATGGATTCCGCTGTCAGGCTCTCACCTAGCTGGCAGGGCAGGTTGATCTTTCGGAAGGTGGGAAGGTCTCACCTCGAGATGGATTCCGCTGTTAGGCTCTCACCTAGCTGGCAGGGCAGTTTGATCGCTCCGAGGGTTGGGTAGGTCTCACCTCGAGATGGATTCCGCTACCAGGCTCTCACCAGCTGACAGGGCAGGTTGATCTCTCGGAGGGTGTGGTAGGTCTCACCTCGAGATGGATTCCGCTGTCAAGATCTCACCTAGCTGGCAGGGCAGGTTGATCTCTCGGAGGGTGGGGTAGGTATCACCTCGAGATGGATTCCGCTGCCAGGCTCTCATCTAGCTGGCAGGGCAGGTTGATCTCTCGGAGGGTGGGAAGGTCTCACCTCGAGATAGATTCCGCCGCTAGGCTCTCACCTAGCTGGCAGGGCAGGTTGATCTCTCGGAGGGTGGGAAGGTCTCACCTTGAGATTGATTCCGCTGCAAGGCTCTCACCTAGCTGGCAGGGCAGGTTGATCTCTCGGAGGGTGGGAAGGTCTCACCTCGAGATGTATTCCGCTGCCAGGCTCTCACCTAGCTGGCAGGGCAGGTTGATCTCTCGGAGGGTGGGAAGGTCTCACCTCGAGATGGATTCCGCTGTCAGGCTCTCACCTAGCTGGTAGGGCAGGCTGATCTCTCGGAGGGTGGGAAGGTCTCACCTCGAGATGGATTCCGCTGCCAGGCTCTCACCTAGATGGCAGGGCAGGTTGATCTCTCGGAGGGTGGGAAGGTCTCACCTCGAGATGGATTCCGCTGTCGGGCTCTCACCTAGCTGGCAGTGCAGGTTGATCTCTCGGAGGGTGTGGTAGGTCTGACCTCGAGATGGATTCCGTTGCCAGGCTCTCACCTAGCTGGCAGGGCAGGTTGATCTCTCGGAGGCTGAGGTAGGTCACACCTCGGGATGGATTCCCCTGCCAGGCTCTCACCTAGCTGGCAGGGCAGGTTGATCTCTCAGAGGGTGGGGTAGGTCTCACCTCGAGATAGATTTCGCTACTAAGCTCTCACCTAGCTGGCAGGGCAGGTTGATCTCTCGGAGGGTGTGGTAGGTCTCACCTCGAGATGGATTCCGCTGCCAGGATCTCACCTAGCTGGCAGGGCAGGTTGATCTCTCGGAGGGTGGGGTAGGTCTCACCTCGAGATGGATTCCGCTGCCAGGCTCTCATCTTGCTGGCAGGGCAGGTTGATCTCTCGGAGGGTGGGAAGGTCTCACCTCGAGATGGATTCCGCTGCCAGGCTCTCACCTAGCTGGCAGGGCAGTTTGATCTCTTGGAGGGTGCGAAGGTCTCACCTCAAGATGGATTCCGCTGCCAGGCTCTCACCTGGCTGGCAGGGCAGGTTGATCTCTCGGAGGGTGGGAAGGTCTCACCTCGAGATGGATTCCGCAGCAGGCTCTCACCTAGCTGGCAGGGCAGGTTGATCTCTCAGAGGGTGGGAAGGTCTCACCTCGAGATGGATTCCGCTGCCAGGCTCTCACCTTGCTGGCAGGGCAGGTTGATCTCTCGGAGGGTGGGAAGGTCTCACCTCGAGATGTATTCCGCTGCCAGGCTCTCACCTCGCTGGCAGGGCAGGTTGATCTCTCGGAGGGTGTGGTAGGTCTCACCTTGAGAAGGATTCCTCTACCAGGTTCTCACCTAGCTGGCAGGGCAGGTTGATCTCTCGGAGGGTGGGGTAGGTCTCACCTCGGGATGGATTCCGCTGTTAGGCTCTCACTAGCTGACAGGGCTGGTTGATCTCTCGTGGAAGCCAAGTCCCTTACCCGGAGGAGTTCTCGCCACCCAGGCTCCCATAGCTGGCATGACAGGTTGACCCCTCCGTGAGGTGAAGTGTCCCTTACCCGGAAGAGGTTTCGCCACCCAGGCTCCCATAGCTGGCATGGCAGGTTGACCCCTCCGGGAGGTGAGGTGTCCTTTACCCGGAGGAGGTCTCGCCACCCAGGCTCCCATAGCTGGCATGACAGGTTCACCCCTCCGGGAGGTGAAGTGTCCTTTACCCGGAGGAGGTCTCGTCACCCAGGCTCCCATAGCTGGCATGGCAGGTTGACCCCTCCGGGAGGTGAGGTGTTTTTTCCCCGGAGGGGGTCTCGCCACCCAGGCTCCCATAGCTGGCATGGCAGGTTGACCCGTCCGGGGGGCCAAGTGTTTTTTACCCGGAGGGGGTCTAGCCACCCAGCCTCCCATAGCTGGCATGGCAGGTTGACCCCTCCGGGGGGCCAAGTGTTATTTACCCGGAGGGGGTCTCGGCACCCAGGCTCCCATAGCTGGCATGGCAGGTTGACCCCTCCGGGGGGCCAGGCGTTTTTTACCCGGAGGGGGTCTCGCCACCCAGACTCCCATAGCTGGCATGACAGATTGACCCCTCCGGGGGGGCCAGGTGTTTTTTACCCGGAGGGGGTCTCGCCACCCATGCTCCCATAGCTGGCATGACAGGTTGACCCCTCCGGGGGGCCAGGTGTTTTTACCCGGAGGGGGTCTTGCCACCCAGGCTCCCATAGCTGGCATGGCAGGTTGACTCCACGGAGAGGCGCGCAAGAAAATTACACTCAGCGAATACGTTGGGTTGGACGTTTCTTTCCGAGCTTGTGCCAACCTCGAAAAGAGCAGGGATTGTGTACAACCCCGTATTCGCCCCTATACAGGTTTTAAGCTTTTTGGAGATTTTGAACTCTCGGTGGCCAATTTTGGCTCTGGCGTGGAAACATACTAGTAGGGGGAAAATCAGCCTCCCCCAGTGGCCCTTTTTTGGGGGCCGGGAGTCTCGCCCCGGCCCGCGGCATGGCGGGGCGAGACCAGCCTAGGCCGGGGGTCTCGCCCCTGCCCGCGGCTTAGTGGGGCGAGACCTGCCGAGGCCGGGGGTCTCGCCCCTGCCCGCGGCTTAGTGGGGGCGAGACCGGCCTAGGCCGGGGGTCTCGCCCCTGCCCGCGGCTTGGTGGGGCGAGACCGGCCTAGTCCGGGGGTCTCGCCCCTGCCGGCGTCTTGGTGGGGCGAGACCGGCCTAGGCCGGGGGTCTCGCCCCTGCCTGCGGCTTGGTGGGGCGAGACCGGCCTAGGCCGGGGGTCTCGCCCCTACCCGCGGCTTGGTGGGCCGAGACCGGCCTAGGCCGGGGGTCTCGCCCCTCCCCTCGTCGCCCCTGTGCTCGGCCCCTAGGTGGATGAGGGGCGGGGTGGTTTTTACCCCTTTACCCCCTGGTGTGGCTGTTTCCTATTGGCCCGGAGCTTTTTAGCCCTAGGGGCTCTTCGGTCATTTTGGTCCATGGGATTTGGAAAACTATAAATAGACCCCCTTGGGTGCCTTTGGAGAGGATCCTTTTTTTAGCTTCTTCCTTCCTTAGCTTCTTCTTGGTAGAGTATAGAGAGCTCTCCAGGGCGCCCAGCCTAGCCCTTTGGTAAGGGAGGGGAGGAGCTCAGGTAGCCTTCGGGTGTGAGGTGGGACCTCCGCGCTAGAGACGAGGGTCTGTTTCTAGCTTCTTGATCCTTTGGTCTGTGACGTTCTCTTGAGTGTAGTAGGTGTGAGGTCACCCCTTTCCAGGGACCCCGAACTCCACAGAGGTCAATTTTGGCTTCAACAATGTTTTGGTTGGGTTGGGATATATTGATATTGGTTGTAGCCGGCAGAATAGGCGTCTTGTGGTACAGGCTAGCCCGTATGCTAATGCTACCGCAAGGCGCCTGTTCTGGGCATAAGACCCCCTCCGTGCTGTGTTTTGGGATTCGGGAGGGGGTCTTACAATTGGTATCAGCTTTCCACGATCCTCAACTAAAGAAATCATTCAACAATGGTACCACCCACGTTCGATTAGTCAGTTTGGGGACAAACTGACTTAGCGGAAGCAGTGGTGTGCCCATATGTAGTTCACACTAAGTATGTCCAACTTTGACCTTAAGATTAGCAAACCTAACCATACGTTTGTATTCTACGTGTAGATTCCAGTGCACGTTGAGCCGATGGGGGGCACTCCTGGCCCTTCCATACCCACTCAGTTCCAACAATCATAGTTGGGACAAACGCCCATGACCATCCTTGATGCCTTTAAGTCGCAGCAGACCCCAGTACAATAACATGCTCCGGGCTCAAACTGGATGAGCACTTTTCGGGCTCTCTCCCCTCCAGCATACCTTGGGACAGAGTTGGCTGTGCACACTGAAGAATGGCTCGACACAGTGTAGGAGCTATTGGCGGGGATCCGTTTCCCAGCCAACATGGCTATAACATTGGCGGTGTCCGTACTGTAAGTACATGCCAAGAGGTGGTGGAAGTCCCTCATGGGCTCCACATTTCAAGGATGAGTTTACACGGAGATAAGCTGGAGCGAGTTCTCAGGAGTGTTCTTAGAGCACTTCATTTCCATCAACTGCTCGAGATGAACTCAAAGAGAGGTTTCTACTGCTGAAGCAAGAATCAAAATCTGTTACGGAATATCAGCGAGAGTTCCAACATCTCGCAAGATTCGCGGACTCATATGATTTGGATGATAGGGGATATGTCAAGCGCTTCTACAAAGGGTTGCGGGATCCCCTGAGGCAGGCCCTTTTGTTTATAGCGGACACTAGCTTGGCGGAGATAATCTACATGGCAAAGAGATTGGAGGCATACCACTTGGGAAGTGCTAAGAGGCCTGCGGAGGGCGTGATGGAAGCTGGCCCAAGCAATAGAAGGAGACAGGACTATAGAGGAGGAAGAGGACGTCAAAGGGGTGGCAGACGTTTCCACCGAAATTTTAGAGTGGAGCATCCGGTTCCACAGACGCCCGCATTGCCTCCTCCTCAACGGCCTCAATAATTTCAGCAACCAGAGGGGCGTTATGGGCGGGTGTGCTTCGAATGCAACCAACCGGGCGACATTCGACGTTACTTCCCGCAGTTGTTTGGGAATGGTCCTCTTGCACTCCCTCCGGCAGCTCCACGGGGATGGGGACACATGCGTGGTCGAGGACGAGGACCACTAGGAGGAAACTCCGGACCGGCTCGAGATCAAGTGTTCGGGCTGGACATGGCGCAGGAGCGAAATTATCAGGATGTGATTGCATGTATGTGGCAGTTAGCTTTCACATTTTCATTGTTTAACTTAAGTTGGTTAAGACATACTAGATATCTAGCGTTGAGTTTTGGTTATTGGTACTTAGGCACCGTGGTAGTCGGTGGGAAGATGGCCCATGCGTTGTTCTATACTGGTGCCTCACACTTTTTTGTGTCTGAGGACTTCATTAAAGACGTGGAGGGTGTACAATATGTTGGATCCCTAGTTGATTTGGGCTATGTTCACTGACTTAGGATGTGACCCATCATGTATAGTCTGGGTCAAGTTTGTGTCTTAGAGTCTAGGACAGTCCTCTATCTCAACTTCAGATGGACCAGCCTTCTTCAAGACCATCAGGAACTCCAGATCTATCAGTTTTTCAGACTAAGTGAAATGAGTTCGACGTTCGTCGAACTCAGCTCGACGAAGGAAGTTGTGCGCTCGACGATCGTGAGACAATTCGCAGTGCTGAGCTCGACGAACTTTGTGCTTTGCTCGACACCAGTTTCTATTTCAAGCATTCTCAGGACTACTTCAATTTCTCTAAGTCCAGCTCCATGCTTCGGTCGACAAATTATATTCTGAGCTCGACGAACTTGGACCTCAAGTTCACAGCTTCTCAGGTCGACGAATGCTAATATGTACTCGACGATTTTTTGTGCTCAGAGAATCTGTGTCGATACTTAGGGCTTGTGTCGACACCAGACGATTTGTGTCGACACCCAGGATTTCAGTCGACACCAGCTTATGTCGACACCAGAGGATTTGTGTCGACACCAAGACCAATCTGTCGACACTAGAGGAGTTGTGTCGACACCAAGATCAATCTGTCGACACCAATGTGTGTCGACATAGCATTTCACTAGATGCAGAGTATTTCGTCCAAGTCCAGAACTTTTCTCAGATCGACGAAGTTTATTCTCAGCTTGACGAATTTGGTTCTCTGCTCAACGAATAATGTTTGTCTAGTATTGAAGATTGTCTATTCAACGAATGAAGACTGGTAGCTCGACGAACTCATCTTAGCTCGACGAACCCAGCTCAGCTCGACGAACTCAGCTTAGCTCGAAGAATTCAAGACTCAGCTCGACGAATTCTGTTCTTCGGTCGACGATTCCCGACTAGGTCTTCTTCTGTTCCCGTCTCATTCCATGGCGCTGATTCCTGGACAATTAATGGCAGTTCTTCACAGTATACTACCGTTAGGATGCGCAGTTAATTCTGGATTATTACATGTCGTTTTCCCATGGAAACAGTTGGGGAAATAATTAATTGCTGCTTCCTTTCCAGGCCGTCTGTCATTACTGCTCGACATTCAAAAATTCGAATGCTCTCTATGACAGATAGAGAGATACAGAAACCAGAAGTAATACAACAAGGATACAAAAAAACAACACCAGGCAACAACAAAAAAAAGATAGACAGTGATTCAGACAACACAAGAAAAAGAATTCATTCTTGGCCCAGAGAGAAATTGATTTAGAAGAAGAAGAAGAAGAACATTACATCAATATCAAGAGTCTTCTTCATCTGCTTTTACTCAGGAGAACTTGAAAACAATACAGTCATATTAGTTGCAAGAAGTTCCTGAAGACTTTCTCTAGACCTGGAATTATACGTCTTTGAAGAGCTATCACCCTGAAGCAGTGCTCCAGTATTCTTCCTGAACCATTCTACATCTCAGGGGGAGCAAAGCTGCTAAACAACATTCCACAAGTCTTCTCATTTGACTTGAGAAAGAGAAGACCTCATCACCCTCACACTCCACCTCTGTACAGGGTTTTAATTCCCTTCAAAATTATTCTGGTTGCAAGTCTCCCAGCAAAAGACTTGAGGGTTTGGTTTTTGGGAACCTGATCAAAAACCCATTGGTGTCAGGACACCTGATCAACCCCTTCCTGCAGTGGATTCCTACCAGGGTGGTAGAAGAGTGGACTACCCAGATTTGGGGAACCACTATAAAATTCTTGTGTCGTCTGGTTGCTTTCTTTTCCTTTTGTTTTCTGGCTTTGCTCTGTGATTGTGCTGTGATTAGTCCATTGCTGCTTTCTAGTTTATTGTATTTGTTGCACACACACACACATACACATCTAAAATACAACAGCAGTTGTAAAAGTTTCAAAATCACCATATACTTTATTCACCACCCCTCTATAGTATATCAGATCTAGCTACACTTTCACAATACTTCACTGGTATAGCCAGAAGAGTACGCCTCCCGGACAGCTCTGATATGATCTCAACCGCCAAGTGCGAATTTATGATACTTATTGGGGGAAAGGCCTTTGATACGCCTGCCACGGTCTTGAGGATGCCGGAATTTGACCTCATTTAGGGCATGGCATGGTTGGACTGGCACTTCGCAAGGATCGACTGTGTGGAAAAACGAATCTATTTGAGACATGGGGACTCTGATGTCATCTTCGAAGGTATTAGATTCGCACCTCATATGTTGTTATCTTCAGTTCAGGCTTTAAAAGCCCATATGAAGGGGGATGAATTCTTCATGATTTGTTTCGAGTTGAAGGAGATAGCGTTGGAAATGAAAGATGTATGAGTAGCGCGGGACTTCCCCGAGGTATTTCCTGAGAAACTGCCAGGATTACCCCCGTATAGAGAAGTTGATTTTCAAATTAATCTAGTAACGGGTGCCAAGCCCGTATCTAGGGCCCCTTACCGAATGGCCCTGAAGGAACTCGCAGAATTTCGAGTTCAGTTACAGGAATTGGTGGAGTCAGCGTCTGTTCGCCCCAGCTCATCACCTTGGGGAGCCCCTATTCTGTTCGTTAAAAAGAAGGATGGAACCCTACGACTATGCATATACTATTGGGAGCTCAATCGACTGACGGTGCGGAACACTTATCCTCCACCCTGGATCGACGAGCTGTTCGATCAACTGGTAGAAGTGCATTGGTTTTCCAAGTTGGATTTACGCTCGGGGTATTATCAATTGAGGATATGAGAGGAGGACATCCAGAAAACGGCCTTCAGCTCAAGGTACGGTTTGTACGAGTTTACCGTAATGCCGTTTGGGCTCACAAATGCCCCTTCGGCTTTCATGAGCCTGATGAACAAGGTGTTTGAGCCTTATTTGGACATCTTCGTCATCGTTTTCATCGACGACATGCTGGTCTACTCAAAGACAAAGGAGGAGCACATAGAACATCTGACCTTAGTATTGAAGAAACTAAAAGAGCACGCCTTGTTCACCAAGTTCAGCATGTGCGAATTATGGCTTAAAGAGGTTGCCTTCTTGGGCCACGTAATCAGTGGGGCTGGGCTAGTTGTGTATCCGGCCAAAGTGCGTGTCGTGAAGGAGTGGTCGCCCTTGAAGTCAGCAGCTGATGTGCGGAGCTTCCTTGGACTTGTCGGGTACTACCGCAAGTTTGTAAAAGGATTCTCAAACATTGCCCTTCCTCTTACCACCTTTACAAAGAATGGTGTGCCATATGAGTGGAAACCCCAGTGATAAGCAACGTTCCAAGAACTGAAGGACAAACTTAGATCTGCACCCATCCTAGCACTTCCGTCTGGGAAGGAAGGATTTCAACTTTACACTAATGCATCTTATCACGGAAAGGGAGCGGTATTGATGCAGAACGGTCATGTAATTGCATATGCTTCAAGGCAACTAAAGAACCATGAACTCAACTATCTGGTTCACGATTTGGAATTTGGGGCAGTGGTGTTCACCCTCAAAGTTTGGAGGCACTACCTATATGGAGTTCATTGTGAGATATTTTCAGACCATAAAAATTTAAAGTATGTTCACACACAGAAGGAGCTTAATTTGAGACAATGGTGATGGTTAGAGTTTCTATGCGATTATGAGTTCACTCTGAACTACCACCCCGGAAAAGAGAACTCGGTGGCCGATGCATTGAGCAGAAAAGTACCAGACTCGAGCTCAGAGTCTCGGTTGAAGCGCATGGAGTTAGTTCGGGTGCTCGAGGAGATGGAGATTACTTTGGTGTATAAGGTTCCTTCGGAAGAGTATACGGAGTACTTGGCGACCATGAGCATAGTTTGCGATATTCGGGACCGAATCCGGACGGAACAAGGAAGGGATACGGCTCTGGCCCTGACAATCAAGTCAATTGAAGATGGGACTACTGATGAGTATACACTAAAAGACGGCCTCGTTTATTTCCGCGGCCGGCTCTACATTCCCAAGGGCGGTAAAATTCGGGAGGATATCTTGAGAGAGTCACATTGCTCTCAGTATTTTGTGTATCCCGGCATTGCCAAGATGTACACCGGCTTGCGGAAGACCATGTGTTGGCTGGGAATGAAGAGGGATGTCAGATATTTTGTTACACATTGCGAAGCCTGTCAAAGGGTGAATGCGGAATGCAAGATTCTCGGTGTTTAATTACAGTCATTGCCCCGGGACGTGAACACCGAGGACACATCCCAACCGCACAAAGTCTAACTGTCGACTCCCGTCAGTGTGATGACTGGCGAGCCCGTAGACCTGCCACACTATCCTTAACCCATGATTATGACACCGCGTGTCGACTCACACCGCATGCAGATGCCACATCAACATAACATGTAAGGGGCCTCGGATGTAAGCACGACGATACAGCCCAAACATTCATTCATACCTTATAACAACACAACCAAATAAGTGACGGTCAACACCGCACTTGCATTCCTTCACAATACTACCCGTAGGGAGACGACGCTCTAAGTATTGGTCTACTAAACTCATTACATTAATCAAACATACTCATGGCCATGATTTATTCTTCTATATGACTCTCAAATGATGACAACATAATATAAACATGTTACGCAGATAAAGATCTATCAATCTCTCCAAAAGTACTAACCTATTATGAACATGATGCGCGTGTAAAGATCCATCACACTTTCCATATGTTAACGGCATTTTATTTACATGATGCGCACAAATAACAATCTTTCAATTCCTATCAAGTCAACTCATTTAAATAAGATTGCTTCTCAATTTGATTTTATGAAATCTAATTAATAAGCTTCGTCAATCATGCAAAGACAATAGGGTTTTGAGGTACTAATATTAATATTCCAAAACTCCCAATTAAATTGCTAGAGGTTCATATTAACCTTATGACTACACTACCCCAGTTTCATAACTTTTTAAAGAGTTTTAATAGCTTATCATATCATTACAAAATTTGTGCCCTAACCTAACATTAGGGTTTTGAGGGGTTTAACAACTTTTAAATCCAATACGATTTCAACCAGAGGACTCTAACTACTCTAGTGTCCTCTCCACCAAATTTCAAGTCATTTCAAGGTCATTTGACCACATTCCCTTCACAAGGCTCCAAAGACCATCCTTAGGGTTTGGTCTTGGTTCCTAGGGCAAATCTTCTCCAATCCACCACATATTCCATGGGAGGGTGTTAAAAGTCATGTCAAGTCAGTGGCCCAAATTTCAGCCTCTGTTGAGGTGATTTGGCCACCTAAACCCACAAGTGCACTTTTGACCTAAATATCCCTTTTTGGGGCAAGCCTAGGGTTTGCTCATTTCCAATCCAAATCATCTCCAAATGAGATGAAATTCATATAGAGAATCATGATGACCCCAAGGACCACTCACCAAACTTTGGGAGTGTTTTAAGTTCATTGGGTTACCTAATTAAATCACATATGATTTATTAAAGTTTTCACAAAACTATAGAAAACTTTTGTCCAAAAATTCTGATTTTTGGATAGTATTAGGGAAAGGTTATGAAAGGTCTATGCTGTAAATTTCAAGGCATTTGGGTGAGTGGTTAGGTGTGGGGATCAATTTTTGTGTCTGGTCACACCTATGTATAGGTTGCACCAAAATGAGTGTTGTGGTCAAACCACTTACCCAAATGGGTTGAAATCACTTTTAAATTAACGTAAACTTCAAGGGATACAATTTATATGTTGGCTACATTTTAAGGTTTGACTTCTAAGGGCCTTATTTTTCTGTTCTAAAATGATGCACAGCAAAAGATATTAATTCACTAAACTATACAACAAATATTATAATTAATTTAAGATGAACACTGTTAATCTTCCTCGTCTACCCGAACAGTAACCTAAAAATAAAACGGATAACTTGTAGCTTTGTTTGAGCCACCGCCGGCCATCAGGCCACTTCCCCGGCAATCCACCGCCACTACCACCTCCATCGAGGTGGTGGCTAACGCCCGACGGTGGTTTGGCCGCCGGAGGTGGTGGTTTCCGACGAACCCGCCACCATGATTTTTTTTTGGAATTTCTCCATTTTTTTCTCACTTGGATCGGCTCGTTTGAGCATGATTCTTATTTCTAAAGATTCCTAAGATCTAACCATAGTACAAGAGGAAGGGGAGGACCTGTGTGGGTGGCTGAAATCTTGTCGATCGCCGGATTGTCATGGGCGTGGTGGTGGTGGTCGGATTTCTGCAATTGCACAGTGGACTTCCTTGGCTCCTTCAGGTAATTTGTGGAACTGAATCCCTAGAGTCCAATTGAGGTTTTAAGGAGGAGAGTTGGTGTTTTGGTGGGTGTAGGCTATCATGGGCTTTAATGCCCCCCCCCCCCCCCCCCCCCGTAAGAGGATTTTGGCCATGGTGGGTGGGGGACGAAGCATGGCTCAATCCAGTCAAATAACAGTTGGTTGCAATGGGGTTGCACTCCCCTTTTCCTAGTGAATTGAATGGGGGGTTGGGGAAGGGGAAGGATGAGCCCCAAAGTCTTTCCTCATTACTCCCCTCTCTTTCTCTCTCTTTCATTTGGAGCTTTTTCTCTCTCTTACTCACCAAGCCCGAAATTTGACTTCTACCTAGCCTAATGGCAGCCCACATATTCATTTCATCCATTAATACAAGGTTATCCCAAGTGAATTGGGCTTGTGCTTGAGTCAGCCCATTTGGGCTAGCTTGACCTAAACCTTGACTAGGGTTGACCTTGGTCAATTTGGTCTTTGAGGTTGCTCCTAATGGGTCCTTGGTGACCCATTGGCCTCCCCTAAGGTCTAGGTAGGGTTGACTTGGCCCTTTGGAGGTCACTTGACCCTTAATTAGGGCACTTTGACCACTTTAGGGCTATAGTTGACTTGGGTCAACTTAGCCTTTTTGGTTGACCCCAATGGGTCCTTGGTGACCCATTGGCCTCACTCTAGGGCTAGGAAGGTATGTGTGGGGTCCACGTGGCTAAGGGAAAGTCAATTGGCCCTGTGTAGGTTAGTTTGACCTATTTATGGTTAGAGTTGACTTGGGTCAACTTAGCAGCCTCTTGGGTGTAGCCCAATGGGTCCTTAGTGACCATAAAGACTACCCAAGGTGTTATGGGTGTTGTGGTGGGGTCATGGAGTCAATTTGAAGCCCAAATATCAAACCCTAGGTCTGGTGGTGAGGTTGTGCTATAGGCACACCAAGGTGATTTTCACCTTGTGTAAGGCCCCTAGCCGATCCAACATGACAGCGTCACGACTCCGCTCTAGGCGACCCTACCGGGCTGTAGACCAAGCACCCCAACCCCTCTCCATCAACAGGCGGGTTGTTGGTGGCCGCATCCTCCCTTTGATGAGGTAAACTCGATAGTCAAGCCCGCACTACGGGGACATCCCAGGAGGTCACCCATCCCAGTACTACTCCAGCCCGAGCACGCTTAACTATGGAGTTCTTTCAACTCTCATCACCAATTGAGCTGCAGCTCAATTGGTGATGAGAGTTGAAAGAACTCCATAGTTAAGCGTGCTCGGGCTGGAGTAGTACTGGGATGGGTGACCTCCTGGGATGTCCCCGTAGTGCGGGCTTGACTATCGAGTTTACCTCATCAAAGGGAGGATGCGGCCACCAACAACCCGCCTGTTGATGGAGAGGGGTTGGGGTGCTTGGGCTACAGCCCGGTAGGGTCGCCTAGAGCGGAGCCGTGACGCTGTCATGTTGGATCGGCTAGGGGCCTTACAATAAAAAGTGCACTTTTATTGTAAAGCCCCTAGCCGATCCAACATGACAGCGTCACGGCTCCGCTCTAGGCGACCCTACCGGGCTGCAGCCCAAGCACCCCAACCCCTCTCCATCAACAGGCGGGTTGTTGGTGGCCGCATCCTCCCTTTGATGAGGTAAACTCGATAGTCAAGCCCGCACTACGGGGACATCCCAGGAGGTCACCCATCCCAGTACTACTCCAGCCCGAGCACGCTTAACTATGGAGTTCTTTCAACTCTCATCACCAATTGAGCTGCAGCTCAATTGGTGATGAGAGTTGAAAGAACTCCATAGTTAAGCGTGCTCGGGCTGGAGTAGTACTGGGATGGGTGACCTCCTGGGATGTCCCCGTAGTGCGGGCTTGACTATCGAGTTTACCTCATCAAAGGGAGGATGCGGCCACCAACAACCCGCCTGTTGATGGAGAGGGGTTGGGGTGCTTGGGCTGCAGCCCGGTAGGGTCGCCTAGAGCGGAGCCGTGACGCTGTCATGTTGGATCGGCTCGGGGCTTTACACCTTGGGCCTTGTTCACCTGGTCTTTTGAGCTTTTTGTGGTTTTGTCATGAATTATTCATGACAAAACCACACTTAGGGGTCTAGTTGACAATGGGATGTTAAAAAGCTCAATATGTAAAAAAAATAATTTTGTCCACGAAATTAAAGTTAAGCCTATGGGTTTCTACTGTAGAAAAAGTATGTAATATCCCTAAGAGTTGAGGGTATACCTGACTCGAAGAGTTCCGGGTACTTTTGTTGCATCAAGTCCTATGGCTCCCAAGTATGCTCCTCCTTCCCATGGTTTCTCCACAGAACCTTGACTAGCGGAACCTTCTTACGACGCAAGACCCGCATCTCCGTATCATCGATCATGATCGGTTCCATGCTGACCGATCGATCCGAGGCCACTGGGCCATCTATAGTGGAAATCAGTTGCACCGGGCATAGTAGATCCCTCCGAAGTGAGGAGACGTGGAAGACATCGTGCAATCCTGCTAACTTCGGCGGCAGCTCCAGTCTGTAAGGCAAGGGGCCGATCCGCTCCAGGATTCCGTAAGGCCCCATATATCTCGGACTGAGCTTCTTCCACCCGCGAACCCGCGAGACTCCATGCATTGGTCGTATCTTCAAGAAAACCTTGTCTCCCACCTGGAACTCTACCTGACGATGTCGTACATCGTAGTATTTAGCCTACCGGCTCTGGGCTTCCAACATCCTATCCCGGATCAGCCTCACCTGAGTATTTGTGTCCTCCACGAACTCTGAGCCGAGTGTCTTCAGATCCTCATCCTGGATCCAAGAAAGTAGAGTCTTGCACCTTCGTCCATATAATGCCTCGTAAGGGGACATGCATATGCTAGACTGATAGCTGTTGTTGTACGAGAACTCTATCAGCAGTAACAGTCTCTCCCAGGGCTCTACGCGGTCCAAAATGCATAAGGGCAGAAGATCCTCCAGTGTACGGTTGGTGTGCTCCATCTGCCCATCTGTCTGATGGTGAAAAGCCGTGCTGAACGTCAGCCGAGAACCCAGGTAGGCAGAAACTGACCTCCACTCTGTGGATGTAAACCGTCCATCCCGATCTGACCGATTGTCCTGGGCACTCCATGATAACAAACAAACTACTCGACGAACCTCCGTACTAGAACTATGATCAGAGTGTCCTTCGCAACTGGAATAAATCTGGCCACTTTGGTCAGTCTGTCGACGATCACCCATATCGAGTCATTCCCCGCATGAGATCGGGGTAGCCCATATAGAAATCCATGGCTATATCCTCAAACTTCCACTCTGGTACCGGAAGTGGCTGTAATAATCCGGTCGGACTCTTGCACTCCGCCTTCACGAGCTGACAAGCCTCGCAATGTGTTATAAAGTACGTAATGTCCTTCTTCATGCCCGGCCAATACATCGTCCTCTTTAGGTCTGCTGTCATCTTTGTTATCCCCGGGTGCACTGAATATCTGCTACCGTGTGCTTCTGCCTTGATGTCATCCCGAACTTGGCCTCCTGCCGGTATATAGACTCTGCCTCTAAAGCATAGCAGTCTGTCTCTCAAAGAGTAATCCCCTGCCGTGCCTTCCTCCAAAGCACTAAATATCGGCTCCGCGCTCATATCCAGCCTCTGCTCGTCCCTAATGCGATCCTGAATGTCATCGGTGGCGATCATCGATCCTATATACTCCATATATAGCTATAGATCATCCTCGGACACTAGTGATATTTGCATCTCCTTAAACGACTTTACCAACTCTAAGGCCATCAGTTGTGGACCCACTCCTGATGTAGTTGCTCTCCGGCTCAGGGCGTCTGCCACCACATTTTCCTTCCCAGGATGATAATGCATGGAATATTGATAATCCGATAGGAACTCTACCCAGTATCTCTGTCTGATGTTTAGCTCCTTCTGCGTGCGTGTCCACATAATTCAGGTTTTTGTGATCTGAGAATATATCGCAGTGGACACCGTAGATGTAGTGCCGCCAGAACTTCAGAGAAAATATGACTGCTCCCATCTCCAAATCATGCACCAGGTAATTTTGCTCGTGCTTCTTCAACTGACGGGAGGCGTAAGCTACCACAAGCTCGTTCTGCATCAGAACGACACCCATTACCTGATATGATGCGTCCGTGTAAACCTGAAATCCTTCCTTCCTAGCTGGAAGAGCAAGGATAGGGGCCGAGGTGAGCCGACCCTTCAACTCCAGAAAGGTAGCCTTGTACCGTGGCGTCCAACTAAATGGACTCTCCTTCTTCGTCAGAGATGTGAGAGGGAGATCAATCCGAGAGAATCCCTCCACGATCTTCCGTTAGTATCCGGCAAGCCCTAGAAAACTTCTCACATTAGTGGTCATCTTCAGTGGCGGCTAATCTCGTACTGTCTGAACCTTTGTCGGATCTACTGCCAATCCTGCTCCACTGATAATATGGCCTAATAAGGCCACCTCCTTTATCCAAAATTGGCATTTGCTGAACTTGGCATATAGCTTGTGCTCTCGGAGCTTCCCTAGGGTCAAAGCCAAGTGACGTGTATTCTCCTCCTCTGTCCTCGAGTAGATGAGGATGTCGTCAATGAACATGATGACGAATCCATCCAGATATGGCTCGAATATCAAGTTCATCAAACTCATGAACGCGGATGGTATATTCGTGAGCTCGAAGGGCATCACGGTAAACTCATATAACCCGTATCTACTGCTGAAGGCTGTCTTCGAGATGTCCTCCTCATGTATACGTAGCTGGTAGTAACCCGACCTCAGATCTAGCTTTGAGAACCAATGAGCTCCCTCCAAATGATCAAACATCTTGTCGATCCTCGGTAGTGGGTACGTATTTCGGACCGTCAGCCATTTCAGAGCCCTGTAGTCTATGCATAAACGGAGTGTCCCATCCTTCCTTTTGACAAACAGCACCGGAGCTCCCCATGGTGAAGAGCTTGGCCGGACAAATCTGGCTTCCACTAGCTCCTGTAGCTGGCTACGGAACTCCACCAACTCCTTCGGGGCCATCCGGTAAGGAGCTCTAGATGCCGGCTTAGCCCCCGGCATGAGCTGTATCTGGAAGTCCTTCTCCCGATGCGGGTTATCCCTGGTAGCTTCTCTGAGAATACGTCGGCAAAATCTCGTACCACTGGAATACTGGAAATAGAATCCTTGGCCTCGGCCATCTCGAACAGCACTTAATTATCTTCATCTCCTTGCAGATGGGCCTTGACGGCCTGTACGGACGATAATAATATGTGGGAGGTAGATGTAATACCTTCGATGACAATGAATGTGTCCCCGTGCCGCACGGTGATCCTCTTCGACAGGCTGTCAATCTGGGCATGGTTCTAATGTAACCATGTCATGCCCAGGATCAGGTCGAAGTCCGTCAACCTGAGGATCGTCGTTAGTGCTTCAAATGCTTTTCTGCCGATTTCTTCCTCCATGTTGCAATGGGCAGAAGTCAATAGTTCTGATCTGTTGGGTAGACGTACCCTCCTTACCAGTCCTGTAAATAGCTCCACACCTTCTAGTCCTTCAATGAAGGCTTCTGATACGAACGAGTGCGAAGCACCCATATCGAACACCGTATGAGCGGGCTTGCCACTGACGAAGACTATGCCTGTAGTATTTAAATGTCTTAGAATTCTAGTTATGGTTTTCTTTCCTATTTCTATCAATTCCATATCACGAGTCTAGATATAAAAGGAAATAACTTAAAAATGACTGACGTACCTGCTATCACTTGCTTCGGGTTCCGGGGCTGAGCTAGGTCCAAGGCGTACACTTGCCCTCTATCATGCATGTAGTCTCCTCCCTGAAATCAACGTCCTTGGCCGTGTCCTCAGCCACCAAACTATCGAGCATGTGGGGCATCCTGAAGTGCTGTTAGGGGTGCTCCCCTCATGGGGCAGTTCCTCTTGAAGTGCCCTGGCTGGTTGCATCGGAAGCATAACTGTGTTATGTCCCCTGTCCTCGGCACTTCCTGTATCTGTAAGGGCTGAGGAGCCAACACTATCGGGTTCCTCTGTTCCTTTCTGTCCTCCTGGCATGGTTGATCCCCATTCCTTATCTCCCCAATGACCTGACGCCGAGGACAGTCTCTACGGCCTCAAATCACTGTGTCGTTTGCTGGTCTCTTCTGGCCCCGAACTGTAAGTTGATCCGCCTCCCGCTTCTTAGCCATCTCTAAGATCCTGGTCAGACTCACATCAGAGACAAAGAGGAGGGCATCTCTCATGTCATCCTGTAGGCCCTTATAGAACCTCTTCGTGTATCCCACATCATCCAACTAATATGAGTCTGCATAGCAGGCTAGATGAGTAAACTCTCGGTAGTACTCCAGCACATTCCTACTACCCTGCCTCAGCTGTATGAACCTATCTTCCAGCTCGTCCCTTGCTGACTGAGGTATAAAATGCTCCAAAAGGGAAGCTCTGAACTCCTCCCGGGTGATATCTTCACAATCCACTCCCATAAAGGTGGTGTCTAGCTGTGACTTCACCACCTCTTCCCATGTGATTCCAAGGAAGAAACTGCCAAAGGAACCGCCTCCTCTATCGGGCATTGAATTCCCGCCAGCATCTCATAGATGATGTCTATCCACTCCTTCGTGCGGACAGCTGACTCTTCCCTGAGGTAGGATGGAGGAGAAAGCCCCCAAAAGGTACTCATCTAGTCGGATGCGGGATTTGGCTACGGAGCCGGGGCCAGCTGATTCCTGAAGGCATCCAGAATGGTCGTCAGTGTTTGCCCCATCTCCGTCTGCTTGAATGGAGTCGAAGTCGGCGGGGTGGAACCACATCCTGTGCCTGGGGTGTACCCTGCTGAGGAGTAGGGTTTGTTGCAGGCTACATAGAAAAATTTCAATCGTTAGATAAGGTAAAAGTGGAATTTATGAATAGAAAGTGGACTTTTACATGTGATTCCCCTCATGGGCACACCATTGCTTCCGCTGCTAGTTTGTCAGCAAACTAAGCTCGGGCGTGGTGGCTAAGGTATTTTGTGGACTGATTCTCTTAGATCGGTGTTTCGCTCTGATACCAGTTTGTAAGACCCCTTTTTTCCTTTTAAAACCCCAGGGTCTTATGCCCAGAATCGCCGTTTTGCGGTGACACCGACCCTCGGAAGGTCGTCACTACAAAACGTCGATTCTGCCGGTGTAATGATCACAAAAAGAAGTAGTATAAACAAAGTTGAATGTAAAACTAGGTCCACAATCTCATATAATATGAAATGAGAAATTACTTCAAGTCCATAGATAATAATAGAAGTACTGAAATAGAACAGTACGAATGAAATATAAACAGGCTTAAGCCCGGTACATCAGATCCTCAGTACAAACACTCGCGGAAGCTAAGTAATCTAATCACTCACTGAACCAGTAGTTGGTGCTCCTGTGCTAGACTGGCTCACATCCATGTGCACCGTACTCCGCTGGTGCTGCATCCCCTACTACTGCTCCCTGTCTCCCATCTGGAGCCCCTGTAATATTATGGTCGTCGCCCATCAGTCAAAAATACTAAGTCCTATCGTCCCCTAACCCTCCTCTAATGGCTCTTAGGCACCAAGCGGGGAGAAGGAAAGGGAAGCTATGAAAGTGGAGAAGTAAAACAAAAGCAGGTGACGGTGGAGCAACTCTAGCAGTTAATATAGTGTATACTAGGATTAATAAAGGGAAGTACAACTAACAGTTCTATAATAGCAGGTGATAGGAATAATCAAAAAAGCTCATCACAAGCAGGTAAAAGCATTCATAAAGAAAGGTAACCATAACTTATAAGCTTGCCCACACGAGCCTATAAGCTAAGGGGTCGTTTTGAAAGGCCTAATGTATAAAACGTCCCATACCAGCTCATACATTAGTGGTAGGGTTGAATGATGATGTTATTGTATGTTATAATGTGTGGGTTTACTGTTAAATTCATGCAGTGCAATACACACACACGACTCTATGCGCAAAGACCTTTAGTTCCCCCCTTTTGTGCAGCTAGCTTCACTCCCAAGAACCTCTATAGTGGCAAACGGAGACAGTGGGTCGTACCCCCCACTCCTAGATAGGTATCCACACTACTAGGCCTAGCCCTTACGTAAGCCTCTGGAAGAACACAACCCAGAGTCACCACGTAGTAATGCTGGCCATATCCACCAGACTTCCTTTGGCTAAGTGTAAACCACACCGCCGAGTCAGCGTATCGATGTCGGTGTGAACGACTGTCAAATACCGAGGACCCACCACCTTTTTTCACTTATTCAAGAACTTCCGAGCCATTGGCTCCACGGACAAAATAGTCCATTAATACTACCACTGAACCTACCGCTCGGATAACCATAACTAACTAACCTCCCGCTACGAGGGTGTGTGAAGGTGAATCACCAGTTTACTAATTTCTCTTTAACATTTGTTCTTACAGCTTACGTTAACCCAGGACTGCCCCTGGTATACCCGGTGAAGGGTTCTAAAAAGGGCACTAGGAACTATGATGGTAGCAATAGCCCACCGTTCCCTTTCCCAAGGCACTTATTATTATTGGGTGTTACCCATTACCCAATCCCTTTTGTGTTACCATGGATCTGACCCTAGTGTGTTTAGACTCTTCTTCTCCTTACGGGGAAAACGATCTTTCGTCGACCCCGAGCACCTACTTACACTAGAAAACCCTTCTGTATTCCATATTAGAACTCCCAATGATGAACACATTATGCTTTATCATAGCCAGCAATCTACATCCCCCACATCCTAAGTTCGTTTCTTGCCCTAACTTATTTTCTGCAGTTTTACTATTTTCAACCCATCCTAAGATAATGAAGTACACGATGGGAGGTACTCCAAATTATCATCCAATCTCCCTATAATATTTATTGGGGCCCTATCCTGACATTTTTGGCCTAAATCTAGGGATTTATAGTTTTCCTAACTTGCTTGATAATTTATTTAATTTCCTAAGAAATCCAAATGCCTTAGTTTGAACATGAAGTACTATTTTCAGGCATGCAAAGTGTTCCACAAAATTATGATAAATACAAGATAACTACTTATCATTAAATTCAGAGTCTCTAAATTTTCCAGCAAGGTCTAGATGTCTAATCACAATTTTGGATGTAGCCAAATTATATCAAATTAAAGAGATAAGTACTGAAAATATACTTCAAAAAACTTTTGAGAAAATTCAAGTATAGACCTAATGACCTATAAACACCACTGATCAAGTTTCATAATCTTCCAACAAGTAATGAGCTCTAAATTCAATTTTACTACAATATACCATTTTGACAAGTCATTGAACTAAGTACAGAATTTATTCAACTAAAAATTGTAATAAAATTCCTATATAAACATATTGACCTAATAACACCACTGGTAAGGTTTCATAATTTTAAAACAAGAAATGAGCTCTGAATTAATTATTGAACAAATTTCCATCTACATGAGCTTGAAAGTAATTACTGTAAATATACATCTAAAAATTCTAATAAAATTCAAGTGTAAGCATAATGGTCTAAAACTCCCTATGCCCCAAATTCATAACATTTCAGTGAAGGGTGAGTTCATAATAGTTAAATTATTATTAAGGGCTAACACATGTATAACAAAGGAGGTCCTAATATTAATATTCCAAAACTCTCAATTAAATTGCCAGAGGTTTATATTAACCATATGACTACACTACCCCAGTTTCACAACTTTTTAAATAGTTTTAATAGCCTATCATATCATTATAATATTTGTGCCCTAAACAAACGTAAGGGTTTTGAGGGGTTTAAAAACTTTTAAATCCAATAAGATTTCTAGCAGAAGGCTCACAATCAGGAGCCGGAAGAGATCAGCTGACGACGCAATGATTGGAGGCCGTAGAGACCGTCCTCGAGGTCAGGTTATTGGGGAAAGGAGGAATGGGGATCAACCTCTTCGGGAGGATAGGCAGGAGCAGAGTAACCCGACCGTGCTGGCTCTTCAGCCTTTACAGATGTTAGAGATGCCAAGGATAACGGACAAGGCACCGACATGTTTTTGGTGCAATTAGCTGGGACACTTCAAGATGAACTGCTCCATAAAGGAAGCACCCCGACCAGCACTTCAGGATGCCCCACCACCTCAGTAGTTTGGTGTCTGACGATGCGACCAAGGATGTGGATTTCATGACAGATACTGCATGCATGAGAGAGGGCAAGTATATGCCATAGACCTAGTATAGCCTCGGAATCTGGAGAGGGTAATAGCAAGTATGCCAGTAAATTTTAAGTTCTTTACTTTCAAAAAAAACTAGATTCATTGATATAGATTAGTTAGAAATAGGAAAGAAAACCAAAACTAGAATTCTAAAACATTTAAATACCTCAGGCATAGTCTCTATCAACGGCCAGCACGCTTATACTCTATTCAAAACTAGTGCCACACACTCGTTCGTTTCGGCAGACTTCGCTAAAGACTTAGGGGTGACGATCACCGCTTTAACATCATCACTCGGAGGGTACGCCACCCAGACGGATCCGTGATGACTTCGTCCGCAAAGTGCAATATGGAAGTTTGTATTGGAGGAAAGACCTTCGAAAACCCGACAATGGTATTGGAAATACCGAGGTTCTATCTTATTTTGGGCATGGCATGGTTGTGTTGGCACCACGCCAGAATTGACTGTGCAGAAAAGCAAGTTGTCTTGAGGTATAAGGACTCGGAGGTCGTTTTCCAAGGTATTGAACTCGCACCTCGTATGTTATTATCTTCTATTCAAGCCGTCAAGGCCCATCTACATGGAGAAGAGGTGTATCCGGTGCTTTTTGAGATGGCTGAGGCCAAAGATTCCATTCTGAATATCTCAGTGGTGCGGGATTTTGCCGATGTATTTTCAGAGAAGCTACCAGGGCTACCCCTGCACCGGGAGAATGATTTTCAGATTCAGCTCGTATCGGGGGCTAAGCCGGCATCTAGAGCTCCTTACCGGATGGCCCCGAAGGAGTTGGTGGAGCGTGTCCCTAAAGGAGCTAGTGGAAGCCAGATTTGTCCGACCTAGCTCTTCACCATGGGGAGCTCCGGTGTTGTTCGTCAAGAAGAAGGATGGGACACTTCGATTATGTATCGACTACAGGGCCTTGAACAGGCTAACGGTCCGGAACACGTATCCTCTGCCAAGGATAGATGAATTATTTCATCGGTTGGAGGGAGCTCACTGGTTTTCAAAGCCGGATCTAAGGTTGGGGTACTACTTGCTGCGCATTCAAGAGGAGGACATCCCGAAGACAACCTTCAGCAATAGATATGGATTGTAAGTGTTTACCGTGATGCCCTTCAGGCTCACGAATGCTCCCTCCACGTTCATGAGTTCGATGAATTGGGTATTTGAGCCATATCTGGATGTCTTCGTCATCGTGTTTATTGACGACATCCTCATTTACTCGAGGACAGAAGAGGAGCATGTGAGACACCTAGCTCTGATGCTGGAAAAGCTCCGAGAGCACAAGCTAATTGCTATGTTTAACAAGTGTCAGTTTTGGCTAAAAAGGTGGCCTTTTTGGCCATATTATCAGTGGAGCATGATTGGCGGTAGATCCAGCGAAGATTTAGGCAGTACGGGATTAGCCACCACTAAAGACGACAACAGATGTCAGAAGTTTTGTAGGGCTTGCCGAATACTACCGGAAGTTCGTGAACGGATTCTCGCAAATTTCTCTCCCTCTCACATCTCTGACGAAGAAGGAGACTCCATTTATTTGGACGGCACGGTGCGAAGCTGCCTTTGAGGAGCTGAAGGGTCGGCTTACCACAGCCCCTATCCTTGCTCTTCCATCATGGAAGGAAGGATTCTAGGTGTACACGGATGATTCCAATCAGGGAATCGGTGTCGTTCTGATGCAGAACAGGCACGCGATAGCCTACGCCTCCCGACAGCTGAAGAAACATGAGAAGAAATACCCGGTGCATGACTTGGAGATGGGGGCGGTTATTTTTGCTCTGAAGTTCTGGCGATAGTATCTATACGGTGTGCACTGCGATATATTCTCGAACCACAAGAACTTGAAGTATGTGGACACGTAGAAGGAGCTAAACATCAGACAGAGACGCTGGGTAGAGTTTATGTCGGACTATCAGTACACCATGCACTACCATCCCAGGAAGACAAACGTAGTGGCAGACGCTCTGAGCCGGAGACCAACTACCTCAGGAGTAGGTACTCAGCTGATTGCCTTAGGGTTGGTGAAGATGTTGGAGGAGATGCATATATCCTTAGTGTCCAAGGATGATCCAGAGCTATATACAGAGTACCTGGCATCGATAATTGCCACCGATGCCATTCAGGATCGCATCAGGGACGGGCAGATGCTTGATGCGAGGACAGAGCCGATTTTTAGGGCCTTAGAGGGAGGCACGGCAGGAGATTACTCCCTAAGAGACGTGCTGCTATCTTTTAGAGGCAGGGCCTATATACTGGCAGGAGGCCAGATTCAGGAGGATATCATGTTAGAGGCACACTATAGCAGATACTCAGTGCACTCAGGGATCACTAAGATGGCAGCGGACCTGAAAAGGACGATGTATTGGCCGGGTATGAAGAAGGATATTACTTATTTTGTGACACATTGCGAGGATTGTCATCTCGTAAAGGAGGAGTGCAAGAATCCGACCGGGTTACTATAACCACTTCTAGTGCCGGAGTGGAAGTTTGAGGACATAGACATGGATTTTATACATGGGCTACCCCGATCTCATGCGGGGAATAATTCGATCTGGGTGATTGTCGATAGACTGACGAAGGTATCCAGGTTCATTCCGGTTGTGAAGGATGCTCCGGTCAGTGTGCTAGTACAGAGGTTCGTCAAGCAGTTTGTGTGCTATCATGGGTTGCCCAGTACGATCGTGTCAGATCAGGATGGACGGTTTATGTACAAGGAGTGGAGGTCAGTTCAGGTTTACATGGCTTCTCGGTTGACATTCAGCACGGTTTTCCACCCCCAGAAAGATGGACAGACAGAGCACACTAATCGAACACTGGAAGACCTTTTGGGCATATGTATTTTGGACCGCGACGAGCCTTGGGAGAGACTGTTGCCACTGATTGAGTTTTGTACAATAACAGCCATTAGTCCAATATAGTAATGGCCCCTTAAGAGGCATTATACGGATGGAGGTGTAGGACCCCACTATCTTGGGTTCAGGATCAGGATCTGAAGGCACTCGACTCAGAGTTTGTGGAGGATATTGATGCTCAGGTTATATTGATCCGGGACAGGATGTTTGAAGCCCAGAGCAGGAAGGACAAATATTACGATGTGCGACATCGTTAGGTGGAGTTCCAAATTGGAGACCGGGTCTTCTTTAAAATACGACCGATGCATGGAGTCTCGCGGGTTCGCGGGCGGAAGAAGCTCAGTCCGAGATACATGGGCTTTATATGATCTTGGAGCGGATCGGCCCCTTGGCTTATAGACTGGAGCTGCCACCGTAGTTGGTGGGATTGCAGGATGTCTTCCACTTCTCTTCACTTAGGAGGGCTCTACTACGCCCTAAGCTGCTAATTTCCACAGCAGATGGCCCGGTGGCCTCATATCGATCAGTCAGCATGGAGCCAATCAGGATTGATGATATGGCAGTGCTGGTCATGCGACGCAAGATGGTTCCGCTAGTCAAGGTTCTATGGAGAAAACATGGGCAAGAGGTGTAACGTCCCAATTCACGCTAGGCCCCTTGTGCGCACTTTTAAGTCAGGAGAGTTGACTTGGGCTCGGGGAGTGCTGGCAGTTAGGCTTGCACTCGAGTAACGGAGATGAAGTTGGTCCAGAGTAGGAAACGGGTAGTGACACGGGCGTGTCCATACCCGTGTGGTTCTCTGGTGTCTCTGCGTCTTCTTTGTGAAATCTCTAGAGAAGGACACAGGTAGTGACACAGGCGTGTCCCTACCAGTGTGTATGTATTCATCGAGCAGATCTCTACTAACACTGTTGATCGTGTTCCTCCTAAGCAGGACACGGGTAGTGACACGGGCGTGTCCCTACCAGTATGTGTCCAAGCAGCAGCTCGACGACTCGTCGAGCAGAGCTCGACGAATCGTCGACCGTTTTCCTCCCGAGCAGGACACGGGTGGTGACATGGGCATGTCCCTACCCTTATGTGTCCAAGCAGCAGCTCGACGACTCGTCGAGCAAAGCTCGATGACTCGTCAAGCAAAGCTCGATGACTCGTCGATCGTGTTCCTCCCGAGCAGGACACAGGTAGTGACACGGGCGTGTCCGTACCCGTATGTGTCAAGCAACTCAACGATTCGTCGAGCAAAGCTCGACGATTCATCGACCACATTCTTCCCGAGCAGTACACGGGTAGTGACACGGGCGTGTCCCTACCCGTGTAGTTCAATTTCCGGTTTTGGCGAATTTTCCGGCCTCGTCGTTTCGAAGGGTCACATTTACTGATTTGATTGGTGGTCCAATTATAGGCTGACACGTGTCTATGTAGTTGCCAAACTTCACACATGAAAAGGGGAGAATATCCTAGTCGTTTCTAGTCTTCCTTCCAAGACATTGTTGTAAGAAATTGCTGTATAGGAAGAAGGTGCTGAGCTGATCTTCTTCCCGTGAAGAACTAACACCGACCGAGGAGAAGAAGATGCCGCCGAGAAGGTTGACAAGATCCATGGTTGGAAATGCCGGAAATGAAGTGAGCTTCCTACCCTCTCCCTTGGTAATAGATCTTTAGTTATTTTTAGGAGAGATATCGACTCAAAAGGGTCTTGATTTGTGAGAAGAAGGTTTCTAGGAAAAGGTCATGCTAGGACTTGTGTCCTAGGATTTAGAGTCTTCAACCTTTCCCTCACTTCGAATGCAGTTTGTGGACTGGTTTCTTGAAGAGAAGTGGCCTTATGAGGGTGAATAAGGGAGGAGAAATTTTGGACGTTATTTGGAAGTTTGGTTGAAGGAAGAAGATGAACCGATGTCATCCAATCTGCTTTAAGATGCGCGTAGAAATCTGTTTTCTGCACGCAGCAGCCTTCGAGGCCGTTTTCAGTCAAGATGTGGCCAGATCTGCGCTTTCGACTAAACATGAAAGTCGCAGCCCTTGGCAATACCTTTCCAACGAGGGCTTAAATGCCTTCACCAGATTCCTGTAGGCTCAGTAATCCACGTTTAAAGTTGTTGTACAGTAATTATTCATGCTCATGTAATTCTCGTGTTTGTTTTGTAGTGGTAGAGAGGTCATAGTACATTAACGTTAACATTTTGTTGAAATGTAATTTATAAGTGGTTGTGATAAATCATGTTAATGATATTTATTGGATTGATCCCTAATGAACAAATGATGTGGAAGAGTGTACTTGATCGAGGTGATTTTGGTGGAGGTTAGAGAAAGATTTAAATATGTGAAATAATGAGAACGTGCTTGACAGTGGTAATGAGTTGAATAATGATGAGTTTGGCTTGAATATGCTGTATATAATTGGTAATGACTGTTACGAACAAATGGTTGTGGTATTTAGTTGAAGGGTGTGTGAAGTATCCTTACACTGATAATGAACCCTTAAGTACCTTGGGGCACGGGGTTGTGAAAGGGAGTATGTGTGGGGGTTTGACCGCACTGGTTTGGAAATGCCAAGAAAAGACATAAGTGGATGTTGGGCTTGGTTCTCGGCGTTCATTCCCGAGGCTCCTTCCGTGCCAAGTGGACGATTGGGCTTGATCCTCGTGCTTTTTCCGAGGCTCCTTCCATGCCACGATGATGTGGAATTACATGCAGTATGAGTCAACATGCGGTGCCGTAATCCTGGGTTAAGGATAGTGTGGCAGGTCTACGGGCTTGCCAGTTGTCATACCGACGGGAGCTGCCAGATAGACTTTGGGCGGTTGGTCTTGGTCCTCGGTGTTCATTCCCTGGGCTCCTTTCGTGCCAAGTGGATGGTTGGGCTTGGTCCTCGTGCTTTTTCTAAGGCTTCTTCCGGATCACAACATAGGCCAGTTCGGGGTTTGGTTCTCGGTGCACATCTACACGAGACTCCCGCTAAGCCGTAGTACGCATGTGAGCTCCGCTATTGTGTTCTTAGCGTTGAGGCGTACAGAGGCCTAGGCTTGGTAGTGTGGATGCCCGCCTAGTATTGGAGAAGCCCGCTCCACTATCACCGCCTAGCCACGATGGCTGACGACTGAGAGGTTAGCTACCTGCTCGAAAAGTGGGAACTACAAGTCTGTGTCGACATAGTGATTGCTTATGCGTGATCATGGGTGAGTCATTGCATTGCATTCATATCATTACATTACATTACATTGCATACACAATATCCTTATCGTATAAGTTTGTATGGGCACTCTTATACGATGAGTTACTTTACTGTTGAGCTGTTCCTTAACTTATAAGTTTGTATGAGCATTCGTATAAGTTACTTTCCTATTATAGATCTATATTCTTAGATGGGTTGATATAGCTTGTGTAGAATTGCTATAATAGAATGTTATTAATATTATTTTACATTACTCCTATTGGTTCTCATGACATGTATACTTACTCCACTTGCTTGTACTACAGCATATATAAATATATTGTACCCTTGTTCCTTTCTCTGCCCGGTGCTGAGGAGTCACCGGGGGAGCGGATGTGATAGACACATAGTCTTTTTGACTAACGGTTGCTACGTCTTTCTTTTAGGATGAAACCCCGCAGTCGGAGCAGCCGCAGATTTTGCAGCAGGAAAGCCAGGCCAGGACAACAGGGCCTGAAGGGACGTTGCCATCGCTACCGTTAGTCACCAAAGTGAGTTTGAGAGACTTTTGATGTAGCCCTTTTGGGCAAGTTGTACCTGTACTCTAATATTTTAGATGCTTATTGTTTCTTCTTTTCTTGATGTACTTTTGGACTAATTTACTTATGTGTGGATTGACTTCTATTTTATATTCTTGATTGGGTTGGCATTGAATGATATTGTTTATGGTCAGCAAGATAGGCATCTTGTGGTGCAGACCACCACGTGCGTTGGTGCCACCGCAAGGCGGCTGTTGTGGGCATAAGACTCCCCTCGTGCAGTGTTTTTTGTTCCCGGAGGGGGGGGGGGGTCTTACAAATGGTATCAGCTTGCTACGATCCTGAACTAAAGAAGTCATTCAACAATGGTGCCACCCCCGTTCGATTAGTCAATTTGGGGACAAAATGACTTAGCGGAAGCAGTGGTGTGCCCATATGTAACTCACACTATATATGTCCAACTTTGAACTTAAGACTAGCCAACCTGACCTTAGGTTTGTACTCTATGTGTAGATCCCAGTGCACGTTGAGCTGGTGTGGGCACCCCCGCCACGTCCATACCCACACAGTTTCAGCAATCGGATCTAGGGCAGATTCTCATAGCTATCTTGGATGCCTTTAGATCCCAACAAGCCCCCGTATAACAACAAGCTCCGGGATCCAGTTGGTTGAGCACTTTTTGAGCTCTCTCCCCACCTGCCTACCTTGGGACAAAGTCGGCAGTGCGTACAGAGGAATGGCTCGACACCGTGCAAGAACTACTGGCGGGAATTAGATGTCCAAACTATATGGATGTGACCCTGGTAGTGACACTTCTGGAACTGCATGCCAAGAGGTAGTGGAAGTCCCTCGTGGGCTCCACCTTTCAAGGGCGAGTTTATATAAAGATTAGCTGGAGCGAGTTCTCAGGGGCCATCTTAGAGCACTTCATTCCCTCATCTGCTCGAGATGAACTCGAAGAGAGATTTTTACAGCTGAAGCAAGGATCGAAGTCGGTTACGAAGTATCAACGAGAGTTCCAACACCTCGCGAGATTTGCTGACTCATATGACTTGGATGACAGAGGATATGTTAAGTGCTTCTACAAAGGGCTGCGGGACCCCCTAAGGTAGGACCTTTTGTTTATAGAGGACTCCAACTTGGCGAAAATAATTGACATGGTGAAGAGGCTAGAAGCAAACCACTTTGGAAGTGGTAAGAGACCTGCATAGGGTGTGATGAAAGTTGGCCCTAGCAATAGAAGGAGAGATGACTACAGAGGAGGAAGAGGACATCAGAGAGGTGGCGGGCGTTCCCACCGGAATTTTAGAATGGAGCACCCGGTTCCACAGCCACCCATATTGCCTCCACCTCCACAGCTTCAATAGTTTCAGCAACCCGAGGGGCGGAATGAACGAGTGTGCTTCCAATGCAACCAACCGGGCCACATCCGACGTTACTGCCCGCAGATGTTTGGGAATGCTCCTCTTGCTCTCCCTCCAGCAGCAACTCGATGGCGGGGACATATGCGTGGTTGAGGACCATGACCACGAGGAGGAAACCTCGGGCCTGCTCGGAATCAGGTGTTTGCGCTGGACATAACACAAGAGCGGAACCCTCAGGAGGTGATTACAGGTATGTTACAGTTAGTTATCACATCTTCATTATTAACCTTAAGTTGCTTAAGATGTACTAAAGATCTAGCTTTGAGTATTGCTATTGGTACTTAGGCACCATGGTGGTCGGCGGGAAACCGACTTATACATTATTCGATACCGGTGCCTCACACTCGTTTGTGTCTGCAGACTTCATTAAAGACCTAGAAGGAGTGCAATACTTCACTGGTATTGCTCGAAAGGGTACGCCTCCCAGACGGCTTTGAGATGACTACAACCGCCAAGTGCGAATTGGAGATACTCATTGGGGGGAGGCCTTTGATACCCCTTCCACAGTTTTGACAATTCCAGAATTCGATCTCATTCTGGGCATGGCGTGGTTGGATTGGCACTACGCAAGAATTGACCGTACGGAGAAGCGAATTTACTTGAGATATGGGTACGTTGACGTCATCTTTCAAGGTATAAAATTCGCACCTTGTTTGTTATTATCTTCGATTCAGGCCGTGAAAGCTCACATGAGGGGGGAAGAAGTCTGCATGATATATTTTGAACTGAAGGAGATGAAAATAGCTATGAAGGATGTGCGAGTAGTGTGGGACTTTCTCGAGGTATTCCCAGAGAAATTGTCAGGATTACCCCCGCATTGAGAGGTCAATTTTCAAATTAAGCTAGTAATGGGTGCCAAGCCCGTCTCTATGACCCCTTACCGAATGGCACTGAAGGAACTCGCAGAGTTTAGAGTTCAGTTGCAAGAACTGGTGGAGTCATGGTTTGTTCGCCCCAGCTCATCACCTTGGGGAGCCCCTGTTTTGTTCGTTAAGAAGAAGGATGGAACCTTGCGATTATGCATAGACTATCGGGAGCTCAATCGACAGACGGTGTGGAACACTTATCTGCTACCTAGGATTGACGAGTTGTTCGATCAATTGGTAGGAGCGCATTGGTTTTCCAAGTTGGATTTGCGCTCGGGGTATTATTAGTTGAGGATTAAAGAGGATGATATTCAAAAAATAGCTTTCAGCTCAAGATACAGTTTGTACGAGTTCACCGTGATGCCATTTGGGCTCACAAATGCCCCTTCAGCTTTCATGAGTTTGATGAACAAAGTGTTCAAGCCTTATCTAGATATCTTCATCATCATTTTTATCGATGACATTTTGGTCTACTCAAAGACAGAGGAAGAGCATGGCGAACATCTGACTTTAGTACTGGGGAAGCTAAAAGAGCATGCCCTGTTTGCTAAATTCAGCAAGTGCGAATTCTGGCTTCAAGAAGTTGCCTTCTTGGGCCATGTGATCAGTGGGGCTGGACTAGCGGTGGATCCGGCCAAAGTACGTGTCGTGAAGGAGTAGTCGCCCTTAAATTCAGCGGTCGATGTGCAGAGTTTCCTTGGACTTGTCGGCTATTATCACAAGTTTGTAAAAGGGCTCTCAAAGATTGCCCTTCCTCCTACTACCCTAACAAAGAAAGGTGTGCCATATGATTGGACACCGCAGTGTGAAACTGTGTTCCAAGAACTGAAGGATAGACTTACATTTGCACACATCCTAGCCCTTCCGTCTGGGAAGGAAGGATTTCAATTTTACATGGATGCATCTTATCAAGGGATGGGAGCAGTATAGATGTAGCACGGTCATGTAATTGCTTATGCATCAAGGCAACTAAAGAAGCATGAACACAACTATCCAGTTCACGATTTAGAATTGGGGGCAGTAGTGTTCGCCTAGAAGGTTTGGAGACACTACCTATACAGAGTCCATTGAGAGATATTTTCGGACCACAAAAATCTAAAGTATGTGCACACTCAGAAGGAACTGAATTTGATGCAGCGGCGCTGGTTGGAGTTTTTGTGCGATTATGAGTTCACCCTGAACTACCATCCCTGTTGGGTACATTGCAAAATGTGTACCAGATTTGAAGATGCCTCACCTTACTCAATGATATGCATCAAGGTGTACTTGATGTTGTTTTGAGTTTATATGTACAGGTTAAGAAAATGCAGGAATGCAGGAAAAGTTTCTAAGTCCATGAGTCGACACCAGAAGAAGCTGTGTCGACACTTATGAAGGCTTGTATCGATACTGGAGAAAAGCTGTGTCGACACCTGGAGTCAATTGTGTTGAAACTTGGAAAGGCTGTGTCGACACCAAAAGAAACTGTGTCGACACACAGAGGCGGAGTCGACACACAGAAAAGCTTAGTCAACAGCAACTGTATCGACACATAGAGGCAGTGTCGACACACAGAAGACTTTGTCGACATCAACTGTGTCGACACACAGGACTTGTGTCGACACATAGCAGAGTTTCAACAAAGTTGATTTTTGTGAAGAAAAGAAGTGACTGTGTCGACACACAGAACTAGTGTCGACACATTCTACAGAAGCTGTGTCGAGAAGTTGTGTCAACACCAAGGGAGATGTGTCGACACCACCGAGGCTTGTGTCGACACTTAGTCTACTTGTGTCGACACATGATGAAGTTCAGTCTCGACATTTTGCTGACAGAGACAAAGTTTCAAGAAGTGACTGGAAGACTTGACAGCTGCCATAACCAACTGGTCTACTGAAGCTGTCAGAGCTGTCAGAAGTACGTTAGAAACCGGATCAGCCGGTTACCATGGAGGAAGTCTATATAAAGACATTCTCTATCAACAAGAGATATGCATATACATGATAGATAGATGAGATAAAAACACGAAAAACGAAGAAGATTTTCAACAGAAGATCTAAGAAGACATTCTGAAGTGGTGATCAACTCAGAGTTTGTCAAGAGAATTCAAAGAAGAATCTTCAGAAGAATTTGGAGAGAGAGAGCTCCATCTATTCAAGTGAATAAAGGGACTTACATCAACAAGTCTCTTAAGTGCAGATTCTGAACCATTCTGCCAAGAAGAATTCAGATTGATTTCTGAATTTCAAGAAAGAAGCTGATTGAAGATCAACTTCAAAGGAGATCAACCCTACTGTGTTCAGATTCAAGAAGCTTTGAAGAAAGTTAAGACAGGTTGATCTCTAACATCAAATTCTTTCAAGAAATGATCAAGAAACCTTCCATCCTTTCTCTCTCAACCAGGGTGGTGGTAAATTTCATATTTATATCTATTTTCAGTACGATCTTTTTAAGATCTGAGTTGTAAGCCTGATTTATAAAGGCTTAGTTGTAGGAGATTAAATTCTATGAGTGGTAGGCCTTGTTGAAGGCTGAGGTAGGGCTGGGAGCCTGAGTTGTAGGAGATTTTCATCTCTGAGTTGTCGGCCTTGTTGAAGGCTAAGGTAGGGCAGATTGCCTGAGCTGTAGGAGTGTGGACTCACTCTGAGTTGTAGGAGCCTTGTTTGGGTTCTGAGCTGTAAGATCTGCGGATCTGAGGAGAAGGAAAGAAGTTCGATCAAATCTAGCACACTACTAGATAGGCGAAGGGGGAAAGTGGATGTACCCAGACCTTGGGGAACCACTATAAATTAGTGTGCCATCTGTGATTGTGTGTGGTATTGTTATTTCTGTACTGTGATAGTTGTAGAACTATATGTTTCTATTAATTAACTGAATTAATTTTCTGCCTTAGAAGAAAAAGGAATTGCATCTATTCACCCCCCCCCCCCCTCTAGGTGTTTAGGAACCAATTATTTCAAGTGGTATCAGAGGGAGGTTCCTCAAAGAAAGACTTAACAGTCTGAGTAAGATCTGTAAGGCAGAAGTAAGTTAAAGAAGATGGGTTCAGGAGAAAACCATAAAGAACTTGGTTCAATGAAGTTGTCTATCTGCAGTAAGGAAATCTTTGGAATATGGAAGGAAAGGGTCAGACTATTTATGGAGGCATCTGATCCTAGAATTTATATAACAGTTAAGGAAGGACCATATATTCCAATGAAGGTTTCTGTTCTTGATGCTAATCAAAGGATTCCTAAGGATTTTCAGAAATAACTAAGGATGAGATCATCTTGGTTACAATGGATAAAGGAGCACAGAATATTATAGTGAGTGTCATAGATGACTCAACATTCCAGAATATGATTCACTGCAAAACCTCCAAGGAGATGTGGGACACATTGGTTATCTACATGGAGGGTTCTGAAGAGGTTAGGCAAGATAGAAAGTCTATGCTTAATCAAGAATATGAGAGTTTCAGACAAGCCAAGTCTAATAGCATAACTGAATGTTATAAGAAGTTCTACAGAATTTTAAATGAACTAATGTCCTATGGAAGAATCTTCAGTACATTTGAGCTGAATGAAAATTCATTAGGTCTTTGACTAAGGATTAGGATACAAAGATCTGTGTCATAAGGGAAGTGGCCAGACTGGCAGAAATTTCACCTCCAACACTGTTTGGCAAATTGCTGTCTTATGAGATGCAGGTGTTGGCCAGAAAGGAGGAAGAGAAAAATACAAAGGTTGACTATAGAGATAAGTCAGTGGCCTTCAAGGTAGCAGCCACAAGAAAGAATAGGAGGATGTCTCCATCTTCTCCTAAGAAAGCTGCAGAAGTGATCTCAGAAAATTCTGATAATCACAGTTCAGAAAGCAGTAATTCTAATGAAGACTTTGTTGCTTTCACAAGGTAGTTTCAGAGATTCTTAAAGAAGAATCAGTGGAAATCTAAGCCATCCTCATCTCAGTCCAAGGATGACTATTATCAGAAGAGGAAATCATCAAGGAAGGACAGGAGTGGGACAAAGCCTAGTAAGTCAACTACATCAAAGATTATTTGCTATTGCTGTAACAGACCTGGACATGTTGTGGCTGACTGTCCAGATAAAAGGAAGGAGCATGCTGATAAAAAGAAGTCTCAGCACAAGAGCAAGAAGGAGAAATCCTTGGTAGCTAAGAAAGAGAAAAGTTGGACAGATCAATCAACTTCAGAGTCTGAATCTGAGGTTGAGGCCTATATTGGTTTGTTTGCAACAGAAGAAGAGGATGAGTTCTTGAAATTACTGGACTCTATCTATGAGCAAGAAGACCATCAGTGCAAAGGACTGATGGTTATGTCTGAAGAAGACCAGTGTCAGGATCAACCTGGTCCCAGTATGGTAAAAAGTTTATCTATAGATTCTGATTACTACACTGGGTCAGAATCAGATGCATCTGCATCAAGAGATGTGGATGGGTTTGAATCTGAAGGAGATATTCATCAGCTTATAGATGAATATGGGGATTTGTTGCAGGTACTCAAGAGAAGCAAAAACCTGGCCAAAATCAGGCTAAGGAAATTGCAGCTCTTAAATTGGCCGCATCTGATTCAGAAAAGCTGCTGGATCAGAAGATGAATGAGAGTGCCAAGCTAAAAAACATAACTGTTATTTAGATGGGTACAATCACATTCAAAAATGATTAGATCAAAAGTCTGGAAGACAGACTTCAGAAAGAGAAGGAAATAATGGCTAGTTTCTCTAAGCCAAAATCTGTCCTACCCTTAATTGATGACTTTGTGTCTCGAAAGGGTAAGGCAGGATTAGGCTTTAAGGGAACTGCATGGACTGCCCAGTCCAATAATAAAGGCAAAGCCCCAGCACAAAACAAAAGATCTGCTTCCAACAATACAGCTAAGATTGTACCTAAAAAGAGGTATAATAAGTATGAGTGCTGGTGCTATGGCAAGATAGGCCATTATGCCTTAGACTGTTGGCACAACACCAGTGTTAGGAAGAATAGCAGTCTACCTATTAGAAGAGCTGCAGGCAAATTTGTCAAGTTTCAGGCTAACTTGAACCAAGGACGCAAAAGTTATTTGGGTTCAAAGGTTAAGTAATCTTTGTTGCAGGTGAGTCCAAGTTGCCATGCCCCTATATGGTACTTGGATAGTGGATGTTCCAGACACATGACAGGAACAAGAGTATTGTTGAAGGACTACTCACCAATATTGAATGGGCCTAAAGTAATCTTTGGTGGTTCTGAAAAAGGAGTTATCAAAGGGTTTGGTAACATTTCTAACAACTTAATCACTATCACTTAAGTGACTTATGTGAAGGGTTTGAAACACAACCTAATAAGCATAAGCCAGATGAGTGATCTTGGATATGACATTTCATTTATCAAGAATGGGTGTCATATCAAGAGGTCAAGTGATCAAAAAGTCATATTGACTGGCTATAGAAAAAGAAATGTGTATTGCCTAAACTTTGGGAGTGAGAATAAAAATTCTCCTATCTGTCTTGTGGCTAATGAGAAAGCCTCTCATTGTGTCAAATGGCACAAAATGCTAGCTCATCTTAACTACAAGACTATTGGCCAACTCTTTAGTAAAGAGTTAGTGAGTAATGGTCCTCAAGTTAAGTGCTTTAAGGATGGAATATGCTCAGCTTGTCAAAAAGGCAAGCAGACCACATCCTCCTTTCATAGCCTAGAAACCAAAGACTCAGTGAGGTGCTTATACCTCTTGCATATGGATTTATTTAGTCCTATGCCAGTTCATAGTCTAGGTAGGAAGGTCTACACTTTTGTGGTTGTAGATGACTATTCTAGATTTTCATGGGTATTCTTTCTGAGGCAGAAATCTGAAACCCCAAATGTCTTTTTCAATTTTGTCAAACAAATTCAGAATGAATTAGATAGTTTAGTGTTCAAAATCAGAAGTGACCATGGAACTGAATTCCAATCTGAAAGTATGACAAGGTTGTGTGAAGAATTTGGGATTCATCAGGAATTCTCCTCACCTAGAACACCTCAGCAAAATGGCATTGCTGAAAGAAAGAATAGGACATTGATTGAGGCTAGAAGAACACTATTGAGTGACACTACTATCCTAGAATATTTCTGGGCTGAGGCAGTAAACACTGCATGCCATGTGCTCAATAGGGCTTCCATCACCAGAATTCACAAAAAGACACCTTATGAGGTTATGAAAGGCAGAAAACCAAACTTATCCTATTTTAGGATCTTTGGTTGCAAGTGCTATGTGCTTAACAATGACAAGTCTCACCTAACTAAGTTTGCTGCCAAATCCCAAGATGGGATATTTGTTGGGTACAGCAACAATAGTAAGGCTTATAGAGTCTATAACTTGACAACTCAAGTAGTAGAAGAGTTTGTTCATGTCATATTTGATGAATCTAGACTTATTAACAGTGAGTTGCCTAGTAGTTCTTGTAGCTCTACAGGTATACAGCAGAAGATAGACCAGCTTACTATCAAAGAAGATCCAACTGCAAAGCAGGATGAGGAAAATGGTAGTTGCTGTCCATGGGGAGTACAAGACACTCAAGAGGATGATGAAGACCATGAGGTGCAGCATAATGAAGGGATTGAAGAAGGTCAAACTGTTGATAGATTAACTCCAACAGTTTGATATTTAAAGGATCATCTTGCACACCAGATCATTGGTGATCCAAGACATGGAGTACAAACAAGAAGCAGGAATTTAAACACAGTTCTTTGCTCAAGCTTCTTATCTCAACTGGAACCCAAGAGATTTGAATAAGTTATTCAAGACCCACACTGGATTGATGGTATGCAGGAGGAGTTAAATCAATTCAGAAGGTGCAAGGTCTGGTAGTTGGTTCCAAAACCAAAGTGCCACATTGTCATAGGGACAAAGTGGATTTATAGAAACAAGCTTGATGAGAGTGGAATCATAGTGAAGAACAAGGCAAGACTAGTTGCCAAAGGATACAGGCAGGAAGAGGGCATAGATGATGAATTGTAAATATACGTATTTTTGTGCACATTAATTTAGTCATTTTCATTTATTTTCGTCATTTTTACTTATTTTTGTTCAATAAAATGCTCTTATTCTTGTAAATTTATTACTAACTTGTTTTATTTTATTTTGCAGAAAAATTTCCAAATCTGCCAAAATTGGGCAGTACACGCCCGTGACAATTTGGTCACGCCCGTGACCGGGCCGTGACATTGCATTTCCCGTGAAATCGGATGATTTCTGAAGAGAAAAGCTCGACACTCCTGGAGTCACGCCCGTGTCACCCGACACGGGGCGTGACAGCAGCCCGTGTCCCCTCCTCTCGACGAATTCCGCTCGACGATCGTCGAGTGTCGACACCAACAGTCACGCCCAGCGTCACGCCCGTGACCTAGGGCGTGACTCAATCTCAGCTCAACAATTTCAACTCGACACTTTCTGCTCGACATTCGTCGAGTGTCGACACCAACTGACACGCCCAGAGTCACGCCCGTGACCTGGGGCATGACCTTTCCAGCTAGCCCGACAAGATGCTGCCGAAGACTTTCGGCGCAACCCGCGCTCGGTTCTACCTCCCCGACACGCCCAGAGTCACGCCCGTGACCGGGGGCGTGACTGCCGCGAACTCATCCCGAAGTCAACTTTCCTGTCCAATTGCCGGCCGCCTTCATGAATAGTACTGTCACGCCCCCCTACACGCCCGTGACCTAGGGCGTGTACTTAGAATTTTTTGCCTATAAATTGCCCATTTCTGTAAGGTCCAAGGGTTCAGATTTTTGGGCCATTTTAGTGTCTTTTTGTGGGCTTAATCCGTGGATACTAGTGCTATGTAAGGAGATTTCTCCCTTCTTTATTTCATGTTTTGTTTTGCTTTATCTTTTAGCTTTGTAATAGCTTGATAATTTTAATAAAAATGTTAGATTTTCTCTCTCTATATAGCATGAAAATTCATTTGGATGGCTTACTTCTTCCCCTTTTTATCCTTGGTTTCATCTTTGTTCCTCCTCTTATGAAAAGTGTGTGTATGTGTATGAGTGTAACTTATTTACTTTACATGTTTTTAGTATTTCTTCATGATAGGTTTTGTAGTAGTTTTCATTTCCATGCATGTATGATATGGTTCTCATCTTCAACATGTTCTTTAATGTTTCTTTTGTTTATTATTTCATACTTATGAATTTGTAAAAGAGATTTGAAAGTGAACTTTATTTTCTTTTCTTAGTTTATTTTGTAGGATTGTAAAATCTCTTTTTGTTCTTTTCGTCTTCTTTTCATTTTTTTATCACTTTCATAAAAACATAAGAATGAAAATCTTGTAATTTTAATTTTCCAAAAACTTTGATTTTTAAATTTGTTTTGAAAAACTTTTGTCTTCTAAAAATTGTAATTTCTTTTTTTTATTTGTTTTTGGCAAAACCTAAGCTTGAAAAAGTAAAAGTTTTAATTTTTAGGTAACTTTCATTTTGCTTTCAATTAGTGTGTGTGAGTGTATGAGCATAAATTTTCTTTTGTTCTTCTTAATTTTCATGTTGTGTGTGTGAGTGTATGAGTATAATTTTTAATGCTTTGTTCAAATTATGTAGAGTGTGTGAGTGTAGGTGTTAGCTTTATTGCTTTCCTGAAATTCATTTGGAGTGTGTGTGTTTGTGTGTATTTATTTCCGCCTACTCGTTAAGAGTTAAATGGCGCATCGTTTTCATTTTCAGTCCTACTCGTTTGAGTAGGACTTGTTATTTTCTTTCTTTATTTTTCCGCCTACTCACTTGAGTTAAATGGACGGATTTTTATTTCCCTGTAAATATTTGAGAAAGCCCTGTAATCGCATTTATTTTCTCCTACTCATTTGAGTAGGACTCGCTTTCATTTCAGTCCTACTCATTTGAGTAGGACTTGCAATTTTAAGCTTTTATTTCCCGCCCCCACTCGTTTGAGTGGGACTCGCAAATTTTAAATATGCAAATTTCTTTTATGTGTAACTTAGTTTCCGTTTAATTTATAATTTGGAGTGTGCGTGAGTTCTTGTTTTAGCTAACTTTTCAGGTTTCTAAATGTTTGTTATTTATTTTTTTGTCCCCTTCTTATAATCGTTTATCGTTTAATTTCGAACTCGTGCCTCACTAAATTATAAGTCGTCCCCATACCGATGTGTGTCTAATCGCTATTAGCCTCGGCATCGAAGAGCATTGGGACATTTAAAATGATTTCTAATAATTGAAGCTCTTTATTTTCATTTTAATTTAAGGACTTAAGGTTTACCCCGGGTTTACGACGCGTAGGACCACATATCGATATGTGGGCCCTATTTCCGTAGTCCATATGCTAGCTAGCCGAGAGGCCGTGCATATGGATCGATCACCCCTGGGTAAATAGAGTTGCGTGCATACCCTCGAGAGAGGACAAACGTAATTCTACCGGATTGGGTTCCCCACCCAATAGCGGGGTTCTTAGCGTAAAGCGGGCATTAAGAGGAATCCTTCGTCGGACTAACGTTCGGTCGAATAGTCTTAACGTTTAGGTGAGCGATATCCCTATAGCTAGGTGAGCTCACATTTGTGGAACCTCCACGGCCAAGTTGCCTTATTATTAATTTGAAAACTAAGTCCTATAATTATTAAAAATTGTTTTAGTCTTAATCTGATTCGATGCCGAGCGTTAACCCTTCATCGAATATTTTCTAAATCGTTTTTTCGCTGCTTTGCTTTTCCGTCTTTTATTAAGTAAAAAAAATCCACCTTTCTTTCAGTAAAATAATAGTCCTCCCGGAGGAGTAAGAATAGTCAACACGACCCCGAGAACAATATGACCTCGGTATTCCCCCAAATATCGAGTACTACTTGCGATAGGTGCACTTTCCTACCTAAGCAAGCCCGCGGCGATCGACTCACCGAACCAACCACAGTAAGAGTCTGTTCGCGGGCCCATCAAGTTTTTGGCGCTGTTGCCGGGGACTCTCTTATCGAGTTGCTATTTCGAATTCCGGAGTCTTTTACTTTTACTTATTTTCTATAAAAAAAACTAAAAACTTTATTTTAAAACAAAAAAAAAAGTTTATTTTGTTTTATTTTTGTTTGGGTGTATGACCCGTGGACAACCCTCCGAGTCTGAAGATTTTGACTTCGACCCTGAGATCGAACGCTCTATTGCGCGTATCCGATCTCAACGCTGAAATCCTTCTTTAGATCCCGAGGAATCTATCGGAGAACCCACTGTTGTAGTTATGGCCGCGCCTAACCTTCCCCCGACGGCCGAGCGTACTATGTCTTATTACGCCCGGCCTAACCTGGATGATTTTGGGTCGAGTATTGTTCGCCCTGCGGTGGCGAATAATAATTTTGAAATAAAGTCAAGTGTCATTCAAATGGTCCAAAATGCCGTGCAGTTCGATGGACTGCCGGATGAGGACCCGAATGTCCACTTGTCCAATTTCTTGGAGATATGCGACACCTTCAAGATTAATAGCGTCATTGATGACACCATTCGTTTGCGCTTATTTCCTTTTTCCCTTAAGTCCAAAGCCAAGGCGTGGTTGAATGCCCTCCCGCGAGGATGTATCACCATGTGGGCTGAGTTGACGGAACGGTTCCTAACGAAGTACTTTCCGCCCGCAAAAACTGCAAAGTTGCGGGTGGACATTTCTTCGTTTGTGCAAAACGATCCTGAGTCTCTATACGAGACTTGGGAACGGTTTAAGGAATTCCTCCGCCGTTGCCCGCACCACGCGCTGCCAATGTGGTTGCAAGTTCAAATTTTTTATAATGGGCTGAATTTTCAGACGCGTCAAATGATTGACGCGGCTGCCGGGGGTACTCTAAACAACAAAACCCCCGAGGCCGCCCAGGCTTTATTCGAAGAGATGGCTATGAACGCCTATCAATGGAACGTCCCGCGGGGATGCCCAAAGCCGGCGGCTGGTCTTTTTGAAGTGGATGCCACTGCTCTCTTGACCCTTCAAGTTGAAAGGTTAACAAAGCAGGTGGCGGAGATGTCTGCTGCCTCTTCCACTCCGCCTTGTTTTATTCCCCCTAACGTCTGCATAGCTGAAGAGTTCGTGGACTTCATGGGAAATTCGGGTCGTCCTCCCTTCAACCCCAACAACAACCCTTATAGTAATAACTATAATCCGGGTTGGAGGAATCACCCCAACTTCTCGTGGAGCAACCCGAATAATGCTCAGCGTCCCCCTATTTCTTATGCGCTCGGATTTCTTCCTCCTCCTCCTCTTCCGAAACCCTCCCCGATGGAGGAAATTTTTCGAAGTATATTGCGTCCAACGAGTCAAATATCCGGAACATTACCGGATCGCTAAAAACACTCGAACAACAGGTTGGACAGCTGGCGAGGATGATGTCCGAGCACGCGCTCGGGGCACTGCCGGGAAACACGGAGCCCAATCCGCGGGAGAACGCCAACGCTATAACCCTTCGTAGCGGAAAGGAGGTGGTCGATCCAAAACGGACCGACCCTCAGGTACATATTTCACCTCCGACTCCTCTTCCCCTTTCTTCGCTTACGCCGCCTTTACCAATTATAAAAGAAAAAATTATTTTAAACAAGGCTCTTCCATATCAGCATAAGTTAGAAAACGAGCGTCAGGACGCGCAATATGCAAAATTTATTTTATTATTAAAACAGATTCACATTAATGTTCCTTTTTGCGAGGCTATCTCGCAAATGCCCAAATATGCGAAATTTTTAAAAGAACTACTTTCTAATAAACGCAAATTAGAGGATATTTCGCATGTATCTCTCAACGCCGTCTGCTCGGCGGCCCTTACTAATAAATTGCCCACAAAACAAAACGACCCGGGACGGTTTTCCATCCCGTGCCTTTTTGGCGATATATTAGTCAAGTACGCCTTAGCTGATTTAGGGGCTAGCATTAATCTGATGCCGTTCTCGCTCTTTTCACGTTTAGGTTTGGGTACTCCTAGTCCTACGAATATGCGCATCCAATTAGCGGATCGCTCGGTTAAGTTCCCTATCGGGGTAGTGGAGGACGTCCTTGTCCGAGTCGACAAGTTTACCTTCCCGGTAGACTTCGTCATCTTAGATATCGAGGAGGACGCCGAGGTACCAATAATACTCGGTCGCCCTTTTCTCGCCACCTCCCGCGCACTAATAGATGTTAGTAATGGTAGTCTTCTCCTCCGAGTAGGGGATGACCAAGTTACTTTCTCTATTAATCCCTCGATGGACAATTTGTCATCGAGCGACGATTTCTGCTACTCTTTAGATACCTTTTTTGGAGATCGTTCTTCTCCCGTTTTCGAGTCCGTATTTTTAAACGACGATATTTATGCGCTCGAAAATTTTAAGTGCGATGAGGATACTTCTTTCGAATTTCCTTTCGAACCAATTGGTAAGAAAGACATAGGCATTAAAACCTCCCTAGAAGAACCGCCCATCCTAGACCTCAAACCCCTACCCGCATCACTCAAATACGCATTTTTGGGAAAAGGCGATACGCTTCCCGTTATCATTTCTTCGGACTTGAGTGATTCGGAGACTTCCGATTTATTGGAAGTTTTATTTAAACATCGCCACGCAATTGCGTGCAAATCTCTGACTTAAAGGGGATTAGCCCCTCCTTTTGCACCCATAAGATTTTTCTTAACGATAATTGCCGCAAAACGATTCAGCCGCAGCGTCGTCTTAACCCAAACATGAAAGACGTCGTTAAAGCTGAAATTATTAAGTTATTAGATGCGGGGATTATCTACCCTATTTCGGACAGTGCATGGGTTAGTCCCGTGCATGTCGTGCCCAAGAAGGGCGGTCTTACCGTAGTGGCGAATGAGCATAACGAGCTCGTCCCAACTCGTGCTGTTACGGGTTGGCGAGTGTGCATCGATTATAGAAAACTTAATGATGCCACCCGCAAGGACCATTTCCCTCTGCCATTTCTGGACCAGATTTTAGAGCGTTTATCCAGTCATCCGTATTATTGTTTTCTTGATGGTTTATCGGGATTTTTCCAAATCCCCATTTCCCCCGATGATCAAGAGAAAACAACTTTTACTTGCCCGTTTGACACCTTCGCATATCGAAGAATGCTATTTGGACTCTGCAATGCGCCGGCTACATTCCAAAGATGTATGCTAGCGATCTTTGGCGAGCTAGTAGAAGACATTATGGAAGTCTTTATGGATGACTTCTCTGTTTTCGGACGCTCTTTTCCCGATTGCCTTCACAATTTAGATCGTGTCCTTCAACGGTGCGAGGACACAAGCCTTGTTTTAAATTGGGAAAAATGCAACTTTATGGTTCGAGGAGGTTTTGGTCCTCGGCCATATGATTTCGTCTAAGGGATAGAGGTGGATAAGGCCAAGATAGAAATTATAGAAAAACTTCTGCATCCAACAAACGTAAAATCTATTAGGAGTTTCTTAGGCCATGCGGGCTTTTATCGACGCTTCATTCAAGACTTTTCAAAAATAACAAAGCCGTTTACTCACCTCTTGGAAAAGGAATCACGCTTCATCTTTAGTAGAGAATGCGAGTCCGCCTTTAATTTAATAAAACAAAAATTTATCACTTCACCAATTTTAGTGGCCCCTAATTGGTCCCTTCCGTTCGAAATTATGTGCGACGCTAGTGATATTGCCTTAGGTGCCGTTCTTGGGCAACACGTAGAAAAACATTTTCATCATATTTATTACGCTAGCAAGACGCTCACTTCCGCACAAGTAAATTACACGACAACGGAAAAGGAACTCTTAGCCGTCATTTTCGCTTTCGATAAGTTTCGCTCGTATATAACGCTATCTAAAGTTATCGTTTTTACCGATCACTCCGCGCTTAAATATTTATTAGCTAAAAATGATGCGAAGCCCCGCCTTCTTCGATGGATTCTCCTCCTACAAGAGTTTGATTTGGAGATCCGAGATAAGCGGGGAGCGGAAAATCTAGCGGCAGACCACCTCTCCCGTTTAGAAAATCCGGGTGCGGAAGCGCTCGTCGAATCTGAAATAAATGACAGATTCCCCGAGGAACGCCTTCTTGCCATTAATAAATCTTCGTCATCTTCGCCTTGGTTCGCAGATTTTGCAAATTACTTAGTAGCGCGGGTGCTTCCAAAAGAGTTTTCAAGTCATCAAAAGAAGAAATTCTTTTCTGACTTGAAAAATTTCTTTTGGGAGGACCCATTTCTTTTTCGTATCTGCGCGGACCAAGCGGTCCGAAGATGCGTTGCGGGTGTGGAGTGCTTACAAATTCTTAAGCACTACCACGAGGGTCCAACCGGTGGGCATTATCAAGCCAACCGGACCGCTCGGAAGGCGCTAGAGGCGGGCTACTTTTGGCCCACTCTCTTCGAAGACGCGCATAATTTTGTGCGCGCATGTGATAGCTGTCAGCGGTCGGGTAACATCTCTCGTCGCGACGAGATGCCCCAAAACATGTTTTTAGAGTGCGAAGTCTTCGATTTATGGGGCATAGATTTTGTTGGCCCCCTACCTCCATCTTTCAAAAATATGTATATTTTAGTGGCGGTCGACTACGTATCAAGGTGGGCGGAAGCGCAAGCTCTCCCCACCAACGATGCGCGAGTCGTCGTTACATTTCTTAAAAAACTATTTTCTCGCTTCGGCACGCCTCGCGCATTTGTTAGTGATAGGGAAACGCATTTCTGTAACGCTCTTATGGCTAAGACGTTAGCTAAATACGGAGTCACGCACAAGCTTGCCACCCCCTACCACCCGCAAACAAGTGGCCAAGTTGAGGTAGTAAATCGAGAGATTAAGTGAATTTTAGAAAAAACTGTTTCGCTAAATAGGAAAGATTGGTCCGTTAAACTCGACGATGCGTTGTGGGCGTATCGGACGGCATACAAAACTACAATTGGTTGTACGCCGTTCCGGTTAGTCTACGGCAAAGCATGCCATTTACCCGTAGAATTAGAGCATCGCGCTCTTTGGGCTTTAAAACTCTTAAACCTCGACTCCAACTTAGCCGCTCAAAATAGAAAACTGCAACTAAACGAGCTCGATGAATGGCGTGCGAACGCTTACGAGAGCAATAAATTCTATAAGGAGCGCTCTACGTTATATCACGATCGAAAAATCAAGTCCCAAAAATTATTTTCTCCGGGCGATCTTGTCCTTCTTTACAATTCACGTCTTAGGCTTTTTCCAGGTAAATTAAAATCTAGATGGTTCGGTCTCTTCCTAGTTGAAAAAGTTTTTCCATATGGAACCGTACTCGTCTCCCACCCGGACAAAGGTTCATTTAAGGTAAACGGTCATCGGTTAAAGTCTTATATAGCAGGCGACCCAGTGATCGATTTTAGCGAAACCATAACTTTCCTCCACATTATAAACCCGCCAAAATAGTCAAGCTACACGACTATAAACAAAGCGCTCCTGGGAGGCACCCCTCGCTTATCTTTTTCGCTCTTTCCTTATTACCTTTGCTGTTTTTTTTCTAATAAACGCAGGGTTTTTGATTGGACTTCCCCGAACGCGTTTCAGGGACGTTTCTACCCCCCCTCTCTTTACTTTTGTACATATCGCATTTTAATTTTTTGTTCCGCATACTTACGTTACAACATTGGGGACAATGTTGGACTTAAGTATGGGGGTATTTTCGTGCTTTACTTTCTGCACTTCATTTTTTTCTGCATTTCAAAAATACAAAAAAAAACATATAACAACAAAACAAAAACAAAAAAAATTAAAAAACATCTTAAAATAAAAAAAAATTAAATGAAAAATCCAAAAAAAATTTTCTCTTTCTTTCTTTTTTCCAAAAACTCAAAAACAAAATTCAAAAAAATATATAACAAAACAAAAAAAAACAATAATATTTAGTTTCACTTTGTAAATATTTTTTTCATTTTTTGTACATACTCTTTTCTCTCTCCCCATTCCTCATTCTTGTAAAAACCTCTCTTTTTCTCCCTTGATTTTGTACATATAATGAAAATTCTCTTAAAAAATACAAAAAAAAGATAATAGGTCAAAACAAAATTCAAAAAACTTTTGAGAAAAACAAAAATACAAAAAAAAGATAATAAATGAAAAACAGAAACAAAATGATGATAAAAACCATAAAAATAAAAAAAAATGTTTTGAAACAAATAAATCAAATATTTCATCCTTAACTTTCCTGCTATCCAAAAATTCCGTTTTGAGTTTATTTATATGCAAATTTGATTAATTCTTTGTTCACTACCCGTTTGTTAATTATTGACTGAAAAATTTAAATACCCGGGGTTAAGTTTTAAAGAATTCTTTATGCTTTGTTAAAAATAGCGAACTCGTTTAAGGCACTACTTCTAATTTTTCATTGATAGGAGCACGTATATTATGTTAGGAAATAACGACTATAGAATTCAATTATACTTACTTTTAGCTTTCTGAAAAAAAATTGGAACGTACAAATTATTAAGGTTGCTCTCAAAACTTTTTAGGATTAAAATCTAGTTTTCCTTTCTCCCCTTACTTTTCATGACCTACTTAGCATGAAAAATTTCTATCCTTAAAAGATCCTATGTCAATGGGAATAAGATTTCGTTCCGTAAACATAGGCACCCAATAATTTTAAAAGATTATATATGGAGTAAGAGGATAAAATTCATTACTCCTACAAATATACATTGTGTTAATTTTATTCTTATGAAGTTGGAAAACAAAATTTATATTAGGAAAATAAGATTTCGTTTTCCTAATAATCCAAAAGAAAAAAAAATGGAGGTTCGAGAAAAAATTACCTCGCCTCAAAAATCAAAACCCTCTTCATAAACCCACTACCCCCTTAGCCAATTACACGATTCTAGAATTAATCCAAAAATCTTTTTGATAGCATAATTAGTAAATTGTATTATTTTCAGTAGCACTCGTATAAGCTAGAGTTCTTATAATTCCAGACTATTTTCGTTAATCTAACCATTACAAATGTTGCCTTCTATTTGATTACATCAAGAAGTCTTTTGGCCAAAACTTTTGCGCTATTTAAATCATCTACATAATTTTAGGACTTAACTCTTACACCCCGTATATTTATTTCGATCTCTCGTATAATTGATTAAGCGGTAGCTAATCTTAGAGTTTTTTTATTCCTTATAGATTCACCCCAAACTTTTGCTCTGGAATAGCAAAAGCCTAAGTATGGGGGTATTTGATGAATTGTAAATATACGTATTTTTTTGCACATTAATTTAGTCATTTTCATTTATTTTCGTCGTTTTTACTTATTTTTGTTCAATAAAATGCTCCTATTCTTGTAAATTTATTACTAACTTGTTTTATTTTATTTTGCAGAAAAATTTCCAAATCTGCCAAAATTGGGCAGTACACGCCCGTGACAATTTGGTCACGCCCGTGACCGGGCCGCGACATTGCATTTCCCGTGAAATCGGATGATTTCTGAAGAGAAAAGCTCGACACGCCTGGAGTCACGCCCGTGTCACCCGACACGGGGCGTGACAGCAGCCCGTGTCCCCTCCTCTCGACGAATTCCGCTCGACGATCGTCGAGTGTCGACACCAACAGTCACGCCCAGCGTCACGCCCGTGACCTAGGGCGTGACTCAATCTCAGCTCAACAATTTCAACTCGACACTTTCCGCTCGACATTCGTCGAGTGTCGACACCAACTGACACGCCCAGAGTCACGCCCGTGACCTGGGGCATGACCTTTCCAGCTAGCCCGACAAGATGCTGCCGAAGACTTTCGGCGCAACCCGCGCCCGGTTCTACCTCCCCGACACGCCCAGAGTCACGCCCGTGACCGGGGGCGTGACTGCCGCGAACTCATCCCGAAGTCAACTTTCCTGTCCAATCGCCGGCCGCCTTCATGAATAGTACTGTCACGCCCCCTACACGCCCGTGACCTAGGGCGTGTACTTAGAATTTTTTGCCTATAAATTGCCCATTTCTGTAAGGTCCAAGGGTTCAGATTTTTGGGCCATTTTAGTGTCTTTTTGTGGGCTTAATCCGTGGATACTAGTGCTATGTAAGGAGATTTCTCCCTTCTTTATTTCATGTTTTGTTTTGCTTTATCTTTTAGCTTTGTAATAGCTTGATAATTTTAATAAAAATGTTAGATTTTCTCTCTCTATATAGTATGAAAATTCATTTGGATGGCTTACTTCTTCCCCTATTTATCCTTGGTTTCATCTTTGTTCCTCCTCTTATGAAAAGTGTGTGTGTGTGTATGAGTGTAACTTATTTACTTTACATGTTTTTAGTATGTCTTCATGATAGGTTTTGTAGTAGTTTTCATTTCCATGCATGTATGATATGGTTCTCATCTTCAACATGTTCTTCTTTAATGTTTCTTTTGTTTATTATTTCATACTTATGAATTTGTAAAAGAGATTTGAAAGTGAACTTTATTTTCTTTTCTTAGTTTATTTTGTAGGATTGTAAAATCTCTTTTTGTTCTTTTCGTCTTCTTTTTCATTTTTTTTATCACTTTCATAAAAATATAAGAATGAAAATCTTGTAATTTTAATTTTCCAAAAACTTTGATTTTTAAATTTGTTTTAAAAAACTTTTGTCTTCTAAAAATTGTAATTTCTTCTTTTTATTTGTTTTTGGCAAAACCTAAGCTTGAAAAAGTAAAAGTTTTAATTTTTAGGTAATTTTCATTTTGCTTTCAATTAGTGTGTGTGAGTGTATGAGCATAAATTTTCTTTTGTTCTTCTTAATTTTCATGTTGTGTGTGTGAGTGTATGAGTATAATTTTTAATGCTTTGTTCAAATTATGTAGAGTGTGTGAGTGTAGGTGTTAGCTTTATTGCTTTCCTGAAATTCATTTGGAGTGTGTGTGTTTGTGTGTATTTATTTCCGCCTACTCGTTAAGAGTTAAATGGCACATCGTTTTCATTTTCAGTCCTACTCGTTTGAGTAGGACTTGTTATTTTCTTTCTTTATTTTTCCGCCTACTCACTTGAGTTAAATGGACAGATTTTTGTTTCCCTGTAAATATTTGAGAAAGCCCTGTAATCGCATTTATTTTCTCCTACTTATTTGAGTAGGACTCGCTTTCATTTCAGTCCTACTCGTTTGAGTAGGACTTGCAATTTTAAGCTTTTATTTCCCGCCCCCACTCGTTTGAGTGGGACTCGCAAATTTTAAATATGCAAATTTCTTTTATGTGTAACTTAGTTTCCGTTTAATTTATAATTTGGAGTGTGCGTGAGTTCTTGTTTTAGCTAACTTTTCAGTTTTCTAAATGTTTGTTATTTGTTTTTATGTCCCCTTCTTATAATCGTTTAGCGTTTAATTTCGAACTCGCGCCTCACTAAATTATAATCCGTCCCCATACCGATGTGTGGATAATCGCTATTAGCCTCGGCATCGAAGAGCATTGGGACATTTAAAATGATTTCTAATAATTGAAGCTCTTTATTTTCATTTTAATTTAAGGACTTAAGGTTTACCCCGGGTTTACGACGCGTAGGACCACATATCGATGTGGGGGCCCTATTTCCGTAGTCCATATGCTAGCTAGCCGAGAGGCCGTGCATATGGACCGATCACCCCTGGGTAAATAGAGTTGCGTGCATACCCTTGAGAGAGGACAAACGTAATTCTACCGGATTGGGTTCCCCACCCAATAGCGGGGTTCTTAGCGTAAAGCGGGCGTTAAGAGAAATCCTTCGTCGAACTAACGTTCGGTCGAATAGTCTTAACGTTTAGGTGAGCGATATCTCTATAGCTAGGTGAGCTCACATTTATGGAACCTCCACGGCCAAGTTGCCTTATTATTAATTTGAAAACTAAGTCCTATAATTATTAAAAATTGTTTTAGTCTTAATCCGATTCGATGCCGAGCGTTAACCCTTCATCGAATATTTTCTAAATCGTTTTTTCGCTGCTTTGCTTTTCCGTCTTTTATTAAGTAAAAAAAATCCACCTTTCTTTCAGTAAAATAATAGTCCTCCCGGAGGAGTAAGAATAGTCAACACGACCCCGAGAACAATACGACCTCGGTATTCCCCCGAATATCGAGTACTACTTGCGATAGGTGCAATTTCCTACCTAAGCAAGCCCGTGGCGATCGACTCACTGAACCAACTACAGTAAGAGTCTGTTCGCGGGCCCATCAATAGACTTTGATCAGACTTTTGCTCCAGTGGCAAGGTTGGAAGCAATAAGGCTATTCCTTACCTATACAGCATATCAAGGCTTCAGAGTGTTCCAAATGAATGTTAAGTCAGCATTCTTAAATGGAGACTTAAAAGAGGAGGTATATGTATAACAGCCCTCAGGTTTTGTTGATCCACTCAATCCTAATTATGTTTATAAACTTAAGAAAGCTTTATATAGGTTGAAACAAGCCCCGAGGGCTCGGTATGAAACCCTGTCTACTTTCCTCATTGAGAACAAATTCTCAAGGGGGAAAATAGTCAAGACTTTATTCCTTAGAGAATCTAAAGGAAAGATCATCCAAGTCCAAATATATGTTGATGACATCATATTTAGGTCTACTGAAAACAACCTTTGTAGAAAGTTTGCAAAACTTATGCAAGGGAAGTTTGAGATGAGCGGTATGGGAGAACTTAAGTTCTTCTTGGGACTCCAAGTAAGACAGACTGATGATGTCTTGTCCATATACCAGTCTAAGTTCACCCAGGAGTTAATTAAGAAGTATGGTATGGAGTCATCCACTACCATGAGAACTCCAATGGGGACAAGTATGTCTTTAAGCAAAGATGATGCAGGAAAACCTGTAGATGAATCTTTGTATAGAGGGATAGTTGGCTCCCTCCTTTATCTGATTGCTAGTAGACCAGACATCATGTATGCTACATGTGTTTGCGCTAGGTACCAATCCTGCCCTAAATAATCTCATTATACAGCTGTCAAAAGGATTTTGAGATATCTTAAGGGCACACCTAATCTAGGCCTTTGGTATCCTAGGAATAGAGATTTTCTACAAATAGGCTATTCAGATGCAGACTTTGCAGGATGCAAAGTAGATAGGAAAAGCACAACAGGCACCTGTCAATTTCTAGGAGGAAGATTGGTGTCATGTAGCTGTAAGAAGCAGACTAGTGTAGCAATTTCCACAACTAAGTCTGAGTATGTTGCTTCAGGAAGTTGTTGTGTACAGTTGTTGTGGATACAACATCAGTTGGAAGATTATGGTATTCAGGTAAGTAGAACTCCATTATTATGTGATTCTACTAGTGTTATTTCTATTGCTCATAATCCTATTTCTCATAGTAGAACAAAACATATAGAAATAAGATACCATTTTCTTAGAGATCATGTAGAAAAAGAAGATATTTCTTTAGAATTTGTTAATACAGATTTACAAATTGCTGACATGTTCACTAAGCCATTAGATGAAACTAAATTAAATAATTTCAAAATTGAATTAGGAATGTTGAACATAAATTAATTTAACAAATTTGGCTAAGTAAAATTGTGTCGACACAAAACGTTGTCTGTGTCGACACATAGTAGTTGGTGTCGACACTCCAGGAAAGTGGTGTCGACACATCCAAAAAATTGGTGTCGACACTTCAGAGAAGTAGTGTTGACACATCCAGAAGTTGTGTCGATACTTAGAATTAGAGTCGACACAGAATTCTTGTCGAACTGATAAGAATGTCTGTATCGACACATCATCTGTGTCGACACATTTCAACTGTGTCGACACATTAAGAGAATTTTGACGTGCCTTTTGAACTTCATTATTTAGAAGGGTATAAATAGGTCAACAACAAACCCTATCGACACACTCTCCATATTTTCGAGAACAAAACCTTGTGTCGACAAATTCTCTCTTCTCAATCCAAGATTTCTCTCAACCCCAATGGCGCCAAAGCTTGAAGATAACGTCAACGAAGGCTATAAGCTGGTTCGCAACGCTTTTGATAATGCGGAACCCAAGATTAAAACAGTAGATACCCTAATTACTGCGAATGGTTTAGAATTTCTGGTATCCGAACCTACAAAGATATGGAAGGAAGAAATACTGGAATTCTATGGCGCAGCTACTTTTGATTCGACAGGACTTAAGATCAAATCTACAGTTCAGGGAGCTAAAGTTAAACTTACCTTGAAGAGCTTGAGGAAAACTCTTCAACTCCCAAGAACTTAAGAAGAAGAAGAAGTACCCTCATTCAAGACTAGGGAAGAACTTCTGTGGTGTGTATTGGATCCCACCATGAAGATTGGATCTGTAATGAACAGGAAAGGGATGAATCTTCAAGGAAAATTCCTTTCTAAAGTGGTTGGAAAGGTCATTCTCTGCAAGCCAGGGGGACATGATAGGGTTTCAGCCTATATGTTCAGCCTGATGATCAGGATTATCTTCAGACTGAACACAGATTGGTCTGCAGTAATCTTTGAAAAGATTAAGGAAGGTATCAAGAAGCCAAATCTGGGAAGAATCATGAGTCTATACTTGGCTGGAATAATTCCAGAAGTAATGGAATAGACTATTGGTTCTAAGATCAACCACATGAGAAGAATGGATATAATGATAATCTCAAAATGGGATAGAGTCCTAACAAAGGACATGCCTGATGAAGAGAGGCCAGAGATTGCTGAAAAATCTCCTGCACAAGACATTACAGATGGTGCTCAGGTGCAGGGGGAGCCTCATCTTGAGGAAGAGCCAACACACTTAGAAAGTGAAATGGCTACTCAAACTATGCTTGAGGTAATCCAAGAAGTTAATCAATCAATTTTTAATAATGAGGATGCACACTAACTGTGCCCTTGATTGATGTTGACCAGACCACTCAACTCAACAGTCTAGCACAGGATGTTATCATGGAGGATACATCTACAGCTGCTGAAGCTCCTGAGTTGGTGGTACCTCAAGTCCCAACTCAACAAGAGTTTACCCTTGAAGAGTTGTTCCCTGATATAGAACAAGTAAGAACTGAGGGGGGAGCAAGTTGAAATTGAGGGGGAGCAAGTCAGGACTGAGGGGGAGGAGCAAGGGACTCAGGGGGAGTTATCTAGATCTAACAAAGAGCTGCCCACAAGTCTAAAGGACACTGTGAATCTAAAAAGTACTTCTGATTCTGATGATGGAGAAGCTCTAAGTGCAAAGAAGAGAAAGCTGATGGTTTTCAAAAGAAGAAGCCAAAGCTATAAAAGGGCATTGCAAACTGCTCCACAACTTGCCCCAGCCACTGATTATAGCTCCTTACTGGTATCTTTGCAAGTCAAATTAGATGAACAAAGAATAGCCATGAAAAAGTATATGGATGAGAGACATAATGAATTTCAGTTATCATTATCTCAAGATATTAAATCCATAAGATTTGAAGTAAATCAGAACAAGAAGGAAATGATAGATTGCTTCCACAAAGGTGGCAATGTTGTAGTCTATCTTGCAAAGCAACAACAAGAAATAAAGACTTAAGTTGATGATATTGTTGTTAAACAAGGTTATGTTCTTGAGAATCAGATCAGGATAAATGACAATCTGAAAGAATCTCACAATAAAATTGTCACAGAAGTTCACAAACAAGCTAACATTAGGACTGCACATTTTATTCAATTGAAGTCAGATTTTGATAAACAATTACAGGAAGAATTAGCTGTTATACAAACAGCTATTAAGAATTCTAAAAAGATCATTTCTGATCAGCTACTGAAACATAGGTCATTTTATAAAGATGGTGTTAATTATCTAGCTGACCAAGTAAGATTTCAGAAAGATGACCTAAGAGCTCGTATTGAGAGAGAAGTCATAAAGGGGGAGAGAGTGTTAGTCAAAGCAGGCTCAAATCATGCTAAATGGATATCTAATAGCATCAGAGCCACCCTTGGATATCCACCCCTATGTGATGATGATAATGTAGCTGAGTTAGGTGTGCAACCTGCTTATTTTGAAGGTGATCAACCTGAAGTTGCTCAGGTCATTTACCCTCCAGCAGATTTTGATATGATTCAGCAAGAAGTACACTCAATGTACAACCCTCCAGAGGGTACTAAAAATGTTATCATTAAGAAAGTAGAAATGTCAGAGGCAGCTTTGAATAAAGAGCAAGAAGCTCAACTTTCAAAGAAAAGATTTAGAGAACAGGCTGAGTTGAAGCCTAATTTTGAGCAAAGGAGCCCAACTTCCAGGAATATTATATTGACTGCCTGAAACGCTATAAAGGACCAGACCCATGAAAGGGGAAAATGGTACACTGAGCAAGAATGGAACAAGCATGAAGCTAGGCAGGAAGTCATTCTACAATATAGAAGAAAGGGAAAAGCTGGGAAGCTACCTCCTAATGCTCAGGAGCCTAGCAAGTACTTCCCAAAGCCTTTTCATTATTTTGAAAGGCAAAGGATAAGGGCTGAAGAACAAAAGAAGAAAGATCGGAAGGGCAAGAAGCTAGTTGAAGATACTGAAGCTCCAGTACAAGCCAAGATCTAGTCAGGCAAAGGCATAGTCATCAAGGAGCCTGATCAGCCATAGAATAGATTAACTAGACTTTACAACATTGTAATCTTCAGTTTTAAAAATCTATGTAAACTATTGTTAAGAAACTTTTAAAAGTTTAAACAAAACAATGATTAATGCTCATTATATTTGCATCATTATTCTGTGATGACATTTTATACATGTTTTGTTTATAAGTTACCCTGTCATTTAATGTTTTTATACATAATAATGTGTGTTTATTATGAATGGTGTATATCATTGACTAAGGGTTATGAATTCTCCAAATAGGGGGAGATTGTTGGGTACATTGGAAAATGTGTACCAGATTTGAAGAAGCCTCACCTTACTCAATGATATGCATCAAGGTGTATTTGATATTTTTTTGAGTTTATATGTACAGGTTAAGAAAATGCAGGAATGCAGGAAAAGTTTCTAAGTCCATGAGTCGACACCAGAAGAAGCTGTGTCGACACTTATGAAGGCTTGTGTCGACACTGGAGAAAAGCTGTGTCGACACCTGGAGTCAATTGTGTCGACACTTGGAAAGGCTGTGTCGACACCAGAATAAACTGTGTCGACACACAGAGACAGAGTCGACACACAGAAAACCTTAGTCGACAGCAACTGTGTCGACACACAGAGGCATTATCGACACACAGAAGACTTTGTCGACATCAACTGTATCGACACACAGGACTTGTGTCGACACATAGCAGAGTTTCAACAAAGTTGATTTTTGTGAAGAAAAGAAGTGACTGTGTCGACACACAGAACTAGTGTCGACACATTCTACAGAAGCTGTGTCGAGAAGCAGTGTCAACACCAAGGGAGCTGTGTCGACACCACCAAGGCTTGTGTCGACACTTAGTCTACTTGTGTCGACACATGATGAAGTTCAGTCTCGACATTTTGCTGACAAAGACAAAGTTTCAAGAAGTGACTGGAAGACTTGACAGGTATCATAACCAACCGGTCTACTGAAGCTGTCAGAGCTGTCAGAAGTTCGTTAGAAACCGGATCAGCCGGTTACCATGGAGGAAGTCTATATAAAGACATTCTATATCAATAAGAGATATACATATACATGATAGATAGATGAGATAAAAACGCGAAAAACGAAGAAGATTTTTAACAAAAGTTCTAAGAAAACATTCTGAAGTGGTGATCTACTCAGAGTTTGTCAAGAGAACTCAAAGAAGAATTCAGAAGAATCTTCAGAAAAATATGGAGAGAGAGAGCTCCATCTATTCAAGTGAAGAAAGAGACTTACATCAACAAGTCTCTTAAGTGCAGATTCTAAACCAGTCTGCCAAGAAGAATTTAGATAGATTTCTGAATTTCAAGAAAGAAGCTGATTGAAGATCAACTTCAAAGGAGATCAACCCTACTGTGTTCAGATTCAAGTAGCTTTGAAGAAAGCTAAGATAGTTTGATCTCTAACATCAGATTCTTTCAAGAACTGATCAAGAAACCTTCCATCCTTTCTCTCTCAACCAGGGTGGTGGTAAATTTCAGATTTACATCTATTTTCAGTAGGATCTTTTTAAGATCTGAGTTGTAAGCCTGATTTATAAAGGCTGAGTTGTAGGAGATTAAGTTATCTGAGTGGTAGGCCTTGTTGAAGGTTGAGGTAGGGCTGAGAGTCTGAGTTGTAGCTGATTTTCATCTCTGAGTTATAGTCCTTAATGAAGGCTGAGGTAGGGCAGATTGCCTAAGCTGTAGGAGTGTGGACTCACTCTGAGTTGTAGGAGCCTTGTTTGGGTTCTAAGCTATAAGATCTGCGGATCTGAGGAGAAGGAAAGAAGTTAGGCTGAATCTAGCACACTGCTAGATAGGCGAAGGGGGAAAGTGGATGTACCCAGACCTTGGGGAACCATTATAAATCAATATGCCATCTGTGATTGTGTGTGGTATTGTTATTTTTGTGATGTGATAGCTGTAGAACTATATGTTTCTATTAATTAACTGAATTAATATTCTGTGTTATAAGAAAAAGGAATTGCACCTATTCACCCCCCCCCCTTTAGGTGTTTAGGAACCAATTCTTTCAACCCCGGAAAAGCAAACTCGGTGGCTGATGCATTGAGCAGAAAAGTACCTGACTCGAGCTCTGAGTCTCGGTTGATGAGTATGAAATTAGCTCAAATGCTCGAGGAAATGGAGATCACTTTGGTATATAAAGTTCCTTCGGAAAAGTATATGGAGTACTTGGCGACCATGAGTATAGTCTATGATATTCGGGACCGAATCTGGGTGGAGCAAGGAAAGGATGCAGCTCTGGCCCTAGCAATCAAGTCAATTGAAGATGGGACTACAGACTTGTATTCCCTAAAAGACGGCCTCGTTCATCTCCGTGGCCGGCTTTACATTCCCAAGGGCAGAAAAATTCGGGAAGATATCTTGAGAGAGGCACATTGCTCTCATTATACAGTGCATCCTTGGATTGCCAAGATGTACGACGACTTGCGGAAGACCATGTGTTGGCTGGGAATGAAGAAAGACGTCAGATTTTTTGTTACACATTGTGAGGCCTATCAAATGGTGAAGGCGGAATGCAAGAGCCTCGGTGGATTATTACAGTCTTTGCCCATCCCCGAGTGGAAGTTCGAGGATGTCTCCATGGACTTCGTCCACGGATTGCCTCGCTGACGCTCAGGTAATGATTCAGTGTGGGTAATAGTTTACCGCCTAACAAGGTAGCCCGATTTATTCCTATGAAGAAAGAAGCTCATGTGGATGTTTTGGTACACCTCTTTGTGGAGCAATTTGTAGGGTATCATGGTGTGCCAAGGACAATTATTTTTGACCAGGATGGTCGGTTTACCTCAAAAGAATGGAATGCCATACAGATGTACTTGGGTTCACCTCTCACCTTTAGCATAGCATTTCATCCTCAGACTGACGGGCAGTCTGAGAGGACCATCAAAATGTTGGAGGACCATCAAAATGTTTCTAGTTTATGTTTTTTGATTGGTTTTAATTCTAAATAGAATCAGAGGCGAAATTGTTCCATTTGACTCTGAGATGGAGCACATACTATGAAATTTGTGAAGAGTGCAGGCTCAAGTCATGGACATTGGTAACCCTCATATGAATCCTAATAATGGAGCCAATATTATTGATACTAATAGTCTTGTTGATGTGGACGTGGTGTAGCTGCGTGCACTCACAATGCTCGAGTGCTGTAGATCCTTGGGCTCGCGGGAGGCGGCTCAAGCGGCAGAGCGGAGAAGCTGGCGAGAGGAATTGAATAGGCGAGTGGGACCATGTGGTCCACTCGCATGAGGCGAGACGGGGGTTCTCTACAGTAGGCGAGACGCCCTTTGGGGGCGCGAGCAGTCCCTTGAGGGCGAGATGGCTCCCATGATGTGGGAGGCCTGCGAGACGAGCAGGAGGGCTCGTCTCGCCCGCTGGTCATTTACCCACTCGCCATATAGAAGGAAGGATGTTTTTACCTTCTTACCACCAAGGAGGATTTTACTCTTCTACCCCAGGTAATTTTACCCTTCTACTCTCGGTGGTCTGCATATAACCCTTCAGAATAGCGGAGTTTGGCTGTTGGCAGACCCAACCCAGGGCATTTTGGTAATTTCAGGTCGGTTCTGTATAGTTATTTGCAGATCAAACTCAGATGCCTATAAATAGACCGATAAGGTGCCTTGAAGAGGTTGTTGAACCTTGCCATATTCTTCCTTAGAGTCACCTAGCTCAGCATTGGCTAGGGAGGGGAAGAACTTCAGATTCTTCTAGGTAAGAGGTGGGACCTCCGAGTTGATACCATCGTTCTGTTTATGGTCCTATGACTCACGTCAGGAAGGCGGTTCGAGAAGAGTAAGTGTGCGCTGCAACTTCAGGTCCGAACTCTAGGAGGAACCAGGTGACTGGTTTCAATATTTTTGGTACGGTGAGCGTGGACCGAATCACACATAGAAGAATCTCAAGCTACCTCATGGCAGGAGGTCATGGAGAAGGTGACCGAGACGGGTCAAATAACCCAGGAGGATTCGTTGGAAGGGAGGAGTTCATGGCGTCAATCAAATGCATTATGGACATGCTGCAGGGGATCTCGTGACAGGGAGATTGTTTGACCATGCTGCCTCAGGTGCCTGCTCTCGCGCCGCTGGAAGAGCTCGTCTTGGCGAGAGTGGGAGAAGATGCCCCTGGGAGGCGACCGGGAAAAGAAGTGATGGTGGAAGGAGGCAGGCGAGATATGGCGGGAAGGGAGCTGTTCCCGAACCCCGTGAGCGCCATCTCACCAGGGGACATTGTCGCGCGAGTGGGGTCGTCGAGACTAGTGGCAAGAGGGTCGCCGTTTTGCTAGTTGATCCTATCAACTCCCATCCCGAAAGGGTTTAGGGAACCCGAGATAAATTATAATGTGGGGAAAGATGATCCCCTCTAGCACCTACAATGGTTCGAGGACGTCGTTTCGATCAAGTCGATGACAGACACTTTCAAGTGCCGTCTTTTTACTATCACTATGAAGGACAAGGCTAGGGACTGGTTTCATCAGCTCCTGACAGGCTCGATATACAGATTCGAGGACCTGAGCAGGAGCTTTCAGCTGCGTTTCTCAACTTCAAAGAAGAGGAAGAAGAACCCAGAGTCGATCTTTCTGATTAAGTAGAGGGAGGATGAGTCCCTAGCTCAGTATGTAGACAGATTTCAAGAGGATATCTTGGATTTTCAGGAGGTGCCTGGATTCGCCCTCTAGATGGCCTTTACCGTGGCACTACGGGAAGGATTCTTCAAGATGAGCCTCACTCGAAAGGCACCACTATCCTTTGAAGGATTTATGGAGAAGGCTGCGAAAGAAATAGCCATGGAGGCGGCGAATCCAGCTTTTCTAAAAAAGCTAGCAAGACTGACGGAGGTTGAGTCAAGAGAGCCAAGAGGAGGGAGACAGCAAGAAGGGAGGAGGATAGAAGAGCCGAGGGCTCCGACGTACCAGGAGTTAGGATGGAGGCAGCAGGGGGGCCTTGTCTAAGGGCAAGGCAGAGGATTTACCCATGGAGGAAGGAACCAACCGGGAGGACCCGGAAGATTTAACCAACAGGGGTGGGGGTACAATCATAGACCACCGCTACCCCCACCGCCGCAAGCTATGACCATCGGTCGAGGGAGAGGTAGAGGCCGAGAGAGAGGGAGAGGAGCAGGAGCTAGAAGGAGGAGAAACCCTTAGAAGGGGAGGCGAGAAGAGGAGGTAGCGTTACCATACTATGACTTCCCCGAGGAGGAGGGTCACACAACGGCTACCTGCCCAGAATTCTTGGAAATGAGAAGAGACAGAGGAGCAGGAGAGCAGTAGAGGCCGGTGCAGATAGTGGAGGTGACTGGGACCGGGAAGGAAGATTGATGTGTGGATCGAGCAGATATAGGGGACCGAGGGGGAATTAGAGTAATCCATGGGGGTTGGGATCGAGGCTTCCCGAAAGGCGAGCTTTCATATCATGTACCGTCAGAGCGTTGCTTCGACGTCACAATCCCCTCCCCGGATGAGAAGTTCACGTTTTTGAGAAAAGACATGTCGGACCATGACGACCCCTTCTGTGACGCATTGGTGATCCGGACAGCCATTGAGAACTTCACGGTATCGCGGATCCTGGTTGACAATGGAAGCTCAGTGAATGTTATCTTCAAGAAGTCATTTAACGAGATGAGGGTGGAGGCTCAGAATTACCTTGCCTACCACTTCAGACAAGAACTTGCCTTGCATGTTCATGAATTTCCTATTAAAAACTGATCCAATCTTCATGTTTGAATCAAGTCCACACCATTGCAGTGCCTCCCTTATCCTTGATGCAGGGACATCTTCCTCTTCTTTAGTTCTAGGTAGATGTAGAACTTTTCTTAGACTTTTCTAGGTGGCTTTCACCTTAACTCCATGGACTTTGGATTTAATCTTAAGACCAGTTTCATCAAGAGTAGCTGCACTAAAGAATTCGAGGACCTCCTTCTTCCAAATCTTGATTGGCTCTGAAACTAGATACTCTAACCCAGTCTCTGCAACTAGGGTTACAACACCTTGAATTTCTGGTTCCGCATTGTCAAAGGCGTGTCGCACTAGCACATAACCTTCATTGATGTTCTCTACTAGCTTGGGCGGCATTAGGGTTTGGAGAAATTTTGAATTTAGAGAAGAGAGATGTCGACACACAAGCTTGGTCTCGAAACTATGGTGAGCGTGTCGACAAACAATGGTGAAGACCTATTTATACTTTTCTAAAATCGAAGGTGAAAAGGCGCGTCAAAATACTTGAAATGTGTCGACACTGTTGAAAAGTGTCGACACTTACTTCTAATGTCTCGACAACTATGTGTCGACACAAATATAGTCGACAGAATATATGTGTCGACACTTATACATCTCAGCTCGACGATTAGTCGAAACTCTACTCAACGAAATTAGTGTTAAATCTAAGTGTCGACACCACCCTGGATGTGTCGACACCTACTATGGATGTGTCGACACTAATTCTCTGAAGTGTCGACACAGACTTTCTAGATGTGTCGACACCATTTCTCTGAAATGTCGACACCACTTCTATGTGTCGACACAGACAACTCTGTGTGTCGACACTATTTTACTTAGCCAATTTTTTAAACTATTCTAAGTTTAACATTCCTAATTCAATTTTAAACTTATTGAATTTGGTTTCATCTAGGGGCTTAGTAAACATATCAGCAATCTGATTATCTATTTTAACATATTCTAGGGAAATGTCCTCTTTTTCTACATGTTCTCTAAGAAAATGGCATTTAATTTCTATGTGCTTAGTCCTACTATGTGAGACAAGATTATTTGCAATAGAAATGACACTTGTAGAATCACAAAATAAAGGTGTTCTACTTACTTGAATACCATAGTCTTCTAGCTGGTGCTGAATCCACAAAAGTTGTGCACAGCAACTTCCTGCTGCCACATATTCTAACTCAGCTGTGGAGATTGCCACACTGGTGTGCTTCTTACTGCTCCATGACACCAGCCTTCCACCTAGAAATTGACAGGTTCCTGTAGTACTCTTCCTATCTTCCTTGCAGCCTGCAAAATCTACATCTGAATAACCTGTCAATATAAAATCTCCATTCCTAGGGTACCAAAGGCCTAGATAAGGTGTGCCCTTAAGATATCTCAAAATCCTTTTGACTGCAGTCAGATGAGATTCTTTAGGGCATGCTTGGTACCTAGCACAGACACATGTAGCATATATTATATCTGGTCTACTAGCAGTCAAATACAGTAGGGAGCCAACTATCCCTCTATACAAAGTTTCATCTACAGGTTTCCCTGCATCATCTTTGCTTAGATACATGCTTGACCCCATAGGAGTTTTAATGGTAGTGGATGATTCCATACCATACTTCTTTAACAACTCTATGGTGAACTTAGACTGGCATATGGACAAGCCATCTTCAGTCTGTCTAACTTGGAGACCCAAGAAGAACTTAAGTTCCCCCATACTGCTCATTTCAAATTTTCCTTACATAAGTTTTGCAAACTTCCTGCAAAGATTACTTTCTGTAGACCCAAATATTATGTCATCTACATATATTTGGACTAAGATAATCTTGCCTTTAGATTCCCTAAGGAATAGAGTCTTGTCTATTTTCCCCCTTGAGAATTTGTTCTCAATGAGGAAACTAGACATGGTTTCATACCAAGCCCTTGGGGCTTGTTTTAACTCATACAAAGCCTTCCTAAGTCTATATACATAATCAGGTTTAAGAGAATCAACAAAACCTGAGGGCTGCTCTACATAGACTTCTTCCTTTAGATCTCCATTTAGGAAAGCTGACTTAACATCCATTTGATATACCTTAAACCCTTGATATGTTGCATAGGCAAGGAACATCCTGATTGCCTCCAGTCTTGCTATTGGAGCAAAGGTTTGATCAAAATCAATACCTTCTTCCTGCCTATATCCCTTTGCAACAAGTCTAGCTTTATTCTTTATGATGATTCCATTCTCATCCAATTTGTTCCTGAAGATCCACTTTGTTCCAATGATATTGTGGTCTTTGGGTTTAGGAACAAGCTTCCAGACCTTGCACCTCCTGAACTGATTCAGCTCCTCTTGCATGGCATCAATCCAATGAGAGTCTAGAACTACTTCTTCAAACTTCTTTGGTTCCACTTGGGATAGGAAGCTGGAGTAAAGAACTGTACTCAGATTCCTGCTCCTTGTTTGAACTCCTTGTCTTGGATCACCAATTATCTGATTGGCTGGATGATCCTTTAAGTGTCTATTTGCTGGAGGTAGCCTGTCTTCAGGTTGTACACCTCCAACCTCTTCATTTAGCAGCACCTCTTGGTCTTCTTCTGCATCTAGAGAGTCTTATACTCCCCCTGGACAACAGGCACCATCTTCCACTTGCTGAATTGCAGTAAAACCTTCTGTAATGGTAAGCTTGTCCATCTTATCAGTTATACCTGTAGAGCTGCAAACACTACTTGGCAATTCACAATTAATGAGTCTTGTTTCATCAAAAACTACATGTACAGACTCTTCTACAACTTGAGTAATCAAGTTGTAGACCCTATAAGCCTTACTATTGTTGTTGTACCCAACAAAGATCCCCTCTTGGGATTTGGCAGCAAACTTGGTTAGATAAGACTTTCCATTGTTAAGTATATAGCACTTGCAACCAAAGATCCTGAAATAGGATAAATTTGGTTTTCTGCCCTTCACAATCTCATAGGGGGTCTTCTTATGTCTCTTGGTGATAGTAGCCCTATTGTCACATGACAAGTAGTATTTACTGCCTCAGCCAAGAAATATTCTGGGAGAGAAGTGTCACTCAATAGGGTTCTACCAGCCTCTATCAATGTTCTATTCTTCCTTTCAGCAATACAATTTTGTTGAGGTGTTCTTGGTGAGGAAAATTCCTGAAAAATCTCAAACTCTTCACACAGTTTTGTCATACGTTCAGACTGAAATTCAGTACCATGGCCACTTCTGATTTTTACCACTATACTATTCAACACATTCTGAATTTGTTTAACAAAATTATATAAGATACTTGGGGTTTCAGATTTTTGTCTTAGGAAGAACACCCAGGAATATCTTGAATAGTCATCTACTACCACAAATGTGTAGACCTTCCTACCTAGACTGTGAACAGGCATACGACCAAAAAGATCCATATGCAAGAGGTATAGACACCTCACAGAATCCTTGTTCTCAAGGCTATGAAAGGTGGATTTGGTCTGCTTGCCTTTTTGACAAGCTGAGCATATCTCATCCTTTATACACTTAACTTGAGGATCATTCCTCACTAACTCTTTGCTAAAGAGTTGGTCAATTGTCTTATAGTTAAGATGAGCCAGCCTCTTGTGCCATTTAACATAATGTGAGACTTTCTCATCAGCTACAAGACAAATAGGAGAAACATTGTTCTTACACACAAAGTCAAGACAATAAACATTTCTCTTCCTATATCCTGTCAAAATGATCTTTTGATCACTTGACCTCTTGATATGACAACCATTCTTGACAAATGAGATGTCATATCCTAAATCACTCAGCTGACTTATACTAATGAGGTTGTGTTTCAAACCCTTAACATATCCACTTGAGTAATTGTAATCTGATTACTAGAAATGTTACCAAATCCCTTGATGATTCCTTTTTCTGAACCACCAAAGGTAACTTTAGGGCCATCCTTGATAGGTGTATAGTCCTTCAGCAACCCCCTAGTTCCAGTCATGTGCCTGGAACATCCACTGTCCAAGTACCATATAGGGGCATGGCCACTTGGACTCACCTGCAAAACAGATTACTTAACCTTAGAACCCAAATAACTCTTGGGTCCTTGGTGCAGGTTAGTCTGACTTTTAACAAAACTACCTGTAGCTCTTCTACCAGGCAGTTTTCTACTCTCCTTGACACTTGAATTGTGCCAACAATCTAAGGCAAAGTGGTCTATCTTGCCACAACACCAGCACTCAAACTTGTTGTACTTTGTTTAGGTACTACCCTAGCTGAAGTATCTACAGCAGGCTTTATGTTTTGTGTTGGGTCTTTGCCCTTAGATTTGGACCTAGCAGTCCAGGCAGGTTTTTTAAACCCTAATCCAGCCTTACCCTTTTGAGGTACAAACTCATCTATCAAGGGTAAAATAGATTTAGGTTTAGAAAAACTTGCAACTATCACTTTCTCTTTCTGAAGTCTAACCTCCAGATTCCTAATTTGATCATTATTAAATGTAATAGTACTCATCTGAATAACAGTAATGTTCTTCAGTCTGGCTATCTCATTCAGTTTCTGATCTAACAACTTGTCTGAATCTGCAGCAGCCAATTTAAGACTAGCAATCTCCTTTGCCTGAGTTTTGGCCAAGGTTTTTCTTTTCCTTAAGGCCTGCAACAAGACTCTATATTCATCAATTAACTGATGAATATCTCCTTCAGATTCAGACCCACCCACATCACTTGATGCAGAAGTATCTAATTCTGACTCAGTACTATAAATTGAACTAGAAGAACAACTTTGTACCTTACTTGGTTCAGACTGATCCTGGTTCTTGTCTCCTTCAGATAAAGCCATCAGTCCCTTGCACTGATGGTCCTCATGCTCATAAATTGAGTTTATTAGCTGCATGAACTCATCTTCTTCCTCTTCAGCAAATAATCCAATGTAGGCTTCAGCTTCTAATTCTATTTCTGAAGATGACTGATCTGTCAGACTCTTGTCTTTCTTAGCAACAAAGGACCTTTCCTTTTTGCTCTTAACCTGAGTCTTCTTTTTGTCAGCTGACTCCTTCCTCTTTTCAGGACAGTCAGCCACTACATGTCCCTGTCTATTGCAGCAATAGCACATAATCTTTGAGGATGTAGCCTTGCTTGGCTTGGACCTTCTTCTATCATTCCTGCATGACTTTCTCTTCTGATAGTAGTCATCGTTTGGCTGAGAAGTGGAAGGCTTAGACCTCCACTGCTTCTTCTTCAGAAACTTTTGAAAATGCCTAGTAAAAGCAGCAAAGTCTTCATCACTTTCACTGCTATCTGAATTCTTGCTATCTAAATTATCTGTGACAGCCTCAGCAATTAATTGAGGTGGAGATGGAGACTTGCTTCTATACTTCTTAGTCGCTTCAGTCTTGAAGGCCACAGTCTTTTCCTTGTGCTCCACTGTAGTATTCTTCTCTTCCTCCTTTCTAGTCATTAACTGCATCTCATAAGATAGCAGTTTTCCAAACAAAGTTGGAGGAGGTATATCAGCTAGTTTGGCCACTTCCCTAATGGCACAAATCTTGGTGTCCCAGTCCTTAGTCAGAGATCTTAAGAACTTGTCATTCAGCTCATAGTTGCTGAATTCTCTTCCATAGGACATCAACTCATTAACAATCATATAGAACTTCTTGTAACATTCTGTAATGCTATCAGACTTTCCTTGTCTGAAGCTTTCATATTCCTAATTTAACAAGGACTTCCTATTTTGTCTTACTTCCTCTAAGCCCTCCATATAGACTATTAATGTGTCACACATTTCTTTAGAGGTTTTACAATGAATTAAGTTTTGAAATGTTGCATCATCAATGGCACTAACAATTATATTCTACGCTCTCTTGTCCATAGTGGCCAGAATAATTTCATCTTTAGTCATTTTAGAGAAGTCCTTGGGATTTTTCTGATTTGCATCCAGAATGGATACCTTCATTGGCACATAAGGGCCTTCTTTAACTGTAATATATATCCTTGGGTCAGAAGCTTTCATAAAGAGTCTAACCCTCTCTTTCCATATGCCAAATATCTCTTTTCTACATATTGGCAATTTCATACACCCCAGCTCTTTGTGATTCTCACTAGAACCCATTTTCTTGATTCTTGTTTGATCTGAATCTGCCTACAGGATCTTACTCAGACTTTCAAGTCTCTTTTTGAGTAACCTGACTCTGATACCACTTGAAATAAATAGTGCCTAACCACCTAGAGGGGGGGGGGGTAAATAGGTGTACTTTTCCTTTTTAATTTTAAGGCAGAAACTCTATACAATAAAATCTATTTTTGCAATATTCTACAACTATCACAACATAGCAACTACAGAAACAAACATACACAGAGTGCACACAGTGTTTATAGTGGTTCCCCAAGGTTTGGGTACATCCACTTTCCCTCTTAGCCTATCTAGTAGTGTACTAGATTCGGCAACTTCAGCACTTCTACTTAGATCCTCAAATCTTACAGCTCAGAACCCCAAACAGGTTCCTACAACTCAAAGTGTCCCCACTCCTACAACTCAGGCACAAAGCCCTATCACTCAGTATTCAACAAGACCTACACTCAGGCTAAACAGCCCTACCTCAGCCTTAAACAAGGCCTACACTCAGAGAATTGATTCTCCTACACTTAGGCTCAAAAGCCCTACCTCAGCCTTTATAGATTTAGGCTTACAACTCAGATCCCTTAGGATCCTACAAAAAGGTAATAAAAAGTTTTCAGATCACCACTCAGTTTGAGAGAATGAAGAGGGCAATCTTCTTGATCAGTTCTTGATAGCACTGATTCCTGAGATCAACTTTGTCTATGCTTTCTTCAAGGCTTCTTGAGTCTGAACTCAGTAAAGTTGATCTTCTTGAAGTAGACCGTCTGGAAACTTCCTTCTTAGGATGGAGAATTAAATCTGGATCCTACTTTGCAGTCTGGTTCAGAATCTGCTCCTTAAGAGATTTGATTAACAAGTCTCTTTCTTGACTTCAATTACTGGAGTTCTCTCTCTCCAAGTAAATCTCAAGTTTCTTCAAAATACTGATTTACATTTTTCTCTGGATCTGTATTGATCTCCTTAATCTTCTGATTAATTCTTTTTTATTGATTCTTTAATTGTGTTCCATACCTTCTGTTGAAGGAGAAAGGCCTTTATATAGTCTTCCTCCAAGGTAACCGGCTGATCCAGTTTCTAACGAACTTCTGACAGCTCTGATAGTTGCAGTTGACCGGTTGAAATGGCAGCTGTCAAGTCATCCAGTCACTTCTTGAAAATACTGTCTCTGTCTGAAGTGTCGAGACTGATCTTCATTATGTGTCGACACAAATAGACCAAGTGTCGACACAAGTGAACTAAGTGTCAAGACTAGCCTTGATGGTGTCGACACAACTCCTTGTGTTGTTGTAAAAGCTTCTCAACAGTGCTTCTTCAGAATGTGTCGACACTGATTCGGTGTGTCGACACAAGCCTTCTGTTGAATGTGTCGACACTGGTTGATTGTGTCGACACAAGTACTTCTTCTTTAACACTTAGCTGAATTCTGCTGTGTGTCGACACATCTCCTTTGTGACGACACATCTTCTTTTATTGTTGATACTTGCTGAGTGTCGACACATCTCCTTTGTATCGACACATGTCTTCATGTGTTGAAACTTGCTGAGTGTCAACACATCTCCTTTGTGTCAACACAAGTACTTTAACTTTGTTGAAGCTTGCTGAGTGTCGACACAGCCTCCTGGTGTCGACACATTTTATGTCGACAAAGCTTCTCTGGGTGTCGACACTGCCTCTAAGTGTCGACACAGATTATGTTGACCATTCTTCACAGTGTGTCGACACTGCCTGTATGTGTCGACACTTTTCTTCTGGTGTCGACTCTGCCTTTCCTGGTGTCGACACAATTACTCCAAGTGTCGACACAGCTTCTCTAGGTGTCGACACAAGCCTTCATAAGTGTCGACACTTCATCTCTAGGTGTCGACACATAGACTTAGAAACTTTTCTTCATTTCCTGCAATTACTTAACCTGCACATATAAACTCAAAGCATATCAAATACATCTTGATGTATATCATTGAGTAGGGTGAGGCTTCTTCAAATCTGGTATATATTTTTCAATGTACCCAACACTCAACCTCCCATTCATTGCTTTAAGACCAGGAATGCATCCCCAATCCAACCAGCTACCCATTGACTGGTTTGAGCCAAGTTTTTCCCCCTACCTACCATGGCCGCCAACCTGGACCAGGAGCCAAAAATGGCAAGCAGCCTACAACCACCTAACCCCCTCTTTTCTTCTTCTTAAAACCTTAACTGGACTCTAAGGAGTCAGTCCCACCACTTACCTGAAGGAGCCAAGCAATTCCACTGTGCTGTTACAGGAATCCGACCACCACAACCACCAAAATGGCTTCCCGGCGATCAGCAAGGCTACAGCCGCCAAGTAAGGTCCTCGACCACTCCTTTTCCCATGGATAGTTCATAGCATTCACTAGGGACAAGGTTCGGGCTCAATTGAGCCCGATCGAATTCGGAATTTTCATGGTTTTTGGCCGAAAATCTTCTTGGTAGAACTGCCGGAATAGTGCTTTACGGCAGCCAAGCCGCCGTCTGGAGACAGCCACCACCTCAACGGAGGTGGTGGTGGCGGTGGTCGGCCGGGGAGGTGGCCGGATCGCCAGCGGCAGCGGCTGGAAGAAGCTTCAGGCGGGATGAATCGGAACCATCGGCTAGAGGTGGAAGATGAAGGGATGCCATCCAAATTGCGCCAAGATTCGTGCGGGAAATGATTTCAAACTATAGGATATATAATTCTGATATTTAAATTATGTCACACCTTTATGTATTTAATGTTTTTAATTTTTAAAAATATATATAGGCTATTTTATAAAACGTCATCAACATGAAAAGTGTAGCCTGGAGAGTACTTTACAGCAAAACTGATTTGAACCAATTTGGGTGCCTGGTTTGACCAGGGCACCCATTTTGGTGGGACCTACACCTAGGTCTAGGCAGATATTAACCTGAGTGCCCACACTTCATCCTTGGTCCAAATTATTTGAAATTTTGGCAGGGAGTCCCCCTGGACCATATCTAGTACTGCCCAAAGATGGCAATTTTTGGGGACAATATTTCTATAGTTTTGGAAAATATTAAATATATCTAGGGTTAATTAATTTAAGGGTCAAATGACCTCCAAACACACACAAATTTTGGTGAGAGGTGTGTATGGTCAATATAAATCTCTGGTTAAAATTTCATCACATTTGGAGGTGGTTTGAACCGAAATCATGCAAACCCTAGCTTTGCTCTAAAAAGGATATTTTGGTCAAAAGGTGTATTTTGAGTTTTGAGTGTCCAAATCACCTCAACAGAGGTGGGGATTGGGGCCACTGTCTTGGCATGGCTTCTTTCACCTTATCATGAAAGATGGGGTAGATTGGAATTGGTTTTCCCTAATATCTAAGGCCATACCCTAAGGAAGGGCTTTTGTACCTTGTGAATGGTATGAGGCCAAAACATCTTGAATGATCTTGTAACTTTGTAGGGATGGTGCTAGGATAGATTAAACCCTCTGGTGAAAATCTTAAGGGATTTTGGAAAGGTTAGGGCCCACAAAACCCTAACCCCAGCCTAGGGCACAAATATTATGGGGCTAGAATAGGTTAGCAAGACTCTTAAAACAATCATGAAAATTTTGCAGAGGGAGTTTTAGACCATATTAATCATATGTGAATTTTAATGGAATTTTTGGATACATAATTAGGGTACCTACTGCACAACCTCAAATATTTGGGAACTTGCTAAATAATTCTTACAGAGCTCAATACTTGTTGAAAAATTATGAAACTTGAGAATTATTGTTCCTAGTTCAGTGTGCATATGGGAATTTATTTGGAATTTGTAGATGGATAATTGCTATACTTTGTTCATTAACCCCTTAACTTGGAATATTATGAGAAAATCAAATATAAACTTTATTATTCAATGATAAATTGTGAAACTTGATCTACAGTACTTATATGCCCTTACAATCATCCATGAATTTTCTCTGAATTTTTGGAATTATTAATGCTGTAAATTCTCTTAAAATGAATTATTATGGGATATATTAGAAATTAAAATTAAGGGGTTAAACCTTACTGGAAAATTTTGAGGCTTTGGATTTTGACTTATATATTCATATTGTATTTAACAAAAATTTGGTGGAATATTATCTTATTTAAATTGGTACTTCATGTTCAAACTTGGGATTTTTGGCTACTAAATTAATTAAATAAATTATCAGAGAATTAAGAAAATTGTGAAATTCTGGATTTAGTCCACAAAGCGCATAATGGCCCTCCAATAATTCTAATAGGAGTACTGGATGATTATTTGTTGTACCTCTCATTTTACGGGTCATATAGCTTAAGTGGTCTGCATATAGTAAAAATTGCAGAAATTATGTTGGAGTATAATTTGATGCATGTCTTGGGATTAGTAGTCTGCTGGTTTGGATAGATAAAAAAATAAGTTCATTATTGATAGTAGGATGAGTAGAGGGATGGATTGGCTAGAAGTTAGGCGGTGCCCGGGATCGACGAAAGATCGTCTTTCCCGTAGGGAAGAAGTGTCAATTGCACTAGGGTTAGATCCAACACAACATTTAAGGGTAGCTAGTAAGTCTACGGTTTCACTTTCTCACACCTCGATAACTCAGGTAGATAGGTTGGGTGACTCGGGCAGTAAGCCCAGTGGTTTGGTAAAAGGGCAGGTTAGCCCGGCGAGTTTTTGGCTCGGTAATGGTTTGTGATGGGCAGGTTGGCCCGGTGTGGTTTGGCTCGGTTGTTGTTTATGACGGACGGGATGGTTCGGGGAGCATTGGCTCGATAGCTGATACATAAGGTTGCATATGCATAAAGGAAAAGGTGGTGGGTCTTCGGTGTTGGAGGGTCGATGCACTAATGCCAACACGTTGACTCAGCGAGTGTGGTTTAGCACTTGGCCAAATAATGTCCGGTGCGCCAGCCGGGAAGAGTACGCAGGTGCTCCGCTCTGTGCACCAGCGTTGAGGCGTACGATAGGTCTGACTGGTAGTGCAATTATCGGTATAGAGGTGGGCGAGGCCCAACCCACCGCTTCCATTTGCCACTACGGTGGTATCCTGGGAGGTTTGGCTCCAGAAAGGGGGAACTAAAGGTATGTGTACATAGAGTCGAGTGGGTGAGTTGCACT